>CM070094.1:14746504-15429004 GCA_036178185.1 Liparis tanakae
TGGGGTTGTGAGGGTTTAGGTTCAGACTACATAGCCTCTGTGTAGTGGTGCGTATTGAATATGTCCGCTCCATTGGTTGACGTATTTATTCACCACGCAAAAATATATAAATATTGACCTGAGTTTATTTTGTCGAGCTGTGATGTTGACATTTCCAATTTGTGCATTTGTTAAACATCAATATAAAAAAAATAGACGAATATTGTTATGCAGACAAGTAAACATACAACGCTATGTGTAGATTTGATTTGCATTAGTGTAAATATGACAAAGAATCATAATGTGCAATTGATGTAAAAGCCTCCAGGGTGATGGAGCTATCGACCCATTTGAACTAATTTGATTATAATGCAAAATACACGCATTGTGCTCTCGTCTCTTTCTCTCTGTCCGACTTGTCTGCTTTCTGTGCCTGGGTCTGAAATACCTGTCGACAAAGAGCATCCACAGGAAACACAGAGTAGGTGCTCAAGGCTCTGATGATATGATGAAGATGATACGTCTTCAAAAAGGAAAATGTTAATCATTTAGTTCTTTAGATTGTTTCCAAGTCAAATGCAGAATAAGTCTATATCCCTTTTGTTTCATGAAGTCAGCTCTTCTTCTATATGGCAAATGACACCCAATCAAGTCATGTGACACACTTTCAGGCAGCCGGATCGGCCCCAAGGCTCTCGGGGGGGGGGGGGGGGGGGGGGGTTGCTGGTTGCTAAAAATATGACTCTCAGAACTGAGTGTCATCCCTGCCCTGTTGACTGGAAGCTGACGATTTCACTGTTGATGCATTCAATCAATTTCTGCTTCATCAGCTCGTCAGCTCACCCTCGTATCAGCATCCTGTCGTGAGTTTGCAGAAGGTGTTGCACCGGGGTTGGCATCGGAGCTCAATGCGTCGGAGCAACGATCAGGTTGTTTCCCCCTCGAGGTGGAGCAAAAGCGATGAGGTCAATAAGCCGCCTTTAAAACGGTTTACATGCATCTGCTTGTATATACATATATATATATATATATATATATATATATATATATATATATATATATATATATATATATATATATATATATAATGAAGGGTGTTGCGTTAAAAGAAAACCTAATTTATTTTCTTCAGCACTGGCATTCATTGAGTGCGCCCCGTGGCGACCTCACCCCTTCACTACGCAGACGTTCAATCACTTTTTTATTACATGTCGTAAACTCTGCGTCGACCGTGTCTCTCAGACTGCATCATCTCATATGTTCCCTTTTAACGCCACAGTGCAATGACATTTTTTTTCTCCAGAGAAAGTTGATAATTTCATTTGATATCCACGCAAGCAGGGATTATTGCAAAGTGTAAACCAACGGGACAGCTCCAGGGAAAAGGAGGTTATAAGCAAAGTGAGGTCATTTTTCATAGTTGGGACATAAAAGGCACGCTTGCATAAGCACAGTGATGAAGAAGTATTATACAAATAGGCCCACATAATGTCTGTGGAAAAACTGTTCATGGTTAGTTACACTCATGACTAAACCTATCACGTACAGTAGGACTTCATTTATCATTTCTATATATGAAGCATGAAGAAATATCAATATTTGTATATAAAAATGATGGGAAAATCGCTGTATTTTTTTCTTCAATTTAAAATAAACAAATCCTCTCACACACCAGTAACACAAATCTCATCGGAACAATATTCCGATAGATATCCAGCCCCGCCGATAGTAATTGACTAACAAACGTGCCCAATTTGATTATACTTCCAGCCCAGTTTATTAAAAGAACACAAGGGGAAATTAACCAAATCCATGCTTATGTGCAATAAAACGTCACGGCACATTAGGAGGCAGTTAACACGTTAGCTTGCGCTCACAAGCTAATCACATCTCTGTCAATACTAGCAGGTGGTGGCTTCTCAGCCTTGTAATGAGTCCTTCATTCTGTATGGATGGCTGGAAGCTCTGCGTCAGTCATGTGCGGCCGAGTTAGCCTCACATAAGTGTAGCCGCAGGGGAGCTATATATGACACGCTTACATGCTTAATCTGACTGCTGTAACTATAACACTGTGACATGTGTGATTACCCAGGCTGCTAGGGTGGCGAGCGCGGCAACAGAGAGCACCGCTTGACTCACGGTGATCCCCGTTAATTACATGGACATAATGGATATTTATGAGTGTATGACATGAACATAAGTATCAAATATTGGATTATTGTTTATATTCCTTGCTTTAACTAGTTAGCAATGGAGAGAGAGGGCTGTACCAAGCATGGCGTTCAACGGCGTAGCGGCTAATGCTGTAGCTAGCGAGGGAGAGAGAGGTCTATACCCAGCATGGCGTTCAGTGGGGCGTAGCGGCTAATATTGTAGCGAGTGAAGGATATCAAGTTGTTCCCAGTCAGCGTGGAAAGGCAGTGGAAATACTCAGGCACGTTGTCAGGCCGACAGATGGACGGTTAGAGTTTGCATGACCTTGTTCCAAAGTACACGTGTGTTTCCGCACATGTGATGATTAATGTCATTTATTATCCACGGCTGCTAAATTATTCCCAGAAGCTCCTAAGCAGACAGGGGTTATTGCAATTTAACCTCTGCTCGTTCCCTTCTCCTTCTGGACCAACTGCAGCCTCGGCGAGACTGATTATGTGAAGAAACATGCATAAATCATACTTTGTCAATGGTTGGGCCAATTCATTATATTTTGCTCCCCACTCGGCTTTTGGCAATTAAATTGATTCACACAGGCTAGTACAATGCACAATGGGTCTGCTTGCCCTCAGTATTGTCCAATTACTGCACCTGGTAGCCTTAATGCTAACTATGGTTGAGCAGTGTGTGGGTGTGTCGGTAAAACTCCCTCACGTATGGATCATACGGGATCAGCTTTGTCTGGATGTCTTTACAAATCCCCACTTTGCAGCAAGACACTTAATGTCGCCCCACACACACCTCTGTACTTCCCTCCTCCACCCCTCCTTCTCGGAGAGGACCAACGAAGGCCGGGATTCCACATTGAGCCAATTAAGCTGATGGGTAGGTGCTGCGTTGGCATGAGTATATGTTTAGGATCTCATTATAAAACGCTCTTCCGTGCCCTGATTGGGGCCGCCTCATCATTATTCCATGGCGAGAGTAATTCCCAGGTCTTTAATTTGAAACACAATAAAAAATAAAAAAACGCCTGCCCACCATGCAGGAGAGGAAAAAGGTAAATTGAGATTGTCAGTAGGCCGACCGTTGAATCAGAAGGTGGTGGCGGCAGGTCGTGATGGCGGTGGGGAGGGGGATTGGAGCACTGCGGCATTGTGAGAGATTGAGCTTGTTGACCATCCGAGGCTAATTAAAAGATGCTTGAAGGAGTGACATGTGGGGGTTCCCTGGCAGCATGAGACGACATACTCACTGCAGTCCTTCATTACACTCACTGCAGCCCTTCATCACACTCACTGCAGCCCTTCATCACACTCACTGCAGCCCTTCATCATACTCACTGTAGCCCTTCATCACACTCACTGCAGCCCTTCATCACACTCACTGTAGCCCTCCTCGACGGGCTGAGGTTCTGACATACATGTGGTTACATGTAAAGATATGAGGAAGTGATAATTGTTTGTATTATTCCCATCTCATGGGTGATGATACACAGGATTTTCTGTAGACGCTTGGATACTTTTTACCTGATTTAAGAGGTTGTCACATTTGGATTGCTCCACACTGTAAACAACATAAATCAAGATGACCACAGCCACCATTTTTTCTTTTAGTGAAGGGGAATACAAAACTTTTAACATCCTCCTTTTCAAGGGTGCCAGTGCAAATGTACTTTCACTCAAAATAGATTTGGGGTGGACTTCAAGGGGCCCCCATGTTTTGAGTTAATGCATCCCCCCCCGTCTCAGGGGAGTATTTTTCTTCCCACAGTCAGGTGTGACAGCTACGGTTGCCACAGCGGTTAGGAAAAAAAAGTAAAAAAATAACTGTTGATAGAGAATATGTTGAAGTTAAAATGTGTGTTTCTATTCCACAAGCTCTTACTGTATTCTCGATAAACACTTCACACAGCGTGTATGGCTGTGGGGTGAGAGTAAACACCAGCGTAATGTGCAATAATATCCACATTAATATGGAAAGAGAAAACATGATTCATAGAACAAAGCCACAATAATGAAGAAAAAATGAATGAATAAACAAACGATAAAGAATAACAACAACACATGAAATAAAGAAATAATTATAATTATAAATACCTTATTTTTGGTGTATTTCTTTTATTTAAATGCATATTTAGGGTAGAAATATGTTATATTTTCTTCAAACAGAACTTCACATCATACTGGCTTTTTTATGTATTACATATATTCCGTCTTGGCCCGGTGGGGTTTTTAAATAGTTGAATGAGCTTGCTTTAACTAGTTAGCAGTCATTAACTTTAGCCGTCGCAGCCACCTGCGAAACTTGAAAAGAAAATGCCAGAATGGGAGGCCCTATCAAACGTACTTGGTACATGCTTTCATGCTCTGGTGCACAGAGGACACACACACACACACACACACACACACACAGACAACAACATGCTGTCCGGCGACAAAGCAGGCACACAACAGGTGACCGGAAGTTTAAAAGTGGTCACATGGTGTGATGGAAACATCATAACATAATAAATAAACAGATGCAAAAAGAAGGATTCTGCAGTGTGACCGTTTCTGAGCGTGCGTGAGCAAAATGGAGAGAGGTGGGTGAATTTTAGAGCACTGTAAAGGCAGCAAACAAGGTTAATAATGATCAAATATAGAATGACTCATGAATATTCATGAGTGTGAAGCATGCCGGAATCCGGTGCAGCGTGAACATAACATCACGAGCAGGAGACGACATCGCTGTAAAGACACCCACATGATTTATGCACATGCTTTTTTTTCCCCAGGTGGAGATTGAGTTTTCCTCGGGGCCAAAACAGGAGAGACAAACTTAGTGAACTTGGGGAGGTGAACATATATATTTCTTAGAAATAGTCCCCAAAAAGTGTTCCTATACATTATAGGAAGGCCTTTTGAATTAACCTAGAAACCAGGCATTACCGGTGCTGTGACAGTCAGGGCCTTCCCCCGGAGTGCTTTAATGTTGATGCGAAAGAGTTTAATCTTATGACTTTTCTTCAAAACCCCATAGCTTTGATGTGTGTGTGTGTGTGTGTGTGTGTGTGTGTGTGGGGGGGGGTAGGATATGAGTATAGTGGAACTGGACCAAATTTCACCCGGGACTTCACAAAGGTTGTCGGTGGCACCCCACTGCAGGCATTCCGCACAGTCACCTCGATTGGCTCCAATAGGCTGTGAAGACCAGCCAATGGCGGTTCACATTGCAGTCCTCCTTCTCTTCTTTTTTTTTCCCTCCGAGGATTAGCAGTCAGCCAGCCATCCGGTCGCTAAGTGAAAGTGAATCTCCATCAATAACGATTAGTCAGTGCCGAGCACTCCGTCTCACCCGTTGTCTCTCCAGCTGTATGAACATAGATGGTTTGTTTTCTCCCCCCCGCCCTCGATATACAACATAATTACTTCCAGTTAACTGCTGAAAAAGAAAGTTTAGCATTAGCCTACTTCACTGGAGCCCTCACTGACACAGGTTTCCGCGAAGAGCGAGATATCGTGTCGAGTGTCTGGAGCGTCTGGAACGAGCGAGATAGCAGCGACGCCTTCGCAGTCGTGTTTTCTTTCACCCTCTTGCACCACATGTAAAAATGCAGCTTTCAGATCTTCTAGCGAATTGTAAACTAGTCTCTTCTCCGCCTTCCCGCAGGCCTTGAAAGGGAGTCAACAAGCCAATCTTTTAAAAAGAACGACATCACTAATGAACCATTTACAGGCCCGCATCAAAACTCCCCTTTTATGATTATAAATTAACTGTCTTCCAGTCACAGGACTTATTTCCCTGGAGACCGGTGTTGATGTCTAGTGTGAAACCCATTACAGAATTACATAGTTACATAACGTCACTACGTCACTTACGTAACGGAGTATGAACAACCTACCTTACGTAAAGCACATAACATTAGGGTATGACATCACCTTAGCCTACTTTACATTACATTACATGTCATTTAGCAGACGCTTTTATCCAAAGCGACTTACAATAAGTGCATTTCAACCTAGAGTGCAAACTAAGAACCACAAGAATACAGAAAGTAACATTTCCTCAACATAGTCAAACGAGCCATTCAAGTGCTACTAAAGTGCAAGTCTGTGTTTAATCCAGATACAGTCGGAAAAGATGCGTTTTCAGTTTCCGGCGGAAGATGTAAAGACTTTCTGCTGTCCTGAACGACGTAACAAACACACTAATAACCCAAACCAAGACCTTTTGGTTGGGTAAATGAACAACTACAACACGCGGAGTTCCCCAGGGCCCCGTACTGGAGCCTCTTCTGTTGAACATCTACATTGGCTAAGTTCATGGAAAACAACATTATGAGTTAGCATAATTATACAAATGACACAGAATAAATGCATTGCACAATTCAATTATTAAGTCAATGATTGGATGTGGCAAAAACTAATTTAAAAGACCAAATGAGGTATTATTGAATTATTGAAATGTTAAAACCAGGAACCAAAACAGGAACCTTTGATTAGGTCATGGACTCCAACAGCCGCGTTAATACACAAAGTCAGGCTACTGTTACATATATATCAAGGATTAAAAGATATATGTCTCGGCAGGATTTATCTCTAGAAAAGTCAACTAAAGTAACGGTGTCTTTTCAGGTGTCCCTGAAATAAAGGGATTAGACAGCTGCAGCTCGAGTCTTTACTAAGAAGAAGAAAGTGGATCGCAACCCACTTCTAAGTTCTTTCACACCGGCTTCCTGTCTGTCAAAACAATTATTCCTTAATGAGTCTGTCAGTTTATAAAGTATAAAATGGGTTATAGGGCCTGAATGCACGTCTGATCTTCCCCTCAGACCCTCCTCTGAGGCGGCTCTGCTTTCTGTCCTCAAAGTCAATAATGAACACAGAAAAGTAGCGTTTGGTTTTCCTGCAACACCTGCGGGATAACTTTTATTGTATTTCTATCGTTCTTCTTTTTAGCCAGTCGTAGTTTTAATTGTGTCTAAATGTTCTTTTGTGTTGGCTCTGTTTTGCATTTGCTCTCAATGTGTTTGAAGTGTGATGTCGAGCACTTTGGATGCTTGGGCCTTGATGCTGAACAGGTGCAATACAAATAAACTCGCCTTGCCTTTTTTATTTCCCAGTGTTCTTCTGTTCCGCCGGTTGACCACTTTTCTCTTTTTTTACAGAACCCCCAAGACAATACAATTGTTGTTCCTGCTTGTCTTTCGTCATAATTAAATCTCACCTTCGCCCAGCCTGCGAGTGACGCAGTTCTCTGAGGAGTCGCTGGCAGGCGGGCAGATATCAGCCAGCGAGCTGCCAGCGAGCTGCCAGCTCATTGGCCACCGGCAACTCGCTTTGCATCGCGTGGGAGCAGCGAAAACACCCACATAGACTGTGATTGTCAAGGTGAACGGACTGGGGAGAAAACGACCCACCGGGCTGGTTACATACCTTACATGTTACATGCAGAAAGCTTGAGTCCAAACATTAGACATATGGAACAAACACCAGCTTCAAAAAGACCGTCTCAGTCAATCGGCATCAGATTTTTCCCCCTCCACTTAAAAGTTGCACAAATCACATTCATGCTTGTTCTACGCGTATGCATATGCAGTCTTATGATTTTGCTGGAAGGGTGTGTGTGTTTGTGTGTGTGTGCAATTTTACTCGTTGCACCGTAACTAAAAGTTTTTTTTTTGGGAGCAAATAGAAAATGGATTGCATTAATGTGCAGCGCGACGCTGCGTGGCGGAATGGATATTGAATTGTTCCTGTAGCGTCCCACGAGCACAGAGGACGGGAAATAAATAAATAAATTAAAGCGGACAAGTCGGAAGTATAATGGCACCCGTGGGAACGACCTTAAACGCCTCACACCTGTAACCCGTACACTCCCGTACTGGGATACGACGCAGTGGGAATGGATTATCATTTTGTTCCTATATCTGCTCCAGAGTGCCTGTGTGTGTGTGTGTGTGTGTGTGTGTGTGTGTGTGTGTGTGTGTTTGTAGAGTGCCATTTTTCTGATGAAGGGCCCCCTTCTAGCGAGTCCGAGGGCCAGAAGTCCCCGGAGAGATTGCATCCTTTAATTCCTCTAAACAAATAGATAGCGACTTCGCCAAAAGCGCCTCTGTGGTGGCGCGAGGACAACAACACACAACAACACACAACAACACACAAAAACACACAGTTGCTTGGCCGACTGCATCCGGTCGGCCTCTAAGACATGCTCAGAAGGATAGAGATCAGAGGATCAGGAAGAGAGAATGTGTGTGAGGGAACACCGAGTGCTGGGAAGAAGGGGGGGGGGGGGGGGTGTGTGGACAGGCAGAGAGACAGGCAGAGAGACAGGCGGACAGACAGGAGGTCCGGAGAGCTAGCAGAGCAGCGTAGAGAGAGAGAGCAGGCGAACCTGAAGACGATGCGAGGTGGGAACGTGTTTAATGTGAGCGATGCTGCAGACATGTTCATGTGTCTGCTCCTCAAATTGAAATTCATCCGGTGAAGAATAGAAAAAAATCCTTTATATATATTTTATTCCAGACGTTTGCAAACAAGACACATACAACTTTTTTAAAATCATATAAAAGTCTAACCACATTTCACTCACAATGCCTTTCATCATCATGATCTCACAGCGTACATCAGCTGGTACCCACATTACAAGATGTCCCCTTACAGGATTAATAAAGTATCTATCTAGATATCTATCTATCTATCTATCTATCTATCTATCTATATATTTATCTATCATATAGAATAACACCTCAATGATTCACTAAATGGACTCTTTTATCGTTATGAGAGTGATTCATTGGGACACAAAGAAAGGTTTTCAAGGATTTATCACATTGATGGACTCCAGTTGGCCTAAAGTGATGATGTCATATATGAAGATCTCACTTATACAACCTGAAGCTCCTTTTAAAAGAGACAAGACTTTTAACTTCAGATATATATATATATATATATATATATATATATATATAAAAATATATACATAATGCGTATATATGTGTGTATAATATATACATATATTATTATTACATTACATGTCATTTAGCAGACGCTTTTATCCTAATCGACTTACAGTGTATCAGTGTATTTTAACCTAGAGTACAAACTAAGAATAACAAGAATACAGAAAGTACCATTTCCTCAACATAGTCAAACTACAAATATATATATATATATATATATATATATATATATATATATATATCCACATATACAGGACTGTCTCAGAAAATTAGAATATTGTGATAAAGTTCTTTATTTTCTGTAATGCAATTAAAAAAAAACTAAAATAGAAAACTCAAACTCTAAATATTAGAATATCATGAAAAAGTATACTAGTTGGGTATTCAACTAATCACTTGAATTGTCTAATTAACTCGAAACACCTGCAAGGGTTTCCTGAGCCTTGAAAAACACCGGACAGTTGCAGAGTGGTCCAAAGTCCTCTTTTCAGACGAAAGCAAGTGTTGTATTTCATTTGGAAGTCAAGGCGCCAGAGTCTGGAGAAAGGCTGGAGAGGAGCAAAATCCAAGTTGCTTGAAATCCAGTGTGAAGTTCCCACAGCCAGTGATGGTTTGAGGAGCCATGTCAGCTGCTGGTGTTGGTCCACTGTGTTTCATCAAGTCCAGAGTAAATGCAGCTGTGTACCAAGAGATTTTAGAGCACTACATGCTTCCGTCTGCTGAAAAGCTCTATGGAGATGAGGATTTCATTTTCCAGCATGATCTGGCACCTGCCCACAGTGCCAGAACCACCAGTAACTGGTGTACTGACCATGGCATTACTGTCCTCCATTGACCTGCCAATTCCCCTGACCTGAACCCCAGAGAGAATTTGTGGGGTATTGTGAAGAGGAAGCTGAAAGACACCAGACCCAACAATGCAAATGAGCTAAAGGCCGCTATTGAAGCATCCTGGGCATCCATAACACCTCAGCAATGCCACAGGCTGATTGCCTCCATGCCACGCTGCATTGATGTAGTAATCCTTGCAAAAGGATTCCCAACCAAGTACTCAGTGCATTAATGGACATTTTCAAATGTTTGATTTTGTTTTGCTGTTATAAATCTTTTTTTTTAACTTGGTCTGAGGAAATATTCTAATATTTAAAGATAGGATATTTGAGTTCTTAAGTTGTAAGCCATAATCAGGAATATTAAAAGAATGAAAGGCTTGCAATATTTCAGTTGATTTATAATGAATCCAGATTGCATGACATTTTTTTTTTTTTTTTATTAAATTGCATTACAGAAAATAAAGAACTTTATCACAATATTCAAATTTTCTGAGACAGTCCTGTGTGTGTGTGTATATATTGTGGCAACCCGGGGGAAGTGGAGGTGAGAGTCCGAATAAAATCAGGAGACTTAGAGACGTAGTGCAAAAATAAAGGGTCTTTTAATAAAACATATAGGAAAGGGGGAATGGGCATTTAACAGCAACAAAGGATTCTTCCCAGTCGGGGTCTTTGGTCTTCAGTCTCACACCTGCTGTGAGACGGTTCGTATCTCCTGTACGGGCAGAGCAGAGCAGAGCAGAGCAGAGCAGAGCAGAGGGGGTCCAGTTACCTCTGGTCTGTCGCGACTCCTCTCCTGAGGTTCCACGCTCCTTCTCCTTTCCTCTTCAGGCCGCTCTCCCCTGGTGCCTTCCAGTGGAGGGAAGATATACCCTCGGTCTCTCGTTAGCTGACGGGCTGCAGGTGTGACCACTGCCATGTGCCAATTGGCTGTAGCACCTGCACTGGAAAGTACGCTCCTTGGATCACTTCCCCCAACCTGAGCTTTGGGATCCGCCTCCGGTGCGCTGTTTGCTCAGCTTTTCCCCCTGGTCTGCCACAATATTTATACACACACATATCTATACACACATGTATAGATATATGTGTAGTCATAAGTCTTTATGTTCTCACAAAAATATACAGAGAATATCGGTATGTGATTAATCATGATTAATCCACAAAAACCTGTGATTAATTTGATTAACATGTTTAATTGTTTCACAGCCCTAATATATATATATATATATATATATATATATATATATATATATATATGTATATACAAACATTTATATATATATATATATATACATATCTGTATGTAAATATATATGTACATGTAAATATATATGTGTATATATATAACATTCAAAAACATATATATATATATATATATATATATATGTTTTTGAATGCACACATAAAGTTGTAGCCTGTCTTCTTATTTAAAACATTGCATAAATGCATCTCTGGTTGTTACGCAACTCCTCCTGCCATCCAGGAAATGACACACACACACGCACGCACACACACACACACACACACACACACACACACACACACACACACACACACACACACACACACACACACACACACACACACATACACACACACACACACACACACACTGGTCTGCCCTCCCCTCAGGTTGTTATGGAACATTTTGCGGTGGAGCATTCCCGCTCTGGTAGAATCAGCTTTCGGGGATGTATGTTTCAAGGTCTATTTTGTTATCTGCTGGTATGTTTGTATCATTATTTTGTATTATTTGGGATAACCGATCCCAAAGTAGATGGCATGTCAAAAAGTTTAATGGAGGAGGAGGTGAACATCAACAGGGAAAGTCAAGGCTTCGGTGTCACCGCCTCAACATCAGAGAGCAACGCTTTCTTTCTAGTGTTGTACGTTTGAACTGAAGTTTTACTGTCAAACTGTATACAAATAAAATAAAAAATCCAACACAGATGCAACATTGTATACAATTTCTCCATTGCTTTGAAGTCCCAGAATGCAATGCAGACACTTTGGATAGTGAGTGTGCAGCACAAGCTGGTTTGTCATGTCATCGCTTTATTGGGAATTTACCTCCAGAGATTTAAGGATGTGGTACGAGAACGTTACATTATTTGGATCCTGGAGGTCTGGATCGTGGTCATCCACTCGGTCATACTCATTGAATGTGTTCATGAAACTCTGTAATGATTCATTCTGGGTACATGACGTATATTATTATGTCCATCCTGAAGAGGGATCCTCCTTTGTTGCTCTCCTGAAGGGTTCTTCCCTTTTTTCCCCCGTGAAAGCTTGGAATCGCAGGAAGCCCCCGATAGGAACTAATAACATTAACAGTGACCCAGGGCCTTTTTATATGTGAGCAAATACAAGTACGCACACATCACACCGGCGACGTGGCGGTGGCCGGGTTTATTGCGCATACGCTGATATCAGTGTTGTAATGTAGACAAGTCCCTCTGAAAGAAAGTTTAAAAGTGTATATATATATATATATATATATATATATATATATATATATATATATATATATATATATGCAGGCACGTGCACAGATAGAGCCCTAGTGGTACTCAAGCACCTGCCCTTTTGCCCTGGATGAGAAAAGTGCCCTTTTTGCACTATAGCAACTGTTGTTGCTGTATAATAATTCATCTTTATTCATAAAGGAAATGTAAGATAGCGGTCTGATGCTGCCCAGAGGAAACGCAGGTCATATTGCTGCTTATGCTTCAACTCTGTCAGAATCTTTTGGGCACCCGCCCCCCAAAATGTCTGTGCACGTGCCTGTATATATCTACAGGTATATATGTATTGTGAAAAACCTTTGCAGTGTTGTGCACATATATCAGTGCATCTGGAGCAACAACCTTGGGAAGTTATTTTAGTTTCCTGTGGGCTGCTTGGATCAGAAAACACATGATTAGGAAAACAACATTTCCTTTTGTCACACATAGGCTCATCAGAATCTATATTAATACCTCCACCCACACGCTGAGAACTATACCTTTTTTTTGCATGTGTTTTTCACAAGCCAACGGAGATTTCAGAAGTTCATTCAGTGAGCGGCTCAGGATGCCTCTGTGCTCCACTGAACCACTCAGAAGGCTTTTGTTCCTGCAGCAGTTTAATTTATTAATTAACACCTTTAGGTTTTTTTTTTATTCAGCATCTTTCTGATGGTCATGTTTTATAAGGATTCTTCTAGTTGGTTCCTTGTAGAGTGTTTCTTGTCTCTTGTGTTCTATTGTTTTCTGTATGAATATTTAGTGGCAATTGAATTACGCCACTGGGGATTAATAAAGTGTTCTAATCTATTCTAAGACTGTTTTATTCATGGGATCTTAAAGAGACGGCTTGAATCCAAGTCCTTGCTTTGTATGAGAAAAATAATGTATTTTTTCGTAAATCATTTAAAGAGTGTAGACATGTTCTAAAAATACACGTAAGAACCCTCGATGTGCACGATGGCTCCTCGATCACGACGCCCCTTTGAGATCTCTCGTTGAGTGCAAATAATTTGCTTCAAACGATGGAGCATTGACACACTTGAGGATATGAACGTAAACCCCACTTTCTTGAATAACAGGATGTTCTCCATTTGTCGGTAAGTATACGAGCACGGATGTGTGAAATGTTCCCGCCGGGCAGGTGGAAGCCGGACCGCGATGCGACCGGTTATCTGCTACGCTTACCCTCGGGTCTATAAGTTATGGTTCAGGAGTCAAGGAAAACGGGGTCAAAGGGAACTTGACAGCTGCATGGTGAACACAAATAACAGAAATTAAAGCAGCAGTAGCAGCAGATCTGATGGTATCAATGAGGAGATGGGGCAGGTGGTGCAACTTCAAAGCAGTTTAGATAGATGGGAGATATTGTCTTCTGAGAGATGGCACGCTTTGATTACGCCAGCCAGATATTGACATCAAAGTGACGTCTTTTTAAAGCCGATCCGTGGACGATCTCATTGCCGATGCACGGATACAGATCACTAGTGATCCCATGTCTTTAATCACACATGGAGAGCAACAGCGTTGGGCTTCTTACCGTCTTTCTTCCGGATCTCGTCGCCTAACGCCAAGGCAATTAACGTCCCGGATGCATGTTCTCACTTTATTTACATTCAAGTGTTTTCTTTCCCCCACCCCCTTGAAATGTTCCATTGTGAAAGCACATTTAAATTGTGATTTTTCACCACTTGGCTCTGACGCTTTGCACCGGGTTCAAGCACAACAGGAAGTGATTTGCAAAAATAACTACCTCTACGAGTGTTCAACACTGACAGCCACTGTGAATGCTTTATAGGGGCGGTCAGGAACCTTATATTATATATAGCCAAATATTTCAAAATATATTTAATTGAGAGCCATATGGTATTTTGTACGTATAATTGTAATGCGTTTTCTGGTGCTGCATGATGCTACGGGGAAGGGGGGGGGTGCAGGGGACTTTTTATTTGCTCTGACCCGATGCGCGCGCACACGCGGAGCTTTGCGGGACGGCGAGCGGAGACGCGACACGTAGAGACAGAACGATATGCTGGTGTGAAGAGACGATCAATAACAGACGTTTAGTTTAAAATATAACAAAGACGTCTTTGAGAAAGGGACCTTAAATTACTTCTGCTATAATCTGCCGCGATAGAGAAAGTTACAGGTAGGCGGGCAGAGTTTTTATTTTTTATTTTTTTAACTCAAACTCAAAAGAGCCATATGCCGTCACCGGAAGAGCTATAGACTCGCGTCACATCTTCTTAACTAGAACGGGCACTCGGTAGAGCGCATAGCTTCGCTGCAGCCACATTTTGGCATTAGTCGCATGCCAATTGGATAAAAATTGACCGCGCTATGGTAAAAAGAAGATTTTGACCTTTTCATGACCTTGACCTAGAACTTTGACCCGATCAATCCCACAATCTAATCAAATATTCCCCCATAGTAAACAATCATCCCACCAAATGTCATGCAATTCTGTTTAATGCTTTTTGAGTTATGCGAATAACATGCACACATACAAATAAATACACAGCGATCAAAACATAACCTTTCACATTTTCAACGCGAAGGTGAATAGACCTCGGCTACAGCCGGGATATCGCAGTCTTTTAATCTGGTGGTTCGGTACTTTAATCCTCCTCACATATGGTCTTCTGGATAAATCTGCATGGTGCTGACCCCACTGGAGGTATGGACATGTCTTTTTCCTCAGCTGTAATATCTAAAGCTGCAATAAGTCCACTTTCATTTCCGTTTTTTTACACCACACGTCTTCTCATGCAGTGAAATCGAGGTGTGACTTGAATCAAATAAAAAAAAGATATAATGATTACATCACAGGGCAAATGTGACCTTAGAGCCATCGCAGCCGAGTGACTCTTCACATGATTCATACGTTCAGTACTTCTACGAGTGGTTTCCTGAGTGCAATGGGTTCTTGAAAAGTGGATTAAACCGACCTCGTCACGAGATCACATGCAACCACAGCTGGGGATGTGTATCCTTTGGGTTTTTTCCGGTGCAACCGGTACTTTTAAAATGATACCGGTGCTAAACCGGTACTGCATCCGTGAAACTTAATTTACGGAGCGCTGCCGCGGCTCACGCGATTCTCGGCATTGGTTGACGAGTCGGTACCATTCACTCAAACATTTCCCTCCCCCTGCAGAAGTCTTCTGTCCCCGAAACATCGCCGGGGGGGAAACACATCATCAAACAAGCAATCCTGTTGAGCTCTTCCACTTTCACTAACAGGCATTCAGAGACGATTGTAGCCGGGACTCGACTGGCATCCTCTGCCATTTTTATTTTCTAACTCGGAGATGGCATTCGTTCAAACGTCTAAACGCCGTGATCATTATCCTAATTCAAATTGAGAGATCGTTAAAATATTAATATTGCATGAGGAGTGGCGGAGTAGACGATAGGTTAACATTTAGCTCCTCGGTTAAGGGAGTCGTTAAAGCCAATAAATAAAGCAGTACATTCCCAATTCGGGTCACAAGGACATAATTGGAATATTTCCACATGATAGAAGTTGATATAGTCTTTTGCTCTTATTTCCGAGGCCTCTAAATGGATGCTGTTAGGATTAAGCGGCACAATGAGGGGCTTGTGGTTAAAAGGTATTCTGGATATCCGGTGTCTGTTGCCACATATTTTCAGACATGATAGAGGCAGTCGGTACTCTGGGAGAGCACCGCTCAGATTAGTTGTTTTTTTTCTTCTTTTCTCGAAAGCAGGGATTAACCTCCATTGGTTGTAATTAGATGAAGCAGTCGCTTCCCCTCCACCACAATGGATTTGTGTACCGGGAGCTCCAAATATGTTAGTGCTCCATTTTCTCTGTGCTTCACACCATGTTGACCAATGGATATCCAGGACTTTAAACCAAATTTCCATGACCAAACATGATGTGAAATCTCGGTGTATTAAATGAAACAAATTAATGAGAGACACTAGTTTGATTAAAAGAATAACTACTTATAGGCAGGTTTATTCTTTTAATTAAACTGTGTAAATGAACATATGAATATAACACATTTCAACGGCTTTTCCAAAACCTTACGGTTTTACATGAAAAAAACATTTTGCACAAACAGTCCTTCTCACACTTCTTTCAATTTGCTCTCCCGTTCTCTCGCTCACTCGGTCCAACATCAATCCCACTCATTGATCTTGAAAAGCGACAATAGCAGACAGCGTTTTTATATTCCTAAAAAGGGGAGGAAAAAAAGACAACACCCCCCGTATAAGTGAAAGCTGTGTTCTTTGATGGCATTTACACTGGGAAGAGGATAATTTATACTGAGATCTGTCGAACATTGCAGCCAATGAGGCGCTTCCTCACATTTTTTTCCAGGCCTGACTTTTCCAGGTTTTCCATGACCGTATGAACCTTGTTCACTGGTCTGTGTTGAGAGCTCTTCTCAGGCAAAAAGCTCATAAAGCTCAATTTTCTCTTTGCCGGGACTTTGTTCTACTTTTTTTGCACTGATCTGGTTGTTGGACCCCAACAAAACACACATAACCACACATAACCACACACACACACACACACACACACACACACACACACACACACACACACACACACACACACACACACACACACACACATGTGCTCCCGATCCTCCTTCCTGGGAAAGGAAGCCATCCATCATGCTACAAATGACAACAATTCCACTTCAGCGTCATTTTTCTAAACAACATTTTAATGACGTCCAATCAATTAAAAATGTTCCCTCGGAGATAACTGCACTGTGTCGCTAGGCAGAACATTCTCTTTGTTCCTTTTTGATCACACAGCTCAAGAGGGAGATATCTTGTAGAGCAACAACAGACCTATTTATTTAATCAACACCGAGATTCAGATCTCCGTACCCTGCTTGACGGGATGAAACTAGCCTACAGCCGGTGGGCGACTCGATTGCCACAGTAAACTTTCCTGCTGCTTTCCCGTCTCTCCTTAAACCCTCTCGTCCATGACGTCATCCCTCGTGATCACGACGAGCACTTATCATAGTCACGTTTGTAAAATCCGAAGCGTTAAACAACCCGACCGGCTCGACTCAACGGTCGATGCGTTTACGTTTATTATGTACTGCGATCAAACCGACGACGTGAAGTCAGGAAATAGTTAGATCACAGCTGTGACTGACAGGTGGTGAGGGAAATTAAATAATCGTAAAGATTACGTGAAAATTATCTTTTGTTTGCGGAAAGCTTGACTTTATTCGCTCCTTTAGACGTAAACCAGTGTGCAGCTCACACCGATGGTTTTAATATCCATCAGATAACATCTCACTTAGCATCGATATTGCGCAACATGCAGCATTTAGCATGAAGAATGCAGCCTTGATATTTGTGTTAGCCGTTTCATTATGCAAACTAAATAAAACTTGTTGATCCTAAGGTGACGGGAGAAACTTGTGTTTTCTTTTAAAAACTCTGTATGGTATACGGTTATATTTTTTTCTTTCTTCCACTCGTTTTATTCTCTCTGAGGCTCCGTCAAGCATAGATTAACCTCCGCTGGCAGTCATTCTGTGGAGCCCAATAAAAATAACTTCTTTGAAATATCTCCATACACAAACAGCTTAAACGTGCTGCTGGTCCATTTCCTGTGCGACTCATTCGTCTGCGGTGACGACTCGGCTCGGACCAGGAGCTCAATGGAGCTAAACGGGTTTCCTCCCAGCAGCTTTGGGATTAAGCGGTGATACGTCATTAGACCCCCCCCCCCCCAACGCACACACACGCACACACACGCACACACACGCACACACACACGAGAACTTTCCAGCCCATCTTGGATAGCACGGCAATGATACAATCCTTAATGTCACGTCTGAGTCACTTGCTATGCATTGTGCTGTAATTACCTCATCAATACATACGACAATAATTGCAGATACAATCAACCTGCGATGCCATTCAGATCTAAAGATGGGTCTCCGTGAGCTCTGCAGATTTGCAGCACTTCAGAACAACGGGCTCGGGGATGGTTTGATGATTTCATGTATGATAACCTCTTGGGTCAGGATGGATAATCTCTCCGGCGCCACAAAAAGGCACACATGGCCGGGAGCTAAACAACCCGTCCGCCAGACGAGTCCTATTCACCAGCCGGGACAATCACAGCTGCCACTTAAGGAATCAGCACATCTTCACAGTCAGCCATCTTAGAAGAGAACTATACAGCGTTGAGATCCATAGTGTTCATTGGAGACACACAAAAAAAAAAGAACGTTGAGGATTATCCGTTCAGCAATTTAGGCCAAAGAAAAAAAAAAAACAGCTAATGTGTTCGAATTTGGAGAGAAAGGGGGAAAAATCTTTATGGGTTGCGCAAGAAACAAACAGGGCCGATAATCCGCTTCTAACAAGATGAGCGATCGTGGCCTTTTTGTCAGTGCGTTGAAACTGCACAATCAATGGCGGTGATTTATCCCCCCCCCCCCCTCCGGTAACAGGCTTCTGGATTTTCATCTATGAGGCGCGGTGCGGCCGATAAGGACTGTAGCGGCATAAAGGGAGTGTTGAGAGGAGTTGAGAGGAGGCAGGTGGAGGAGGAACAGTGGGGGCAATGGGTGGAGACGAGACAGTAAAGACGGGGAGGAGGACGAAGGCGGAGGTGGGGAAATCACCGGGGCTGTGGTAAAGGCTTGAAGGCTCTGTACTCGCCCGCTGCCCCGCTGTCAGGTAAATGCCATGCGGGTGTTTTACAGATGAGACTGTTGCTGTTGGCATTTGCAATTGCAGCTCCTACACTTCATCCTCCTCCTCCTCCTCCTCCTCCTCCTCCTCCTCCTCCTCCTCCTCGCTTACTCATTCTCCATGCCACGTCTCGTCCGACAAGGGGAGCAGCCCGAGATTGACATTATCTAAATCTAAAGTACACCTTCAGAAATATCAATTGGTAATATTCATGTTGGAATTCAGCGTTAAGTAAAAGGTTATGGACAGGAAAATCACACCCGGAGCTCGGGTATCGATTTATTTTCTTTTTAAGCAGCATGGTGTCGTTCAAGGCTTCAAATATAGCCCAACACGCGACTGCACTCCTTTAGTATGTCCCTCCACCCACGCTG
The DNA here is from genome assembly GCA_036178185.1 of Liparis tanakae. Taxonomy (NCBI): domain Eukaryota; kingdom Metazoa; phylum Chordata; class Actinopteri; order Perciformes; family Liparidae; genus Liparis; species Liparis tanakae. The sequence continues at coordinate 14,766,003 of CM070094.1, forward strand.
TTAATAATAATAACAAGATTTTCATTGGTTATGATAACATTGAACCAATTATGGACCACAGAAGTTTCCAAATAAATCAGACACAGCGTTTTAGAGAAACATGATTTTTTTTTAATACAAAATTCAAAATGGTGGAAAATCTAAGTAGGCACATTTGATGGCCACCATGAATTTATTTGTAGAGCAGGTCCAAGTGAACCTGTATACCAACATTTCGGAACAATCGGTCATAGTTTTAAAAAAGGCAGCCTTTCTACTGTAAGGGGACGCTATAGAGCAATTTTGTTGTACCCAAATGTGAGACCTCTAACATGTATCAACATTCGGGATATGATAAAAGCCCCAAAACACTTTCGTTGCTAGAGAAGAATGGGAATAATAACTTAGAAAAACAATAGGTTCCTCTACGACGAAGTCGTCAAGAGGACCCTAATATTAATAATAATAACCACTATAACATCCCCAACACATTAAGTCTTGCTATTCCAATAGAAATAGTGAAAAAAACATGTAGGGGAAACTTAACTGTGAATACATTTCACGTAATTTAATCTGCCCGTTGTCGTCGGGGAGACTTAATGAAACGTTGGCCGTTGCTCATGTTATATTTCGTAGCAATTGCAGTCAAACAGGTTTAAATGTCAATGTTCCTTCAGATGATTGTCCTAATATGTTCCTTCTTCACCAGGGATAACAACGGGCACCATGGGAAACCATGGCGACAGCACTGTATCGACTTTATCAGCATATCAGCCACTTTCTTTTTTTTAAAAGTCATGCACAAAAGAAAAAAATCATCAAAAATATGTTGAACATTTGCATCCTACTAAAAGTGAACGCAACCTCTATCGCAATTTCTCACTCTCTCTAAAGGCCGTGAAGCTCATGAAAAATAGATTTCAAAAGCCTTGAACTATTTTGTATTCTCCCTCCGCACCTCTCTGCTCATAGAATAGCAAAAAAAAAACAATAGATGTATTATTGAGACGGGAAACGCCTGACAAAAAATCCTTCCTTCGCCTCCAGTAATAGTAGCGATTGTCCTGAGAGATTTGAGGGAACTGAGAGCAGCCCGGAGCCGAGCAGCACAATAAAATGGCCTTGCTCACTCTTAATTCCACAATATTCGTTGTTGTTATTGTCGATCTCGGTGAATGGAGGTCAGGATGTTGATGAGGTAGATTTACGCCATCGCCGCCCCCGACCGATGACTTTGACTTCGCGCCTATCCTCGGAGACGAAGAGCCAAATGTAAATCCTCAAACACACGTTGTCTCTCAGCCCCAGCTGCAGCCATTATTATTGCATAGCAGCTAATGGGACGAGGGTTCCTGTTCCCTCGTCTTCATTTCATATGCCACTGCGGGATATGCAGTGCGAGAACTCTCTGATGTAGTAGTCTGATAACAACGATACACCCGCAGAGACCGAGGTAATCGGCACCCTGCGTGTAGTCGATATGTTCTATAGACCTTCCATCGGTATCGATTTGGTGGCCAGTAGATACACTTTAGGTGTGTGTGAGTCCACAGTATCCCTCGTTGCCCCGGTCACCATCATGGTCAACAACCGCTCAATGCATCAAGAGGCCGGCCGTCACTGGTTTTAATTTCTTTAAATGAGGACCAACTTCAGGGTTCTGAGCAATGACTGGATTCTTTAGGTGGTCGCCTAATATAAATATATTAATATATATTTATATGTATATTAATATATGTATATGAATACATATATATTAATATATGTATATGAATGTATATTAATATGTATATTAATATTTGACATGAACTATATTCAATGTTCTTAATACTTAGTCTGCTCCGTCACTCGTGTGCTTGGATTACACAGATGATTTAAAAAAGAGGAAAAGATTACGCCCCTGGTTGTCAGACGGCATGAGGGAAAATACTATTTTCATCCACGGAGTATGAATAGACTAGACTTGCTTGAATGATCTTGTGAGATGAAATCCTTCCAAAGTGTTCCCAGGAAAGATAACGATTTAAAATGATTGTTGAAGAGCGTTGATCCATCGCACTGGCCACAACTTTTACTGTCCCCATTCGTTTAAAGCCCTGAATCACCAAAAACTACTCACATCTTCACCGCCAATTCAAAGAAATGGCCATTCAGTCAGCACATCGGGCTCCGGCTCCACGCGGCAGCCAAATGTCAACGGCTAATTACTAATGGTTGCCTTACCGTGGCTCTCAAGGTCTCAGCTAATTGGCTATTTAGACCAAGGGAAATGGCATCGCCTCTGGGCCAGTCACCCCTGGATACCTGGTAATAAGCAACCCGAGTTTCACGAGTAGGACACAGAGGAGGTCTAATCTGTCAAGTGCCAAATGGACAAGGTAATGGCTTTAAAAAGACAGTCCTATCTTCCAAGGTGAGAGGGCAAACCAAATGACCCATTTAAAAAGAGTATAAAAGGTTAATGCAGCCTGATCTTGGGACATTTTGTGGAAATCAGCACGATTGTGTTTAAAAAGGAGATAACATGGTCGTAGCATGTAATTTGAGAGAAGTGCATTTCCTAACCGCGAGAGCATTGGAGGAGAAGGGTCTTTAACCTAGCAGAGGAAGGGAAGTGGTCTGAGGTTAAGGGGTTTGATGAAGAGAGACGTTTACAGAAACTTTCCAAGGAACGCTAACAGTTGCTTTTCTTCTATTCCAACCCAATGACCTCTAACCCCACGACCTTCTCTTTAAACCCAGGTTACCCACACAGTAGTTACAGATAGTGGTAACGGAATGAATTGGCCCCAAAATAATATTTGTATATTTATTTGATGGACAATTATATACTAATAATATGAATAATAATATGATATATATACATATATAATAAAATAATTAATAATAATAATAAATATTATAATATTTAATATCTATCCATCTATAATATACTAATAAATATATCATATAATAATATATAATAATATAGATACATAATATATACAGGAAATAATATAATAATAAGAATTATATAATATAAAAATATAAAATAATACTAATAATAATAATTCATAATAATTAATAATTATAATATATATTTGATGGACAATTATGGATAATAATAATGATCTGTAAGAGATTACTAAGACCAATAATATAACAATCCGTTGTCTCAGCTGCATGTGATGTAATACTCTGTGTTGAGGATTATTGTCAATATTGTTGTTGGGGTTATTCTTCTCTGGAGTGCTTGTGACGAGACTGAACTATTCTTATCCCATAATCTTAAATCCGTGGCAGATATGATTGGTATATGTTCGGGCAACATTTCTGATGTAAATTTGCAGATTTCAATTCAATGGAACTTTCCTATACATACATTTTGAGTTTTGTTTCTTTGGCGTAAAATTTGACACCCTGTGGAAGCGCTCACATATTTCTCGTCTAGACACACACATTTTGATCACATCTGATGAACTCTTCATCAGACACAACCACACACCTGCACCGTCACCACTTTCCTTATGCACTAATACGCCCATGAACTGTCACGGTTGTTGTTGATGTTGTTTTAAATTGTCCATATATTTTGTTGCTATCTGTTGTCTTTAATGTCTTTTTAATATTCATCCTGCTATTTGGAGACTTGTTAATTACATGCACGTCCGAGGAGAGCGTAAGTGTTACCAGAGTTAAATTCCATGTATGTGCACATATACATGGCCAATAAAGCATATTCTGAGTTTGGTTTGTTGGTATTATCGAGTTCACAATTTAAGTGTGCAAAGTCATTCTAATTACAGAACTAGATTCTAGAAATTCTGCTGTAGCAAAAAAAAGGTTTTATCCAACTATCTATCTTTATATCTATTTCTGGTATAAAAAAAGCCAATTAAATCTATACACGCAAAGGGAGTTAGAGGGAGTGTGGGAAAAATACAATATATTAGACTACTGTCAATATAAGTACAAGTCCTCGACAAGCTGACGAAAGCCATTATGATCTTTACATAATGAAAGAAGGAACACAGGTGGAAGAATCGTCCATTCGGTGATCTTCAAGGCGAACGCTTCACACGTCGTCTTTTTCCAGCACGTTTTCCTCCCTCGCGCTCACTTCTGGGACCAGTCGGTACGAGCGGAGCTGTGGAGAACACTTTAAAATAGATCACAAGGAGCAGGAGAACGGTACCGGCGTACACACGGGGGGTCGGATACAAACACGGCGTCGAGGAGGCTCGAAGAGTTCTGGACAGCAATACACGGCCCTTCGCACGCTTTGCTCGTCTATAAGCTCGAACTGTAGCACAGAGACGCTTGAATAGGATGCTCCATGAACTGTTAGTGTAAATGATGAATTATGTACAGCTGCACATAAGCTTCTGAAATATTAACACGCCCAACAGATTGATCCCCGTCCTGTCGTACAGATGAAAGACGAACAGGAAGTCAACGCTTCAATTAGGTAATAACACTTTGAATTAACAAGTTTAACTTTTTTCTTAATACTGTTTTATGTACTTTATGGACTGTTTTATGTCGCCGAACCGGATGAACAAGACCAAATGATGGATTACGTATTCGTTCTCCTACCCCCACGTTTAAAAAAAAAAAAGGTGTGTTATTTTTATTCCCAATGGTATGAAAAAGAGTACATAAAAATAGCAGCACTGTGGGCTCTTGCATCGAGGGCACCAAGCTCACGGTTTATTCTATTTTCAGCCACATCCACTCGCACATCATCCACTCTCCTGAGATGGATACTAAGTTCTATCCTTGTGCAACAGAACGTCAGCATGAATAAATAAATAAAGACAGAGCATCCCTCATTTGAGAATGTCGAGCAAATGAAGTGGATTAAGTCAAATGTTGTGTTTGTTTACAATGGGAACAATGACCCTCACCTGCCTCAGAAAGACAAGAGGTTACACACTGATGAATGGTTATTCAGACGGATGAATACATTTGTGTGTGTGTTTGTATGTGTGTGTGTGTGTGTGTGTGTGTGTCATGTACCATTGGGTTCAGTACAATGGGGTTTAACACAAGCCCCTAAACTATTCGCAGTCCTTACAGAGATGACAAATGTTTAAGGCGAATTGGACCAAGAAGAGGTCGGACTGCCGACTAAAGCAATTTCACCTTCACACACACACACACACACACACACACACACACACACACACACACACACACACACACACACACACACACACGGTTTCCAACAATGGAAATACTACCATTGTCGATGACTAGTATTAGCGTATTGGTATTGCCTTGTGGCGTTACCAGATTTTTCCGGTACGTATTTAAATGTAAGGGTTCGTATTTGGACCCAAATGCAAACACACAATTTAACCATTGACCTTTTATTCATACCTCCGGAAACAGCAGGTAGAGTAACGGTTAAACAGAAGGCCGGTAGGTTCACCGGGAATCGGGCTAGCGGGCTAAACGGGGACATGCAGGGGCGGCACCAGGAGAAAAGAAAACAAAGAAAGAAAGAACAATTTGCCCAGGTGTGTCTGGAGGGGAGGAGCCTAAATAGAGACTTGGTTAGCGATCGGAGGCAGGTGAGTGAACAGGTGAAGGGAGTTAGACTGAAAAAGAGAAGAGAAAGGAAAAGTGGATGTGTTAAGTGCATTTGAATATAGAGTAATGCAGCTATACAGTGAATACACTATAATTTATACGGACGGTGCTAAGAAACCTGAGACAGGAGTGACAGGATTTGGGGTGGCAATACCAGACAAAGGTATAGGGATCAACAGGAGAACATCCGATAAGCTAGGGGTTTACACAGTGGAGATGGTGGCAGTGCTAGTGGCGTTACGATGGGTCGAAAAGGCAAAACAGGGCAAGGTGTTAATATGCTCCGATGCAGCTTCAGTTTTAGCAAGCATCAGATCTTTTCAGTCAAGTAGTCGTCAAGACATTCTCTATGAGGTCCTTCAGTCAGCCACACGGGTAAACAACAAGGGGTGTCAGGTGAGATTCATGTGGGTGCCAGCACATATAGGGGTGAGTGGGAATGAGAGGGCAGACAGTTTAGCAAAGAGGGCTTTAAAGAAAGGAGACATAGAAATGACAATTAGCATAAGTAAGGCGGAGGTCAAAAGTATTGTCTGGGAAAACATCAACCAAATGTGGCAGAATAGGTGGGACAGAGAGGAAAAAGGGAGACATTTGTATCTGATTAAAAGGAGTGTGAAGGAAACCAGGGTGGGAAGTTGGAATAGGAGGGAGGAAACAGTGCTGACAAGGCTACGGTTGGGCCATACTACACTCAACAGGACACTGAGAATGATTGGGAAACACCAGACAGGGTTGTGTGGAGAAGAGGAATCAGTGGAGCATGTGGTGGTTCATTGTAAAGCGCATGAGACACATAGAGAGGTGATGAGGAAGAAACTGGGGGAGTTGGGGGTGCGTGAGTGTACACTAAAGGGAATACTGAGCATGGAGGGGAGAGCACAGATTAGAGTATTGTTCAAGTTCTTAAAGGACACAGGGGTTTATTGTAGGGTATAGTTGGAATTATAGTATTTTATTATTTGTTTTGTTGTTGTTTTGTTTTGTTTTGTTTGTTTGGTTTGTAAAGTGTGAAATGACGGATTAGTACTCCAGAGGGTGGCGGTTATGCACCAACAATATGGATGCCAACCGCCGTTAAATAAGAAAAAGAAGAAGAAGAGAAGGGAGTTAGACTGACGAGGTGGGAGTGGCTGAATAGAGTGAGGAGGGTGTGGAGCTGAACTTTAACATTATGACACTAAAATAGTACTTTCAGTAAATGTGGATTCAATGCAAAAAGATACACCAAACACACTATTTAAAAGTGCGCATGGAGTAGCAGCAAGGGGGCGGGGCTTAGGATCAATCGCATGGTGACTGTCCCAAAAGATGTAAATGAATCCACATCATCTTCCTTCTTTGATGGTTGATACAGATTGAGATATGATGGGTACAGGATTGAGTGTGTGTGTCTCTCTCACCACGGTAACACTATTTGTGGTGGCGAGTGGGAGCACTTTTCTTTTTTTTCCTCCCGTGCTCACGTTATCGCACTTTCACAAGCGTGACTGAGAATCAGAATCAGGTGACGCAGCAACTACCCAGCGAACTCTGAAGAGGACCTGCTCCCTACGGAGATTACGGACTGAGACCCCGTTTTCACGATGCGTTTTGGCCTTTCATTTACACAAAAACTGAGGTTTTAACACGGAAAACGATCATTTCTGAAACATGGGGGGGGGGGGGGGGGGTATTTCTGCGGGTTCATATAAACAGAAACTTTTTTGAAAACGACTTTGCCTGTACAATGTTATTTTTGAAAACGGAGGGGCAGAAATATTTGTTTCTGTAAATGTTTGTGTAAATGTGGCCTCATTCTATCACAAAAAAACACAAAGATTTTTAGTTTCAGGTGATTAGGCACTAATGAAAAGACTATTATCAATATTTTTTGTATTGCGAAGTATTCCATTGTGTACTTAGCAACACTGCAGGATTACTACCCCCCACTGTGCATCTCAGCCCATCGTCTTCTATTCTTAAATGTCATGAGCAAAAGTCATAAGGAGCAGGTTCTTATGTCTGTCAGTTAAATAACAACCTATGTAAACAATGCATGTCGACTTTACTGCCGGCACTGAGCGATCACTGTCGGTTACCTGGTTGGTTCAGATGAATGAAAATTAAGTGGATGTACGGGAGTCTGCCCGTTCTCCCCCGGGCCAGCGTGGGTTCTCTCTCCAGTCATACGCTGACTGTAATGTATCCTGTATTTAGCAGCTTCATCATGCAGAAACATGTGTTAAGGTAAGTGGTGGAATTAGTTTGGAAGGGCTTCGGAAAAATAGCATCGAGACGCGAGGAAATACATTATGTATAAAATGTGAATGTTGGGAATTACGGGGAAAACCACAATGATGTGACGATATCAAAAATGTTACCTCCGTACAGTAACCAAAGTATATGGGTCAAGAATAACATTGCAAATTATGTAAAATAATATTTTTTATTGAGTAACTAACACTTGTAAGCCTTCAAACAGCTGCAATAAGAAAAGCATTGACCCTCTGCATCTTTCACAAATGTGGGGCAAAGCTACGGTTATTTAAATTTAGCTTTCTAGTGAAAGGGAAGATGCCAGCAAACCAGCCATTACCTACATTAGTATGCAGTATATTTATGCATGCAATGCCGGCCTTTTTTCATTCTAAATAGCAATTGAATCTCCGGTCAAGCGACGTGTGCCTCACTTGAGAATTTACCTAACGGTTAATTTATCAGACTTGTGAATTATGTTAGCAGTTGTTACGCAATGCCAACTCCCAAGAGTTTTGGAGCCACAGGGACCGGCTATTTGCTGGAATCAACCTCACACACTCTGTCACGATGTTAGCCCTCGAATGTTGATGGCTGAATTAAAAAATGTCGACATCAATTTTAGAGGTTGAAGCTGAAAAGCCAGCGGCTCAATTTGTCAAAGTAAATAACCTGTAAAAAAAGAAAAAAGAAAACGTAAACACAGAAACACATTTGTCCAATGCTCCAGCAAAACGCTGCCACTCCCCGATGGATGGCGGGCGGATGTGGATGACGTGGTGTGAAATGATGCGACGCCGTATGGAAACCTATACCGCGCATTAGTGCTCAATTAAAGGTCTCATGCGAGCCAGGCCTCGGGTCCCGTGAGGTCGTCCCATATCCCCCCCCTGGATCTGCCCTCTCGCGCTACATGCCGACACTCAGCATGGCGCCAGGACGAGTGCCACGGCCCCAGGGTCGAGAGGGCTAGGGGAGACGAGAGGAGTCGGCGTTTCAATCCGGAACCCGAGCCCTGAAAACTCAGCGCAACCTCAGAGCGACAACCGATCGATACCCGTGATTAATTAACTTCTAATGAGTTCAGCCGAGCGGTGAGAGACCCAGAAGGTTGGACATGTTCCATCATCTCTTTCTATCTGCCCCCCCCCCCCCCCCCCCCCCCACACACACACACACACACACACACCTTCATCCTCTCATGCGCCTATCGATCTGATTTTAACGCAAATGAATATAATCTTTTGGGGGGATTTTTGTCATTGAATGGTCAAATCATAACAACTGACATTTATAAAGAGTGCAATAACGTGAAGATGCATCATTGGCTTTCCAATTGTGGATCAATGACCGTCACAGGTACAGTTTCCTCATGGTCAACCACTCTCATTGTGTATCAATAACACACACACACACACACACACATACAGTATATATATAAATATATATATATATATATATATATATATATATATATATATTTGACAGGCTATATATATAAATATATATATATATACTGTATATATTAACCATTATATATATATATATATATAAATATATATGTATAACTATATATATTTTCACCATGCTATGTAAATATATAAATATATATATTTTCACCGTGCTATATGTAAATATATATATATATACATATATATATATATATTTTCACCGTACTATATATATATATATATATATGTATATATATTTTCACTGTGCTATGTATATATATATATATATATTTATATATGAGTATATATATATTTTCACATATTTACAATATACAATATATATATATATTATGTATATAGCACGGGTAAGATCGGATGCTATTGGACAGAGCTGACTTCCTGTTGCCACTAGAGGGTTCTGCGAGTCGTGGTAAAGTCAATGCGGCGGTGGCGGCGGACAAGCAGCGTACCCACCTGTGATGACCTCGGTGGTCATTACGATCCTTCAGAGCGCGAGCGTGAAAGCCGAGAGGGCAGAAGCAATGGAGACGAATGGTTCTCGTGAATATGGGGAAAAAGTGGATCGGGGGAGCCGAGGATTCACGCGGAGCTCGCTCGGACATTTTCTCTCTCTCTCCGTTTCTCAGCTCTGAGGAGCCCCCGAGCGCAAAGAGTTATTTGTCCCGCAGTGAAATTAGTAATCTCGACGCCATCCATCACCGGCTGACCAGCTATCGATCGCCTGTGCACCTTCTCTTTTTTAAACTAAATTATATATATATATATATATATATATATATATATATATATATATATAGAGAGAGAGAGAGAGAGAGAGCGTGTAAAAAAAAAAGGAATAACAAATGTGTTCCACATTTTTGCTCGCCTCAACAAAAGACTCGGAGGATGAAAAAAATAAATAAAGTAACTTTACAGAGATGTGTCAAGCAATTCTATTTGAAGAGATTACAGTTGTTGTTTAGAAGGTGACAAGTGTGGAGAATAGCTTTACACCAACATAGACTTTGAAGCTGGCGAGGTATGTGTGTGTGTGTGTGTGTGTGTGTGTGGCTTGTTATACACAAGTGACACCTCCGTGACAGATGCTGGATGCTGCGCCCTTGTCCTAAAAACAATAAAGTGTACAGAGAGGATGCCGATCTACGAGCATCGCCTTCAGAGCTGATGTCCCGTTCTGTATCTAAATATAAACTTTCAACTTCCACTCTATCAGAATGCACTGCAGTGCACCAAAATGAGGTCAAGAGACGCTTTATTTTGGCGGGTGTTTGTTGTCTAGCCTTTTTTTTCTCCATTACGCACTCAATAACTAAGATCGTCACGCGGTCACGGCGAGTCCGCTATTGATCGGCGACGCCCGACGACTATCAAGAAACACGAGCGCCCAGAGGTCGCTCGCCACCACGTATTTACTTGTGTGCCCCACAATGGCGATAGCGGCCACATTAGGATCTGCTGGTGCGAGTTAGATTAGGAGCTTAGCGGCTCGCGGCCCAGTGCGTGATACACACACACACACACACACACACACACACACACACGCACACACGCACACACACACACACACACACACACACACACACACACACACACAGTGTCATGATACAGATGGACCGTTTGAGTGGGAGAGAGATAAAGTATACAAGGGCAATGTCACTGTGACAGGGTAACACATCAAAGTGGTATTAATTACATTACCTCTCTCGATGTAATTGCAGAGAGAGAGAGAGAGAGAGAGAGAGAGAGAGAGAGAGAGAGAGAGATAAACATATATATATATATATATATATATATATATATATATATAGGTAATGGCTGCAAAGAGGCAGATTAGAGAAAGTGAGATTAGGGTCGGGGGGGGGGGGGGGGGTAGAAGTACCATTTTTGAAGCCTTGCGGTGCGTGACACCCGACCTCCGCATCGACTGTGTGCGTGCGGGTCGTGTGCAAAGTGATAGGATGGGGGGTGGTATATGGTCCATGTGGTAAATCCCCCTAGGGGCAGATCAACACCAGGGCCCTCTACGCTGAGCCCAGTGTTCTCACATCGGACCAGCATGCATTTCACCCCCATTTACAAATCCCTAATCCTCATAACCCCAGAAGTGGGACGCTTTAGCAGAATTCTCCACCGGATAATCACCAGCAACCCGTAATCCCACCAGCCCCATGTTATCTCAAGTGTATGTGCATGTGGGTGTTTTTTTAACAACTCATAAACCCCCCGATGAAAAGATGCTCTCTGCCAAACTTTCTCTCCATCCTTATCGCAATCCCTCCATACCTCCTCACCTCTCCAACACCCCGTGTCCCGGAGGGTTCTCTCACATGCATTATGAAGCCGCTCAGCCGTCCGCCGTTGTGTCTTCTTCAAATGCCGGTGGACTTTGAACCTCCCCGGCACACCGGCAGAGACCTGAGAGGACTCCGTGGTGGGTCTGGAGTCCATCGGAGCTCGCCCGCAGACACAAAGAGACAGACTCGTCTTCGCCCGGCACAACGCTGGCTTCCCACGTATTGACCCCGTCAACAGGCCGTCGAAGCCCAGCGCTTCTCAGATTGAGTTTATGTGTGGGGGAAAAAATATGACACCACAATTTCATTGTACTGGAACCATCCAAGGCAAGTTCAAAATCACCAACTTGTATCTTCAACTGTGAGCCACTCTGAAAATGTAAAGTAAGTAGAGTATAGACCACAGGTGTCAGGACGGGCCCGCCACGTCATTGTATGTGGCCCCTGACGACGTTTAAAAAAATTATTCCTGTGCTTTTATTTTGAAAGTATCAAATTAAATGGATTCACATTTTTATATTTGAAATATATTCTCATGTAAAATATTTCTACACTCAAATGAACAATAATCAAATGCAAAGAGAGTTATTTAACGATATGTTCGGGAGCAGTTTATACAGTGTTTCAGTAACTGGCCCTTTAAGAGGGCAGCCATGATGCTGATGTGGCCCACGGTGAACAGGAGTTTGACACCGCTGGCGTACAGTAGAGCTGCCAACACACAGGGACAGACAGGTCAGCCAACGTCAATTAAGGGGTTTTGAGGTATTGCCAAAATAAAAACGACGCTCAGAACTAAATTCTTAATATTAAACTAACGGATGTGAATGATGTAACGTTCAGCAGCCAGTAGCCAATCAGGAAGAAGGGAAGAAACCTTCAGTAGAGCAACAGAGGAGGATCTCTCTCCCCGGATGGACAGAATAATAGATGTCATGTGACCAGAAGGAACAGTAACAACACATTCAATGAGTATGACAGAGTGTATGAATAGTTTGTCGTAGGCATGGACCACGATCCAGACCTCCATGATCCATCAGGCAGATGGAGGTAGAGAGGAGGAGTGGGCGGGGCATCAGCAGGGCCACAGCATCAGACCCAGCAGGTCCAATGGACCCCATGAAGTCACAAAGACTCCGGGAAGGAACAGAGTAAATAATGTATGATGGAGAGATGAAAAGTCATCCATAAGGAGAGAGAGAGAGGAGGAGAGAGGTGCTCAGTGTATCCTAAAACTCCACCCAGCAGCTTATAAAAAAAGGCAACTTTCTAAATGGGGCGATAGTGAAAGCGATAGTTCTCCGCATATTAACACATAGTCAATGTTCTATTACCACACCGCTTGGAAAATAACTCGCCTTCTTTCGGGGATTGAATCTTTTCCTTTTTTGAAAAACTTTGTTTCTGGCAGAAAGCCAGCTCTCCTTGAGCGGTGCCAAATTGACCGTTTTGCTCTCAATTGTATTAAAATCGTCCTTTTCCAGTCTGAAAACAAGTTTGAGGACACATCCCCCCCCCCCCCCCCCATGCCACTGAGTAGCTTCCACACGGTTTGAAGACCTCCATTAGTTCCTGCATGTGTGATGTATTGGGCTCTGGGAGACTTCCGCTGAGGTGTAATTTAACAACTGGAGAGTCGAGGCCGTATTTAGCCTCCACATAATGGATAACTGCACTGAAGGGTGGACCAGAATAACGCTGAAACGCCAGAGATTAAAATGAAAAAGGGAAGAGGAAAAGGTTTTCATGTCGAGTGGTGTCCAGATTTTGTCGTTCCCAGCCAACACCCCGCTTGTAATTGTCAGGAGAACAATGCTTATAGGTAGAATAGTGTCACTGTGACATGCTCATTACCATAATGCACCCAACGTATGCCCGTGGTGACGGTTGGCCCCGCCTTCTCGTCACACACTCCCCGTAAACCTCCCCGACAGGAGGATGAAGACTTATTTCCCTCGTCTGTCCACGGATCCCCGGTGATTGTCTGGGAGGATGAGAGCATCATCAATAACGTAGCGCTGGAAGGTTTGTGTGTGTGTGTGTGTGTGTGTGTGTGGGTGGGTGGGTGGGTGGGGGTCCACACCACCAGCCTCCCACTGACACCGCCACGGGATGCGGGGGAATTTAAATCAAATCAAAGGGAATCACTTCGCTCTCTCCGATGCACGGTCTACTCTCTACTCACACACACACACACACACACACACACACACACACACACACACACACACACACACACACACACACACACACACACACACACACACACACTCACACACACACACACACACACACACACGGATGTCAACGTGGAATATTTACACAAGCGGAAGCAGAGTCTGGGAAAATCTCCATCGGCTCCACCTGCTCCTTTCACCAGTAAACAAAACAAACAAAAGAAAAGACAGAAGCCCCCCCCTCCAATATCTGTATTCATGAGAGAGACAGAGAGAGAGAGAGAGAGAGAGAGAGAGAGATGGCCTCCATCTGTTCCCAGGCTCCATAGTGTACGTTTACCTTTTTGAAGACACCTTACACAAGTCACTGCCAGACGAATTTACAAAAGAAAGATAGGGAAAGAGAGAGAGAAAAGAGAGAGACAGAGAGAGAGGTAGCAATTGAAGGCTCCGACCATTAATTTCCCAGGAGAAAGAATGCACTCTGCTCGGAGGGCCGGAGTGACCTTTCCAGGACAACGCCGGAGCGGAGGAGACGGCGGCGTGGACAAATGAGATATTAGAATCCACCGCAAGAGGGAATGGAGCGGGGATGGAGAGGGGATGGAGAAGGGATGGAGAGGGGATGGAGAGGGGATGGAGCGGGGATGGAGAGGGGATGGAGAAGGGATGGAGAGGGGATGGAGAAGGGATGGAGAAGGGATGGAGAAGGGATGGAGTGGGGATGGAGAGGGGATGGAGAGGGGATGGAGAAGGGATGGAGAAGGGATGGAGAGGGGATGGAGAAGGGATGGAGCGGGGATGGAGAGGGGATGGAGAGGGGATGGAGAGGGGATGGAGAAGGGATGGAGAAGGGATGGAGAGGGGATGGAGAAGGGATGGAGAAGGAATGGAGAGAGGATGGAGAAGGGATGGAGCGGGGATGGAGAGGGCATGGAGAGGGGATGGAGAAGGGATGGAGAAGGGATGGAGCGGGGATGGAGAAGGGATGGAGCGAGGATGGAGAAGAGATGGAGAGGGGATGGAGAAGGGATGGAGAGGGGATGGAGAAGGGATGGAGAAGGGATGGAGAAGGGATGGAGAAGGGATGGAGAGGGGATGGAGAAGGGATGGAGAAGGGATGGAGAGGGGATGGAGAAGGGATGGAGAAGGGATGGAGAAGGGATGGAGAGGGGATGGAGAAGGGATGGAGAAGGGATGGAGCGGGGATGGAGAGGGGATGGAGAAGGGATGGAGAAGGGATGGAGAGGGGATGGAGAAGAGATGGAGAAGGGATGGAGCGGGGATGGAGAGGGGATGGAGAAGGGATGGAGAAGGGATGGAGAAGGGATGGAGAAGGGATGGAGCGGGGATGGAGAAGGGATGGAGAAGGGATGGGAGGGATGGAGAGGGGATGGAGAGGGATGGAGAAGGGATGGAGGAGGGATGGAGAGGGATGGAGAGGGATGGAGAGGGGATGGAGAGGATGGAGAGGGATGGAGAGGATGGAGAGGGGATGGAGAGGGATGGAGAGGGGATGGAGAAGGGATGGAGAGGGGATGGAGAGGGATGGAGAGGGGATGGAGAAGGGATGGAGAAGGGATGGAGAGGGGATGGAGAGGGGATGGAGAGGGGATGGAGAGGGGATGGAGAAGGGATGGAGAAGGGATGGAGAAGGGATGGAGAGGGGATGCAGAGGGGATGGAGCGGAATACAGATGGCGAGGTCGTGCCGTGCGACTCCTCGCGTACCCAGCCTGCTCTCTGACTCGTGTTCGTTAGAATCTGCATTTTAATAGGACGAGTTGTAACTAAATGCCTCTAAAAGAAAAATCTGATGTTGTATTTGTGGTTGCAGAAAGCCTCGGGGCGCCACTCATCAGCGTGATGGCGGTTCATCTGACGCACTTTTTATTGTTTTTTATGCCGGTCGGATCATTTTATGACGCCATATTTATGGGCAACGCCGCGAAGGCCGGGTAAATATCACACAGCCAGCGAGGCAACAGGCGCCGCTTGGCGACTTTGAACCGTTCGGTGTGAAATAGAAACAGATTTGTGCGTTTGTCTTTATTATTTAATTGTTCCTGTTGCTCAGATCAAGTTTATTGTGAAAAACTCGCCTAAAATTGTATTTAGTGCTGCTGACGACTCGTCAGTCAGCGTGATGCAGATGGTCTTGAGTTTGAAGTCATCAGTCCAGGTCTGCCCACACACACACAACCATCCATATTCACACACACACACACACACACACACACACACACACACACACACACACACACACACACACACACACACACACGTAGAAGGATGTGCATCCAGTACCATCTGAGGTTATATCCCTTCATAATCAATATAAATGAACACAATAAGACACATTGTTAGGATTAATGCAACAACAGGACCAGTTTACGTTGCACGTTGTTATTTGATACAACATCAGAATCACAATCATCTTTATTGGCCACGTGAGCACAGACGTGTAATTTGACTCCGGTTACACTACGCTCTCCTTTATACTGTACATGTAATTTACAATATAACAGGATGAATATTTTTTAAAAGACATTGAAGAGAGGAGGATAGCAACATGTAAACGTACAATATAAAAACAGTGACGATGAATTTGGGGATGTTATTGACGATAAACTGTTCATATAAGTGACGGCCAATGGGAAGAAGCTGTCCTTGTCTGGTGGTTCTGGGGTCCAGTGCTCTGTAGCGCCTCCCAGGGGGGAGGAGTCAGAACAGCTTGTGTCCGTCACATGACACTTCACTCATTGCTCACTTTTAAATTTGAAGACTTAAAATCACCTTTTGTAAAATGTATTATATATAATGTATATATATATATATATATATATATATATATATATATATATATATATATATATTTATTTGGATTTTATAAATGAACGAGACAGGACTTTAAGGATACGATACAAAGGGAAAGGAGGAATGAAAGTGTACGTCACACGTCACTTCACCGATTGCTAACTTTCACATTTGAATTTAAAAACTTCCAAATAACTTTTTTATATATATATATATTTTTTATTATTATATATATTTATTTTGACTTTACAAATGAACACGACAGGACTTTAAGGATACGATACAAGGGAAAGGAGAAATAAAAAGGTAAAGAACCACAAAAATACTTTAAAATAGATAACAAATTATTAGAAAAACACAGCAAATAACACATTCACATATCACGTCTTCAAATCACCTTTTAAATGCGGACATCTTATGTAATAACCTCAGAGCACTCAGTGTGTCCCCTACTTTACCTTTTTAAGACGTCAGTTAATTTCAGGCGGCTCGTCAGACAAAAGAAGTGGCATAATGGACGCCTCGCTCCTCGCTGCTCTTAGAGGTTTTGTTTGGACTGGAGAGCAGCGAGCTCTCCGCCAACCTGCAGCATTAATTATAACTATGAGGATCGGCGCGGTAATCTCATAATATATACATTACTTCCCCCTGCCCCCCCCCCCCCCCACACACACACACTCACACAGAACATCAACAGCACCCCAGCAGTGACTAATGACTCACACCCACCTGCAGGTCTGAATTACACTGCAGCCACTTCACTGAGTGGAGACGAATGCACATCACCGTGTTGTGGACTGGAAACATGTGAGGGAACCTATATGTGAGAGGGTGCCGAGGCCAGAATGTCCAAAGGCTATAACACATATAAATCAATTGAAGCGCAACACAACATAACGATGTCAGCACCAGCGTCGGGGAATGATGTCGCCGGTCAAACCGGCAGAGTGGCTCACGACGTATTTTTAAACAACGCATTGATTTCCTTTGGCAAATGCTTGTTGGTGAAAGCGACACACACACACACACACACACACACACACACACACACACACACACACACACACTTTGAGAGTTGTTATTCACGCTCTAGTGCGTTGACAGGAGCGTGCAGGGATCACGGTGTAGTTTTAGGTTGTACGACTAGGGATCGGTATCGTTTGGTTTCTTTCCGATACCGGTGCTAAACCGATACTTTTAAATTGATACCGGTGCCTAAACGCTGCCTGAACCGATACTTAAAAAATGCAGAAGCACAAAACGACGATTGACAATGACAATATTAAAAACCTCTTCGACCATATTCCCTGTAAAAGCCATTCTCATGGCCGCATTGACAAACAACGGATATCAGACTGTCGAGCTTGTAGCTCGCGCTAGCACAAGCTAAGAGCTAGTTATTGCTACATACGAGCTACAAGCTAGCGCGAGCTACGAGCTAGCTTAAACATGGTTATAATGGCTAATTTATTATTTGTTGGCCTACTTTTATGAATGCAAGACTTTCAATCAACGTTACCCAACCCTAGTACGACATACATTTATTTTGTATTTGGGTGTTTTGGAGAATTGCGTCTGGCGTAACATTAATTAATAACATTTTTCTCAGTCGTTTGAGTCATTGGAACATTTTCTGAACTAATGAGTCGTTGGTATTTATCTTCAGCTTCAGCTCTGAAACAAGGAAACACGACACCCTGGTGGATACGTTTATTTGATGTGCATTGCTAATTAAATTACATTTAATTCAGTTTATTTCGTATGGCCCAATATCACAAATTACAAATTTCCTTCAGAGGGCTTTACAATCCGTACACATAACATCCCTGACCTTTGACCTCACATCAGATCAGGAACAACTCCAAAAAAATAGAAAAAACCCTTTCACAGGGAAAAAAGGAAGAATCCTTCAGGAGAGCAACAGAGGAGGATCCCTCTCCATGATGGACAGAATAATAGATGATGTCATGTGACCAGAAGGAATCATTACAGAGTAAAGGAATATATAATAAAAAAAATCGTCCGGGGATTTGGACCTTTATTAAATCGTATCGCCGCACACAAAAAATGAAATGAATATGCCATCGTTAAAGATAGTGGTAGAAAAATCGTCGTCACCGTCTTTCCACTGCTCCAACAATCCAACTCGGGGGAAAAAGAGAGAGAGAGATACTGAATAAATAAAAGATGGGGATGGGGGGGGGGGGGGTGGAGAAAAAAAATAATGTTCTGTTTCACAACTGAGAATCCTGCAAGAGATGCTCGTTTGGCTTTAACAAATAGAAAAGAGAAGAATCTGTTGGAGACGTTTGAGGTTTCTGGCGGTTGGAGAACGAGAGGCTCGTGTTCACAAATATTGATCGAGCGTTTCCTCTACGGTCGCAGAGCGAAGATATCGGAGTTATTTAAATACGGGGGCGATCCACTCTGAACCAAAGCCACGCGTTATTTGCCAGCTAGTTTTTTCTTTAATTGAGAGATCCGTTTCTCGCACATGGTGCACCAGAAAAGCTAACAGGTTTATATTAAGAATCTGAATACAGTCAAAATATTTCATAAGCCAGTGAATCTTTACACACTGCATGAAGTGAAACAGGCTTTAAATGTGTTCTCAGGTTGCCAAGCTAGTTATATACAGTATGAATAACTGAATGTATGGAGGAACACATCTTCCAAGCATCATGCATGTGAGCTCCATTAAAGGCTTCTGAGAATCCCCTGTGTGTCCAGAGAGGAGCCGTTAGCCGGGTTCTGAGTGTACTGACCACCGGCTGTGTCCCGAGTGGTCGATACCTTCAGATGAGAGAGAACCGGCCCCCTCGGGTTGTGTGTGTGTTTGTGGGTGCCTGTGTGTGTATGTGTGTGTGTGTGTGTTTGTGTGTGTGTGTGGACACGTGTGTTGATCATGAGCAAACGCTCACGAGTCCAGCGACAGGTGCAGGTCAGCAGGTTAAACTACGCGACCCGACTCCCGGTAACACCAGCTCCATCTGGTTCAGCATGAAACTGTTTCTAAGGGGCACGAAAATATGAGAGGACAAAAAAAAACTAAAACATGTCCTCACAGTATAGTTAGCGGGGTGCAATAGTTCAGACTAATTGAACTGGGTCACAGAAACATAGCAGGTCAAATAGTCAATGTGCCATAGAACCTTTATTCCCTATAATAACTATGCCGCACTAACCAGTTTAAAGGTTCTCATTACAGTTGTTTAAATTGTATTTTATTAGATACTTCTGAATGACTATTTGCCCAATTTAAATATTATATCTATTTTTGGGGGTTATTGTCTCAGCCATTGGTTCTCAAATGGGGGCATGCGGACCCTTGGGGGTACGTGAAGGTACCACAGGGGTACGTGAGATTACTTCTTTTTTTTAAATAATATTTAAAATGAACATCCATTAAAAAGCCCTTTATACAAATAGTTATTTAATAAATATTCAATACATTCTAAGTGTGAGTTCATAAGGGGAATGATATGCATTATATAATAGATCAGACACGGCTGCCTCAAGCTGCGTGTTACGTTCTTTTTAACCACCTTTCTTCCCCATAACGTGTTTTTTCTTTTCTTTTTCTGCACAACCAAACAGAAAAATGATTCACAATGAAACTCCTCGTCCGACGCCCTATGAACAATCAAATGTGAACAATCTCAGGGCTTTTTCCGACGTATTTCCCATCTTTGATAACAAAGATGTATGACCACAAAGCCTCCAAAAGCCTCAAAACCAGCGGATGCAAAGCGGCCTTTCTTCGTGTGTTCGCCGAGCGCCATTTTTTCCTCATTGTATCTCACATTCTGTTTACATGAATAGAGCAAACATAATTTTACAGAAGACACGTATGCAATTACGTGATTTGTGAGCCTTGCATCAGAGGAGCTGCGCGACATGTTGTGCCTGGTTCGCGTGCTCAATGCTTCTTCTCGTGCAAGAGACCCCGCTAAGATGTGGCGCCGTTACGCCCTTCATCTCGTGAATGGGCACATTTAGGCTCTCCTTTGTTCTGAGGATGTGAATCACTCCTGAAATAACCCGTTTCATTACCTCATGCATAATTGCAGTCAACAACATGGCGAGGTTAATCAAAGTGTTTTTTCTTCTTCTGTCTTTTCAAAGCGGCGGGGCTTGCCTCGCTCTCGTTTGGAGGAGCACATCCAATCATGACATCACGGGGCACATCACAACAAATTAAGACGGGGCGGTTTTCCATCTGATGATGTGTTTTTTTTTAATCGTTTGACGTGACGACGTCAGGACTTAATCACATTTCCTTCACTCGGTGTGAAGCTGAGTGTTTATCCTTCGAGCCGGGCTAACGTGTCCGTGTGTTGTGATGCTAAGAGTGCGTCGCGACGGGAAAGTTCACTTACATCCCGACAAGAAGGGATGCTGATTACCCTCCTCTTTTTTTCTTCTCTCTTTTAAGCCAATAGTATTTTTTTTTTTTGGGACGTAAAAAAATAATAATTCACGATTCATTGTAAAGCGTGTCGGCCTCGTCGAGTAGGACCGCTCTCACCCCCGATCCAAGTGTCGTTAAACACAACACCGCCTGTGAATAGTGAAACGTGTCAGAAAACACAGATATCACGAGGCTCTGGGTGATGCTCCCCCCCCCCCAGCCACCGCCACGGATTCGGTCCTGTGAAGATGGCCCGCCGTGCAGACGGGTAATTAAAACCCCCACATTCTATTGATCTCCTTCATCTCTTTCCTACGTCCTCCCTTTTCTCATCCTACGAGGGATCCCCCGCATAAATAATGCAGGTTTCCAAGTGCGGGGTGGTTGGGTAATTGGCCCCGTCGCTATGAGCCAAAAGAAGCTTCCCGCTGACCTTTTTTTCCACGGCGGTAGCCAGGAGCTCGGGGGCCAGACACCTGCAGAGCGACAAAGTGAGAGCTGTTAGCCGCGGGGTCAGGGCGGGAAGGGGGGGGGGGGGGGGGAATAATTCCTGGCTTTAGAGCTCATCATATGTAATCTCACCGTACCCATGATCACCCCAGTGATGCCTGTGATCACTCCCAAAGCCTAATTGGTGGCCATCTTTGTTTGAAGCGCATCAAGCGGCCACTTACACGGTCGTTGCACGTGCACATTAACTCCGAGGGATCAAATATGTGGAGCACATACTAAATGAAGACAGGATGTTATTAATAAACTGTCCCCCCCCCCTCACCCTCGCCCCCAGACACCATCCTTGGAAAACCATTTACCCTCCCCCCCCCCGCCCACCAATTAATGTGCAGTATTCCATACAGATTTGAAGCCTTCTCGTAATCAATCATCATTTTTTAAAATATTTAATATATAATTAATTATCGCAAGTAATGGTCAGGTCCGTCTTTTTCAAGCATGATGTGCTCTGTAATGTATTAATATATATGTATATATATTAATATATTTTTTGGGGGAGGTGTACAAAATTAAATCTCACTACTGATGAATTCTGGACAATTCGCAACAGAGCCACACAAAGACTACCACATGGACCTGGCTGAGCAGATGGCAGGGTCAAGAGTCAAATGTGTGATTGCAGGACATGTGAAAGGGGTCTGAAGCGAGCCATCAATCGCTTATGAATTTTCTGAACGCGTAGAGCACGGCATCAGGCTTCTACGCTGCTCCTTCTCATTGTTCCACGCTGTGGACAGTCCAAGATTCCCCAGGCGCCTGTTGTGAGTGATGTAATGTTTTTCAATCCGTTGTTCCTTAATTTCCCTCGTGTTTTTCCAATGATAAAGTCTTTATTTCACGGGGACTGGCTCACGTATTTAGTTTAAATGTAAAGCGTGTTTTTAAAATGCAAATAAAAAGAGCTTTAAACCAAAATGTGATTAAAAAAAGAGCCGCCGTCCTGTTTCTTGGATATCCAAGTAGAGAGATTCCTCAGGCTTGAACCCCTTTGTGAATTATCATCAATTCCATAAGCAAAGCCGACAGATGCATCCTGCCAGGCCCAGGGTTACCCAGCTTCCCTCTTGCGGCATCTGCCCAGGGCTTCTTTGAGGCCTCTTGCACACGGGCACCTTTCTTGAAATCGATCGGACGGCCTCGCCTGTAATTCATTTGTACAGAGAACCTGTGAAACGGACGAGTGAGAATCGCGCGGTACTTCTAGGAAATGTCTATTTATGTGTTCTGCTCAGAGGCTTTTTGCAGCTAGAGAAGATCTCTGAAATAAATGAATAGTTCTGGCAAATCAAAGACAATCTGAGAAACAGCATTGGTTTCTTCCCAGTAGTTATTTGTGTGTGTGTGTTTGTGTGTGTGTGTGTGTGTGTGGGGGGGGGGTCATTCATTACCTTGTGTAAGCTCAGAGACGATAAGATTGACATCCGATGCAAGTTTGATTGATTGATTATACATTATGCCCGAATCTTAACACCTCAGATGAATTATTCCGAAAGATTTAACGGCAGACCACCTTTACATTTAAACATTGACATGCAGTCAGACTGTATAAATGCATGTACGCCACACATTGATGTTGTAGAATGATACCATCTTCACATCTAGGCGGTAAGAATATCTCATTATATGATTTACCACTATGAAGTATCAGTAACTGTGGCTATGATTGCATTTATACTATAATATTGGACTCCACAGGATTCAAAGATCACCAATTGATCTCTGAAATGACGTATTACAGCATTTACTGTAAACAGTAGGACTTCAGACAGTAACTGCTTTGAGAAATACAACAAATATGATTGTCCTACTTAAAAGCACAGCATCATTGCACTCCTACAATATAAAAAATTAAACTCATAATCCAATCTGATTCAGGACCACAATGAGTGAACAAGAGCTACGAAATAGCCGAAAATCTGGTGACAGGTGGAACTAAGAGAACCATTGTTTTTGTATTAACCATCAAGTTTACTTACTGAGTGTGAATTCTTCATTTAAAAAAAAGACGTAACCATAATTTTGACGTACACCAATCAGCTTCGTCCTCGATTTGATAGAAAGAGAGTGAAGAGAGGGAGCAGCTGGAATGAGGTTGGCGTTGGAGATTACGCTGAATGAAGTGAGGAAAATTACCTAATTCCACATTTAGAGACGGTTGGTAATTGGCTTTATCTACCGTGGAGACGGTATTAGACCCTTAAACAATCTGGAATGAGGAGGGTTTAAGAAATAAGGAACCCAGAGAGCCTTGCTTCAGTTGGTCGCTTCACCTCGTCGACTTTGAATCCAACCTAATTTATGTTATTTATTGAAGATGTTTCTTTGTTCAGGGCAAGTCGGGACAAATCAGGACAAATTGTTCCAGTGCATGGTACAGCTGTTACACGGTAGACAAACTCTATAAAAAAAGCCACGTGTTCGATCTAAAAAGCTTCTCGATAGGCTATTCAAACCATTCATATCGCAGCAATCAAAGGAAATAGCTAACTAATGGCGACCTAAGCAGAGAATAAGATCGCTCAGTGTCGTAATACAAATTTCAGTTTTCTGTGTTTAGGTACCTGTGAGTGGCTGTGAATATGCACTGCACGCTCACACGCGGTTACAGCTTATTTGTAGCAGTATAAAGCACAAGCCCTCTATTCCCTCCTCAGGTGAACATTGGTAGCTCTATTAGCACTGTTACCATTTTGTGCTCTGTTTGCGGCAAGCATTGTTACTACAGTACCTGACTAAGCCACATTGCCAGGGACATCAACCACTTTGCCCCAAACGTAAGTGTCAAAGATATTGTAAACCGATTGCCGTGAGATTGCCGTGAGAACACGTGTAGGGCATGAGCAATCAGGGAGTTAGAGGGAGTGGCTGAGGGCAGCAGGTGAAGGGAATGAACAATCAGGGACAAGACAGACAATCACATGGACAGGAAGTGCAGGGAAATAGAGGACACAAGAGAAGAGGACTTTAAAATAAAACAGGAAACACACTGAATGCGACACTTCCTAGAGGATGAATTCCACTAACTTTCATGAGCCGTTCACTTCCCACCTTTACGCCACTAGCACATTGTGTGTATATTGAAAAGATCACATCTAAAAGACTTTGTACAGTTGTGTACATATTTTTGTGTATACAATGTTTCAAATTGGGTGTTTTCACAACCCATACACATAGTTTGTATTAAAATGTTCCATTGTGTTATATTAGGCTTAAATTACATTTACAAACATAACTGAGAGGGCCCACACTCGCTCTCTCTGAGATGAGGTTCAAGAAGTGCAGGTGATTTTTTCTTTGCTCTGCCCCGATGTGCGCACACACGGCATCGGAGCTCTGCGGCGCGCGAGACGGAGAGCCGAGAAGTGTTAACGCAACACCTAGAGACAGAAATGATGGCTGTTCAGTTAGTTTAATAAAAGAATAAAGAGGTGCTTTTTAAGAAAAGGGACCGTACATTACTTCTGGCGCAATAGAGAAAATTTCAGGGGGCGAGCAGAGATAGTCTGGGAGCCATATGCTGTCACCAAAAGAGCCATATATGGCTCGCGAGCCATAGGTTCCCGACCCCTGCTGTGGCGTATCACCAGCAGTCGAATAGGAGAGAGATACGAGTGTATACGCATCAGGTTAAGAGATTAGTCAGAATGGACCAAAAAAGGAAGAAATCCAGCCACAACAATATGTTCACAGTAAATCCTATTGACTGGTGAGCCAAACTTTTCATCAATATTTTACAATTGAAATGTGTTACTAATTTATAGTTTTCCTATATATATTTGGAGTTGTCCCATCACCACCCTAAATTGATTATATACTTAGATTTTCTGCAATGCATTGTGGGAAACTCATGTCTATCAATACTTAAATGCTAATTAGTGTGCAGACTGCATTTGAGGATACTCCATTCAATTAGTCTTTCAGTGTAACAGCTATATCCTAAATATCGGATAAGAATAAGAATGTAGTATGGATTTGGGACACGTCCTCATTTTTTTTTCAAATACACACACGATATCTCACACATTATTCTGGAGATTTAATTGGCCTTACAAAAGGGTTTTAACCCTAAAAAAGA
The DNA here is from genome assembly GCA_036178185.1 of Liparis tanakae. Classification (NCBI taxonomy): domain Eukaryota; kingdom Metazoa; phylum Chordata; class Actinopteri; order Perciformes; family Liparidae; genus Liparis; species Liparis tanakae. Next base: position 14,791,552 of record CM070094.1, read on the forward strand.
ATGGAAAAAAACTTTAAATGTTTCCGTCCTCAAGGTATGAATATCAAAATGATCCGTATGTTGTTTCAACCTTGTAACACTAAATTATTCTGAAGCCTTGTGAGGTGTACCACCTCAACCCACTTTTTTATCTAATACAAATGTGTGCACTTGACAACAATAGGTGTTTTTTTTTCTCCATAAGTTCCTAGAAAACTCCCTAACATTGAATGAAATTAATTTAAAAAGACTGGTGCCCTTTCAGACAGTCATACCACCCTGAAGCCTTCATGTGGCCAGTACAATCCAGGAAACTGCTTCTCTCTGTCCTTGACTTCCTCAAACTCCCATACCAGATTCAAAACAAGTGAACTGTTCTCAAAACGTGCTCACGTTGATTTTAACTTTCAATTTTTTTTTGAAGTTGATCGATTTCATAGTCTGAAACCGACAGTTTGTTTTAAGCTTCGTTGAAATAAAATCTGTTTAAATGCTTCTGGTCTCGAGGGCGTGATTGACATGTTTTCTCAGCTCTCTTGCAGACAAGCAAACTTAAAATAACATTCTTCATCCCTACATCTTTTGAAAAGAAACTAATCAATAGTTCAGTCATGTTCAACTTACTCGTGAATGTGTCTTACAGGGACCTCATGAATGTGTCTTAAAGGTACATCATGCATGTGTCTTACATGGACCTCATGAATGTGTCTTATATAGAAATAATGCATGTGGTTACAGGAACCTCATGAATGTGTCGTGCAGGGACCTCATGAATGTGCTTTACATGAACCTCATAAATGTGTCTTACAGAGACCTCATTAATGTGCCTTACATGGACCTCATGAATGTGTCTTACAGAGACATAATGCATGTCTCTTACAGGGACCTCATGAATGTGTCTTACAGGGACCTCATGAATGTATCCTACAGGGACCTCATGAATGTGTTTTACAGGAACCTCATGAATGCGTTTTACAGGAACCTCATGAATGTGTCTTACAGGTACCTCATGAATGTGTCTTATAGGGACATCATGCATGTGTCTTACATGGACCTCATGAATGTGTCTTACAGGGACCTCATGAATGTGTCTTATAGGGACATCATGCATGTGTCTTACATGGACCTCATGAATGTGTCTTACAGGGACCTCATGAATGTGTCTTACAGGGACCTTATGCATGTGTCTTATAGGGACATCATGCATGTGTCTTACATGGACATTAACATTCTTCATCCCTACATCTTTTGAAAAGAAACTAATCAATAGTTCAGTCATGGTCAACTTACTCGTTAATGTGTCTTATAGGACCATCAATGTGTCTTACAGGGACCTCATGAATGTGTCTTAAAGGTACATCATGCATGTGTCTTACATGGACCTCATGAATGTGTCTTATATAGAAATAATGCATGTGGTTACAGGAACCTCATGAATGTGTCGTACAGGGACCTCATGAATGTGCTTTACAGGAACCTCATGAATGTGTCTTACAGAGACCTCATTAATGTGTCTTACATGGACCTCATGAATGTGTCTTACAGAGACCTAATGCATGTCTCTTACAGGGACCTCATGAATGTGTCTTACAGGGACCTCATGAATGTGTCTTATAGAGACATCATGCATGGGTCTTACATGGACCTCATAAATGTGTCTTATAGAGACATAATGCATGTGTCTTACAGGAACCTCATGAATGTGTCGTACAGGGACCTCATGAATGTGCTTTACAGGAACCTCATGAATGTGTCTTACAGAGACCTCATTAATGTGTCTTACATGGACCTCATGAATGTGTCTTACAGGGACCTCATGAATGTGTCTTATAGAGACATCATGCATGTGTCTTACATGGACCTCATGAATGTGTCTTATAGAGACATAATGCATGTGTCTTACAGGGACCTCATGCATGTGTTTTACAGGAACCTCATGAATATGTCTTACAGGGACCTCATGCATGTGTCTTACATGGACCTCATGAATGTGTCTTACAGGGACCTTATGCATTTGTCTTATAGGGACATCATGCATGTGTCTTACATGGACCTCATGAATGTGTTGTACAGGGACCTCATGAATGTGCTTTACAGGAACCTCATGAATGTGTCTTACAGAGACCTCATTAATGTTTCTTACAGGGACCTCATGAATGTTTCTTACAGGGACATCATGAATGTGTCATACAGGGACCTCATGAATGTGTCTTACAGGGACCTCATGAATGTGTCTAATAGGGACATCATGCATTTGTCTTACATGGACCTCATGAATGTGTCTTATAGGGACATCATGCATTTGTCTTACATGGACCTCATGAATGTGTCTTACAGAGACATAATGCATGTCTCTTACAGGGACCTCATGAATGTGGCTTATAGAGACATAATGCATGTCTCTTACAGGGACCTCCTGAATGTGTCTAACAGAGACCTCATGAATGTGTCGTACAGAGACATAATGAATGTGTCTTACAGGGACCTCATGAATGTGTCTTACAGGGACCTCATGAATGTGTCTTACAGTTTTGTCACAGGATTTGCCAAGAAAGGTAAACTTTGGCTTTGATGTCTCAATTGGCTAAAAGATATTCCCCTAGAATCTCGCAGCCACGAGTTCATGAATCGATTCTGAAGCAAATCATGCTCATCATTCAAGAAACATTGAAGATTGTGAACGCACACCGGCGAGGGGGGAGGAGTCACGGCTGTACCGTCTGCTCTCAGTGCCCCCTATCACCTCGCTGCAGACTGAGTCAAACCCACGCCAGGCGGATGCACAAAGACTGTATTCATCCAACGTCACTCTTTCTCTCCATCTCTTTTATCTCTCTCTTTTTTTCAAGGTCAGCCACCAATCACGTGAAGGTGCAGGGGAATAAATTTCCACATACTTGTCCTCTCCGACACACTGACAGTCTCGAGGAATGTAGCCTTGTCGAGCCAGCTAATAATATACGTCTAGTGAAAACATATGGCATGTTTGCATTGGATGCTTTTCCCCCGGCTACCATCCCTTTCCTCTCTCTCTCTCTCTCTCTCCTCCACTCTCTCTCACACACACACACACACACACACATACACACAGGAAGTGATGGGTGCTTGATTCACGAGTCAAAAGCCACAAGTCCACATTGTCGATGTTTGAGGAGAGGAGAATCTAATTAAAATAAGAAATAGAGAGAGAGAGAGAGCGAGAGAGTAAATCAGCATAATCACAGCGCTGTGAAAACAAAAACTCCACATTGTCTTTATTCCAATAAGTTAATGAGGTTACAGACCAGAAAATAAAAGAACGATTCCATCACAGCTATTGCCTTCTGCGGGCCCACCGAGGAAAATGAGCCATCCTGAGCACCTTCACCTATATTAAGGTGTCATTCTCATATTTTCTAGCACCTCATGTAAAGTTGGATACATGTTGATGAATTGGAAACCGGTACACAGGAAATAAGGACTCTGGGAATTCCACTTAACTTGAAAATAATCCCCATTCTACAATAATAATAATAATTATAATAATTATAATAGTTATAATTATAATAATAACTGTATTTATACAGCACCTTTAAAAACAAAGTTTACAAAGTGATTAACAGAGAATCAATGCAAAACAAATACAATGGTAAGATACAAATATACAATAAAAATAAAAATAAAACAAATAAACAAAATTACAGCTTCCTCAGTTTCTTTTCCCTTTCTCTATGTTACTGTTCCTGTTTGTTCGTCTTGCCTGCCTTCTTTTTGTTTGTTCTGTTTGTCTCGTGTTCCCTGTAAAGCGTCTTTGGGTATTCAGAAAAGCTGTATAGAAGTCTGAATTATTATTAAAATTAGATGAACCAGAGAACTGCATAAAAGGATATCACTTAAAATCTGTTCTATAAAAATGGGTTTTAAGAAGTGATTGAAACGAATCACTTGCTTATTAAAGGGAGAGTAACCCCAAATCCCCCCCCCCCCCCCCAAGATACAAGATCGAGCTGTCAAAAGGTACCCATGTAATTTAGGCTGTTGCTTGTTTTGGGATCCTACCTTGTTTCACTAAAATATTTAAGTCTCCCAGACATTCACTTTTTCCTAAAAAGTTCATTATACAATGCCCCCTATTGTTAAATATTGCCAAAATAAAGCCAGATTTGGAAAATGTGCAATTATACCTATACGTAAAAATGTATCCCTAGAATTAATGTTATTAACATTTAACGTATTTATTGTGTAATAGAGCTGTGTCATCAATCAGTTGTCAGCCCTGCTCATTGCATTAAGTGAAGAGGCTCTTGGTAGATTATTACGCCAAGCATCCTGGGGTTCATTGTGGCTGTTGATATGAGAATCATAAAAAAAGGTACGGCAACAATACAGCACTTCATTAATCAGAATCAGAACTGGTTATTGCTAAGTATGCCACACATACGGGGAGTTTATCTGGGTGAGTGGTGAATAACAATAAGCGCGGTGCAATAATTTGAGGATTGGAGGATAATTAATTTTCGCCATGCAACACAGGGATGCAGCTGGAGCCCATTTCCAACTCATTTGTGCAGAATACGGAAAGTAAACGGCAGAATTATACAGCCGTGTGTCGTGGAACGGTGAATAAATGACCATTTACGTCGATATTCAACGTGAAAAAGTGAAAAAAGTGAAAAAATAAATTGACTTTGCAAACATTATTCCCTCATTTTAGAACAAAGAGTTGACAAAAAATATGTTAAGTTGAACTGTAGCGTGAAAACGCTCCACTTCTTAAAGCCTTGCTCGAGGGGCCCAGTCAGTGCATTGCTGGTTCAAGTAACTGCTTCATTTGCATGGCTGGGTTTGCCGTTTTTTTTCTCTCTCTCGCAATAGCAAATTTGGGCACACACACACACACACACACACACACACACAACCACACACACGCACACACACACACACACACACACACACACACACACACACACACACACTGGCTTCACATTGTCCCGTTGGAGACAGCTGTGCTCCATTTGAGTTGATAGAGCAGCTGGGAATAGTAATCTGCATATATATATATTTTTAATTTTTTTAGCAATTATACTTCTTTGGTGTGTTCTAAATGGGGTCATGCATAATGCTTTTAACAGCTTTTAAAAAACATACAGTAGGTTTATTAGCTTGAACATTCACAGCTGTTCCTGATTTTAATGATACTTTCTTATGAAAGTGACTTTATACTCGGATGGATGAGGATGTGTTGACCCGTATGGGCCGTATTTATTCATCCGACAATACTGCCATCCCTGTGTTTGATCACTCTCATTACATATGGAAAACCAGATTGTGCAAATAATTCAAGTTTTCATACATTTTAAAAACAGAATAAACATATATTTTTCGACGGTATTTGTTTTCATGACATGATATATGTTGAGAAAGCAAAGCTAAAGTCAACAGAACACAAAAGCTGATGAAACGTTCCCGCACTTCTTATATTGTTGTTGTTGTGTATTTTATTCAGTCAATCATTGCAATACAATACAATATTATTCTATACAATATACAAAACAGAAAGACTGAAAAGGTATGGGTAGAAGCAATACATTCTCAAATATTTAAGTAAATATAATCAAATAAATCAGAACATTAATATACAAAGAAAATATACAAATAAAGAAAAGAAATAAAGAAAATAATATTTACATATATGTATATATACAATATATAAAAAAGTGTATATATATATATATGTATATGTATATCAATTTTGTATATCAATTTTGTGATCTGCTGGTTCAACATCATTTACATCATGTACATGTTTTCTTGTGTGTGTTTATTTATTGTAGCCAATCCACCGCTTTCATTATTATGTCACCACTGTGAGTTATACTCTCGGGGAGGATGGCCTGCTTTGGCCACCCGTAGGCTCTCTCATTGGTACACCCTTATTTATGAGGTAATCCTTGGTCTGCTCCCAAACTACCTGTGTGTTTGCATCAACCAGAGAAATGTCGCACAGTATTCTTTGCGATCTCTGGACTTTTTTATGCTCACTGTTCCAAATGCCAGAACGGAAATGGGAAAAAGGGCTTTTGGGTAATCTGCCCCCTCATCATGGAATATGTTGCAGAATGTTTTAAAGCTCAGGAAACTAATATCACTGACTGCTTTTAAATCTCGAATGAAAGAAATAGAGACAGGTTCCCAAAAATGTATATGTTTCTTAAATTAACTCTACGTCACTGTTTCTTAGCTCTTAGCTTTTAGTTTATTTTAACCTGTCTTGTTTTGTGTTTTCTGTCTGTAACCATGTGTTTTTTATGCTGCTGCCTGTCTTGGCCAGGTCTCCCTCGAAAAAGAGATTTTTAATCTCAATGGGACTTCCTGGTTAAATAAATGTTTAAATAAAAAATAAAAATTAAATAAAAATTCTGAAGCCAATAAAAATAACTCTTACTCCAACGATAATTGTAAACAAACAGCGAAATTCCGCCAGCAGGGATTCCCTCGACCAGTCGGGGTTTGAATTTTCTTTTTGTTTACAAAAGATTATATACTGTAGTTTTCATACACTCCATTCCTTTATAAAAAGAATTTCAAATATTTTTCAAAAGTTGGTAAAAGAGTGATACAGCCTTAAAGTGACTAACATGTACTCGCCTCTCCCAGCTCCAGCTGGGGCTCGGGCAATCGCAGCAGAGGATGAGTAACGTAGAAAGAAAAAAAACGCCTGTGTCTCTTGGACAATTCTTGCAATTGTAATTGTTTTGGAAGGACTACGGGGGGAAGAGATACATTCTCAGCCAGGGCGAAAAAAAATGTCAAATGCGAGTGTGTGTGTGTGACCTTTACACACACTTGTTAACCTGCACGGCCAACCTTTTAAAGCCTTCGTCTATAGCTTTCATTCACGCCCTGTAATTTACACCGGTCCTGTGCTGCCGCTCCTGTTGCATTGTGGGACACGACTGACTTTCTCATTACCGGAGGGAAGTCGTTCAGGCCCCTCCCCCTCCGGGGTCTTCTTTTGATCCGTCAAACATGCGATGAAAGAATCCCTTGGCATCGGCGTCACGATCGGCGTCGGCATCCACCGCCTGTGAGACTCAACCGCCTGACTCCTTCCATTACCTTCATGAATTAAAGATCCCCGTTCGCCCTCTTTTTTTTTTTCAGCATGCCAGTGATCCACAAGTTAATTCACAGGGCGCTCGGCGTGCGAGGCCTCCAGCCTCAAAGCTCCCGTGACAATCTACCTGGGTACCTTTTTCCACTTGCCGGCGCATCTCATTGAGACGATAATGGACCGAGCGGCTGACGCAGTGAGAGGTTCTGCTTCATAATGAGCTGAGGGGAGGCGAAGTAATCAGTCACAGCGTATCCATCACTTCCTGGTTCAAGCAGATATCTTAACCAGGGAGACACATTCATGTTTCTCTATCTGGGGACCCAGTGAGGAACTCTGGTCAAATTTGTTTAGCATTAACACAGATAACATGATTTCATTAAGATCCTTTTTTTTAAAAGCAACTCCATCTTTAGTTTATTTAATGAAACTAAGAGGTATTTACATGAAGGGGAAAAAAGGTATTTCACATGCTGTGTTGTTTCCATAACCTGCTTATTCCAGAATGTATTCTCTACTTTCACCATAGACAGAGAATATATGAATACTTATGAATGTGTCGTCCGTCTGTTGCCTCCCGGTGTCGTTAATTGTGGCGATAACAGATTTCTTATTCATGCTTCTCTTGAGAGAAAACGCCTTATTAAATCCTGCACAGGAAATGTCACTTTGCCTGTTACAGTCCACTACACACACACACACACACACACACACACACAAACAAAGAACATGCAAATTGCACAACAGGATTATGCTCACACACACACACACACACACACACACACTCGTCTGTGTTTGCCCACGCGGATGCGGTAGAGACGGGCGTAAAAAAAAAAGGGACAGCGTTTCTGAAATTCTGGCGGGGTGACCCCCTCCGCCCACCCCACCCCCGGCAGGTCACCCCGCGGTGGCTTTGGACCGCGCCTCCAACCAGCCATCTGGCCCTGCCCGGTCTCCTCTGGGAGCAGCCATGCGAGTGGCTCGCCGACACATTCCGACGTTGTTATTCAATCGGTGGTGGTTGTAAGCTTGTGCATTAGTCTCCACCCGGTTTCACTCGACTCCACCACCCACCTGGCTGCGGTTTTCCATTCACCTGGCTCCCTATGTCTCCCATGGTTCCCTATGTCTCTCTATGTCTCCCTATGTCTCCCCATGGCTCTCTATGTCTCCCTATGGCTCTCTATGTCTCCCTATGTCTCCCCATGGCTCCCTATGTCTCCCTATGTCTCCCCATGGCTCCCTATGGCACCCTATGTCTCCCTTTGTCTCTCTATGTCTCCCAATAGCTCCATATGTCTCCCTTGGTCTCCCTATATTTCCCTATGGCTCCCTATGTATCTCTATGTCTCTCTATGTCTCCCCATGGCTCCCTATGTCTCCCTATGTCTCCCTATGTATCTCTATGTCTCTCTATGTCTCCCCATGGCTCCCTATGTCTCCCTATGTCTCCCGGTGGCTCCCTATGGCTCCCTATGTCTTTCTATGTCTCCCTATGTTGCCTTATGGCTCCATATGTCTCCTTATATCTCCCTATGGCTCCCCATGTCTCTCTTTGTCTCCCTATAGCTCCCTATGTCTCCCTATGTCACCCTATGGCTCCCTATGGCTCCATATGTCTCCCTATGTCACCCTATATGGCTCCCTATGGTAATCTGGCTTCTTCCCTTCTCGGGTCTACATACTAACGTATTTCATCCTGTGCCAGTGTGCCTCATAATACACACACTCTATACTTTATGAACAATGACATTTTAAAATGTGCCATTACAAGTTTAAAATTGCCATTTGGAGACATTCCCATATTCCAGATTCCCTCATAGACATTTTAATAAATACAAATATCACTGTCTCCACTGTGCACTCAATAGTCTCTCTATCCGAGCTCCCGGTGCACGTGCACATGTGTGTGACGCCACGGGATCATCTTCCACGCATGGGAGAAGGCTTCTTCTCTGTTGGTGCTGAAGATGGTGTTTTGATGTTGGCCGGTAGGGGGCGTGTGGTACCTAAAGATAGCGCGCTGTAGCATCCTCCATCCTCCCGGGGTGTCGGTGGACCTGCTCTCTGGTGCAGGCGGCGTTGTCAGAGTCTCTGGAGCGCACTAGTCGTGGATAAAGGAACAATGTTCATATGAAACGTGTCTCAGGGATGTTTCATGTCGGATCCTCTGCAGGGACGAGCTGTGCTTCTCTCTGTGGACTCGTGAAGAAGAACATGAAGAGGGAGAGATGTCTGCATGTGCTGGAAATAAATAATAGTAATAAATAACTGAAAGTCCACTTTATTTTCAAGAAAAATAGATAAAAAAAACGATCAATCCATTGTGACAATGATGGTAATGCCAGCTTAGAATACGATTTAATAATAATACATTTAGAAACATCAAGAAGGAGGATTTCTAAAACAGTCTTGAAGCTCACTTCGGTTTGAGGTTTTTAAAATCTGTGTTCTTCCCCTGTCTGTCCGGTTAACCAAGCAGAACTGAAAACGGTGTCAGAGCAGCGCGCGCGGACCCGTCCCGTCCCCGGGAGGGAGCTGAACGTCCCACCGGCGGGCCGCGCTCCTCCAGCTGTGCCTGCTTCTTTGGGCACGGGGGAGTAGTTTGTATGCATGCGCGGGCCTGTCCCTGTCCGATCCCAATATATTCCCCTCAGCCTCATGTCACCTTTCTAACACACACACACACACACACACACACACACACACACACACACACACACACACACACACACACACACACACAGACGCACACCCACCCAGACACCATCACCTCCTCCACCCCACAGCACATGAAACATTCATTAGAGCTTTGCGCTGGAAGACATGTCCATCTGAATAAGTCCATCACTTCTGTTTCCGGTTAATTTTTTGTTCTACATGCGTGAAATCTCTTCCTGAAGGAAATCCACTTTGTAATAGAAGGACCATCGATACAGTTATATAGGTGTATATATATATATATATATATATATATATATATATATATATATATATATATATATATATATTTTTTGCAGCGTGACACAAACAAATAAAACATTCATCTCTCTCTCTCTCTCTCTCTCGATCGCAGCCCCGCCCCCCTCCCCCCTCCGCCCCGCCTCCATCCGGCAATCGCGCACCCAGGCTCCAGCAGTGCGGCCCGACCTCGGTGCGCATCCGCCACACTTTTCTCTCCCTCTTTACATTACGCTTGCAGACGCTTTTATCCAAAGCGACTTACAATCTCTCTCTCCTCTCTCTCTCCTCCTCCTCCGTGGACTTGGGGAAATGACACAGCGGGGCGAGAGAGCTCCCGCCCGCCCGGATATGTGCCGCGTTTTCCCACTCAAACAAACAAACATGGATCCGTTCCTGATGATTTTGGGTTCCGCCCGCACCGCTGAGTCTCCACTTGTGCGCTAAAACACTATTGCGCAACCCCGCTGTCTTGTCTGCGCCGTCTTACATCTTTAAAAAAATTGTTTGGGTAGGTGTCGACTGGCGTCTACGGAACCCCCCTCTGGATGTTTATTGCTGACTTCTCTTTTTTCTTCTTCTTCTTCCTGACCGTCCACATGACTGAGCCCGGGTGCAGCCGGAGACGTGGCTCCCCACTCGGGAACACCTACGGCTAAAGTTTGAAGGGTACAGGAGGTGCTCACAGTCTCCACTGTGCACTGGATTTGCCACTATATACCCCCACCCCCACCCCACACACGCATTGAAATAACACCGCGGATATCCTCTCGCTTCTCCGCGCGCACGCCCGAGGATTTCACTCGACTTTTGGATTTTAACACGGCGCGTCTGGATTTCACCCTCACGTCTCCAACACCATGAGGACCGTTATGATGGACGGTGAGTACGCAATCAGACGCGACACGTCTCGAAAGTTTTTTTTTTGTGCAATAAAAAGCAGAAGGGGAGAGATCCGCGGTGTGTTTATTGCGCAATGATTCAAATCCACAGCGGTGTGTCACAGCCATAAGATGCATCGGATGCCCTAATTGGAGTTCACTCAGCTGGCTTCCAGGGGTTGGGGTGAGGGGTTGGGGGGGTCTTGGGGGTGGGGGTGGGGGGGCATTTGGTTGAACTGGTCCACCTGCAATCTGCACAGTTGCACTGGTGCGGACTAAAGGAAGCAGCGTCAATACCAGTTATTGCGGCTGTGAACGACCTTGACTCCTCTCCTAATTGAGTCATAAAGCAGATTGTGTGCATTACTTCTTTTTTTTTTTTTCTCTCTCTCTCTCTCTCTCTCTTGCATGCGTGCGTGTGTCAGTGCGCGAGACATCGCGTGCGCGCGCGCGCATGTGTGTGTGTGTGTGTGTGTGTGTGTGTGTGTGGTCAATATGCTCTCCATAATAACGCAACTTAACCCCGGGCTTTCGATGAGCGCGTCTTGGCACGGTGCTCCTCGTGATGAAGTCTCCTCTCCAGAAGCCTCGGCTTGTAATTGGTGTTTTTTTATTATTCCACTCAGGGAGCCTCCAGAAAGACTCGGGAATTGTGCCTTCTCTTTTTCTTCTTCTTTTTTAGTTTTTGTTATAGCTTTCACAAACTGGACGTCGATCTATTTTAACGAGGACCGAAATGCTCCTCCAGTCCCGCCGGAAATGGCATTTCTTGGCAGGAGCATGCACGAAAGTGTGTCAGTGTGTGTGTGTGTGTGTGTGCGCGCGCCAGTGCATTTGCGCGCGGATAGGTGGCGAGGGGCGGGGAAGAGGAGGAGGAGGAGGAGGAGGAGGAGGAGGAAGCACCTGGCATGCCAATGCGCGTGTTTGTCCTCCCCGCGCGCCCGGTCGCGTGCCCCGCGTGCCCCGTGTTGAGTCAACACTGAACGCAGTGCGCAGAGAGAACCTCACCTCGCGTGTGAAGCTTGATGAGCGCGTGCACGTTAGGGCTTCATCCAATTTGTTCCATCACGAGCATGGTAGAAAATAACTCATCTCCACCCTGCCCCACCCCACCCCACCCTAGCACACACACACACACACACACACACACACACACACACACACACACACACACACACACACACACACACACACACACACAGGCACACTGGCACACGGGCACGCAGCGCTTATGCAACCCGCTGTACACCCCCTCCCCCCTCTTCCTCACTCTTCCTCACGTTGTTCATTACTTGGCTAAAACTGCAGGATTATGGCTGGAAAGCTGCAGATTATCGCCGTGCCGACGGAGTAACTTTGCATTTAAATCAGAAGAGGCAGCGGCTGCGTCTACTTGTTCATTCCCTTTGATGCGTGTCACAGGGTGATGCAAATCCCCCCCCCCCCCCCACACACACCCTATCCGTTGGCACAGAATGTCTCTGGGTCCCTCAGAGACCCACAAGCAGGTTTTCATCAACCCAGCAGTGATGTAGCCCCTCGTCTAATGCTCTCCTTCTCTTCTTCTCCTCTTCTTCTTCTTTTCTCTCTCCTGCGGTTCTAATTGGTAACATCTCTGAAGTCGTCTGATGTGGCGGAGACGATACGGCCTGTCGTGTCTTGTGCTTAAAGTGTCAGCGTGAGGAGGGACTTCAATTTACACTCTTTCTTTTCCTTTTTTCCCGTTCCCACCCAGTCAGCACATGATCAAACGGCTCGGTGGGAAAGCTGTTGCTCGGGGGGGCCGTCGCCGTCTGCCAAGCGAAGCCAATCACGCCCCAAATTAATGATACAACCTTATTATGTGGAAAGTAAAAGCTTTTCTCTTCGGGAGTTTTAAACCACTACACAATGAGGCCTTTCTTTTCTTCCCGTCTTCGTTTAGTTAAAGCGTTGCTGTTGTTTTGGTGGGGCCGGGCCAACAAATAAACCCCTCTGCCCTATTTAGAACAGAAATGAAGATGAAGCATCTGCGGTGGCGAGATAATGTGTTAGCCGGCAAACAAACCAAAAAAAACAAGAAGAAGAAAAGAACGACAATGACTGATTTAGTGCGGTCCATCCTTGTGTATGTATGGGTTTGACTGTGTGTGTGTGTGTGTGTGTGTGTGTGTGTGTGTGTGTGTGTGTGTGTGGGTGGGTGGGTGGGGGGGGTTGTCCTTCATCGCGTGTCAGCGTGTCAACTGCAGCGGAGCGAGAGCTTTTTCTTTTCTTCTTCTCTCCAGTGTGGGAATGTGTTATTGTCATTGTCACAGCAGAACAACAATAATCATAAATCTGTAGCTGGAAAGGTTGTTGAGCAACTCGACTCATCAACGCTCCTCCGCGTGCCGAGGTTTCTGGCTTTCATTTTCAGCTTCTTTTTTTATCCTTTTCTAATCCCGGCCTGGATTTCAAGGCCCTCCGAGTCTCGTTTATTCACCGTGTTCCAAGTCCTTCGCCGCTCTGACCTTTCCAGCTATGAAGACTAATACTCCTCATTATGAACTACGAAGAAGAGGAGGGGTAATCAGTCATGTTTGGCCAACGTTGTTGCCATCTCCTTCTGGTCAACAATAGAGGTCAATAAAGGGGTTGAAGAGTGATACGAGGAGGAGGAGGAGAAAGAAGAGTTGGGCGTCAGTGGGATTGTGAAGAATACCTGGATGTGACCTGGACACATCTGGGAAAAACGAAAAGGGATGAGAACATTTCCCAGAAAGCTAGAGAACATGGCCTCTCTGGCCAGAACCATTGCTCACACACACACACACACACACACACACACACACACACACACACACACACACACACACACACACACACACACACACACACACACACACACACACACACACACACACACACACACAAACACACATTGAAGTTTTGTATATTTATTTACAACATAATAATAATAATAATAATAATAATAATAATAATCATTCAAACTTATATAGCGCTTTCCTAAATTCACAAAAACGCTTAAACTTACACACCATACGTGTTTATTTAGGTGTTAGTCTATATGACAACAATCTGATAATTTACATATTTCTTATATCTCGTTTGATATTTATTGTTGTTATATTGAAGAATAATGCACTTTCCTTTACTACATCCTGGTTTTATATGTATTTGTGACTCCAAGGTAACCCACATGACGTGGATGGATAACACATTTCTGTTTTTGATACTTATTTATACTTTCTTAGAGTCAATATTAGCAGCTCTTGTGTAAGTTACCAGAACAATGCATTTAGTACAGGATAACATCCCTTCATACTTTTGAAGGTCATTCTATTGGGAACCATTTGATTTAACCTTGTAAGATTAGTATTGCTATTCAAATGATATTGTATTATTTAAAAAGATTTCACATCCAATTAAATGGCTATTTTTGCGTTATCGGATGGCGTGTAAACACCCCCCCCCCCCCCAAAAAAAAACAGATTCATACATCACAACGTAAGTTGACTTCCTTTTACATGTGCAATGCTGCGAGCCGTCGTGTTTCTATTTCCCATCGATTGCTGCGTGTGGAAAAGGACGAGGACGTCAATACGTGGAGCGCCCCGCGGCCACCTTGGTAATAACGCCTTCGTTACAGAGACCCACTCAGAGAGCCCGCTGCAGTGTGCACTGCATCCGGATGAGCACGCTCCTTCAGGGGCTGCTTTTAATTGGCCGCGCCCTTCAAGTAGCACTGCATTTGTTTATACAGTACACACACACACACACACACACACACACACACACACACACACACACACACACACACACACACACACACACACACACACACACACTATCTCGCCAATCAGCGAGACAGAGGAACTAAATGGATAAACGAGTAAACATTGTAGTTGTTTATGGAGAGGAAGCTGAGCCCCCCCCCCCCCCCCCCCCCAGATCACATGCATGACGGAGCAGATCAACACCTCCCGGTAAGCCCCGCCCACCCCACCCTCGGATATGAAAGACGAGTGTGCACGGTTGCATCATCGCTTGCATTCACACCGGAGTCGTGACTATCGTCGGCATGCCACGCGAAGGCCCCCCCACTAACACACACACATACCCCCACACACACACACACGCGCACACACGAGCACACACGCACACACACACACGCACACACACACACGCACACACACACACACACACACACACACACACCTGTCCCGGAGGAGCAAATCTGTTGATTGCTGGAACACATCCCTCCTCACACGCGGAAAAAAACATGTGTGGCCCCATCACACGCCACCACTTCTGCATTAAGTTGGTGGGGGTGGGGGTGGGGACTTTGAACTCGGCGTGCCCACTCCTCCTGTGCCCGTGTATCCGTGACAGTCGCCCGCTAATCCCCTCGCCTGAGTGTCAGCAGCGGCGATTACACCACAATGGAGCAGGCTGACTGATGGCCTACTAAATTGTGAATTAGACAGAAGCAGAAGTCGCTCTTAAATTAGAACCGTGAACAGGAGCCGCTGTCGGGCCCTATAAGTCAACCTCGTAGTCGTCTCCCCCCCCCCCCTCCCCCTCCTCCTCCTCTTCCTGCAGAGACGAAGAGGCCGACCCCGATCCAAGAGGCGAGCATGCGTGCGTGGTAGTTGACCCCGGTGTATGTCTAACCTCCACGATGGCGAGGAGGCGGGTCCATCTGTACTTTGGTTTCGGACATTTTTTATCTAACGAGACATATTTTTGTTGATTTACGCTCTGATGTGAAATCTGTGTTCAGTCGGCGTCTTGGCCGTCAAACCTCCAACTGGATGTTTTAGAGGGAGGCCGTCCCAAGGAAGACATTTAGATTAGTTCTTCAGCCCTTCTGACGGATGAAACGTCCTCTGGCGGTTTACAGCCGCGTTGATCTCGTTAGCGTCAGCGGCGTGGAAACGGATTCTCGACCAGAGTCCTGATGAGTATGCAAACGAGAGCGATGGGAGGGGAAGTTTCTGGTGCAGCGATTGATATCGTGGGTGGACTCACGCCCCAGAACGCTGGTTATATCTTCAGGATACGGTTTGGTAAATGTATGACATAAGTTGTTGGTGCTTATGGAAGATAAAGTATAGTTCAGCTGCTTCATGAACCAACTGGGCTTTGTTACTTTTTATTGAAGTCTCTGCTTTCAGAAGATCTCTATCTCCGGCTGCATACTTAAGCAACAAAAAAAAGGGGGGCTTTCTCCACTGTATGGATTGGTGGATCTTATTCTCATTATTAATCGACATTCAAAGCGAAGTTCTAATAGACTGCTTCAGAACAGCTCGGTGACTTGCATACATCGCTGCATAGACAAGTGTTATGTGAAGGACAAATACTATGTATATATATAATACAGTATCCTGTCTTTACTGCATATTTTAGCAATGTTTCAAAAGGTATTCTTCAGCGTGGGGTGAAAGAAAGAAGTAGCGTTGAGCTCCCAGAGCCCACCTGATGACACAGAGGGCAGCAGACTCAGACAGGCTAGACGAGCCATTCAGTGGACGGATCGACTCAGAGGTCTCCCTCCTAACAACATATTGCCCGTTATTATCTGTTATTTATTATCTGTTATTTCCATGCAGTGCTCATTTCTAGACATTTGAAGTTGCAGTCGTTACACTTCTCTAGTCTGTTGGTTTACATAGGGTGACCAGACGTCCGGTTTCCCCCGGACATGTCCTCTTTTTCAGACCTAAAAAATGCGTCCGGCAGGGATTCCAAAAATGTCCAGGATTTTACTTCGATGGATATTTGTGTTTCTCTGGGTTTTCACAAACTAGTTATTACCCCCTTAAAAGATTTAGAAATGGTATCTTCCTTACGTTTCAGCTTCTTGCGCGAGCTCTGAATGAACTGTCATTGGTCGACCGATCTCAGTGTTGCCAGATACACGAAAATTATCCCTCTTTTAGGCATGTATATCACAAAACAGGCAGAACAAGACAGAAGTTTAATCCCCCCTCTTAACTCCTTATGCGTTATCAATACCGTCACCTCTATACTTCTCCAGTCATGTTTTAAAACTTTTTTTTCATCAGTTAAATTATTCCATTCCTTCACCCCCCGGACAGATCTGCACCTGCTTTTTAGAGTTGTATGAGCAATTGTTTGTTGTTTCAAATTCCATCTCTTTTTTAGATCATACTCCCCTTCTCCATCTCTAAACATTTTTTTGAATATTGCCAGGAAGTACATTATGTTTTGCTTTATACATCATTTGTGCTGTTTTGAACCCTACTAAACATGCAGTGACCGTTGTCTTGTTCGTTTCACTTCTTGTTGGCGATAACAAGAAGTGATAACCTAATACATCTAAACACATTCACATGCACTGGGACGATGGGATTGTTGTTGGTTTTCCATCCAGGCGTTTGAGTCGGCATCGGCTTGACATGTGTATCGGACGACTTTTTAAACAGTAAGCGCGACCGTGTTTTTTCCCCCGGACATCATAACTCTATTGCGTGTGTCCAGAAAATGGTCAAACTTTTTTCATTCATGCAATATAGTGCCAATAAATTGCAGAGTTCCACCTAACTGAAAAGCTGTGTGAGCCTTACTCGTGGTTGGGTTTTCACCTCGGCAGCAAGCCTTGGAAATTTTTCTTTCAAGTCTTTGTTTCCTTTTTCATCTTTGTTGACGCTGATCGTTTATTGCACTAGACTAGAATGTCACTTTTGTCTAGCTGAATGCGATTGTGTATCAATCACACTGAGCTGCTTAGATTCGGATTTCAGCAGCAGGTTACAGTTGACTGGGGAAAGTCAATACTGTACAATAGTGTAGTACACAGACAAGGAGGTATTGCATGTATACAATACACATATTTATGTTGGAATTGTTTTCATGGAAGATCATCAGTGCAAAATGACAAACTAAGACTGCAACAGTGAAACAAGCTGCTATACTTCAGTAGAAAACCACAAACACTTCATAACTTCTCGGCAAATATGTGTCGATTTTTGATAATGTCATGGATTATTTTTTATTGTTTTCACGCAATGACTGAAGTGATTTAAAGGTATTAGGTGTGACGAGATGAGATCACAATCAACTCATTAGTTTTCATTGGTGAGCCACGAGGTTATTCTGCTGATTGTCTTTAGCAGAATATTTCTAAAACATTTTGGGAACAACAGATTAACTGTTCAGAGATCTGCACAATAACAACAATGACGGACAGAAATGTAATAAAGCTTTGTTTTGATGAAAAGAGAGTGAATAGTAATCAATGAGGCTTATCGATGAGATATTATTACACTGTATTTCACGCATGAATCATTTTCAAGGATGCTTTTGATCCCCTCATCCACCTCCCACCAGCAGCCTCCATCACTACCAGTACAATACTTAAACACTCAATGTAATCTGGAAGAAGTCTGGAATCACCCAACTTCTTCGGTAGGAGGCCTGGAACTGGATGGATGACTGTATGGATGGATGAATGACTGGCTGGATGGATGAATGGATTGCTGGATGGTTGAATGGCTGTATGAATGAATGGCTGGCTGGCTGGATGAATGAATTGATGGTTGAATGAATGGATGGATGGATGGATAAATGAATGGATGGATGAATGGCTGGCTGTCTGGATGACTGGATGCATGGATGCATGCATGGGTGGATGAATGGATGGATGAATGGCTGGCTGGATGGATGGATGACTGGATGAATGAATGAATGAATGGATGGCTGGCT
Source organism: Liparis tanakae (assembly GCA_036178185.1). NCBI lineage: Eukaryota > Metazoa > Chordata > Actinopteri > Perciformes > Liparidae > Liparis > Liparis tanakae. Next base: position 14,810,176 of record CM070094.1, read on the forward strand.
GATGGAAACACGTGCTCTACATGTTGCCATTGGCTCCTCCCCTTTGAAGACGTGGTAGAACAAAGGCTCAACAACTCGATGACGGGTCGTGTTGTCATGCCGTCACGTTGCAACACATTCACACCAGTAATGTCTCCCTGTGAGCTCGCTGGGTAGTTCATAGCAGATATATGTACGGGGAGCCCTTCAAAGGAAATAGGTCGTCACTCCTCAAGCTCAGGGGAAATTGATCTGTTATAGATGTGAAAGCTCGCGCCTCAGGTGATAAACATATATAATATATACCTGCACTGGTGCCTTCTATACAGGACCTCCACACATTTCCGGCGGCCAATAAAACTTCTTTTCATCCACACAAATCAACGTCCTCAGTGATGGGAGGGGGGAGAAGGATGTGTAGGGTTGGGTACTGAAAACCGTTGCCAATACGGTACCGGTTTTCCTCCACGACCGGTGCCGACTGGACCAAAACGCACATCTCTGTGTTTCCTTTCAGTGCCTGAGGCGATTGAAATTGAAAAAATCTATTATTTTGAACTTATCTGTTGACTCCGCCCTGACAGCAGGTTACGATAGCCTATCATTTAACTTTGGAAGCGGAGGCGTGTAAGTGTTTCACTTTCTGCGTGAGCCTGTGCCGAGCACGCCAGAGGTCAGGCTGGGCGCGATGGGGAGACGGCCCCCCTGAACATGTGGAGACCGATGATGACAAGAGCAGCCTGAACTCAGATTAGTACCGTAATGTTGATTGCAAGTCTTGCATTCATAAAAGAAGGCCAACAAATAATAAATTAGCCATTCTAACCATGCGTTACAAGCTTCGAGCTACGAGCTACCAGCTAGCTTAAACATGAGCTACGAGCGCGACAGTCTGACATCCGTTTTGGTTAGTGTGGCCATGTGAACGGCTTTTACAGGGAATACGGCCGAAAAGGTTTTTAATGTCTTCATTGTCAATCTGCGTTTTGTGTTTTAGTTTTTTTAAGTATCGGTTGTGGCACCGTTTAGGCATTGGTATCGTTTAAAAAGTACCAGTTTAGCGTCGGTATCGGAACATAAGCCAAACGATACCCATCCCTAGTCGGGCGTGAAATGCATAATCTTGCAACTGTTGGGCCCAAACACACTCTCTAGCCTAAAAGGTCAATGGAGCCACAGTGAATGCTCCGGGAAGAGGGGTCAGCACCCCTCACTTCTGAAAAGGACAACACTGTTGTGTGTCGGATGTAATTGGACGAGGCCGCCCTCTCGGAGCGGAGCGCAGTACGAAAGGGAAGGTAACTCTCTCCGAGTTGGGCTGTAACACCCGTGTTCAGGGATGTTCATTTTAATCAGGTTTCTGCTCTCACTCATCTCGGGGGCTCAAAGTAGGTCATTCTTATTAGAATGCAAATCTGACAAGTGCGCTTCACCGTTCACTCTCCTTTTGTCCCGATGGGTAGTGTGCTGAATACATATTCCTCCAGATTGTTTGCAGTCTTTTCTTTCACTCACGCCTCACCACGCCTCCTCTCTCTCTCTCTCTCACTGCGCAATCGCACGGACGTCTCGCCCATCACGCGCACACACAGTCACGTCGCCCGTCGGTCCGTCTTCGCTCTCGGGGGGGTGTAAATGCTGATTATCTTGTGTAGATATCAGGGCCGCGGCAAATTGAATGTGACCGCAACTGTGCCCCTTGCCAGGACGTCCGTTTTCATGATATCTGTAATCTGCTGGGCTCAAGGGAAGCAGGAGGGGTGGGGTGTGGGGGGGATTCAGGATGTATCTGGTTGCCGGCGGTGGATAGCGGACATGGATTTTCCTCCACTGATGAGGTTCCTGTGGACTCAGGACCATATGTCATCCGTGGGTTGAAGTCCCATGAACACAGACCAGCGAAGGCTGCAGCAGCATCCGAAGCCAGAGGTCGCGACCTGTTACTCTCACTACGTCACGCTGGAGACAAGCGCGTTGTTTACAGCGCGGCTCTCCGATATCGCCTCAAACGAAGGAATGGATATTGGCGAGGACGCGATACGACAAACTGATATCGGGTTTTATCATTCACGCTAGCCGGGATCAGCAGCTCGTGTCCGTACGCGCTGCCAGGTCATTACCTCGCCCGTGTGCAACGTCCAATCAGAGATGAGATGAGCAGAAAACCGGACGGCTCGCTCCCATCGTCAGCTCCTGGAAAGCCAGTCACCAAAGTCAGAAATATTTGATTTGAAGTGAGACGGGTGAAAATTGTGTCCGCACTTTAAGGAGTTGATGAGAACGGAATTTGACTATTAATCTCCTTTTTTTCCCCAGTTATTGCTGGCGGTCAAAATAAAGAAGAAAAGAAAGTCCTTTATTCACTTTTACAACGGGTTTAAACCGGAGCAAGGGCAAACCATAATGATATCAATAATTTAAATATAAATAACCCTGTATGGATTATTTGGCATAAAAAATGGCTGATACACAATTTAAGGAAGACTGAAAAATGAATAATTTTGCAATAAAGTCGTAGTCAAAAGACTGTTCTTACATTATAAATGTTGCCTTGACATTTCATAATGCTGAGTAGTGTGACGCTCTCTGTTCATCGAGATCATTCTGCCACACAAATCGCAAAATGTATCAATTTCCCCGAATGGTGATCTTCACCCCCCCCCCCCCCCCCGCGCCGTGTATTCACGTGCCGGTGTTGGGATCCCGCGGTGCAGCGTGAATTGGAGCGACGAGGGAGACTGGCCGAAAAGAACGTGGGCTCCCTTTGACATCCGTGATATCTGAGAGAGAAACGCGGGGAAATAGATTGATCGGAGGAGCGATAGAAGATTGTTTCCAGGGAAATAATCTCACCGTCGCTGGAGCTCAGCTTCTCCTCTCGGGAGAAATGTTGATCGTTACTCACGTGGCGGTCCGTGAGGCCCAGTCGAGGACCGTAACCACGGCGATTATCCCCAGTGAGGGTGACAAGCACCGCCAACACTGCATCTCCCATATGTAAACAAATTATACAGAGGGAGGGGGGGGGAGGGGTCTGAGTGAGAAACAGAATAATCTGAGACCGAAACTAATGGTCCTAGTGATGGTCCCACTGAGCCTTCCTGTGTCCTCAGCCAGCAGACCCCCGAAGGGGCTTAGCTGGGAGGAAGCCGGCTTCTCAGATGTATGGTGTGTGTATATATATATATATATATATATATATATATATATATATATATATATATATATATATATATATATATATATATATATGTGTGTGTGTGTGTTTTGCGTCCCTCATCAAAAACACATAATTCGCTCCATTGTTTGGTTAATGACTTTTTGAGGGATCCATCTTGTTCTCCGTTGGCATTAATCAAAGCCTCATGCGATCTCCACCTGGCACTCTGGAGGAATCCTTGATGAAGTGCCGCCCAGGTGCACGCTCACGCGCACGCTCACGTGTATGCCCACGTGCACGCCCACGTGTACGCCCACGTGCACGCCCACGTAATGAAACTCGCCTCCATGGCGTTCAGTCACAGGAGGATCATTCTGCCGACATCATTTTGTAATTAGTCAAACGGCCGATGTGTTTATAATCCATCGCGTGTTCCAGCTCGTCGTCTCGTGGAAACTTTCAATAAATCTTTCAGTGAGTTTTTTTGTCGTTGTTGTTGTTGTTGCAGTCTGTGTAATTGACAGGTTATGTCTCCTCCCCCTCCCATCGCTCCCTCGGAGTGCATTAGCATATTTAGTTTTCATGCCGACTGCGAAGCGATTCCCACCATGGCTTTAAAAAGGCATCGCATGGGTAGGTGGAGAGGGAGCACACACACACACACACACACACACACACACACACACACACACACACACACACACACACACACACACACACACACAGGCTGCTTGAACCCCCTGCTGCTTGCTGACTCACACAAGGTTTAGGAGGCGGACTACGTTTCAGGTTGGGTGAGTCGTACACGTTGCATCCCCGTCTCCCACGGTTACCTCTGCAGACACAGCCACAGGGGGCGGGGTGCCCCTTACAGAGACCCCAGTGGCCCCTGGTCTCACCCTCTTTGCTTATCTATGTATTGTTGTCACTCCTTTGGCCTAAAATGTTTCTCCAAGTCGTGATGACTTCCGTCCCAACAATGTGTCATCGTGTGTTTGGGCTGAAGAGGATGAAGTTCAGCTTGTGTATCCGCTGTATAGGTATGAGTATCATAGCAGGTAATATATATATATATATATAAATATATACATAGGAGGTCCCTTGTGGCGTCGCAGTGCTTCCCATCAATGGATTCTATCTGCCGCGTAATGGAGATCCGTTGTTTGAGAAGCTGAAGCGCCGCGCATTAGAAACCATAACCAGCCATTAGCCTCCTCCCAGTGCTGAGAGCCCTGCAGCTCACCACCACCGGGCCGGGGCGAGGCATTACTCAGCAAATGGAGAGGGACTGGAGACTGGAAACTTTTTTTATTGCAGATGAGGGGGGGATGAAAAGGAGAAATGGTTTACTGACATGAACTTTATAGGTTCCTCAAAGTAGCCTCATTTACTGAAGCTGCCGGCGAAGCATTTATTGGGCAAACATTGTTGACTAGAGCTGAGAAAAGAAATAAAAGGATGCGTCTGTGCTCTCGTTCCTGAACGGAAGAAGGAGAAAAATAAACATTATTTGTCTCTCTACGCATCCTGAGGATTTGTTTACTTTATTTTGACAGGAACTCGTCACAATAAAGTCCCGTTTCCATCCACTGTGGCGGATTCATCTCCTCCAGTGGAAACTTCTGATAATGTACCCGACATTGAATCTGCTCCTGAATGGATTCCTCTGTCAATACCAAAGCACTTCTTCTGTTCTTTGTGTGGTGAGTGAGTACGACCCGTTGTCCCTCGGGGGGGTGAGATACCTTCTTTATTACTGAAGGTCCCCCCCCGGCGCGCCCTCTGCCATGGCCGTGCAATACCTCCTCGACGAGAGAGTCGGAGCCGTGCGCATGGAGGCCGCGTTACGGTATCGACTCCTCGTCCACTTAACGGTGAATTAGCTCCGTTTACGACCAATTAAAGCCGTTAAAGGGAACACTCGCTAATGCATTTTTTGCACAGATTACGGAAACACGGGCGGCGGCAGCGGGGGCTGATTCCACCGGCAGGTCAAGACGAGAGTAATTAACCGGGTGTTAGCGTTGCGGCGTGACTTATACGCGACAAGATGGAGGCCGGGCTGCAGAGAGCCGATACAGATGTGCTTCTCAAACTTTCACCTCTTTTTAGTTGCTCTCCTCTGGGATACCGGCAGAACAAATTACTGCAATGAAATATGTCTAATGTGTTCCTCTTTAAAGTAGATTTAGTAATTGAAGTGGTGGATCAACATATGAAGACCAGTTTTATTACTCTATGCTGGTTTTCTTTGTGGGCGTTAGCGTAGCACAGGGTTCCTTGTAAGAAAAAAGCGTTAGCGTTTTACTGCATGCACAAAATAATCTCCTTAAACAATTTAAAAGTTCATGACACTGACAGCAAGATAATATTCACAAATAAACAGTTTAAGGATTTTTAGAAAGCGTATAAACGGCAACTAGCCGAAGTAAAACTTTTCTGTTGGGCTATCAACGGACACAAGCCTCCATGTCGCCACCGGGAAGCGCTAGAGGCAGATAATTGGTGGGCGTGATGGCGCTTTGGAGTCTTATTTAACCGCTTATTAGCAACCTCCTTTTTTCAAAGCTTTAGAATTTTATCCAACGAAAAGTCATTTGAAGAACCCACAAAAAATTAAGAAAATGCCGAGTCATTGTCCGGTTTGACGACTTCTTCCTGCAGCCCTCTTCTCGGTGCTCGGGGACTTTTCCAAAAGGTATATTACAACTTCAGAGACCGCTAAAGAAGAAACACTCGTTTACTGAGACGCCGCCTCGCTTTGGAGAAGAGCACCTCGAGTAGAGAGAAGTGAGAGGTTACATCATCATCATTTGCATAACATCGCTGCCGATGAACTGAGTTTTGTTGCAAACTTCTGATGGAGGATTATATGGAGGTAAAAATACATGAAGGACTTTCATAATGGCTGTCCCTACCACCATTATTCCAGCCTGCAGCCTGCAGTTTATGAGCAGTTTATGAGCAGAAAGGATTTTATATATATATATATATATATATATATATATATATATATATATATATTTATATATATATATATAACTATTTCAACACTCTTATTAGGAAATGCGTAAACAAATACCCACAGCAAAGATGTATATGAACACCGTGCTGGAAGGGGAAGCAGCTCTTACACAAGCTCTAATATAACATCATGAAAACAGCAACATGCCACAATGCTAACTGTCTTTATGCATAGTTGGTACTTGTTTTTGGTACTGCTTCCTCCACCCCCGTCTCTAAACCTTTGAAAAAAGGGAAAGGTGGAGGAATAAACAGGAAGATTACATAGCTAAATATTTAGCGTCCAGATTCAGATTAAAGAAGACAAAACAAAGCCTGATCTGCAACGAGGACAAGATGAAAGCAGAGGCTTTCAAGAGTTCCCCCACCAAGGTAAGCCGGCGCTAAGCTAAGTCAGCACTTCGCTCTCATCCCCTGTGCTGAACACAGGAAGAGAGGAAACGGGGAAATAAATGGATGCTGTTGCCAGATTGACTCCCATCTTCAAAGAGCTATTAACATAGTTTCCCTTTTATCCTCCTTTTTAATTTCAAGGATGCCAGCCCAAATTAAAATGCAACGGCAACTGAAATGAACCTGAAACATCAGACAAACAAAGAAGAAGAAGAAGAAGGCGGCAGCCGAGTTGAAAACATTGATCTGATTAGAAATAAACATCTCTCGCACAGTTTCACATTTTATTCTAACGAGCCAAATCACGTCCCAAAACAATCAGAATATTTCAATTCCAAGGGGACCCTCGTAGATATCGGCTGATTTGAATGCATCCGATTAGAGCCGTGTGGTATCTGACTCTAAAAAGGACATTTAGAACTTCATTGCCTTTAAACGTATTTCAGAGAAAATATTATTTAGATGTTTCACGTTGGAATCGGGAAGTAAAGCAAATAAACGCTCGTAACGACACAGATTTTCCATATTTACAAGCCGGAGCAGGTTTGAGAATCCTCTGGACTCCTCCAGAGTGATCTCTGCTCACCGCCGCCAAGAAAGTGCTTTGAATGGCTGTTTCCGATGTTGGAAACACAATCTCCACACTCGCAGTCCCCCCACCCCCCACACCCCCCTCCTGGGGAAAAAACAGCTTCTGATGAGGCTGCCGTCCAGATGTGTTGTGTGGGAACTAAAGAGCTGACAACGTAAATGAAGTCCAAATAAACGTCGGACGGGCTGCATACAACACGGGATTGGAAAGTAGCGTTTACTTGATGGACAGACAGCAAAGTCCACATCTGGCATCGCGAAGACAAAACCGCTCTCTTCGTCTCTCCAACTTCAAATATATCTATATTTAACGGTCTTTTCTTCTTTACCGCATCCCCATCGAGCGCCCGACTTCTCCTTCGAAAAAATTGAGTGTCGCGCCCGCCTCCTCGAGCTTCTCCAAAACAACATTCCGGCTGCTCGTTTTTCCCGCCGTGCGACGCCGCTTTCACCGACATCGCATGTTTAAGATCAAATGAAGGGGTGGGGGAGAACTGTGAGAACCGAGGACGCCGGAGAAGGAGAGGGGGGGCGTGCATACTGATGCCGCCCTCTGGATTCTTTGCATATAGGGCTCGTTCCCTCGACTTTAAAAGTCTCTACTTCCCCGTAATGACGCCTCCTATAGACACTATCCCTGTTTTCCCTCCTGAAGCGCTCATGAATCACCGAGCGGAGGCTGTTCCCCCTCTAGGCGTCTACCTGTGGTAGAGTGCAGGTAATAACGGCCACGGCCTATTGAGTGCTCGTGACTTGAGAAAGGATGGAAGACGAACGGCGGGGCGTGTACAGTCCATATCTGTGTCATTAGCTGCACATTATAGCGCCGTGAATACAAGAGGAGCTGCTCCCATGCCTCTGAGAGGAGGAGGTGCTGGAGACGTAGGAAAGTGACGGATGCTGGCAGATGATGGGCGGTATGTTTTTTTTTAAAAGGCCCATATGGACGTGCATGGCCGCTGTTGCATGTTGGGATACACTGCGGAATAAACCATTTTGATTTAACGCAGTTTGGGCCATCGATCTGGTCTTTAATAACGACATTGAACTCACCGAGTGAGTTCCCTAGATATCGTGGACAAAGAAGATACGCAAGCAGTCAGATAATTATATCTTATTTCTATCTGCCAAAAGATGAAATGCACATTTTTATTGATTTTTTTTTATATTTAGGTCTTTCTAGATAAGAAGAGAGCTGTGAGAATTTTGAGCCATGTTAAAGTCATATACAGTTTGTCATAATAACCCTGTAATGGTAAAAAATAATTAGTTTTCATTTGCTATAAGACACAATTAAGTAATATGTCACATTTAAGTGACCTATAAGGACTTTAAGTATTTTATTCTTTAATAAAGGAAAACTATGTAAGAAACCAATATACATAATGAAATAACAATATTCCTTTTTATATTTGTTGATAATGGTTGTTAATACCCATTTATTGATAGCATCACACAGTGTTCTGTTCTCTCTGACCAAGATCAGGAATCAAACATCTCATGTTCACACTCCACACCCTGTTCCGCTGGTAAAAGGAAACATATGTTTCTGCATGAGGCTGAATGTCTCTCACAGTTTAGAGATGCGCTTGTAAACTTGTTATTGTTCGCAAACATTTCCCGGAGCATCGACTATTACCGACATCTCTGGATTTCGTTCTTTTGGTTTTATGTCCACATAACTATGTTTTGTTCCCGGCCTCACACGTTAAATCAGTTTGTTATGAGACAAGATAAGATAAAATAGTCCTTTATTAATCAAAATGTGGGGACATTTCAGGATCACATTATGCTTCTTGGTTTCATATTTTATCTGAAGAAAAAGAACAAGTGACAAATGAGAGCTGAGCAACACGACAAAAGGACCAAAGTCGACAATTATCAGCAGTTTCTGGATTCATTCATTATTACATTTTTCATTCAAAGGGGACTGACAACACTGATGGACATGGAGGGTCTTCATTTGGGTTTTGGACATTGGGGCGAGTGAAGCACCTGAGAGTCTCACATTGACTAATTATTCCCTATAATATAACTTAAATCATCTAAATCCATACATTTATTGAATGGAATGAATTTCAACTCAATTCAATTCAGTTTATTTAGTATAGCCCATTATCACAAATTACAAATCTGCCTCAGAGGGCTTTACAGTCTGTACACCTACGACATTCCTGACCTTTGACCTCACATCGGATCAGGGAAAACTCCCCAAAAACCTTTCACAGGGAAAAAAGTGAGGAAACCTTCAGGAGAGCAACAGAGGAGGATCCCTCTCCAGGATGGACAGAACAATAGATCTCATGTGACCAGAAGGAATCATTACAGAGTAACAACACATTCAATGAATATGACAGAGGGTATGAATAGTTGGTAGTCGGCACGGACCACGATCCAGACCTCCATGATCCACCAGGCAGATGGAGGTAGAGAGGAGGAGTGGGCGGGGCATCAGCAGGACCACGGCATCAGACCCAGCCAGGTCCAATAGAGGTGGTGGGGTGGAAGCAGAGTTAATAATTAGAGATGCACCGATCAGGTTTTTTGGGCCGATCACCGATCACCGATCACCGATAATACCGATCACCGATCACTGAAATAGTATCTGCCGATCCCATAATACCGATCACGGCGTCGATTGAAGCATTCTATTTATTGTGTAGCATTATTGCCTAGGACTATGAGGAAATACACATCTAAAGCACCTCACACATTAAAGAAATTACAGCTTTCTTTAAACATTTAGGACTTTTACTTTGAAAACTGTCCTAATTGATACATTAAAATTGTTTGATTGCTATTGTAGGGGATTGATTTCAGATATGTATGGAACACATCTGCGTTATTCATTTCCTGGAACTCTTGGGGAAATCTATATACAGGACTCTTTTTAACATACAAAAGTCTGACTTATTTTTATAAACTCTTCCTTGGTACAGTACAAATGTTTTAATGTTAGCATCATTTAAGATAAATCTCAGAAACGATCTATAAAGATACAAAATCAGTTCATTGTTTACTTGTATATGTTAGTGTATGGTTTGTCGATATCTTATTTTGAAAAACGGATGTTGTTTCACGTGGTTCTTTCAGCTAACTGTGCAAAAACGAATGTTGTCACGTATATCTTTCCGGTAACTTTATCATAGCCCTTGCGCGCTCCCGATGGAATGCGTGTGCCGTGAACATCAGTCTGTAGGGGCTCAGACATGCGAGTATCTTTGTTTTAAAATGTTTAATGCGAGGAAAATGTCAAAATGTCAAAATACAGTTCAGAAAGAGAAAGTGGGTCAGGAGTCGGCACGAGACCTCTTGTCTCGACACATTCGCACCAGACGACTATCCCCCCCACCCCCCCACCCCCATAACAGGTTGCGGGCCTCCGCGGCGTTAGAAAGGCAGCGTCCTCCCGAGTAGCGTTCACATCCCGGGTGACAGGCCAAGTCAACAGGTGCCAGAACACAACAGCTGCTGCTGTGACTCGCCGGCTCCCACGCTGCCCCGGGGAGCCGGGTGCCAGAGCCGGTTTGGGTGCATCTAGCATAACTTCTTCTTCTTTTTTCTTTGCGGCGGTAAACGAGGCGCGATCATGGAAAGGCTGACGGAGGATGGGTGGTGGTGGGTGTGAACTGGTCTTATCTTCCTTCTCATCACATTTGGTATCCCTCCAGAAGAAAACCGGTTGTGTAAGCGATGACCTGAAGAGGGAAATGGAGGAGAGCTTTTTTGGTTTTCCTAAACAACGCCAAAATGACCCAAAATCACCCCCGTCCGAAATAATAGAGACGGCGGAAGGTCTCCGCTGGGCTCCATCGGCGCCTCTTTAAAGGAGCTCCCTGTTTTATCTGAGCCCTGCAGCGGCTACTGGAGTCCGCATGATTGATGTGGTCTCATCTCTCCCGCCGTCACGCTCTCAGGTACTTCATCGACTCCCATTTTGGAGAGTTCGTCCAGCTCGCTCGCCAGAAACAGAATAATCTCTTTTAAGGAGTAGATCCCAAACGGCGACCTCGGCCCTTATCTTCAAAATGTCGATTGTAAGTGTAACGTCTCATCTGATGAGTTCTCCCGGTGGCTTATTAGTCTTGAGAAGAGGGCAGCAACACAATGGACTGTTGGCGCGGGGATACGCTTCCTATTGGCAAAACAGGAAATACTGGGGGTTGAATAATGGCGCTTTCTAAAGGTGACAACAGTCCATCGACGTTCTGCTTTTGATCCGGAGTCTTTTCTTTTCACCCCCGACTGCTGGCGCTACGCCGCCGCCGATAATATCTGTCTGGTCAGCTCGTACAAACATCAATCTTGCGAGCTTCTCGGAGGAATGAATTCCGTATGCACGGAAACGCCAGACAACACAAACAGGCCATCGCCGCCTCGAATTGGCTTATCCCCGCTTAGAGCTCCGATATCCAGTTTACGGAAAGGGAAACATTTTGATTTAACGACTGTAATTCTGTCTCTCACAATGTTCCCACATTTTATGGACAATTTATAGAAATGGTATTTCAACCTATTTGTTTTTACTTAATTATTAAGTAAATTGCATATTATTTTTTTGAGTATTTTTTTTTTATGTAAAAGTATCCAAACACTGTTTAAGTTTGTTAAAGTCTGAACGTTTGCTCCTTTAAACAGGGTTTGTATGGTCATGGAAAACCTGGAAAAGTCATGGAATTTTAAAATGGTCATTTCCAGGCCTGGAAAAGCCATGGAAAAAGTCATTTCATTTATGGCAAGTTTGAAATAATTAATGTTTTTTTAAAGAAAAACGCTAAAAATATAAGCCGGCGTACGCTCTTAATACGTAAAATGTTCTACATGTTTCATGTTTTTACCAAGATTTCAAATTTGGTCATGGAAATTTGGTTTAAAGTCATGGAAAAGTCATGGAAAAGTCATGGAAATCCATCGGTCAAAATGTGTAAGAACCCTGTTTAAAAAAAATATCTTTATATTGTACTAAATTGGTGATTTTTTAACTTTTTGTTGAGAAAGCAAAACATTTCATGACTTTCATGACCTGCCGAGAATTTAGAAGATAATCGGCAGGTTAATTGATTCTGAAAATATTCAACCTCAGCAATTCACACCTGGCTTTTGGATACTGTTGCAGTATTACTTGAATATATGTATATATGTATATATTCTCTCTCTCTCTCTCCTTGCAATAAGGTGACGGCTTTGCATTCCCCCCCGCTAGGCCCTGCACAATCCCCTTGAATAAGCTCCTTCAGTTATAAGGGCAGGTGCTTATCTTGTTCGTATCGTATCTTTCCGGTCGGACCGATCTGTTGGGGCGGTGTTAGATCATAACCTTCATGTCCATTTCTGTGTTGATCGACCATCCCGTAGCGGAAGAAACAAGTTCTCGAGTGAAAGAACAGGGAATACTATGGAAGAAATCCATTAGAGGAGATGCTGCTTTTTCCTCCCACGCCCCTCTTCCCCTTTTTGTTTCTTGCTCTGTGTAAGGGAGTCGTGGTTTAGGCAAGCAATCTGTTCCACTAAGGGAAGCAGAAATGCTTCGATAATAGGTCTAAGTATCAGGGGATTGTCAGCGATGTTTTTCTACGCCCTGTTAAATCATAATGGGAGGACAAGTACAACTCGTATAAACCCGTTCGAGACATTTGATTAGGAAGCACGTTGGTCGCGTTCCTTTCTCGTTAAAAGACAATGTGTAAAGAGTGTTTTTCATTGTGGTTTTTAGCCCCACACCATTTTGAAAAGTGGACTTATTTAAAATCATGCAGATAAAATTAGAAGCTTCTTTTAGTTTTTATTACAGACTGTTGCATGTGGGCGTTTTCCTGCAACCAACCAATAATTGGCCCTCAACAAGCAAGAGATTTGACTGGAAGCCAGCATCGTAGACAGTCAGGGCGTCCAGCGTTAGGATTCCTAAATTGGGAATAAAAATACCACAGAAGTAACACAGCAATAACACTACACCACAATATGTTACTAGTCTGATATACTATAGAAATATCAGGTACTATATCGACATTTGGCTCTCGTTGTGGACATTAGACTCGAGCTGAAATAAATAATTGATATAAGTGATGTCGTTTACAGACAGAAAGTAATTTAACAAGAAGAGAATGCAAACATCATCTACCAATAACACGATTAGCAGTAAGGCTGGGTATCGTAAAAAAAAAAGAATCCCAGTCAAGGTTTACACTGTTAACTCTGTCCGCGCTGTTGCCGTTGCTAGCGCTGTTGGTAGCGTTAGCTCCTATAGCTGCTGGCGCCGACATCCCCATGTTCAGAGTTGCGTGCAGACAGGCAATCCCACACTGTGTAGGCCGTACTTTGGTCCACACATACATGCACATTTACATTGGTTACATATATGTTTGTTCATGGATCTTCTGCTAGTCTCATGGACCAAAATGGTTAAATTGTGGTTCTTACAGCAGAGATAGTGGTAATACTTCAGTACTTTCATGAGGCATGACATTTCGAAAATGAATCCCATCCATGCCAACTCACGGCTTACTAGACTATTGATCTGGGTTTTGTGTACTCGTCTGCTGGATATGATAACTTAGCCTAAATCACTTTTTTTGACACAGTGTTGATTATAGGAATTTCATCTCGATCAGGGCTATTGACTCTGTTCACTGACGTTTCTTACAAACGCCATTGATAACCATGTCAAGCCAATGTCAGCAAAGTAGCTGCAGTTTGCTATGATTTGTCTTTTATACGCGTGGTTACTGGGATCGGAGCTGTCAAGCCGCAAAGCTCAGCTCAACACAAAGAGATGTTAGAACATATCAGTTGTTGCACGATGAATACGCCTTTCGACCGACGCAGACGGATATTGCCTGGAAAATATTAACAGAAATGGAAGTAAACTGCATAGAAACGCTTATATGTTGTATGAGATTAGGTTTCTTCAACTTCTCAGCCTTTTTAAAATAGCGTTGGGCTGTTTTTCATAAACGTTTAATCACTCGTTGGTTTTGGTCCAAGCGTATTGCATGTAAATATTCTTTTGTGTTTTCTTCGGCTGGCCCCGTGCTGGCATTTCAGTGTTGAATCATTGCACATTTATTAAATCAAATCTGCTGCTGGCATTACAAACTGGAGCATTTCCAGAGCTGAGAGGATGAAGGTCTTGTTAATGGATCACATTATTTTTCATCTTCTTCAAATAATGAATCCTTCCATCAATGTGATGCTGACTTTGAAGTTGATTCACAGTCTTATGCACAATTAGTTATGACACCGTCTACTTCTCACTCTTTTTTTCCTTCTCTCCCACTGTAAGACATACTTTTATCATGGCCTTTGATGTGCAACCACTTTATTATTCATCAACATACTTGTGCACCCAGAAACAGAATACATTCACATGCTAGAGTCATATCTCCACGTCTCTATCATCCATCTATACAGTAACTACATCAGATATCTATCTCCAAACACGAGGGGAATGGTGGTCAAATGTCGGTTAAAGCGCGGAATATTCTTTTGTACTTATGAATTATAGGCATCATGTACCGAGTAAAGTACAGGGATTCATTGAATAGGACAAATGACGGTTCATAAGACAATAGAAACGAGCAAATGATTATATAGAACAGTTTTAAAAAAACATAAATATTAGCATTGAAGGCTTTAGAAGGATCCTTCCATTAACAGCCAGACAAGACCAATTGAAATCCCAATTAGGCAAGAAAATTCCACAATGCAGCTGTCTTTGTGTGAGAAGACGTATTTAAATGAGCATCACTGTCTTGACAGCAGACTGGAAAAAGGGCAGATGGCTGCACCACCAATCAGGAAAATGACAGTTAGTTCAAGAAAGACAAGCTAAAACTGTTCAAATACACTTCCCACCCTTTTGAGAGACCTTTGTTTCCCTTGTTCTAAGAAAAGTGGATTTCCAGGATGTAGTCATTGTCATAATACCTTGTTTTAGACGGAGATTGCTTTGCAGTGTGTCGTTCTGACCACTAGGGAGCAGGCTTTAGCCTCTTTCACAAATGTGTCATTTCCATAGACCTTTTATTTGGTCAATTATATCCCCACTACCATTTTTTAACATGTTTGATTGCTTCACAAGTAGAGCACGCATGTGACAGACGGCAAAGTCACAAGTGTGTTCATATTTATTGGGGTGAGTGCGCTGAGCCACCCACATTAATCTTAATCCAAGAATAACACTCATTTCAGCATGTAGCCTTCTGATTAGAATCAAGTCGACTTCTGGTATCTCAGGATTAAAAATCCCAAATCTGGCCCTCTTTCTTCCCATCCCTATCTTTCTCTCTCTCCCCCCCCCCCTCTCTCTCTTTCTCTGCAATCCTGGCACACACTGTCAAATCTGCTGTAGCAAGCTGTCTCTTACGATACACTAGCCTTTCTCTATTTCTCAAAGCTATGACACTCTCATTGGACGGCGGCTACATTCACTTTTCTTTCCTCCGATCGTCTCTCGCCCGAACCCCCATCGTCTCCCTCTCCTCCCCTCTCCCTCTCGCCATCGAGATTCTCTCTTTCTCGTCGCACGCCGGGCTTCTTTGCAGCGTCGGCCTCAATTTGCATCATTCCTCGGTGTGCGCTGTCAGCTCCCGGGCCTCCTGATTAAATCCTATAGCAGCTGATGACCGCTTTCATCCCACCGTTAGCTCTTCCGTGTGCATCTCCGCCTCACACTTCTTTGCTGGTGCGGCGGGCATCGGGCGCCCGGCCTGCGTCTGCCGGTCTGTCTTGTTATTGCTGGGCATCGGCGAACAGATGGCGTGCCACGTTTTCCCCCTGCAGAGTGCGAGGGCTACAATGTGCAGCATCATGAAAGATGGGTTTCACTGCAGGAAAACGACTACCAGCGATAGATCTCTCTCACTTTGCCCATACCGTGTTATCAGGATCCGTGCCTCTTGTCTCTCTACCTCCCTGCGCACTGTTGCATTCCTGTCCGTCGAACGGTTTATCCTCAAACTACTTTTATTGCATTTGCTAAATATTTAATACTCACACAATGCGCAAGTTTTCCCACCAAATTAAAGCTGTGAGATTGAAAGTATTGTCCTGGACTGTTCTCCATGGATTACTGGTGAATTATTAAGATCTTCGTTAGGGGACCTCTTTGTGCTACATAGTATACTCCGAGATCCGCAGTCGTTTGACAGCTCCGGAGTTCTGTAGAGATTATGGGCTTCAGCTAAAACTCCCCGGGCAATGCTGCTGCAGCTAGAAATATATTTGTAGGAAAACTAGCATCGGTTCAAGCGTGTAGGCAGGACACCCTCCCTTGGGAGAGTGAGTGGGCTGACTCTCGAGAGGCCCCTCTCGCTAAAATATTAACAAGGTGGATGAATTTTTTCCACTTAAAAGACTGAATTAAGTTTGCTGCCAACGAGCGTTGCCGCCGATACTGCACGCCGAGAGATCGGTAGATTGGGCAACGTCCGTGCAGCCGGCCCCCATCGTGCATTTTCAACAGCTAATGAATCAGTTGTATTCGGGGGGGCAGCACTAGCGCGGGGAACTCGGAAGCCAAGATTAAAACTCCTCTCTTGCTAATCATAACAAAAGCCATGGGATTAGTCATTGGCGATCGAGTCAAGGTCCTTGCCCACACAGCTAATTGAGCTCTTATCTCGGCCCTGCCGGTGATGCCATTAGTCAAAAATGGCATGTCACGTCCGATGAGCTCGGAAAAGCGCACGGTGCTTTGTTTTCTGGAGGCCGTGCGCAGTCCCAGAGGGAATATTGTGTGTCGATGAGCATATCGATGGTGTTTTCCGTGGTACGCTATGGACTCATATGGATAAAGGTAACACAAAACACGTCTTAATGACCACATTTGAGCTCAAACCTGCTGTCTTTGCTTTCTGCTTCGCTGGTGAGACGATCCGTGATCTTCGGGAGCACGATTTGATGCTTGGAGCCACTATTTCCCTCCTGTGCACTGACTAGCATACGTGTACCGCCGCCAACAAGCATACGTGTACCGCCGCTGACTAGCATACGTGTACCGCCGCCGACAAGCATACGTGTACTGCCGCTGACTAGCATACGTGTACCGCCGCCGACAAGCATACGTGTACCGCCGCTGACTAGCATACGTGTACCGCCGCCGACAAGCATACGTGTACCGCCGCTGACTAGCATACGTTTACCGCCGCCGACAAGCATACGTGTACCGCCGCTGACTAGCATACGTGTACCACCGCTGACTAGCATACGTGTACCGCCGCTGACTAGCATACGTGTGCCACCGCTGACTAGCATACGTGTACCGCCGCTGACTAGCATACGTGTACCGCCGCTGACTAGCATACATGTACCGCCACTGATTCTCGCCACTTTTCTGCCTCCCCTCCCCCAGGAGGGCATCAGAAACAATCGTCTTTTATGCTCCCGTTTGACAGCATGCATAACTTAATTTGCCGGCGCTGCAACGGCGTCTATGAGAAAGCTAAAGCGTGCCCCTCCCCCTTGCATTGGTGTTGGCTATATTAGCATGACCGTGGCGGGTGGCAGCATTTGGAAAAAAGAGGGGGGAGGCGGCGAGGAAGAGACGAGGTTACGAGCTCAGCAGAATGATTGAAATCCCAGCTGTCAGGTGATGGCTGCTCAGGTGATGCGGGGCAACGCGAGCGCCTCCCTAAGCAGAATGAAGACGCTAGAGAAGACTTTAGGAGGTTCACATGCGAGAGGAAATTTCCTCAAGTGCATTCTGTATCTTTCTTGTATCCTTGTCGGGCGACGTGTAGCCAGAAGTCATACATTCATAATGTGAAGAGGCACGACTACAGTCCAAACCACCAGCTATTACGTATGCATCCATTGGACGTGAGGGTGCACACACTCCGCCATGAACGTTAACACAAACAAACATTCAAAGGACGTGAAGAGGAAAAGTAACATGGAAGGACTTGAGGGCTTTTTGCAACCAGTCCCATGCCGAGTGAATAACATGTCAGACGTATTAGCAGAGACCAGCGTATGTGTGCCAGTGGGAAAACTAAAGTATTTAAACATGAGGAAGCCTCTTCGGGTTTTACATTAAAAGTGCATTTACTTTGTTGTATTCCAGAAAATGTTGAGGTATTTCCACTTTTAAAATTGTACATACTTTTGTGATACATTGATATAGATAAAACGACTACTTGATATGTAAAATAACACAACCTAAAATACGCAACATTAGAATGATGCTTACACTGAGTCAGGAATAACAAACCAACACATATTGTTGTATAAAGTTATTTTTTTAATATTCCAGTTATTTTCACATTACAAATGTGTTCTATGTAAAATGAGACAATACAGGTAAACTGGGTAAAAATGCAAGAAATAGATATCACCATAAAACTTCCCATAGAGTTAGTTATATTAGGACATTAAGACAATTACCTTTTTGGTTTGCCAGTATTCCTTAATTGTGTTTTTGATTATGGTAATGAGGACGATGCAATTCTAACTTTAACCGAGTTAAGGAGAAATCGACAGACAGAAATAGTACAAAGTAGCAACATTTTTCTTTCCACTAGTGACTAGTCGAAAAGAACACATTTTATGAAAGCAAAATATATAAAAATTGTAAAATGTTGTCTGTGGTGTATTCTGTGCAGAAGTATAAATATAAATCCATAAATATATTGATAATAGTAAATGGTGTCATGGTGGCAAAGAAACTCAAGAATCCCTGTTGAACACGTTTACAGCGTGGCAATCAGGGTTTATTGGTACATGAATAGGAAACCTCTTCAGTTAATTGCTACATCTAAAAAGTGGTCCTTAATTAAACTCAATTTACCTTTTCATTCGTTTACCCTCATGCGATGTATGAATTAAGACTTGTATGCCGTTTCATTCCTCGAATTAAGACACTCCAGTAATTTTCTTCTCTTTTTCGACATTCACAAACACTTGAAACGTGTTTTAACCTCACACGTGCATCTGTCTACTAATTGGGCTTTTTAATTCACACGTATAAGATATTCTGTTTTTAATCAGTAGGGCATGGATGGATCAAAATGAAAAGCACTGTGATGCATTTGTATTATTCAACCCCATTAGCACTGGGAATGGCATTAATGTTACACGCCAACCAAGAGCTTACAAGCTAGAGCTCCAGGGACAAAGGAACAGCTGAAGGATGCAGTTTAAAAATACCAGACTCTTTTTTTCCTCCAGGGCTGGAATGACTCATCAGGCAGCAAGGCAGGGGAGGGGAGTCTTGTCACTGGGGTCATCCAACGGTACAGTGACGCCAAACATTGCACCGGCGCGTCACTTGCATTGCATACAGTCATTTGGGACAGTAACAACAACTGTTGTACACACACACACACACACACACACACACACACACAACGTATCACACGCAAACACCTGTGTTGGAATCCAGGGAAAGGGATGTGAGCAGAATGTAGGGGGCGGGTGGGAGGGGGGGGGGGGTGAAGAGACAGATGGTGACCATATGCTGACATGTTTATCCCTTCTTCTCATCGCGTGGCTCACTCCTTCAGAATTGATGGTTGTTGGGAGATAATCTCACCAACCCATCGACAACGTACCACTATTGGCTGTTTACTCCGGTTCCATCTGACGGTGCTGTGTCACGTATCTCTTGTCGAGAGACGGCGAAGGGGTTAAGAGGGCGTATTGGGGCCCACGCCGGCATGGCACTCAGCCTCGCATCATCCCTCACTTGGGGAGATAAAAGGGCAGCAGTGATGACTTGGCCAGCTTGAACCGAGCTTCGGGACCACAGTTCGACCTTTCCAGTGAAAAAGGTGACTGATCCGCAGAGGCACCCGATGTAAAGAACTGCCCTTATCAGGCGGACAGCAAGGACGCAGGAGGAGGAGATAGCAGACAGGCATCGTGCAAGGACACTTAACTGATTCACCAGGTGGGAATGTTCCTAATGCCTTTCAGTCTTCATCCACTTCCTTTTTCTTTTTTTCTTCTTCTACCCTTTCCCTCCCTCTATCCTTCTTATCTAACCCGCAGAAGAAAAAGCAAAAAATCAATTTTCCTGCAGTGGGCCTCTTTGTCAGCGCAGGGCGCGGCGGTACTGAGTCGGGTGGTAAATAATGCACAAGTCCTTCTCCTTTTATTCTTCCAAAGGAGGGAGTGCTCGCTAAGACCCTCCCTGAAGTGGGCTTATTAAACCAACCAGGCCGCAGATATGGCTTTCTCTTCTGTTAGGAGGGGTGGGGGGGTGGGGGGGGGGGGGGTTCAAAAGGGAGATGCTTAAAGGCGCTAGGTGTGCCCTTGCTTGCCTGTTTTTTTATTCAGAAGAGGACGAGCGTAGGGTCATCATCATCATCATCGGGACGAGATTGGATGCTTGATGAAGTTCAAGTTTCGGAAAGTTCGCAAACTTTTCTTGACAGCGCCGCTAGCATCGATGTAACCTCAATGTTAAAATGACGGCTTATGCTAGAATGTCCCTTTTTGGGGTTTTTCCTTCCTATTCAGAGGATCATCTTCTATGTCGCTCTTTTTCCCCTCCATTTGTTCTACAAATAAAGATTTCTTGGGGTTTTTATTTGAGTTCTCCTCTTATTTACGCCCCAAGTCTGAGATCTGCTTTACATACATACATATATATATATATATATATATATATATATATATATATATATATATATATATATATATATATATATATATATATATGAGTCAACAGAGGCCCGGCGAAAATATTTTTTTAAGCTGCAGTTCCACATGCTCGTGGTTAAAGTGTGAGATGGAGAGTGAATCAGATGGATGCGGAGGCCGGGGAAGATATGAGGTACCTCAAAAGTCAAAAATCCACCTACATATGCTCAGAAAGTATCGTAGCCTCCACAAATATTTGCTGTTTTTTTTCTCCATTTTCAATAGTTTCCATTGCGCAACACATCCAGAGCATATCCTCTTGACAGCGCTATATCGGGAAAAGACCCGTAGAGCGTCCAGCGGGATGGGAGGGAACGCTGATGAGTCCGCTGCTCTAGTCAGAGGGCAGAAGTAGGCCTCGTGTTTCTGGCTCACAGGATCTGACTCAAAAAGGATGAAAGGAAGGGAGAGGTTTGTCTTCTTCAGGTCTCCGTTCCTCCGGGGGCTGCCGACACATCCAAGATGGATCTCACGAGAAAGGCGGGGAAGAATTAGTTAACACTTGCACAACAACTATAATTTGTTTACTTGTTTGATTTTTTTCATTTTCTGCTGGTCCTCCGATAATTTCTTACAGATGCCCGTGGGCACATCGTGTCTCTGAAGATTTAACAAGCCCATTGTTTAAGGTAATTGATAACTAACGGCTAGCGTAAGGGATGGCGCCTTTGAGAGCGACGCGTCGTGTGAGACGGAGCGCTGCAATACGCCGTCGATATGAGTTATGATTAAACGTGTTGACGTTCTGATGTGATGGATTAGACCACCCCGACAGAAGTGTCACGTCAACGCTCGCAAAGTGGGCCCCGCCCACGTCATCCAAGGCGATCGGCCTCATTCATCTTCCGTTTTCATTCTGTCTCCACTTGTTTGCTTCACCAGTTTCCCCTGGAGGACGAGAGACAGATGGCCAGCGTTGAGGATGCTCCACTTTGAATCATAGATAAAAGCCACAAACAAAATTATGATTGTTAAAAACCACCGCACAGTCACAGAGGGATAACCATGGAGGATTTAAGACCTACATAATTATTACCTACAACAACTTCAAAACTTTTGTAGAAAACACAACTTTACTATATAACTAGACAACTCATCTAACGCTGACATGATGTATCCTTAAAGATACTCTAATATACTCAAAATACATTGGTTGAATAATGTCATATTTTCCTCAAACCCTGAAAAAAACTTTGAATCTATTATTCACTTTCCTTTTCGCCTTTACCGAGCTGAATGCTCTGTTACCGGGTAGACACTCGCTTTGGATTGGGCAAGAACTCAGCACCGACTCCCCCCAAATAATGATTGTGGATGTAAATATAGCACAATGAATGTAAGCAAGCAACATGCCTCTGGTTAGTGACTCGCAGCCGTCGGGTGAGCAGCTAGTGGACGACTCCAGTGACACGCAGTGAGTGCAGACTTGGATCCAGCAGGTAGGTAGACGGGCTCAGGAACCATCCCAATGGGCTGATTGGACGGGCTTGTGAAAGCCACATGTACCTTTTATTCTTTTGTCTCTTTTGAAAAAGGAAAAGCTTTAAAAAACACTCACCATCATATCCAAGGGCGTCAGGACACGTGGCCCCCTTTCGACGAGTCACGTTGAGCTTGGATCCGTCGTTAATATAAATCTATTGAATTCATACGTTTGAGAAAAAAAAAATGCATATTTGAGCGACTGCATTGGCAACTCGGCGTCTCAACTTTCTCCATTTTAAGGAGAAATTTTGTATTTATCCCCCCCCCCCCCCAAACACACACACACACACACACTCGCATCGAATTCAAAATGTCAGGAATAACTTCTGACGTCTAATTGCATGTCTGCATTTAGAGGGCGGAAGATGCAAAGGTGCACTCAAAGCATATGGATCCGTCTGTGTGTGTGTGTGTGTGTGTGTGTGTGTGTGTGTGTGTGTGTGTGTATGTGTGTGACAGTGGTTTGCCGTGGGCCTGGGGCCTGGGCCTTCAGTGAGGTCCTACACCAGGGGTGCTCAATACGTCGATCGCGATCTACCAGTCGATCCCGGCGATCGTCGGGCGACCTCTCCTTACAATGTCTAACTTTTCTTGAAAAGTTTGTCTTGAGAATGGCCTTATAATTATATCCTTGACTAAATCGATATCTTTTCCTCCTTCCGCCATTGTGGGTTAAAAAAACTGCTTAGTAGTGCGCAAATTAATTTGTTTATCAAATTTAGTTTCCTAGTTCTGAGGTTCTACATATACCTACCCTTAGGACCCGCCTCTCAATATTGGTAATCCAATCAAAAGACGTACATGCACTCCGCCTGCTAGCTGGCTCCTGTGCTGTTTCCGGGGCCAGCTAGCAGGCCTACAGTAGTCAACTCTAACTCTGATTGGTTGACACTACATTTTCATTTCCATTCACTTTAAGCTACAAACACCCGCACTGTTGATTCTGCAGGCCTGAGGGCAGATTTTAGACCCCTGGAAACACATGATGGCTGAATATGATTGGATAAAAGATCTAACATAAAGACCAGCCCTCCAAATCTCAACCTGGGGCTGGAAGCAGTGCAACCAAGATGAAAACTATGAAATGAAGAGTATAACTCTTAATCTGGGGAAAATTTGTATACATATTTGTGGGAAAATATATTTAAAACAAAATTATTTTCTGATGATGTTTAGCCCAGCAGAGAAGGCCTTGCTGGCCCTGACGGCCCACCACTGGTGTGTGAGATTGATGATAGATGGCCGTAGAGCCACCGCATCACTCCTCAGTGAAGACGAACTCCGGGACATCTGCGCTACTTTGAAGCCGTGTCTTTCTGTCAGTCAGTCAGTCAGTCAGTCAGTCAGTCAATCAGTCGGTCAGTCAGTCAGTCAATCAGTCGGTCAGTCAATCAGTCAATCAGTCAATCAGTCAATCAGTCAGTCAGTCGGGGGGGATTGCAGATGACACATTAGCAGTCAGTCAGTCTATAGAGTGGCATCTCGGATGGAGTGGCATCTCCGAGAAGAAAGGTCACGTGACACCTCATGGCAGTCAAAGGGACGTCAATGATGTTTTTCTCTGGGAAGGATCCGCAGGCACATTTACGTCCGCCTCTCTCGCCTCAGGCGGCGTGAGATCCGCCCGTACAGCTCATTGCCTTTTCTCACATTAATGAGAAACCTGTCCCACTCTCAAAACACCACTTGGCGCCTGCACCTGTACCTCGGAATGAGCCTGCACTGGTTTCCATCCGCGAAGGTTAAGTAGAGCGTCCGTGTCAAGAGCAAAGCAACAACAAAAAAAGGTTACTAGCAATTTAGAAGTCCATTTTGACGCGTGGCCCCAGAACTGCATTGAGGGAGCAGCTTCTATATATATCTATTGAAAAATACACATATCAATAACTTTGACTACAAGGCAACATAGTACTTTCTGTTGGCATCACGCAGCATTTTGCCAGCTGTACTGACAAAAAAAAGAAAGTGGACACTTGCTTGAGTCTTTTTTAATTGTGTTGCGTATTTTAAATGATTTTCATTACATTCCCACTAAGCAGAAATAATTTTAAATTGATTTTTTGCTTCATTACTGGGGTTTGTTTTCCTGATAAATATTAATGTTAAAAAAACACAACTTAACATAATTGGAAAAAAGTTGCATTCTAAAAATTCGAGAAATTAGTGAAAGTGAAAATGCTCAAAATGTAACTTTCTAAACAGTTGCTCTAAACTCTGTAGGCATCTGAAGAAACATACAGCAAGATATTTCATATATTGTTCAGTGTGTAGAAACAAAAAATCATTCACCAGACGTCTGCTCAACAACAAGATAAAAAGAAACAATGGAGTCATGTGAAAGGCGAGGAACAAAGGGATGGGCTGAATCATAACACCAACAGAACAAAACAGCCTCCTAGCCCGTCGTATTCTCACCGGCGACTCCGGCGCCGACATCTGATCGCAGCGATCTTACCTGAATCCAACCCGCCCATCAGGCCGAGTGCTCCCTGGGCCCGGACGCCCGCCGCTCGTACGAGTCAACCCTTGTGAAAACACATGAAAGACCTCGGCTCACTTCAAAGCCAGCTGTCACACACTGAACACGACGACACACACACTGCTCGGCAAAGGACTTTTTTTTTTTAGCTAGGGACGACAGATCAGGCTGGTTGGTGATTGGTGGGAGACAAAAGGGGGGCGGGGTCAGTCGGACACAGGGAAGGGGACGTCCGGGGTTGCATGACATTGTGACGATCAACAGTGAGACATAACACAACATGACCATGATAGCCAGTGGTTCTCAACCCTTTTTGAGTGATGTCCCCCCTGTGAAATATTATTTTCAGCCAAGTACCCCCGACCACTGCAAAGCATTTTGAATTGAAAAAAAAAGATGTAATACGTTGCATTCTACATATTATATACAATTCAGTTCATGAACATACACTTATATGTAATTAAATATGTATTAAATAACAATTTTCAAAGACTTTTTTAATGGATGGTCACTTTACATATATTTAAAACAAATATCACGTACCCCCTAGAGGGCCTTCACACACCCCCAGGGGTACACCACCATTTGAGAACCACTAACCACTATCCTGTAAATGCCCATATATACTACATATATAGTAGTTTTTAGTTCCTCATTTTTGTGTATTTCTTTGAAGGATAATTTTGCTACTTGAGAGAATGACACTTTGTTTGAAGAAAATAAAATAAAAGATCAAGAACGTTGTTAACACCTGTGCTAAAGTCTGCCTCAGAGCTCAGCAACCCTAAAGACACATGGGGCATGTACTGCCTCAACTTTATTTCCTCTCCAGTCATGTGCGGATAAGATAAAGCCTCGTTCACTCTGTTGAGCAAACATGCTCGGCTGCACTAAAGTAGGGCATTCATTTCCACCGCTTTGTGGCTCAAAGAGTGAATCTTGACCCCCCACACACTCTCTCTCTCATGCTCGGCGGAAAAACCGGCATTATTTTCAGTTTACTGTAATATTGCATTTTACATGGGAAATTTGTCTGTGACATGTGGAGGCGGGCACTAAGCTGGATTTGAGCCATTCTGCAGAAGCTCAGGGGTAGACTTGACTTCCCAACGCCTTCTGTGGAACATTTCACAGTGAGCTGTAGCAGCACTGAGGCCGACCTGGTGGGCTGCCAACTACACAATAGAGTTGTGAGGGATGGGCCATTTTTACCCCCTTCATCCAGTGGCGCTTTGCCACCAACCGGCATTAATCCTCCGTAGTGGCATTTAAGCAAAGCTAACTATTTCGGCTATCTTTAAAAGCGTTGTCATTTCAGCAACTAAGTTGATTGAGAATTATTGGCATGCTGCCCATTTATGCAATCAGTGGTGTATAGTATCCGTCCTTTACTTAAAAGAGACACCAACTGTATATGACTATTAAAGTGTCATTTAGTGGGCAGCCCGGTGGCTCAGTGGTTAGCACTGTTGCCTCACAGCAAAAAGGTCCTGGGTTCGAATCCAGGTCCTCCCGGTCGTCCCAGGTCCTTTCTGTGTGGAGTTTGCATGTTCTCCTCGTGCCTGCGTGGGTTTCCCCCACCATCATAAAGACACGCACACAGCCTCACCCCGGTTCGTATTGATGTGAATGAATGTTGGTGGTGGTGGTCGGGGGGGCCGTAGGCGCTGATTGTCTGCCACGCCTCCGTCAGTCTGCCCCAGCGCAGCTGTGGCTACTGATGTGTGTATGACTGGACTCTGAACTCTGTAAGTGACTTTGGGTACTCAGAAAAGTGCTATATAAATCAAAATCATTATTATAAAAAGTACGACTGTGAAAAACTGTTGAACAATATTGTCCGAGGCTCCGGAGGAGCTCCGTGTCAAGTCTGAGAACGCATGGATTATCTCAACCTTGGCTCGTAGGCTACAACTTTGTAGCAGAAACCAGCAACACAAAATGTCACTGGGTTTTAAAAGACGTGGAGGTTAGCCATCCTTTAGTGCAGTGGTTCTCAAATGGGGGTCCGCGTACCCCTGGGGGTACGTGAAGGCACTCCAGGGGGTACGTGCGATTTTTTTAAAATCTATTTAAAATTAGCATCCATTAAAAAATCCTTTAAAAATAGTTATTTAATAAATATTTAATAAAACAAAAGTGTAAGTTCATAAACTGAATTGTATATTAAGTAGGCAATTTAATTTAATTAACCTAAAAACCCAGAGTCCCCCCTCCCACCATATCAGGATGGTTTGACCCAACGTGGCACACGCTCACGGACCGTCTCTCACTGCGGCTCTTAGCAGCAACGCTGCTGAAACACGGACGCACACCCTGTCTCCTCTCCTCGCGTCGCTAGAGCTCCGTTGCAGGCGCGCGCCTTGTTAGTGTGACGCGCGCACATAGCGTACACACAGCGCGCACCCCCCCCCACAGGGGGTACATCACTGAAAAAAGGTTGTGAACCACTGCTTTAGTGGACCAGCCCTGCTTGGTGGTCAAAGGTGCACGACAGCAAGTATGGGATGTATATTTTGTGGAGCTTCTGCAGTCCCCCACTGTAAATGTGATAGGCGTGTTAAACTCTTAAGCAATACGACAGAGTGAAATACTCTATTACAGGTAAAAATCAACAACCTAAATCCTACTTAAGCTCGAAACTAAAGTAGCAAAAGAAATCTTAGATAAAGATACCTCATGTAAGTAGAAAGTCAGTGTTGTCAGTGTATTAATATGTAGCATAGTAATATTAAAGCTGGTTAAGGTGGAGCTGAATTGAACTTGAAGTTAATTCCACCACAATGTTTCTTTCTCTATAAAGATGAAAATATAATTCATGTATAAAATATAACTGACTATAGCTGTTGAAGCAGATACAAAATGTACATTAGTACCACGATGCTGGGGCATGAAATGAAACTACAAGTACAGTGAAAGTACTTAGAATGTGTGTCTTACTACTGTACTCGAGCAAATGTATTTCATCGAGTTATCTTTTGGGGACAAAAACAACAGTTTCTAATTGTTGAGCACAACACAGTCCTGACTGAAATCCCGCTGAGTGACAATCTGAGTGGCTTGGAGGTCAGTGCATCACTCAAGGGTCGATGGTAATTTGATGTCAGTCGTTGGAAGACAATTCTTCACTTCCACTTTTGTTTTCAATTGTTCGGCAGTCAAGCGTGGATTCGATCCAACAGCCTCCTGATTGCTAGCTTATTCTCTCTGTGTCAGGATATTGCCAGCTGTCTGCATTTCACTCAGACAAGTATCTGATACCCACACTATTTGCCTCTAGTGAACTCGGGAGGGGGTTAACGTGCCCTTCCAGTGATGAAAATATGATAAAGTGCACTTCCAGTGGAGAAAACTGTTTAGAATGTCCTTAAAGGTGACCTTACAGTGTTGGATACAACTATTTAAAGTGCCCTCAAGGGTGCCTTTCCAGTGGAGAAAACAATTTAAAGTGTCCTCAAAGGTGACTTCCCAGTGGAGAAAACATAATAAAATGCCTTCTAGGGTGACCTTTCAGTGGAGAAAACATGATAGGATGATCTCCAGGGTGACCTTTCAGTGGAGAAAACTTGATCAAGTGATCTCCAGGATGACCTCTCCGTTTAGAAAACACGATGAAGTGATCTCCAGGATGACTTTTCAGTGGAGAAAACATGATAAAGTGATCTCCAAGGTGATCTTTCAGTGGAGAAAACACGATAAAGTGATCTCCAGGATGACCTTTCAGTGGAGAAAACACAATAGTGTGCTTGTGGATGGACCTATATTTTATAGTTGAATCCACCACTACTTCTCGCACCCATGTTCAGATACAAACATGCAGATCTATACAGACCCTCTTTTTCCAAACACACACACACACACACAGGCCTGGCTCTAGTCTTCCTTGTGCCTGCCGACCTCCGGTTTCCTCAGTTATTCATGAGCCATCTGCTTGGGCAAGTGCTGTGTCAGATGTGTGTCAAACAGGACCTCATCTGTCTGTCTCCCCATCCATCTTCTAATTGTGTCCTCGTCTGCATACTGAAGTCGACCACTGATACGACTGCAAGCCAAGGGACTCGACTCTGGTCTACAGTGTCCTAAATAACTAGTTTGATCTGATGTTTTAAGATCATTGCATCTGGTTCATCAATTTTGTACGGGTTTCTTGTATGCGTGTGTGCATTTTTTTAAGAAGTGTTTTGAAGAACACTCAGGAACAAACAAAATATACGTAACAAAAATCTTGACATAAAGTCAAAAGTAAATGGTTGTTCGAGAATTGCGCCAATAGGAAGTGCAATTAGACAGCATCTAGGTCAAAAAGTACTGAAACGTTCCAGTAAAGAAATATAACTTTAACTTGAAGTGAGATTAATTGTGTTGAAACCTGAGTAAAAAAAGAAAAGTACCCGTGACACGGTGAATCTGGGAGCCATAAAAGGGCCAATTCGGCCTTCGTACCACAACCTTTTTTCCATATGAATATCAGCATGCGGTAAAAGATGTTCAAAGCAACCTTAAATGGAATATTCTCCTCGGTGCGCCATGACGCTGTGACTGTAGGTGACTCTGTAACTCTCTCCTTTCTAAAAGTTGACTTGAGAAGAAAGAGAAACGCCCATTTTTGAAACGTAGTCAAAAAAGTTAAAACAAAATAATAAGGGAGTAATTTACAATAACGAGGTTGCGTGTCGCTTTACATCCAGGAAGGCATCAATCTTACCCCGTCACTGATAAAAAGTAAATGTGCATTTTCTACCTTGGAGGAACGACTACCGACTTCTTGGATCCTGTTAAGTATCTTCTCTAAATTAGTTAAATCTGCTAAATTACTGTTGTATCTCCTGTTTTAAGCTCCTAGATTGTCAGTCTGTGTTGTTCAAGATTTGTTTTGGTTGAGAAGTGTTTCCAGCCACTGTGAGCGGAAGCTACAGTGATTGGACGATCGCTCATCACCTGGTTTCAATTGAGCGTCATTTGAATACAAAAAGGGCCGGTGATTAACGCGGCTGAAGGTAATTAGGGAAACTGTTCTTAACCGGATTGGGTCTGCAGGCGTCAGTGACTCATCGGACGAAGACTTGGAGGACAAAGACACAGGAGTCTTTCGTTGGAATCAAGACTTGGAGGACAAAGACACAGGAGTCTTTCGTTGGAATCAAGACTTGGAGGACAAAGACACAGGAGTCTTTCGTTGGAATCAAGACTTGGAGGACAAAGACACAGGAGTCTTTCGTTGGAATCAAGACTTGGAGGACAAAGACACAGGAGTCTTTCGTTGGAGTCTTCGGGGGTGGCTGAGTAATACACCACTCTGTTAATATGTGTGTGTTTTCCATACCTGTGCATATTTCTACTCGTAGTTACTATAGAACTCGTTCATTCACGTACCGGAACCCCTCCTCTTTTATCCTTCCTACCCGTTCTACTCACACCCAGCACCTTGTCACAGGAGGCCTCTGAAACTGTCAGTCTGCCAACCGCAAGGCCGACTTCATCTCTGGCTTTGCTGTGGAGCAGTCGCTTGACTTCCTGGCTCTCACTGAGACCTGGATCACGCCTGACAACACGTCTACCTCGGCTGCTCTCTCCTCGGCCTTCTCCTTCAGTCACACACCCAGACCCTCTGGTCGGGGGGGAGGTACAGGTTTACTCATCTCCCCCAAATGGTGTTTCTCTCTCTCTCCGCTTCCACTTTTTACCCCACTGACTTTTGAGTTTCATGCTGTGACGGTTACTCATCCGGTTCAGCTACCGTCCCCCTTGTTCTTTGGGAGACTTCTTGGAAAAGCTGGACGTCCTCCTGTCCAACTTCCCGGAGGACGGCCCCCCGCTCATCCTTCTGGGTGACTTGAACATCCAGACTGAGAAGTCATGTGATCTCATACTCTTACTGTCTTCCTTTAACCTCTCACTTAGTCCCTCCCCTCCTACTCACAAAGCTGGCAACCACCTTGATTACATTTTTACTAGAGACTGCTCTACCTCTAACCTCACTGTAACTCCTCTGCATGTCTCTGACCACTACTTCATCTCTTACTCTCTCTCACTCTCTGGTACTGATAACCCACCCGTATCCACAGACTCTGTACCTGTACGACGCAACATTCGCACCCTCTGTCCCTCCTCTCTGGCCTCCTCTGTCCTATCTGCTCTCCCCTCAACTGACTCCTTCTCACTCATGCAGCCTAACTCTGCCGCAGACACTCTCCTCTCTTCCCTGTCTTCATCTCTTGATTCGCTTTGTCCTATTAAGATGCGACAGGTTCGCAAATCCTCTCCAGCTCCCTGGTTGTCCGACTCGGTGCGTCCCCAGAGAGCCAACTTCTGGCGAGCGGAAAGGAAATGGCGCCATCGAATCAAGCGAAGACCTGCTCTGCTATCAATCTCTTCTCTCCTCCTTCTCTGCCTCTATCTCTGCAGCCAAAAGCTCTTTCTACCTGACCAAAATTCAGTCTTCCTTCTCTAACCCCAAAAACTCTTCTCTATCTTTTCCAACCTCCTTGATCCCCCGCGTCCCCCTCCTCCTTCTTCCCTTT
Source organism: Liparis tanakae (assembly GCA_036178185.1). Lineage (NCBI taxonomy): Eukaryota > Metazoa > Chordata > Actinopteri > Perciformes > Liparidae > Liparis > Liparis tanakae. Next base: position 14,841,449 of record CM070094.1, read on the forward strand.
TGCCGAGCCACTTTGTCGACTACTTTACAAACAAGATAGACGACATACGCTCCTCCTTTACTAATCCATCCTCTATCACTTCACCTACACCAACTCCTTCATCCCCCTCTCTTTCCTCCTTTACCCTTTGTCTCCCAGTCAAGTTCTTAGCTTGGTGACCTCTGCTCGACCGACCACCTGCGCCCTTGACCCCGTCCCGTCTCACATCCTTCAGGCTGTTGCTCCTGACCTTCTGACCTTTCTCACCCATCTTATTAACAGCTCCCTCTCAACTGGCTGTTTCCCCAACTCTCTGAAGGAGGCAAGAGTCAACCCTCTCCTGAAGAAACCCACGCTTGACCTGTCTGAAGTCAGCAACTACAGACCGGTCTCTCTTCTTTCCTTTCTTTCCAAAACTCTGGAGCGAGCTATCTTTAACCAAGTGTCCTCCTATCTCCACAGCAACAACCTTCTTGACCCCCACCAGTCTGGATTCAAGGCTGGCCACTCAACAGAGACGGCCCTCCTTGCTGTCTCTGAGCAGCTTCACTCTGCTAGAGCAGCCTCTCTCCTCTGTCCTTATCCTTCTAGACCTTTCTGCTGCATTTGACACCGTGAACCACCAGATCCTTCTCTCTTCTCTTCAGGACCTGGGGATCTCAGGCACAGCACTCGCTCTTTTCTCTTCCTACCTCACCGACCGCACTTACCGGGTAACTTGGAGAGGATCTGTATCTGATCCTTGTCCTCTCACTACTGGGGTTCCTCAAGGCTCCGTCCTGGGTCCCCTCCTCTTCTCTCTGTACACCAATTCTCTCGTCTCTGTCATTCGTTCGCATGGCTTCTCCTACCACAGCTATGCCGATGACACCCAACTGATCTTCTCGTTCCCACCGTCCGAAACACAGGTGGCGGCGCGAATCTCTGCCTGCCTGACTGACATCTCTCAGTGGATGTCTGCACACCACCTGAAGATCAACCCTGACAAGACCGAGCTACTGTTCCTACCAGGGAAAGGTTCCCCCACTCACGACCTGACTACCACCTTCAACAGCTCCGTGTTGGCCCCTACCCTGACTGCCAGGAGCCTCGGGGTGACGCTAGACAGTCAACTCTCCCTGACGGCCAACATCGCTGCGACATCGCGTTCCTGTAGGTACATGCTGCACAACATCTGGAGAATACGACCTCTTCTTACCCAGAAGGCAGCGCAGGTTCTGGTCCAGGCTCTGGTCATTTCGCGCCTCGACTACTGCAACTCCCTTCTGGCTGGTCTACCTGCTAAGGCCATCCGGCCTCTGCAGCTCATCCAGAATGCAGCAACTCGACTGGTCTTCAGCCTCCCGAAATTCACCCACACCACTCCGCTCCTCCGCTCTCTTCACTGGCTACCGGTGGCGATCCGCATCCGCTTCAAAACATTGGTTCTGGCGTACCATGCTCTGAACGGATCGGGCCCCGTCTACATCCGGGATGTGGTCACGCCGTACACCCCGGCACGTTAGCTCCGCCGGCAACAGCTAACCGACTTGTGACTCCGTCACCTCGAGCTAACCACTCGAAATCCAGACTGTTTGCTGTCCTGGCTCCTCAGTGGTGGAACCAGCTCCCCACTGACATCAGGACAGCAGAAAGTCTCTACATCTTCCGCCGAAAACTGAAAACGCACCTTTTCCGACTATATCTGGATTAATCACAGACTTGCACTTTGGTAGCACTTGAATGGCTCTTATTATGGTACTTTTGTAGTTTGACTATGTTGAGGAAATGTTACTTTCTGTATTCTTGTTGTTCTTAGTTTGTACTCTAGGTTGAAATGCACTTATTGTAAGTCGCTTTGGATAAAAGCGTCTGCTAAATGACATGTAATGTAATGTAAATCACTCAGGACCCAACGCTCCGTCCATTCGTGCAATTTTTCCTTCTTTTTTTTGTCTTAGGCGCTCGGGATTTGTCATAGGCGCTCGGCAAAAGGCTTGGGCGCGCGCCCAAATTTTCTCTATGCAGGAAAAACCCTGCACCTGTTTGAGACACGGTTTTAAACCAATCAGAATCGCGGATGGGCCTGAATGACGTTGTAGATGTTCTGAGACTAATTAGGGAGCAAATTTTAATTCATTTATTCTTTGCCCAGTTTGAAATGTTTTAGCTCGTCCAGAATTCAGGTCGAAAAAATATCAATAAGCAGCAGAAGGAAGTGGAACAGTCAGCCATTGATGACGGTTTTCGGAGAGAAAACACATATAAACAAATTAATCACAGACAAAAACAATATTGTAATAAGTTATTTTGAAAAATGGTCCGAATCACCTAGCAAACAAAGATATATGCTCTGCAGTTGGAACATTGAAAACTAGAATCTCGGCCTCTGAACATAATGAGGAATACAGTAAAACATAAAAAGTAGTTATTTCCACAGATCATGTCATTTTCACATTTAGGTGTCTTTTAAGTTTTTGTTTCTAAGTTTCCGAGTTATTGCCTTTTATTATTCTCAGTTCGGTGCTAAAATTAGATATTCGTTTCAAAATGATGTTTTGCATGCATGGATGGATTCACGAGATACATGACCTTTGCGTGGAGGATCATGACGATAATAAATGCAGGCCTGCCTCCGTGCAACACAATAATGTATGATTTCAGAAAGGGGCCAGGAGGTCCCTCTGGAGCACCGCCGTGATTCCTCTCCGACAGAGACATCACTTCCACTCTGGGCCGAGGGAATACAACTGTCATGTTAGCCGTCCCCGCCCCAATCCCGAACTCTTCAAAGTAAAAGCCACCCGCGATGAATCAGAGAGTGATGCCCTCTCTGTATGTGCCTACCCAACATGCCCCCCCCCCCCCCCCCCCAATCGTAGGCAATCGTAACCTGCTGTGGGTCATCAGAGAAGTTACAAAAATAAATAATTCTATTTCAATCGGCTCAGGCACTGAAAGGAAGCACCGAAATGTGCGTTGACTGGTCGGCACCGGTCGTACAGGCACCGGTATTCGGTACCCAACCCTACTCATACCACTCCTGTGGGAATCTGTCTGTTTTGCTAATGAATTTAGTGCTTTTAGAGATCAAATAGCTTGAATTTAGCTGTTATTTTTTATCTGAAGTTATTTCACTTTCATGCCTAATGTTTGGGTCAAAAGTATCCTGAAATCCCTGTAAATGCGAATCCCCATGATGAGTTGTGTAGAAAGGACAAAGTCGGCTTCATTGCAGCTCTTTCAGATTGTCACGCCTGAAGCTAGCTCCCAATGACAGCTTCACTTCACTCCCGATTCAAGCAAGGCACACCGAGAGGCCGATATCTCATATTTTTTTGGGGGGTAAAAGACCGATGTCTGCCCAGGCTGTCCTCGGCAGCATCACTGTTTGTTTTACGACGAGACAATTCAATTAGTCAGGGAATGGAAGATGTGTCACGACCGAATACTGGCCGTCCGCAATTCTTCAACCTGCCATGCATTGTGGGGTGTGTGTGTGGGGGGGGGGGGGGGGGTACTTGAAGCTGAAGGGGCCACAGTGTCAGTCGGGTAGGAAACAAAGAGGCTTGTCTGCCCCTTAAACAGAGTAATGATTGCTCCTGTACAATAATATATCGCGCTCAGAAGAGACAACTCCACAGGGCGGGTTCCGAAACAGGAAGGCAGAACTCGGAAGCCATGTTTTGGACACGGCCGATAAGGGGAAGAAGATTAAGTGTTGAAACCTAAAGCTGGCAGAAGACGATAAGGAATGGATTCTTTTCATTTGCGGTTTCCTTTTTTTTGCATTCCGTAACTTTGCTTCTGTATTTTAAGGTATTCAAGTTTGTGTCAACAAAACACAGCGTTGTTGTTCTGTAATCTTTGCCACATTTTGGATTTAAAAAAAAAGATGGAGAACCGACACGTACATACAAATCTCTCGAGTGGAAGGTGGAGCGATGACTTCGTGCTCAGGTCATCAGGGAAACCCGTTACTGAAAGAGTGGCATGTTACAAAGATGTCGAGTACATGTGTTCGCAACGTTTGGGTAATGCGATTGGCGTCGACGCCGATGAGAAGACGCCTGTTAGTGAGGAGAGAAATAATTGGGATGGAGCTGATGACATTGCAGGCTTACGGTGTCGCACGACGGACACTAACAAAGACGAGACGTATTAACACTGAGAGGCGAGGAAACCAGGCTTTGACATGCGACGCGTGGGCAGGAAATAGCCCGTTAATGAATAGACAGCAGAGGGGGGAGGGGGATACACGGAGCGTGCGCTGTGCGATAAAATATGGCTATTGTTAGGCAGCGCTGAGGGGGGAAAGTGCTGCGATGCAGAAAGGAGCAGGGAGAAGTCTTGACAGCTTTCCGGTGGCAGTCTGACGGCTGAGCGGGGAGATTGGAGGGGAAGTGCAGCCGAGGTTCTGCTGTCAGGCCACAACCAGAGCTCCGTTTAACAAGGTCCAGAGATGAGCTGCACCACAACACATGGCCGGGGGAATAAGCAGAAGGGGAGAGGGGATGGAGGAAACGAGAGGGGTGGGTAAAGCTCAAGCTTCTTTTTTTCCTCGGGAGCAGAGATTGGAGGAAAAACATCCTCAGTAAGGAAAGCATAGCTGAAGGGGAATGAAGGATCACCTGCCATTATATGCTCCTCCTAGACATGCCGTGACACCATCGTCTCATCGTCATGAGCGCCGACAGATGGACTCTCCCCTTTACTGCACCTACATCCAGCGTTAATGGCAGAAGTGATCTTTCACATGCGATAATCCCGCCTCTGATTCACTTATCTCGGCTCTCTGTGTTGCGAGATGAATCCTTGGCAGAAGACGAGCAGAAATAATTCATGTGAGCAAATGCGGAATACGCCTTATTTTAAAACACGGAAGCCTTCAGGGCAAAACACATTCAAGGATCTTAACAAGCCTTGCCCAGAGTACTACCGCACCTCAATCTCATCTTCCTGCTTGGAAACTCTTGCGAGGCCTCTTTCCGCCTCGGACTGAGGCATCAATCTCTTAGCCCGGCATGAAAGCTTATCTCCCAGCGTCAGGCTGAATGTCAACCTCAGGAACGCCGAAGCACCATTAGTTATGTCCGCCCTATTAGGGCAAGCTAAGTCCTGCATAAAAGCCACCCACCTGAGTCAGCCTTCACAGGACTCTCTCCAGCTCTTTAGGTCCTGAGGAGATGCATCCCCAGACCCAGATACCATCACAATTGGGAAAAGAAGAAAAAAATAGAGCATTCCTCTTATTCTGTAGTAATGTGCTGAACGTGACGGGAAAAAAGCTCTGGATTTTTGGCGGTCATGTTATTTGCAGGTGTGTGCAGAGGCATAGGTTTGAATTGGGCACACTGGGGATTGCTTGCACAGCCTTAATGTCACACGAATTAAGAAAACTAATAATATCCAAATAAATGACGCATCAAGTTTATCATGATACCGTTGCTCTATTTCAGAGGGTTCTCATAATGGTGTTGTCTGATTACAACATCCTGTGTTCTTTATGCATATTTACTGTGATCTTCAATATTTATCCGCCTTTATTTTCTAACCCACGGACATGTGTTGCTCTGTTTTCTCCGCAGGGGGGCGACTCCTTTTCCTGGTGATGTGGCTGAACCTCGTGCCTCAAACTGCCGGCTGCCCTGCCAAGTGTGTGTGCTACAGCGAGCCCCGGCCCACGGTGGCTTGCCAACAACAAGGACTGTTTTCCATCCCCACTGAGATCCCCGTGCGGAGCCAGCGGATATTCCTCCAGAGCAACAAGCTGACGGTGGTGAGATCCACCAGCTTCAGCTCTTGCCACAATCTCACCGTTCTCTGGCTCTACTCCAACAACATCAGCTACATTGAGGCCGGAGCCTTTTACGGCTTGGAGAACCTGGAGGAGCTGGATATCGGCGACAACGGCAACCTGCGCACCATCAGTCCGACGGCCTTCCGAGGCCTAACCAAGCTGCACACCCTCCACCTGCACAGGTGCGGTCTGTCGGAGCTCTCCGTCGGGGTTTTCCGAGGAATGTTCTCCCTGCAATACCTTTACCTGCAGGACAATAACATTCTCACCCTGCACGATGACACCTTTCTAGATCTTGCCAACCTCACCTATCTCTATCTGCACAATAACAAGATCAAGATAGTGACAGACAACATGTTTCGAGGCTTAATCAATCTGGATCGGCTGCTGCTTCACCAGAACCGGGTTATCTACGTCCAACAGAGGGCCTTTGGTGATCTCGGCAAGCTGAAATCCCTGTTCTTGTTCTTCAACAATCTCACTGTGTTGACCGGAGAGACCATGGACGCCCTGGTGTCTCTCCAGTACCTGCGTTTGAACGGGAACCAGTGGATCTGCGACTGCCGGGCGAGGACCTTGTGGGACTGGTTCAAACGTTTCAAAGGTTCCAGCTCTGAATTGGAATGCAACGTTCCCGAGTTCCTGACGGGAAAGGACTTGAAGCGACTGAAGAGCGAAGACTTGGAGGGGTGCGTGGAAACGCCTCAAATCCAGACCAACCTCTTCAGCTCCAAGGGGCAGGGTGGGAAATTCTCTTCCACCGAAAATCCTCTGGGAGACAACATTCCCCGCTGTTGCCTTGGAGACAACGACAAGTCCTCCATACTGTCAGGCAAGAGCCGCCAGATCACCAACAACCCCCTCAAGGAAAAGGAGAACATGTCCAAGACTAAATATAAGGAGCCGGAGCGAACAAAAAATGAGACCCAGAACAAGCAGAACGACGGACCGCTGGGAACCTTGTCTAACACCCTGGACAAGTCTCTGGAGAATCTCAACCCCGACCTTATAGACAATATGGAGTCCTCCACAGCGTCAAACAAAAAGAAAAAGAAGTGTTCCAAAAAGCCCAAATCCGACGCCCACTGTATCAAAAGCCGGGTTTCTGCTTTGCAATCGCTGCGTTGTCTCTTCGTTCCCATGATCTGGATATCTCTAGCCATGTCTTAGGACTCCTGCCGTCACTCTGAACACACAGAACTCAAGATTCTTGAAGCTTGTGACAATGATAAACTGGAGACGCAACAACGTCGACGACAGACGAGTGACTGAAAAGCGAAGGAGTTGCGTTGACCCGACATGGGCGGTGACAAAAGATAATGACGTTAAAGTACATTTAACAAAATGGATGCCTTTACAGAACACTACAGATCTAATGTATATAACGAATCGGTGCCCAAAATTGTTTGTTCTCTATGTACTTAACTGTACTGTGTCAAAGCTACACTCCGGGGTCTCCCCCCCCCCCCCCCCCCTCCCTTCTCAAAAGCTATTACTGCTTTAGACTGCTCCACCGGAAGATGAAGAAAAAAAGGACGTACACAAGAAAACAAACAGGAAATCAGAGACAGAGCACACACAAAGAATGTTGGGTCGGTTTGATGAAGATAAACGATCTCCCCACCCCACCCTCCCCCGCCCCATTATTTATTCAAAGTGATACATTTGTTGGGTGATGTTATGTTTCTTATGTTCATAAAAGCAAATGTTTTAACCCCTATTTTAGTTATATTTTCATGAAAGGATTTATGGGTAGCATTTACCAAATAAATGCTGTCAATTTGTTTATTGAGATTGCAATGGAACCATAGATATGCATTTTATTTTACTTGTGTACAAGTATGGATATATTATGAATAAAAGTTCTTATTTCGTAGATGTTTTTTGATAGTGTGTGGTGTTTCCCAGTGTGACTCCAGTTTCCTAAATGTGAGGATATGCTGCGTTGGTTGGACGACAACAAACTAATTCAAGATATCGGGTTTGTCGTAACATTTGACGAGGAGATAAATCACAGCAATCAACATATTCATTTATAATGAAAAATTAGAACTTGCCCTGGTAATTAAAAAAAAAAACAGTAAAGACAATTGTTGGACTTCTTCTAGTTAATACTTGAAGATCGTTGGAGCTGTTTTAAAGCCCATGGGGCGAAATTCTACAATTTACTATCAGCAAGACTGCTTTAAATGAGCACCAACATGTGTTTGAATGCGTCAATGGCAGCAGCACAAATTCTGTCTCACTAACCACAGTAAGAGCCAATGCCACGTTCCTCCTCCCAGACAGATGGCGGACCTCCTGTGTCGCCATTCATTGTGTTTTTCCGGATTTGTCGTGAGCCGCGATGACACCGACTGCCTCGTCAAATCTGGTATCATCACAATTCTCAAGCCTCCGCATTTAGTTTGTTTTCTCCTTGGCTGTTTTCTTCCTCTGCAGTGACATAAATAGCATACATAATAGGAACCCCCCCCACAGATGACTTTTTTTCTGATATACATTTTGAATTTTTCACCAGTACTTTCCAACTGATGAACACCTATTTTTGTTTAACTTTCATCACATAATAAGAAAACATTGCCAGGTGATGCTTATTGGTCACAACCTCTGTGCTACAATCTCCTTCAGGCTTTCTGAAAGATCAAACAAATCAATGTGCATGCTTTTATATGACATTCAAAGTACATTACCAAGTCCTAAGTGAGTGGGATATGATTATGTTGAATCAAAGGCTGCAGCTAAATCCGGCATATGATTTGCACCGAATTATGTATATTACAAACACCGCCACATTTAATCTGATTTCAAGTAAATTATTATTAACGGTGTATGGAAATGCAGTAGAAATATTCAAAAGTGACTCTTCACATCGCAACCTCGATTTTGAAAGTAGAAGAGACCCTGAAGGCGTACCTTCTTGCTTTATTTATGCCGTGGAAATGGAAAGTCCCTTTTTTCACACAGTTCTGCCGGAGCTAGTTGCCCGTGGTGGGTTCATGCTTGCGTTTCCACAGGCTGATGTAAGGACTTGTGTTCTGAACCGAATTAAGACAGGATCTCGGCAACGTGCCTCAATTTATCTCGACAAATCCCCAGAGCTTTCAATTGCCGTTGGTTAACCCTGGAAAGTGAGAGACTGAAGGGGACCTGAGAATATATTGATCTTGAGTAGAAATCAACAAGGAAAAATCAACAAGACCCTCCTAGAGACCTGCCGCTACCCTCCGCTGACCTGTAGTCTGAGGGGATGCCGGTAATTGTATCTGACGCTGTCAAACCTCTCCTGGATATCTGCTCGAGCATATATATATGTATGTTAAATCGTTAAAGTGACTGTTGTGAATAAGACCCTGCACCAACTTCACCTTGGCTAAAGAGGTCAACACGTCATCTCTTCTGATGAAATAACTGATGAGGTTTGAAATATGGTGAGTACATGCTAAAATATCTTACATGTATTGTATTATACGAATCAAGTATATTCCCAATACACTGGGAAATGTCAATTATGCCAATTTAAAAAAAGGACTTCCTTTCATGGATTTAAAATACAAAGAAAAGAATATTGAGTTCATTATTACTTAAAAAATATATAATTGTTTTGGAGTTATCCAGTTAGGTTTTTAGTTAGTTATTAAACATGATAGCTCAAAATACTGAGTTAGTACAAAAGTTAGGTTGAATACATTTCCACTATTTCATCATGTATATTTGCACGTGTTAAAAATCAATATGAAACATTCCTATTATGACAACAATGCCTAATATAACATTCAGGTTGAAGAGGCCCCATCAGAATGTAAAAAGATGAAGGCGTTCACTATTCATGCCACCATGTTGTAAACCCTTCTGTTCAAACCGCCGCCGCCATGTTTCTTTATTTCATAAAAAATGGTTGTCGATGCAAACATTTAAAAAAACGGTATCTGGTGCACTGGAAAGAATCACAACCTTGTCCTGGAATATTACTTTTTTTTTAAAGGAAGCACTTCTGATAAAAATAGGAAGTGTCTTGACTTCAAGTGCCTACTTTTAAATGAACCTGATAATCAGAAGAATTTCCATGCTGGCAAATACGAGGCGTGCGGATATGAGCCTTTGAAAAGGAGACGCACGCTGAGAGGAAGCTCCAGTTCCTCCTGGCATTAGGAACATTTGGCAAGACGCGAGGATCCGCCCTCACGACTACATCACATCAAGTAAATATTCTCTCTCTACTTTCACATGTACACCCTTAGATTTCATGGTTGCTCTCAACCCTCTCTCTCTGTATCTCTTCACAATTATTTGGGCTTTTTCATGCAGCTCTTTGTGGACATCCAGTGGGATTCCTTTTCGATTCTTTCTTTAATATTTTGCCTTCATTTTGGAATGACGCTTTATTTTGTAGGAGGTTTGAACAAAGCGTGCACAAATCAAGACAGAAAATCACTAACTAAGAGAGATTTTATAAAGGTAGAGATGGAAATGTAAAGGACAAAACACAATTATACGTCCTCACAAACTATTTGACCTTTAATTAAAAGTATTTACCAGCCAGAATGTGCACGACAATCCATTGTTATAGTCTCAAATGAATATTTTTTTATAATTCGATAATCATGACCCACCCCTGTGAGTCATTGTTTCCAATGGGTCCATGAATGAAGCACTCATTCCCCAATGTCACGCTCACCATGGATGGAAAGTCCTCTTTCATGTGGTTCTCATCACTGATCAAAGAAACAGTTCAGCCCAAAATCAAAAATACATATTCTTCCTATTATCTTTGGTGGTAATTATCTAAATTAATCCATTGTGGATTATCGCGTGAGACAAGGTAATTTTATCTGGACTAAGAAGCTGCTCATGAGCTTTTTTAAATGCATATATGTATATTTCTGCGTTTTGAGCTGTCACCACATCCACGTTGTTTGATGAAGCCTCAAAGATTTTAGAACTACAACTACGGTCATTTTATTGTTCCGACAACGAATCTAAATAATGATAAACAGTTGAAGAACAAAAGGTCCTCCGCTCTGACTAAGCCCTATAATAATAGTAATAACAAATATACGTCATTATATATAATATGGTTCAAGTCTTTCAAGAACCAAATTCCTTTTTTTTGGGCCTGAATAGTCCTCAAGGACTTTTCCTTGAGTCTGTTCTGCCTCTACCTGGTTATCACGATACTAACATTATAACTTCTATACCATACCTGCCATAAATATCATGATACCCGATACAATACCATAAAAACAATATGATACCATAAATATGAGACTGTTATATTTATCTATACTAATAATAAATAAAACATCTGTATGGTTAACTTTTTACCAAATGTTTCAACACTTAACAAATGGCAGTAACATTAGTATTAGCCTACAGCCAGATATTAAACTACATGGTGCCATCATAACATTGATTGTAAACTATGGGGCCTTTGGTCAGTATGTGACCAGAGGAATGAGTTCATCAGTTTGAGCAGCTGTAGAGTTACAGAACTTTACTGACTGTCTGCATTGGAAACAAAGAACTTAAACATTTCACTTCTGGCAACTTTTTTTCATTTCCTTTTTTAAGCTGAAGACTCAAAAGCTCCGCCATTTGACTCGCTGCGAGCGCTGTGCAGCGCAATACATGCAGACAGCTTGAGATGGAGCAGCGCGTGCGCTCTGATTCTGCGCTCTTTTAATGAAGTATCGATACTAAAAATATACAAAATCATATCGTTTTTAACATACAGATACCTTGTTAGCATCGAAACACCGTGCAAGATAACTGCAGTAGATGTAGCGGGCTGACATTCACCCCAAAACCCTGTCGACATCTTAACTCTGATTGGCCAAGACTCGACACGTCCCATCAAAGATATTTTATTGCGAAGAGCACCACTTCACATTCCCTCCGCAATCTCAACGGCAGCGGGCCAGTTGACCCCCCCCCTACTGCCCCAAAACAGACGCCATTTCTCAATACGCGTACTTGTGCGTCCTTTCCTCTACTTGTGTCCTCGTGAAACGTCAGTCTCAGCCCGGGTACATGTTCACGTTCCAAGTTCTCTTCTCTCAAAGCACAGTTAAAATTCCCGGATGTGATTTGATCCTCCCACTTTCCGGAGCATCAGGAGACTTGTGCGTACTCTGGCCAGCCGTTATCCCAGAATGCATTTCACCAGCAACCGGACACATTAGCGGAGGAGAAAATAAACAACCGACAGTGGACTTTTTATAAATACTGTTGAGTCACGGAATGGTCATTTTAGGATGTTTTGTTTGACTGTAAAAAATAATTTACAGTGAATAATTAGAGTTAACTCAGGAGCAATAACAGCTGATGTGGTGACGTCATCAAGTCAGCTGCTGGTCCAATCGCAGAAAGACCGTCCTCCTGTTGTCCCGTCCTCCGGAGTCTGGACTCCCAAGACCAGACTCCAAAAGAACACAAGTCTGCAGTCGTACTTTGAATTGAGAAACACCAAAAAACTTTTCAGATCTACACGATTCACGTGGATGACCTTTTTTGATTTCAAAACGGTGAATTTCACCGAAAGGTGACAAGTTTGCAGGTATGTGTAATTCTAACTGCACTGTATTTTTACATGAGATAAACCTTTACAAGTCTCAGATTTTACTTCATCTTCTCCTCACTATTTCCATAGCTACCAACCACAGAGTAACTGTTAGGACTGTGTTGTGTTCTGGACTCAAATGCAATACTCAGGAGACAGAGGAAACGCCAATGCCCGGTTAGGCGTTTTAATTGTCAAAAAGTAAAAGGGAACGAGAGGTACATTCACATATATTGTCCATAAATGTACCCACGGAAAATAGTCCAGAGTGGTAGTCCAAGTGTTGACAGATTGGTGGCTAAACAAAGAATAATCCTGTCCGGGGACAGCTCGGCAGATCTGGAGAGAGGTCAAACAAAACAAACAAGTGATCAAAAAATGACTCGAGAAAAAAAGGCTGAAACAAGTTTTGTAAGGTACGAACAGCAAACGAGGTAGCGATCTGTACTTGCCAGGATATCATATGGGATGATCTGGCGAGGAGTGGTGGGAAAACAGGGTCTCTTGAGGAATCCGGAGTTGATTGGGAAGTGGATGCAGGTGTGCAGCAGCCACACCCAGCCAGCTCGTTACCGGGATGGAAAACACACGGAGTGGCTAGGTGACAGGGCGGCGATGGCGCAGTTGGTAGCGCGCAGGGACCACAACAGCAGAACGCAGAGGTGACGGGTTCGAAACCGTAACAGTCACCAACACTACAAGGTCATTCCAATCTTCTTCCAGCTGACCACCCAAAGGAGACTAATGACCCATCGTTCGTGGCCTCTTTATAAGCCCTCAAAGTTCTCAGTGAGGTCCGATAACTGTGCCACGCCAGGGCCGCGGCTCCTTTTACCAGCGGCCCTATAGAAGCTGGATGACACATCCCCCCCCTCCCCCTCCCCCCGCCGCCGCCGCCCCCCCCGTCACCCACTTTTACAACAACACTTGTACCCTCCTTTCGCACTGATGAAGGGAAATTAAGCTAATTACGGGCCCTCCATCTTGGCGGGGAGTCCAGATGCAATGCAGAATAGCATCTTGGCGGGGGATCAAAACATAACTACTGGATGGGGAAGAAACTCTGGGAAAGGAAAAATAATCAGCACAGCAAAATGTTGCATTGGTCAATCGATGGCAACAACATTCAACAACACATTCATTATTCGTAATGTCTAATATGTTTTGCTGTTAAGTCTTAATGTTTCATCATATGATATCTTAGAAAAGGTTATTCCCAATGTCCCAACACATTTTTTTTATTTAATAAAACGGTCACGGCTTGGTTTAAGTGACTACGAAATATGAACAAAAAACATTGCAAACATTATTGGTTATGTTTTGTCAACAAAGATGCAATGGACAGTGGTCTCCTGGGTGAAAGTTCTGTATTTATACACCTTCCATTACATTACATTACATGTCATTTAGCAGACGCTTTTATCTAAAGCGACTTACAATAAGTGCATCAACCAAGAGTACAAACTAAGAACAACAAGAATATAGAAAGTAACATTTTTACAAGATAGTCGAACTACAAAAGTACCATAATAAGAGCCATTTAAGTGCCACTCAGGATTAATCTGTGTTTCAATCCAGATATAGTTGGAAAAGATGGGTTTTTAGTTGTTCAGAATTTCTGCTGTCCTGATCTCATTGGGGAGCTTGTTCCACCAATCAGGAGCCAGGACAGCAGTCTGAATGTAGAGTGATTAGCTCGAGGGAGTCACAAGTCGATTGGATGTTGCCGAGCCGAGTGAGCGTGCCGGGGTGTACCGTGTGACCATATGCCGGATGTAGACGGGTGCCGATCCATTCAGAGCGCGGTATGTAAGAACAGCACCTGAGATACCCAGGTCCTGAAGGGAAAAAATAAGGATCTGGTGGTTCACTCTGTCAAATGCTGCAGAAAGGTCTAGAAGGATAAGGAGGAGAGAGAGAATGCTCTAGCTGTGTGAAGCTGCACAGAGACAGCTAGGAGGGCAGTCTCTGTTGAGTGGCCAGCCTTGAATCATGTCACGAATTCCCCACCTTCCTAGTTAAATTCATCCCGCTTGCATGTTTAATTAACTCTCCTGTCATTCAAGATCCTGTCATCCTCACTTGATTGTCCCTCATTCCCCTCACCTGGTCCTCACGCCCTTCTCACCTGCAGCCCATCCCCTCATTAGTCCCTCACTATTTAGCTCCCTCACTTCCACTTGTCCTCTGCCAGATTGTCTTGTGTGTGTGACCGCCAAACTTTCTAGCGAATTAGTTGAACTAGTTCTGATCTGCCTGTTATGACCCTGTTTGCCTGTTAACCCGACTCGAGATTTTTGCCTGCCCCTTTTTGGAGGTGTTGCCTTGTTTGACGGACTACCCGGTTTTGACCCTGCTTGAAAGATTAAGTAAACAGCCTCCTTCTGCATTCCTGTTTGTCATGCTTTTGGGTTCCAGTATCTGTAACCATTACAAATCCAGACTGTTGAGTGTCAAGAAGGTTGTTGCTGTGACACTTGCATGGTTAAAGATAGCTCACTCCAGAGTTTTGGAAAAGAAGAAAAGAGACCAGTCTGTAGTTGTTGACTTCAGACGGGTCGAGCGTGGGTTTCTCCAGGAGAGGGTTGACTCTCGCCTCCTTCAGAGAGTTGGGGAAACAGACAGTTGAGAGGGAGCTGTTAATAAGATGGGTGAGAAAGGTAAGACGGTCAGGAGCAACAGCCTGGAGGATGTGAGACGTGACAGGGTCAAGGGCACAAGTGATCGGTCGAGCGAAGGTCACCAAGCTAAGAACTTGATTAGGAGACATGGGGGTGAAAGATGAAAGCGAGGGGAAGAAGAAGTTGGTGGTGGTGGAGTAATAGAAGATGGATTAGTAAAGGAAGAGCGTTGTCTATCTTGTTTGTAAAGTAGTCAACAAAGTGGCTCGGCAGAAGGGTGGAAGGAGTAGCGGGACAGGGGGGATCGAGGAGGTTGGAAAAGAGAAGTTTTTGGGGGTTAGAGAAGGAAGAATGAATTTTGGTTCCCATGAGATCAGGTTGGAATACAGAACTTCACTGTAGACGCGCAGTAGCTACGACAACCGTTTACATCTCTATTTCAACAGTTATGGGTTTGGATGACCATTTTTGGGGGATATAAAAACATTTTTTAAATCATATCCAATTAGCCATCTGGAGATTAAAACATATTTTTTAAACCGGTTTTCTTTTCATCAATATCATTCTTCTGGGAGAAATGGTGGACCTCTTGATCCACCAACACTTACCAAGCCCGGGTAATGCAGGTGTTCCTTAAGAGCCGTTTCCGAAAGCGAGTGGAACAACGACGACGGACTTAAGTCAGGGAGACCGAGCGGCACTCGTTTTTATTTTATGAAATTTATTTTGCTCACAAGCCATTTCATATTTCCAGAGTGCACAGCCCGGCTGCTGGAACTTCAAAATATATCAAATATGAAATGCAGAAATAAAAAAATATAATGATCAAAATGTATAATGTTTTAGACAACTATCGGGCACAATGTATTAAAGTTAACGGAGTCGTAGAACTAACTGATCATGTGGCAGTCTTTATTCAAGAATCTCAGATTGCCACATAGTTAAAACAATAAAAAAGGAATATTCAAAAGAAATCAAAGTCAACTAAAACTGATAAATGCCTTTCTGAATAAAAAGTTTTTTTAGGCCAGTCTTAATGGAGTCCAGTGTCTGTGTTGCCCTTAGGTGGTCAGGGAGACTATTCCACAAGCTAACGGTGATGACATTAAACATATTATAACACTGTTGACCAGCCTCGTCTTACACAACTGACCGGCGTCGGTGCTTTCCAGTGATGATCCAATCCTGCTTCTGCTGCCTTGGCCCAGTTTATTTAATCATTATTACCATTATTAATATTCAAGTGTATTTTTATGTAGTTTTTCCCTGCTCCATACTTACAGGCACACAACACGACTGCAGTGGTTTCTTATGAATACATGATCATCACGGTTGCACGTGATAAGTCTACACCCGTACATACATGCATTGTATTATTGTTTGTGTGCTATCAAATGGGTGTACTTTCTGGTTGTAGCAATGACAGTAACTTTACATCTATTACTATGATATTATGTATCTGTAGTTTGTTGTGCACATAGTTTTATTTTCTTTAGAGGTTTTGGACATAGTTTTATTGTCTTTGGAGGTGTTAGACATAGTTTTATTTACATACATGCAATTGCTATGAATTAGTCAGTGATCTTGATTGTTGCAAGAACATTATAGGATGTATTTATTCTTACACCTTATTCTTTCCTACTACTGTTGCTCTTGCTCGTATTTGGTTTGTTGCTGACAGCAGATTCTTGGCTGCTTTTCAAGGAATCTCTCTGAAAGGCGGGAAAGAAGCCCGAGGCTGAAGAGCTCCTCGTTCCTTTCGGCTGCCGTGCATTATTAAAAGTAAGACATCCATTCTTAATTAGAAATCCACGATCTTACCCAGTAAACCCATGGCGCTTGAATTGAGCATGCCATTTTCTTTTTGTTAGACCATACACAAAAACCCTTCACAATGGTCCTGGATCTGAGTTTGTGGTTATTCCCATTACTCATATTCAGACTTCATACTTACCTATGCAAACAGTCTTCAGAAGTAAAAATCAGTTTAAAAAGCAGCGGGAAAAAAAGAAGGAAAAAAAGAACTCCCAAGCCTGTTTCTGGAAGTCAGACCCGCCTTCAACATCGAAATGCAAATTCAAGCAGACGCAACACGCCTCCTCTAGGAAAACACCAACCTTTGATCATAAGTAATAAGTCTCTTTTTTTCTCTTGCCTCAGTGAATGTGACTGAAATATTTGAATCCGTGGCTCCAGGCGAAGGCTTATGTGAGAAAGTTTGGACCGATCACTGCAGAGGAGTCCCAGACTTCGAGGGAGAGGGGCTGAAAGCTTTTTGCCTTTGCGCTGCGCATACTAAACGTTGGAAAGTTATCGCGCTTTCTTTCTATCAAATCTCTATTTGGCTCTCTGTCTTCTTCTATTTATTTTCTCTCGCTCTCTCCACCCGCACACAGTCTATAATTCATATGTTGGAAATACATATATTTGGCTTTTTCTTTTGTAAACCCTGCATGGAAATGGGAGAAGGGTTTTGGAAAAGTTGTATAATTATCATCTACGAGTAAAGACTTTAACTATTTTTTGTATTATTAATCACAGTGTAAAATCCTCCTTGAACTTGAAATCGTACACAGTTGTCTGCTTTAGGCAGGTGAGCCGGTTATTTAAAGCAAAAGTTTGGCGTTTTATCTTTCTTTGCCTTATGGCTGAGAGTTAGAAGATTGATTGACACTATTATCATGTCTCTCTCAACATGAGGCTTCAAAATATGGACTGAATTTGTATTTTTCAATTTGCACAAGCAGCTCATGAGAGGTGAAAAATTATTTTTTGTTGCCGCACCACATCCATGTTGTATGAACCATTTGATGGTTCTGACCACAAATCTACATAAAAATAAACATTTAAAGAATAGATAGGTCCTCCATTCTGACACTCTTGTCAGTGATCGGGCCCTATAATAATAGTAATAAATATAAATTGTCCTTATATATAATATGGTCATTTATGAATCAACTTACGATACTGGTATATTTATCTATAGCGTGAATATTGTTGCTTTACCTATTTGTACAATAGGACATGATTCGACACGGATGATATAGCTCTCCTTTTAAACCTCAGACTTTCAACTGTGTACGATTACAGTGAGAATGTACATGTATATGATCCAGACATGTGAAAGCATTCATTGACGGAGTATTCACATACACAATGTGAGTGTTGTATGAAAGTACACTCACCATTATGAATAAAAGTGGCACTAACATCACCATTTCCAATGGTCTCTCTCCAGCCTCAGAGAACTGTGACTGTATTGGCTTCGGCCCTGAAAGCCCACTCTAGAGGTCGTATCAGCACGACCTTCGTGCTGATCCTCTTTTAAAAAGATGAGGATCATGATTCTATTTCAGCCATTAGCGCTATCATTGCATGAAACGCTGCTCAGGGAATATCTTCCAACATTTGGATGCGACTGGACCGAGTATGTGAATCTCACTGGCCTGGAAAGCTCAACATCTCCAGATATCCAAACAATTCTGGTCAGATTGACGCCAAGAGGGAGGACCTTTTGACTGATGACGGTCCTATCTGACTCACACCGAGGCTTTATTTTGGTTTATTTGTCTCCATAAGCCTGTGCGTCATGAAAACTAGCTCACTTCCTGGCCAGGAACAGGGGTGAGCTGTATAACTCAGAGGGATAATCTCGTGAACCTTTTTAAGTGGGCTGAGCTGTTGATTATTTCTCAATCGCGCCTGCATTTGGGAAATGTAGAGTGGCAATTTGTTCTCAATCCTAATTCAATCCAAATTAATGATCCACATGTGCTTATACCCGGAACTGCACTAACGGGACCACGAGTCCCTAGCAAAGCTGCTACTGGATGCAGCTTTTGCAGTAGATTAGGCCAATATCCAATAGGATTTGGTCCTGTACACCTCATAAAAAAGCACTGTGTAAATGGGTTCATCTAATGATCCAACATAATATGATTAGAAAAAATAAAGCTACCCATATACAGATGATTGCTCTCTCTCTGTGTTGGTCCATCCCTTTCTCTCACACACACACACACTGCATAGCCCAGGGCCCTTGCACATTACCCCCAGTGCTACGCCAGTGTGTGCAGTGATCTGTGCTGGTGCGGTTATCCTCACAAGGCCAACAAGCACATGCAGAAATCCATAATCCGCTGCAAACCAAATGTCCACGATCCGTAAGCAGGTCTCACACCACGCCCACTGGAAAAAAAACACCCAACAGCCCTCCGAGGGGCTAATCCACCGTGACATCAAACACAAAACCGACAGCAAAGAATGCAAAGTGATAATCAGCAACTTCATGTTCTTATTCATGAAATTGTAATAAAAAAAATAAAATCCTGATGGAACATCTTGTTGTGTGAGGCGGCCATCGTTGGGAATGGAGTGGTTGATCATTAGAGCGGTGCACCCGGGGCCGAGATGGGTTTTTCCTTGTATTGTTGTTGCGGCCTTGCTTCCTGGAAGAGGCGCTCCTCTCCGTGTCTGCTCACAAATTTAAAAAAGAGGCAACTCTCATTTAAAAAAAAAACTGTGACAATTGACGCTGCAATGAGGGTAAATATGCCTTTTTACATCCCTAAATCTGGAAAATCTTCCACTTCCTGTTTATTTTTTGCACTTCCTATGCATGGCTTTTTCTTCCAATCGCAACAGCTGAAAACCAAATGCACGGTAGATGGATTCAGCACATAAGAAATAGAGCAGCAGAAATAACAATATATTGATGCACTGTCGGTCCACCATGAATACAAAGTGGATTGCTTACACAGTGAGAGAAGAAGTCAATCTTTAGACTGGAGGGTACAGGTTTGACAGTAACAGACTAGCATCACCTTGTGGCTGTCCTCTATACACATGAAGGACATGTTGATTCCCCTATATTTTATATTGGAATATCAATATATTACTGATTTAAACCAAATATACCTCCTATATTTAGAAAGAAAAATAGAGCAATCCATACTTACACAGTTTAAGGCAAATTGAAATCGGTCAAAATCTGTTTATGTTGACTCATAAGCTGCCGTTAGTCTCGTAAAAGAGGCGGGAAGTGAAGAAACTCACGTGGCACGGGAACAGAGAACTTCAGTGTGGCGTCTATTATTTGTAGTTATTTTTACCCGGTTTTTTTTTTTTTTTTTTCTGTGTACATTAATCTCATCTGATCCCGACTACCATAATAAGACAAGTAATTGACATGCAAATGTCACAGATCATCTCTTTTAAAGAGGACGGAGTGAGAAAGTGTGAGCTGTTTCATCCAAAGCAATACGGTAAAAGGTGAGCTATGGAGAGATATGACCACGCGACTCTGCTGGCATCGAGGAGCGTGTTGAGTGGATGTACCGTCCACTCGGAGACGTCTTTACGGACAGAACACGCTCTTAACTGGGAGAGCTCGGCAAGCCAACATTTCTTGATGTACCTCAGGGGCCTTGGAGGAACGATGTTCAATTTTTTACACTTCCATGGCTCCAATTTTCATTCTAATGGAGTGAAACATGTTTCAGTACTCAAGAGTAAAAAGAAAAGAGGATTGCTTTGATTCCCTACAGCACTGCAGGGATATAGTCGCTAAACAGTAAAAAAAAATTAAAAAGGTATTTATTTGTATTTACTATGAAAACTGCTTTTATATTATGCATTGTCATTGAATACATGACAATGTTCCTTTAAAGCCATTTAACTAGAGGTTTACTTTATTTTTTCCGAACTCAAATCCTGTTAATGCCATCATGAATATGTATTTATGCATGTAAATGAACAAATACCTCTTTATTTCCAAAAGCATACAGCACATGTTTCTAATGTTTTTTGTTGTTGTTTGTTTTGTTTTTTTTCCCACTAGGATTGGCAGATAATGTGGACATCCCCTGCCAATAACCTGCTGGTGCCTCGCCATGGGGCGAATATGTCCTGCTGCTCCTGTAAATGTGAACGATTCCTTTTAATCCGCACCGTTGTGTGCTCAGGTTCTCGCAAATCTCTCCATTCTTGGGGGTTTAGACTGTGAAGAAAAGCAGGAAATGGAGAAATAGAGCCACTTGTGATGCCGTTTATTGCCGGAGTAACTCTAGCCGCAACCTATCTCATTAGTCTGTTTGTGATTAAAAACTACTCTCAGGCTGATATCATTAACCTGCCCACACAACCATGCACTCTCAATGGGGCCTTACCAACCAGTGAGAAGAAATGAGCTGGTGCCTCTGACACTTTATTTTAAATGCACATAATCCTGAGGGTGTTTCTTTTATATACATTGGAGGGAAATGCAAATAAAAATCTGCTATTGGGTAGGAGAATACAAGTAGCGTGTGATGAGGGTGAAAGAGGACATTTGCCGTCTATCGGCGATTATGGTGGACTCTATAGCCTTTTCCCCACTGTCACCGTTTATAATCCCTTCCTATGTTCCCTTATCTGATTGCAACCCCAGTCACAAGCTCCTCGGTGTGCGATTACAAACATCTGGCGGGTCATCTACTCTCAAGCTGTTATGATAAACTCGGCATCAGAGCGAGGGGCTTCTGGACGGCCGCAAGGAAAATTCCGTGATGGAGTATCCAAATGAAACCGGAGTCCTAATGTAATGCTTCGTCATTGCAATGAGATCCGCCGCCTAATGCCTCCCTGCTGGTGTGGATATGTGATTAAAAAGCGTAATCCGAGAGGTTTGTATAGACTGATATGCAGTATATCTCCTCGCGGACAGACTCTCTCCTCTTCCATGCATTTTTAATTCGATGTCTACCAAGGTGTTAAATGTTGTATTGAGATAGTTTTGCTGGAATGGGGGAGGGGGGGAAGGTAAGAATTGAAAATGAGAAATATGCTAAATTTTCCCAGGAAAATAGAAGAAAAAACCCGAAAGTGTGTTGAGAGGATGAGTTAAATGCACTTCCTGAATATTCTAGTCGATATATACAGAAATTAACATATTCAGATCCGAAAAGGGCTGTTGAATCTTGTCAAAAACATCTGACACATAGGGTCTGGCAAAAGATCAAACAGAGCACCAAATGGAGAAGTGAAGCTCCCAAGAAGGTTCTTGCAGAGATGGGCAGTAAAAGAGAGCATTAGTGGAGATAACAACCCGGCTTGCATGCTCGATATTCACTTTTAAATCTTAATCCAGGACCGGATGAGAGGAGGTACACAAGGTCTGTTTTAGGGTCATGTTCGCGACTTTGGTCCACCCTGAATTAACTCAAACAACCCGTGAGATGGATTGCTAGACATGTCGTACAGGCATTCATATTCATTACTGAATGGATTCCAATAACCTTAGTGGTATTCTGATCTTTCCTCTTGGGCCACCACCAGGCCAAAGTGTTCACTTCTTCAGGGGAATAGCCAAACTACTGGATGGATGGACATGGGACTTGGCACAGAGCTTTGTGATCCCCCTTAGGATGAATTGTAATACCTCTTGTGATACCTCTGTTATGTGTAACACAGAGATCGAACCCAAACCCACACAACAGCTTAAGTTCCAACCACGGTTCTTTATTCCATAGTTCGACAAGGTAAACCGAACACTCAAAAACATAGGAAGTGTTGGCTCTTCACTCAGGTGATGACCGAGCCTCGACGCTGAGTGGCAACAGCATTTACAAGTTAAAAGGATCAGGACGAAAAACTCCCAGGGAGAGTTGACAGACTTACGGACCGGCTTTGGTTGGGTAAACAACCTAACTGACGGTGAGCTAGAGCAGGATCGGGATATTTAAGCCAGCTGGGTCTTCTGGAGGGAGGCGTGACCGTGGGCTGAGTTCGGAGGAGGGAAACTGCGGGCTGAGACGAAAACAACAACAAAACGCACATGGCACAATGACTACACACATGAGAGGAGGTCAGAGGACAACAGAGGAGAAAAACAGCAGGAGCATATGGGGATCCTAACACCCTCAGCTTTCCATTTAGTCCGTAAAAGACTGTAAAAGTTGGTCCGACGCTTCATACAGATTCATATCACTTTATTCATCCCAAGAAGGGCAATTCATTCTTAGCTTCTTTACGCAGCTTCAAAAATAACATGTGTGGTGTATGAGTCAATACAATGAACAAGAAGCATCAATGATAAACCACCTTGCTATAACTCATAGAAACCCACATTGAAAGAAGACAAAGTCATAACCAAGACCAGATTGCAGACCTTAAAATGACTCGAGTCTCGGTTCAGTATCTTGGTAACAGAGGGAATGTAGGAGTAGTGGTTTGTTCTACTAAGGGGGGCATTACAGACCGGCCTGAGGGCATCACACCACATTTACAGGACAGAACACGGTCGGGTTGGTTGGTGATTCCCTTTAGCTTTTTTTTTACTGGCTACCTCTTTCTCCCAAGAGAGAATTCAAGTCTCTCTACCTGCCTCCAATTATCCTGAAGTCGAATCTCACAATACCATTTAGGCTGTTCTTGTTCTCCTCAGACGACCCACTGAACCAGGTAATGAATGAAGAAGTTACAAGAATCCCAATGACTGGTTCCACCCCAAATTAATTCTTTGTTGTTCCCCCGGCTGACATCCAATTATGTGATTGTGTTAAACTTGAGTTTAATAAAAAGGAGATAACATAAAAGAACTGAAAAAAATTAGATTAACATTTGCAGTCTTCTTCACACAACACGATCGAGCTATAAAACCAGCTAGTTTAAAAAAAAAAAAATTCATTGCTCCCAAAATCCAAAAAGGGAGACAGATTTGCATAACTAATTGGTTATCACTTTAATTAGAGACAACAACAAGTAAGTAGATGTCTAAACATCAACTGTGGCTTTAAACATTTTAATCATTTATTGAGTACTAAGTATCAGTCTTTTAATTTCAGTTTCCATCCCCCCCTTTTTCTTCAAAGATGCGCCACAAACTGATATTTTACACTTCTTGGCAAAGATGTGACTCCCGCCATGAGGACCTGAGATGCAAATTATGCGGTGTGGCTCTCGACTCATGATTCCATCTCCTTATAACAACTTCACTAACACCAAATATAACTCCGGAGTACTGGCAGGAGACACAGCCAAGAAAAACTTTAAGTGAGTCAACCTTTTTTATTTTACTGATGCTCCTCAGTCACTGCAGTGCAGATGCAAAACACCTTTTTCAGGATAGAGGAGATGAAAGGGGCGGGGCCAGAAGGAAAAGAGACATTAATGAACAAATTGGGATTCTTCTACATCTCCACACATGCAAACCTTCTTCTTTTTGTTATTCTCGCCCTACAAAAAAAATCAGACGGCTAGTGCCACGAAAAGGAAGAGAGTTGTTGTCTGGGTGTTTGTGCCGAGGCTCTAAATTGGACAGGGATTTAGCAAATCAGAATTCATTGCAGAAACTTTGTGATCCTGGAGGTTTAAGGGCTCCGGATAAACAAGACTGATTGTTTCAGAAACATGCATATATTACCCGTGTTTGAGCCAGAGCTATTACACGCTGACAGCTGAGGGAATATGAGCCCGACTCATATCGAAGGGATTGTACGGAAACAACATGGCCGTAGATCAGAGGATTTCTTTTATTGGAGTAAGATCGAGGCATCGAATAAACCGAGTCTTACAAACTGCTCGCGCCTCGATACATTACAGACATTATCATGGAATGCCTTGAGAGTCCTGCTCAAACAATATGCATGACAGAATAGTTTGTCAGGGGCCACAACGTAAATACAGCTGTCATGAACAATCTTCATCAGGGGCCGGTTACAGAAGACAGCTGACAGCTAGATACTGAGAATGTTAGAAATAGGACTCATCATCATCATCATCATCATCATTATTCTTTAAATTGACCTTAGAGAGAGCGGAGACACATGTCTGAAGGCAAGAAACTTAATATTGATGCAATTCGCATAAGGAACCACCGAGGGAGTTCACCTAAATCTCCACTAAGATTGAGCCTGCATTCACATTACATTATGTCATTTAGATTATGCTTTTATCCAAAGCGGCTTACAATCATGTTATTGTTTTGATTGGTATCCCTTTTTCCATTGTTTTGGTTTCATAGTTGTTGTTTTTTGTTTAAAAAACTGTAAACCATGCTTTTCATTTCGTAGAAATTGAAAATTCCGTGGTGGCCATACACCGTAGACACAGCTACAGCGAGCAAATCAGGGTTAACTATCTTGCTCAAGGCCACATTGACACATTGACCAGGGTCGGGATTGAACCACCAACCCCCTGATTGAGAGACATGCTAACCACTGACCCGCAGTCGCCCTTTAGAGATCTCTATGTTCTAGCGAACATAATAATCTGTGAGGTTATTTAATTTGCAAGCTGTGTCACCTTTCAAACTGCTTTTTAAGTGGCGATCGTTGCAATCGCTACCGCCCCGCTGCACTGAATGTTTGTGATACGTTGAAGGGCACGCCATTAACTGGGGATGTCGATCAATACCAACGGCTCAACGATTAGCAGGTCCTGAGATTTCTGGCCATCGAAAACACCAATAAAGGTTGTGCACTTCCAACCCTACACACTCCACTGCCCTCCCACACACACACACACACAAGTTGTCACTGTTCATTTACGTTTAGAGGCCTTTTAATATACTGAAGAACTATACCTTTTTTTTCTTGCTCACTTGTTCTTCTGTGGAAATGTGAGTTTGTTGTTTATGTCAATTACAAAGTGACCGTGTTGAGGATGTGAGGGGTCAGAGGTCAGACAATTGTGTGGGAGGAGATTAGTCGTATCGATATGGTAAATCCTGCTGCTTGCTGAAGAGATCAATATACGCTGGAGTTGTGCTACAATAACAGTTCACCATGGTTTGAAATGTGTTAAAACATTTTTAAATACACACATTTCAGGGATGAGAAGGAAAAGAATATGGATCTAGCCATTGAAAGATATTATGAAAAGTTAAACTTTATCAAGCCACCTCTGAGTTGTGCTTCTCTATGAACAAACTTTATACCAATTACAAACTGACTCCAAGAAACGTTGTACCTGAAGAGCAGTCTAAAGGGCATCTTACACAATACTGTGGGAGGAGCAGGCAAGCACATTTTTTAAAACATTTGATTTCAGAATCAATCTGATCTGAATTTTTTAATTTAATTTATGGTTAAAGTAATGAAAATAGAGTATTGGAAATTAACGAGTAATGTGAGGATGTCATATTTGGGCTGTGGGACATTCATTTGTCACTATTCTCAGACATTAATCAAATTACAACCATTCATAAACAATATATTGAATATGATTATGGTAGAATACCCTCCTGTATATATGCACAGTCATAGACACATTTCTAAGATATACATAATGTAGGAGGAGCATTTTCCTTTTTTTTAACTTCTCCCAGAGTTTCTTTTCTCATGCTGGTTGCAGTTTATAGCATCGTGGGATTATAAATTCCCCCAATTATCACACTCCCACTTCCATTTCTCTAATAATCCTCTGAGTGCACTGGCAAATAAGCAACCCCTCCATCCTCCTTTCCCTGTCAGTGAAGTACAACTAAATTTTCTGTTGCCGCTGCTAATTAGTTGTCTTGGGGGGGCGGGGGGGGGGGGGTGTATAGTATCCGACAGATGCAATATATGGCGTGCCGTGCCGTGCATGCCATATATCAGATATCAGCTTTCACCATAATGGCTTCTTCCAAAGCTTCACGGTGTCGGACTGGAAAAAAATCCATTTCATAGGCATCCGAGTAAGCTTGCATCCTTGATCCACTGTAAGAAGTCCATTATGTGTTTGCTACATCCCGTATGCTTTATGTAAAGCCCGGGTGGAAGTTATTCTTTGTCACGTGTACCCCGCTGCATATGATTCAGAGCGTATAGGATCGCTGACCCACACCACAGCAGGATGGAATCAACAACCCACTACTTCAAGGAGAGAGGATAAAAAAAGCAATATATCTACGCTCCACATTCCTATTTTATCTAAAAACCAGGTCCGTTTTTATAAAATAACAAAAAAGATGGTGGCTTAACTTGCACCTGACAGAACACGACTTTTCAATGCGACTGCTGGGAGGGCGGTCTGCAACACCACAGGGGTGTTTTCACGTGGAGGAATTCATCAGCCGGGAGAAGGTCATCTGAGAGGCAGTCACCCCACAAGCCTTTTCTTGGAATAGAACACATTAAAGACGGATGAGGCACCACTCCGGGAAGAGATTTGCTGTTTTCATACTGAGGGATGGAATATCGTGGTATGTCGGTACCTTCATATCCACACATGACAAAAGTAATCCGAAGTGGTAACTCGTAAAAACATTCAAGTCACTTGGAAGTCAGTCAATACCGTAACGCCATTAATTTAACAACAAAGTGCCAAACTGTTGTAAATCCTGTTAGGTTGTAATAGTTTATTTTGATTTTGTAGTCTTATACTTTAAATTAATACATATAGAAAGATTTAATATAAAATATTAGGGAGAATCTTATTCTAAATGACGGTTTTCTCTTTGCAAATGTTACATGTATGTAAATAGCAAGAGTTAATGTAACTGCATTAGTATCAGAATCTGTATAATCCCCATAAAAATACTACAAATCAACTTGGGATTTTCTTGTTTCTAGAAAAGATTCTCTGGGTGAATACATATTGTATCTTCTACAGGCTTGTGGGTGATAATTCTCTAAGTGCTAATCAGCACTATGAATATCCTCTTTCATGTAACACTGATTAATTTCATCCATTTAAAAAAAAATACCGTTTCAGAATATTGATTAGTGCTAATGGCACCGATACACGCCTACACTGGTCACGCTCTGTTGTTGCTATTATTGCCACAGACATATTTTCTCACAATCTGTTTTATGGAATAATGACATCCATGAGTGATAATTACGGCCCAGACATATGGGCAGTAAAAAAGCGTATGTAACGTCCTTTCACAGATGTACAAGTGATTTAACGTATTTTTACCATTCGCCTTGGCTTTTCCGTGATTACAAATTGGGATGTAGTCACGGAATATATTCTCCCGTCGGCTCTCGGAGGTTGCGGCTCACAGAGTTGGGTGTAACTTTACAACGGCTCATAACCATTCAAACTGATACTAAGTGGCACCAAATGGTTATGAAAATGGTCTGTTTATGTCCCCACCCCATCATTTTAAGCTCGTACAGTTTTGATTGCTCATCGTATATAGCGGAACATTGGGGAGTTCTATTCTGTGTTTTCATAAAGATATGCAACAACAACACCATAAAAGATAATACACATTTCCATGCAGGCATTGCCTTATTTTTGTTCTTATGTTTTAAAAGTCTGATAAGATTTCAGAAAGCCAAAAAAATAAATGTCTGTAGTACTTGAGCTTCAGATAGATTCTCACTGGTCTATTGCTTTTTTGAATACACCCATGCCCGGTTGTTACTTTTTAACACAATTCCTCATCTCTCAGTATCTTTGGATGGACTGGAAAATCCTAATAATAAGGTTTGTTTTATCAAAAATATTACCAAAAATTCTTAAGAATTCATTAATAAGATACAGTGTTTAACTCCCAGCTGAGGGAACATTACATTACATGTCATTTAGCAGACGCTTTTATCCAAAGCGACTTACAATAAGTGCATTTCAACCTAGAGTACAAACTAAGAACAACAAGAATACAGAAAGTAACATTTCCTCATCATAGTCAAACTACAAAAGTACCATAATAAGACCCATTCAAGTGCTACTAAAGTGCAAGTCTGTGTTTAATCCAGATATAGACGAAAAAGGTGCGTTTTCAGTTTCCGGCGGAAGATGTAGAGACTTTCTGCTGTCCTGATGTCAGTGGGGAGCTCGTTCCACCACTGAGGAGCAGGACAGCAAACAGTCTGGATGTAGAGTGATGAGCTCGAGGTGACGGAGTCACAAGTCGGTTGGCTGTTGCCGAGCGGAGCGAACGTGCCGGGGTGTACGGTATGAGGGGCCGTGAGGGACATTATTCAGAATACCCTCTCACACACACAATTGAAAAGCTCTCACACACTCTACTGAAAACCTATATGCTCTCACACACACATATGAAATGCTCTCACACACACTACTGAAAACCTATACGCTCTCACACACACTACTGAAATGCTCTCACACACACTACTGAAAACCTATACGCTCTCACACACACTACTGAAATGCTCTCACACACACTACTGAAAAACTATACTCTCACACAAACAACTGAAATGCTCTCACACAAACAACTGAAATGCTCTCACATACACTACTGAAATGCTCTCACACAAACAACTGAAATGCTCTCACACACACATGAAATGCTCTCACACAAACAACTGAAATGCTCTCACACAAACAACTGAAATGCTCTCACACAAACAACTGAAATGCTCTCACACACACATATGAAATGCTCTCACACACACTACTGAAATGCTCTCACACAAACAACTGAAATGCACTCACTCACACACACTACTGAAATGCTCTCACACACACTACTGAAATGCTCTCACACAAACAACTGAAATGCTCTCACACACACTACTGAAATGCTCTCACACAAACAACTGAAATGCTCTCACACAAACAACTGAAATGCTCTCACACACACTACTGAAATGCTCTCACACAAACAACTGAAATGCTCTCACACACACTACTGAAAATGTCTCACACAATGAGAATGTCTCCCCCTCTGTCTCTTATCTATCCGTGTCTGTCTGTTTCTCCCTCTGTCTGTCTCCGCTTGTCTCTGTCTTTTGGAAAAAATACATCAACAAATGTTTCTGTTTATTTGTTTTAATAAAACAATGTTAACACTGAGAAAACTGCACAGGTGAAGTAAACAAAAACAATGTTTGAACAAAACCTTACATTACTTGCATGTTTTTCATAGAAGAAAGTGCAGAAGAGAAGAAAACACATCTATACCATGGTTCCCATCGTTTTCAAGTGGATTCACTTGTTGAATACTGTCCATTGTGGTCTCATTAATGGTTACATCAATGTCTGGAATTCTTACATTATTATTGGTTTGAAGTTCAGGTAACGGCCCTTCTTCATCAATGCCATAGTAGTTATAGTTATCAAAAATGTCATTTATAACGGGATGGATTCCTACATTGTTTATGACCCCTGTATGCCACAGCTGAAGAGGAGTCCTCCCACCTTGTGTGGACAGGCCATGGTTGTTCCACTGGTTGATAAATTCTGTTACTGCCCTTTCAATTCTTGGTAAATAAACATAATGCAGACAGAATAGATGTACTTCATTCAATGAATCCAGTATACCCTGCTCCTCCATGAAGTTAAACATATTAATAAAGTGTCTAGATACAACTCTATTCAATTCTGCCCATAGTCTCTCAATCCTTTGGTTGTGTACTGAAACTCCTGTAATAACACTACGACTGTTCAGTCCTCTTCTTTCCAACATAAACTGGGCAACACGTATATTTTCCATACCATGATCACATCTGACCCGTAGGGGCAAACCAAAGTTTTGTACTCCTCCCAAAAATAATGACAAGACACTTAAGGCTCTGTTGTTAGATAAGCACCGTAAGTATATAATGGTCCGACTGAAGCCATCAACACAGCCATGAAAGACCATCCGCCATCTAATCAGCTTGTGGTTGCCGTCAAAATGCCTGTTGGGAGATATAAAGTACATTAAATAAAAATGTATATAGGTAAAACTTGCAAACTGTTGATTACCTTTATTGATAATACAAAATAGTTACTAGTCAACTTACCATAATTGGTTGGGGGCCTGAACACTATAGACCCTTCGGCGTATAGCATGACGGCGTCTAAATGACCGCCCAATGGGATCCACTTGATCGAGGCTCTGTCTGACCCGCCAACGCTGAACCCTTAATCCACGTGATCTCAGGCTTCCAAGAACGTATGCTTCACCTGCATTTGGAGTGTTCTGTAGTATAGTCGTCACAACGCTGTCCAGGTCTTGATTTGACAATATTGCATATCTTAATGGCTCAACTCCCAGAGTTTGTCTGTGTCTGTATAGGGTTCTTCGACTGATTCCAAAGCACGATGGGTATAAATAAATTATTTCATTTAAAATATGGATTTTTTAATTAAAGATATTCATGTAATCTGCATGCAAAATAGGTCTACCCGAACCAGCGGACACAACATTCAACCCGCGGCAACACTTCAAAAGTAGCCCAATTCCGCGGGAAAACCGCGTACCTGGCAACACTGCACCTTCCGTTTCAAGTGAAATGCCTTCCGTTTCAAGTGAAATGCCTTCCGTTTCAAGTGAAATTTCAGACGTGTGTGTAAGAGCATTTCATATGTGCGTGTAAGAGCATTTCATATGTGTGTGTGAGAGCATTTCATATGTGTGTGTGAGAGCATTTCAGTTGTGTGTGTGAGAGCATTTCAGTTGTGTGTGTGAGAGCATTTCAGTTGTGTGTGTGAGAGCTTTTCAGTTGTATGTGTGAGAGGGTATTCTGAATAATGTCCCTCACGGCCCCTCATAGTACGGTGTGACCACATCCCGGATGTAGACGGGGCCCGATCCGTTCAGAGCACGGTACGCCAGAACCAATGTTTTGAAGTGGATGCGGGCCGCCACCGGTAGCCAGTGAAGAGAGCGGAGGAGCGGAGTGGTGTGGGTGAATTTCGGGAGGCTGAAGACCAGTCGAGCAGCTGCATTCTGGATGAGCTGCAGAGGCCGGATGGCTCCTGGCAGTCAGGGTAGGGTAGGGTAGGGAACATGAATCACTGTGTCCACGAACCGCAAGTAGTTAAATGTCTAACAGTAAAACATACACACTAAATAATCCTCAACCGAGGGTTCTAAAGATTCATAATCCATGAAACACGCAGCTAACCTGCCATTAATTTGCCTACTACCAACTACGCCATGGCCCTGTTGACGCTCTTCCCACTCCTCCTCTCTACCTCCATCTGCCTGATGGATCATGGAGGTCTGGATCGTGGTCCATGCCTACTACAAACTATTCATACACTGTCATATATATTGAATGTGTTTTAACTCTAATCTGTCCTTCTGTACACAAGACATCTCAGAGCTGCCAACTTTTCAAAAAACCTTGGAGTGACATTTTGTCGGGGGTGAGCAAAATGTTGACGCGCACGCAGCCACACACGATGGTGGCTCAAATATCAGGACATTTTAATTAATCTGGCGTTGTACCCATGTTGTACCTCGATCTGGCCTGGCAAATGTTTTTTTACGAGGCATCTTTGCTACCTTAAATAATTAAAATGTTTTTAATAACTCTACTCTCATTTACAAAAACATGTCTAATTCTATTGCACAAATGTCCGGTCTTTATGTTAAATTCTTTAGAAAACATCTTACTTGTTCAAAGTATTGTTTTAAAAAGAGGGTCCTTTTCCTAGGCCTGGAAATAAAAAGATAAATGCTATGTGGGCAGCGCTTAATAAACAATTCTGTGATGTTTTGAGTATGCAGTATACCGAGAGGTTAACAAGGTGCTCTCCTGCTTGTTATGACATCTGAGTTTACATCACATCACACAATCACACAAACAATCACAACACCTTATTTATTTCAAGATTTAAAGTTTAAGAGAGCGAGTACTTAATTGAACCACATGTCATTAACAGCTCTCAGGTTCTAAAGACAGGTAAGAGTGACTGATGCTTTATTTTCATTGGTTGCTGGATTAAATCTTACCCACATACAACAGATAGGTTTTTTTCTGATTGGCTATTGTGTAGCCCGACTCTTCTTTCTGATTGGCTGATAAGTGGCACCTCACAGCAGACCTCCAGGGGAGCGTTTGATTTCTCCACCGTGAGGTCAGTGCGGCTCCTGTTGGCGCTGTGGCACATTAAAACATTAAATAGCCGAGAGGTTTTTTCAGCGTGATGAATACGATGTGTGGCGGGAGAGCGTGACTTAAGACCGAAATGCGTGACTGTCACTCTCAATGCGTGACGCTTGAGAGCCCTGCATTAACATACCGTAGTCTCTGCTCGTTGTCTGTCTGAACATCTTCTTCTGCTGCTAACTTTGGGACTCTTTGGGTAAATAGGATGTGTATGCAGTGAACAGGTTTACAGATGCGCTCCTTAGCGCCATCTATCGTCGCGGAGTTTGAAAAGGAACCAACGCGCTTCAGCCCAAATCAGAATTACTTTTGCTGTGAGAAATTGGTTGTGTGGCGTGAGAGCGTGTGAAAACACGCAAAACCGTGAGAGTTGGCAGCTCTGACATCTATTACATCTGCCCATCTTGGAGCAGGTGTAATAGACCTGCTGCTCTCCTGAAGGTTTCTTCCTTTTTTTCCCTTGAAGGGTTATTTGGGAGTTTTTCCTGATCCGATGTGAGGTTCTGAGACAGGGATGTCTATATGTACTGATTGTAAAGCATTATGAGACAAATTTGTAACATGTGAGAATGGGCTCTACAAAATAAATTCATTTGAATTACCTTCTCCTGTTGCTCAAAAACAACCTTCATCTCTAATTGGTTAACTTTACAGAAAACACAATGTTGTTAATCTGCTCATTGACACAGTTATTTGTTCATCTGTCAGTGTAACAGTTCAGCTCCATATTTCCTTTTTTGTTGTTTTCATCCTGTCACTAACTATCCTGTCATTCCAGATTCTGCTCCCTTCACCTGCCTCTGATCACTCCCTCGTTAGTCCCTCATTCCCTTCACCTGGTCCTCACGTCCTTCTCTCCTGCAGCCCATCCCCTCATTAGTCCCTCACTATTTAGTTCCCTCACTTCCACTTGTCCTCTGCCAGATTGTTTTGTGTTCTCCGTAACCAAGCTCTCCCGCGTTACCTTGTGTTCTTGTTTCCATCCTAATAAGAATTATAGTAAAACATCTTGATCAGCATTTCATGTCTCCTGAGTCGTGTATTTGGGTCCACCCTTTATCCAGCCGTGACAGTCAGTGTTGTGAGTAGGGATAAGTATCGTTTTTTTCTTTTCTTTCCAATACTAAACCGGTACTTTCTAAACAATACCGGTGCCTAAACGGTGCCTGAACCGATACTTTAAAAAAAGCATGAAACCACGATTGACAAAAAAAAAAAATTTGAATGCAGTACTTTTATGAATTCAAGACTTTAAATCAACGTTACGATACTAACGAAGGCTGCTCTTGTCCTCGGTTTCCATGTGTTCACTTTCAGGGGGATAGGTCTCCCCGCCGCAGGTGGCAGGGTCAAGGAGGCCCAGCCTGCCCGCTGATGTGCTCGTTACGGGCTCACGCAGACACTCAAATACTGTGCATTCCTCGGCTTTCAAATGGATGGCATGCTTTGCCAGATGCTTCATTAAATTGGACGTGTTCCCCCCCCTTTAGACACGTTTTTTTTGTTGCATTTGCAGCATATCGCATTGTTTAAATCTTTTTGGGAAAAATATAGCCACACTTTTGAAAGTTCACACAAAGACACCCCTTTCGTAATCCTAAGACTTTCTTCAACAATACAGTATATTATATCATCAAACCATCTACACTGAAATGTCCTTCAATGACATAGTAAACCACTAGACAAAAATCGACAAGTAAACATTCTTTAATTACCAGTGCACGTCAAGATAAATACCATTACAACTCTACAAGAATCAGCATTCTGAAGGCTTTAAGCATCCCAGAAGAAAGTGTCTCCCAGTGATGACGACCAAGCCGAATTCTGATATTCAGCCGTGGCTCAAGGCTGGACTGACCCATCGATGGCTATCACATCGGGCCGTTATCCAACGGCACTCCTTTATTTAGACCGTGTGTGTGCTTTGTGTGGTCAAATAGAAAAACAAAGACACTTTTAGTACATGAGGTACAATGTAAGATGAACATTGTGTTTTCCATCAACTTCTTCTGGCACCTCCAGGAATGCATGGTGGATTGCCAGAAATGCCACCTGGAAACCGGGAGCCTCGTGTGATTACGGAGAGAGCTACGAAAGCTGCCAGGTACTGCAGCTACCATCTCTCTCCCCCCCAGCACGTCATTATGAAACTTCATTCTAAGCCACTTTACAAATAAATGTCTCCAACCTGTCCTGCTGCACAGACTCCTTCAGCATAATGGTTTCAAAATACATGTTTTCCTATGGCTATGGGTATTTCAATCAGGAGAGAGGTATTTAGAGTTTAACAATCATTTGATACAATAGTATATTGCAATAGTGCAAAGTCTTTGGCGATTGGACTCCATCCTGAAGTAGGATAACTCAAGGGTGGTGGGTAGAGCAGTGGTTCTCAAATGGGGGTCCGCGTACCCCTGGGGGTACGTGAAGGCACTCCAGGGGGTACGTGAGATTTTTTTAAATCTATTTAAAAATAGCATCCATTAAAAAAATCCTTTAAAAATTGTTATTTAATAAATATTTAATAAAACACAAGTGTAAGTTCATAAACTGAATTGTATATTAAGTAGGCAATTTAATTTAATTAACCTAAAAACCCAGAGTCCCCCCTCCCACCATATCAGGATGGTTTGACCCAACGTGGCACACGCTCACGGACCCGTCTCTCACTGCCGGCTCTTAGCAGCAACGCTGCTGAAACACGGACACACACACGGGTGAGCCCTCTCACCAGCACACACACCCCGTCTCACACTCTCCTCTTCTCACAAAAAGACACCATACTAATAACAACAACAAAAAAAGCCTACGTTCTGGATTCCCAGCACGCTTAGCAAAAATTTACCAAATATACTAAATTGTTTGTACACTTTACACAGTTACACTTCCAAATGCATGCAGTGCAAAAGGACCTACAATTACCCCCTCTCTAATTTGTTGCAATGTATGTGAACATCAGTTGACGGGGAGTAAAGATTGACCCGAGCTGTTGCCTAGCAATGAGATTCCATTGAAACAGGTCCAGCTCCGTGTACAGCCAACACAATCACAGTAAAGGAAACCACTGAATTACAAATAAAGTTGCAGCATGTATATCATGCATATGAAATGCAGGTTGATTTATTCTAGCGAGTGTTGTTGTGGTGTAAAGAGGAAGAGATAAGCAGAGATAAGCATGGATGACCTTCCTTGAATCTGAGGAGAGGGTGGGAAGAAGAAAACAGCTGACATTTGCTAATTCTCTCGTGCAGGAAGCAAGATAAACTCTGCTCTTTTCTCTCACCTCCTATAAAGATAGTGTCTCTTTGTACGGCTGATCTCTGTAGAGGTCCGACTCAGTTCAGCCTTCAGATTTTATTCCAAACAAAATAGTTGGTCAGTGATTAATGAATCCTCGACATTATTGACGTTCCAGTGAGAACCTCGATGAATCTGGATTTTATTGACGCATCATTTATTGTCCGAACGTGTCGCCTGTTGGAAAAGCTTTACTGAACAACAGCATCCACGGGAAGGTGAAAGCAAATCTATTCACCCAAAGTAGAAACACAATCAGATGCTGTTCTACTACCTGAGAGCATTTAGTATACCAATAACAGGACTTGATAAGACTGCTATTCAATGGAATTATTGCTTTTAAACTGAAATGTTCTCGTTTTATTGTTTTTTCAATATGCTGCAAACAAAATAAATGGGAACAAAATAAAAATCAAGGAAAGCCAAAAACATTTAGAATTAGTAATGCTGCACCTCTCTTTATAACAGGAAATATTTGAGATGATTATGGAAAAGAGTGTAATTAGTTTAAAGTGGATCCAGATTGGGAAAGAATGAAAAATGAAACCATGGGTACTTGCCAGAAGTTTATCCTATTTAAGAACAGCAAATCATTGATGGCCAACGTTTATAGGTTAGTTTTATTTTTGTAGTTTTTGATATCTGCCAAATCATGAAGCAACGGTCACTATTCAGTGCTTAGGGAAACTCAAAGTGGTCACTTCATGCCATTATCACTGGACTTTATTTTACAACACACAACCACGATTATCAAGTTCACTCCATTCCTCGCCGCCATTCTGGTCAATTCTGCCGAGAGAGGCCTCGTCGAAATGCGTCTCTCTGACTCGGGACAAAGACCGGGGGATTTGATTCCAGCCACAGTAACTCGGGTAATCAGGCAGCGGCGAGGAGTGCACAACGGCAATTTCCGGAAAGGTTGCCTCTCTAGGAGTGACAAGTGTTCTGCCCCACATCATCACGTGTTGCATTTGAGAGTGGTCTAGAAGGCAATTGCCTTTCTTGTTTCTTGGATTTGTCCCTCCTCTCTTGCCGTAGTTAGTTCCTGTTTATTGTTTCTACTGAAAGCATATACTGCAGCTGTGTTTCGACTTTGCTACTTGATAGCCTTCAAGGTCCTAAGTCTGTGAGTACTTATATATGTAACTTGTAAATATCTTCTTCCTGTGTCATTACTGTCATACTATAATATTCTGCTGCAGCAGTAGACGCTAATTAGCGTCTAGCTAATCGCGATTAGCTAGATGCTACTCGCGATTAGCATGTGTCATGTTAGGATCAGCTTGGACTCCTAAATAGTCAAAATATTCATGTTGATGGATAGGAGTACTTTCTGGCATGATGGCTTTGTGTTGATCATAGTGTTGTTTATTCATATGTGTGTGGACAGTTTGTGAAGTTATGTCATGTTATGTCTCCACAGTTTTACAATTTCAAAGATTCATACTAAAGACCCTAAATTCAACTCCGGATTCCTGAGTCTTCATTTTATGGATCTGCTGTTAGCTATCTGCTAAGCTACTTGAATTAAGCAAAAGCAGAATAACAACCTAGGCGGGCAGCTACAGGAAATTGGACTCAATTGCAGAGTTCTTCAGAAAACGAGGAAGTCAGTTTCGAGAAACAAACGTACTTTACTGGCAACATTAAGAGACGAACCGACACAGACAAGAGGTCGACACAGAACTAAATACACAGGGGAATGAGGCACAGGTGGAAACAATGAGGGTGGGGTCAGCAATCACACAGGAGGGCGGCACACAATGAGGGAGGAGTCTGAAACGAGAGACAAGGTGAGTGACAGACAACACAACAGAAACAGACAGTGAAAACAGAACTACCCAGAGGGTCGGGTGTAACAAGGAGCATTAGCCAACTCACCAGCCAGGGAGGGGCCGAGGACCGTTGTGTGGCACTTGAGGGACTGGAGGCGGTTAGCTGAGGTGCCTTCAGGAAGCCAACTTCTTTACAAAGGCTGATGACCGTGTTCAGAAGATCTGAAATATAATAGGTTTTAAACTTCAGAGGTCTCTAGTAGTGACGGGGTCACATGTCCATCTTCTCCACTTGCTTTCTTAGTATTTTTGTAAGTGGAAATTTATGGGTCTAACTTTAGATTTCTGATTTAAATTTGAGAGATAGACAAGATGTAAAAAAGAGTGCATATGTTTGATGTAATATAAAAGTTAAATATGTCCCCAGACCACCTTTTAGGGTTTATAATCTCCTCCGTGTCCAGGCAATCTAGTCAATTCAATCCCAAAAAATGCAACAGAGGTCCAAGATGGCCGCCATAAATATATAATGTCTCATATTTTTCTAAATTTCTTATGATTTAAAATGCAAATTTTGGACATAATGAATTATTTTAAAGAGGTTATTACTTGATTTGATGCAATAATCATGGAAAACAAATGCAATATGTCCACCGAAAATCCATGACGGCCAGCTTGGTCTTTTGCATATTTAACCTATTTCCATAGCAGTAATTTCTTAGCACTTTTAGTCTGTTATACAGGAAACTTCATAGAAGACCTCTGTGCCAAATACATTCTGTTCCATTTTACCATATTATTATTATTATTGCCATAGTTTCACAAAAGATTTCAGAAATGTTTCTGCAGCCTGGGAATGTGCACAGACCCAGCAGAAAAATAAGTAGTACAACATCAACAAGGTCTCAATTATCGGCATAGCGTTTTGTTATTATTACTTTTCTATTTACACTGATGAGAATGCTGCGTTGAAGCATAAGTCTCGCCCGGCACTGCGTAAAATGTGAAGCATCATTTAGATTTCGTACATCAAATTATGTGTGTGTGTAAGGATCCTTTTCTTCCCCCCCAGAAATATGTGACAATCGATAGAAAGTTGAGCCATGATGGCTGACATCATTAATGGAAAACGAGAATAAACCTGGAATCAGCCCCTGGAACTTGAGTGGCAATCCGAGTGTAAACATTGCACCCGTCAGCTCATTACCGAGGCTTTGGAGTGGCAGCAGCGCCGCGCACCGGATGCCTCGCAGCCGGGGAAACCACCCTGCCCTTCTGCTGCATTCCCCGGATTCATTATAGCACACTGGGAGTAGCTGTCAGGAGTTACCGGTTCCGTTACCTCCCGAATCCTTTAACAGCGGCTTTAACTTGTTGAATGAGACTAATATTGATTCAGGGTGGGTGGAGAGGTTGGGGAGAAGTAGATGGGATGATTTTTATTTTTTTTTTAAACACTAAAGAACTTGAAACAGACTTTTAAAATCTCGACCCAACACATTCTCACTCCCCGAGTCATTTATGCATATCACACTGATTGCAAAAGTTGCTTATTAATGCGCACGAAAAAACGCGCCCTGTGGAAAAGAAATATAAAAAAATAATTGCAGATAAGCTGCTTACCTCATCTGGAAGTGCCAAGCTCGACCTGATGCAAGACTTTGTTTTTCTTTTCTTTACTACCCGGCTAACGAAGTGATTTACCCCAAGAGTCCCCGCCTACCCTGAGCCGCCTGGACATTATTTAAATGTTAATGTTTCTTTTGTGTGTTTTTTTTTTTTTTTGGGAGGGGGAGTATCATAATTTTGTATATGTTGGAAACAGCGGCCGTTGGATGAATTTGACTTGTGGGTCAACAGGATAATGAAGGACGTGTTCAAATATCACCCTGAGAGCTAAGAAAATGGAGGAAAAAAAGGTGGTTAAAATGGGGGATTTCCCTGGTACCTCCTAAGGCCAGCCCACCCCAGGGTAAGCCGACATTCAGGAGTTAACTAGATCTCAAGTTGCAGGTGGGCTGGAGGAGCTTTGATGGACATTTACCGGGTCCCACATCTTTACGTACGAATGAGAATGTTAACAGGTGTCAATTGTCCCGCCCTACTAGGGGACTCAGAAGTCTCTTAATTAGTCTCTGCAGCCCCACACAGTCCAGAGAAGAGGTCTGATCTTCCAGATTACCAGATTTTAGAGGCTTTAAAAAAAAGATTCATAGCATTAGACTTATTCATTAATTACATATCCAATGCAGGCATTCGTAAATATTGTTATTGTACTAATTATTTTAAAACCCCTGGACAATGACTAAATGCAGTGCTGTCAAAGAACTTGTATCACTAGAATTAAAGTGTTGTTGATCTTGAGACCATTAAGAGGTTTTTTTCACATCAAACTACCACGTGCCAACACACAGCTGAGCATCTATCTAATAGGGAACATAAAAAAACCTTACCGAGAACTCCATGTGACCAATGGCCTAGTCACATGTATGTTAAATAACTTCCCCTTTTCATCTGTGTGTGAGAGGTGTGTACAGAAGCTGTATTTCTGTAAGTGGAAATTTATGGGTCTAACTTTAGATTTCTGATTTAAATTTGAGAGATAGACAAGATGTAAAAAAGAGTGCATATGTTTGATGTAATATAAAAGTTAAATATGTCCCCAGACCACCTTTTAGGGTTTATAATCTCCATTCTCTGTTGTAAGACTACGGTCTCCGGCAAAAAGAAATTGTGCTTTTGACTTCAGATCCCACCATTTTTTGGAATTGGATTTTGGAAAATCCTTGGTAAATAATGGTATTGTCTCTCGTTAAAATGCATATTTTTTTGCCCATAGTTCCTCGAGCACACAGTGTGTATCATGTGAAAGCTGCATGTGCTTCATGTCGGGGAGAATCAACGACTCAAGGGTAAATTGTCCTCAGTGCCGGTCGGGATTAGATCTTGAGAATACTTTCCTAAAATTGATCATTATTAATCAATAAAAAACCCTGTGTAAAACAGAAACAAAGAGATGTACGACCTTGTGGAGCTCAATATTCTTTGTTGTTGTTTGCCGATAAGCATCGTCTGCCCGTCAAATCTCGGCATCTTGGTTGAATAGCCATCCAACATGGCGGCCTAACGGGACCCCACTCTGATTAGAAAATGATCAATGCTATAAAAGTACTTGTCCACATGCCACAGATCATTAGCCGACTCTGCCCGAGCACACGGATGTGCCAACACATGTCTTTGAATCCATCGCTCCGCTGTTCCCCTGGTGGTCGGCTCTCGGGGCTGTGAAGCCCCTCCCCCTCCTTTTCTTCTGGCCCTCTGACAAAGCTCATGAGGAGTCGTTGGCTGATTCACGACTTCGTCGAACCTAAAAACATTGTTATGATACCGCCGACGGTCGTATAGCCGCCGCTCATCGGGGCGGGGGCGTCGCATTCCCCGCCACACACACTTTGGACCGGCAGCAAAGCCTTCCGCTGTCGAGTGAAACGGCATCAAAATGATAAACACGCTTCATCAGTCGATAACGCTCACACAAGAACGCCGCCGAGCAGTTATAGCCCAGGTGGGGTCGGGAGTCGGGGGAGGGAGGTCGTGTGGTGGTGGAGGGACCCGTTAACATTCACGGCTCAGGTGTTTTCCAGAGTTATGCGTTTTAAGGGCAAGGCGGCACTTACTCTGCACATTGACGGACGAGGTTCACAGCTCGTCTGTTGGTCCACGGATGAACAGAGGTCACGCCGAGGTCAGAGCGGCAGAGTGAGGACAAAAAGTGGTGCTTCCCTCCCCTCCCCCCATGATACGTTCTCCGGCTCGGGCAGCAGCCACCAGTTGCTCCGTGGTCAGCATTTTAAAATCACTAATCGTGCCTGTGGGGATGGGGGAGAGCATTCCAGATTCAGAGGGCCTCTGGCTGACGGGTCCATTCCACATCATATTAGTGGGGAGCTCACAGGACTTTAATGAGAAGAACAGACAAAAAAGGTCCCACACCAACCGAGAAAGCGGACAGTCAAGACGTTTAACTGTCAATCGGTTAATTGTTTTAGATAATGAAGCTGTTGTATTTGGATGTAGATGTTTCCATCACTTGAATTGTCCGGGAACAGGAATATAAATTCACGACTTCCTCTTCTTGTGCCATACATCCTTATTTCAGTGTGATTTAAGCATGAATGAGTATCCCTAAGTACTTTCCTTTATAGTCCACTTGACTGCTTTTATGCAACAATAAATGCTTTTCAATGTAGATGAGCAAGAGCATCTGAACAGTTTGTACATTTTTAAAAACACAACATTGTAGTGGTTTAGAAAAAGAGGTATTAGCCTTTTCATGCAGTCTGAAATATTATCCTTAGGTAGGTACAGTAGGTTGATAGGTATAGATGAGTAGGTAGGTAGGGATTGATAGGTAGGTAGGTAGGTATAGGTAGGTAGATAGTGTTCTGCAGAGGTCTTATGTTTTAAATGAATACATATAGAAAGATATTATAATAGAAAATATTAGGGAGAATATTGATATTGTTATTAATGTATTATGAAGCATAAGAGCAATGTTTACTTCATACAAATGTAAATGGCAATAATTAATGTATGTTGCATGAGAGTGACTGTATGTTAGTATTATAGATCGACGAAGCCGGTTGAAATCCGTGATGTGACTTACCAATAACAAGGGAATTTTATTGTGAAAGTGACTTTAATACCAAAAATAATAGACGGGAATTTTATTGTGAAAATACTTGACCGGAAATGACGTTTTGACCCCGAGTGACAAAACTTCCGGAAAAAGACAAATTGCCCTCTTTGTACAGGTTCAATTCAATTCAGTTTATTTGTATAGCCCAGTTTCACAAATTACAAATTTGTCTCAGAGTGCTTTACAATCTGTACACATAGACATCCCTGACCCAAAACCTCACATCGGACCAGGAAAAACTCCCAAATAACCCTTCAGGGGAAAAAAAAAAGGGAAGAAACCTTCAGGAGAGCAACAGAGGAGGATCCCTCTCCAGGATGGACAGATGCAATGGATGTAATGTGTACAGAAGGACATATTTAGAGTTAAAATACATTCAAGGAATCTGACAGAGTTTATCAATAGTTCATATTTAGGCATATTCCACGATGGAGAGTTTGGAGACCTCCCAAGTGGAGGAGTGGGCGGAGTCCCAGCAGGGCAGTGGCACAGCTGGCGACAAGAACTCACGATCCAACCATCGAAGGTCCATCAGCAGATGGAATCTATGCCGTCTCATAGGGTCCGATGACCCCATGAGACGTGAAGTCAGAAGGACTCCGGGGAGAAAGCAGAGTTAGTCATGTGTGATGGAGAGATGAAGATTCATCCATAGGAGAAAGAAAAGAGGAGAGAGGTGCTCAGTGCATCCTAAACATCCCCAGCAGCTATAAGCCTATACCAGCATATCCAGGGGCTGGACCAGGGCAAACCTGATTCAGCCCTGACTATAAGCTCTGTCAAAGAGGAAAGTCTTAAGTCTACTCTTGAATGTGGTGACTGTGTCTGCCTCCCGGACTGAAGGTGGAAGCTGGTTCCATAAAAGAGGAGCTTGATAACTAAAGGCTCTGGCTCCCATTTTACATTTTAAGACTCTCGGAACTATAAGTAGCCCCGCATTTAGTG
Source organism: Liparis tanakae (assembly GCA_036178185.1). NCBI lineage: Eukaryota > Metazoa > Chordata > Actinopteri > Perciformes > Liparidae > Liparis > Liparis tanakae. The sequence continues at coordinate 14,884,865 of CM070094.1, forward strand.
AGCGCAGCTCTCTGGTGGGGCGATACGGTACTACAAGCTCTTTAAGATATGATGGTGCATCACCAATTAAGGCTTTGTAAGTTAAGAGAATAATTTTAAAAGTGATTCTTGATTTTACAGGGAGCCAGTGCAGAGCAGCTAGTGCAGGAGTAATGTGATCTCTTTTCTTAGTTTTAGTGAGAATACGAGCTGCAGCATTCTGGATCAACTGGAGGGACCTAAGAGATTTATTAGTGCAGCCTGATAATAAGGAGTTGCAGTAATCCAGTCTTGAAGTAACGAACGCGTGAACCAATTTCTCTGCATCTTTTTGAGACAAGATGTGCCTGATTTTTGAAATATTACGGAGATGGAAGAATGCAGTCCTTGAGATTTTCTTTATGTGGGAGTTAAAGGACAAGTCCCGATCAAAGATAACGCCGAGATTCTTTACAGTGGTGTTGGATGCTAGAGTAATGCCATCTACAGAAATCACATCACCAGATAATTGATCTCTGAGGTGCTCAGGGCCGAGTAGAATTACTTCGGTTTTGTCTGAGTTTAACATCAAGAAGTTGCCGGTCATCCATGTTTTTATGTCACTAAGACATGCTTGAATTTTAGTGAGTTGGTTAGTCTCCTCTGGTTTTATCGATAGATATAGTTGAGTATCATCTGCATAACAATGAAAGTTTATAGAGTGTTTCCTGATAATATTGCCCAAAGGAAGCATGTATACGGTAAATAGAATTGGTCCAAGCACAGAACCTTGTGGAACTCCGTGACTAACGTTGGTGGTCATTGAGACTTCATCGTTTACAAATACAAACTGAGATCGATCTGATAAATAGGATTTAAACCAACTTAGGGCGGTGCCTGAAATACCAATCGACTGCTCCAGTCTCTGTAATAGGATGTTATGGTCAATGGTGTCGAATGCAGCACTAAGGTCTAACAAGACCAGTACAGAGAGAAGTCCTTTATCTGCTGCCATTAAGAGGTCATTCGTAATCTTCACCAGTGCTGTCTCTGTGCTGTGGTGTTTTCTAAATCCTGACTGAAACTCTTCAAATAAACTATTCTGATGTAGAAAGTCACACAACTGATTTGCGACCACTTTCTCAAGGATCTTAGAGAGGAAGGGGAGGTTAGAGATCGGTCTGTAGTTAGCCAAAACCTCTGGATCCAGAGTGGGCTTCTTCAGGAGAGGTTTAATTACAGCTACTTTGAAGGAATGTGGTACGTGGCCTGTTAACAAAGACACATTGATAATATCCAAAAGAGAGCTGCCAATTAAAGGCAAAACGTCTTTAAGCAGCCTAGTCGGGATAGGGTCCAAGAGACAGGTAGACGTGTTAGAAGTAGAAACCATTAAAGATAATTGGTCACGGTTGATGGGAGAAAAGCCATCTAAATATATACCAGGACATACAGGGGTTTCCAAAGCCATTCCACTTGAGGACAGATTGGCACTGGTTAAGGGCAAGAGATTATTCATCTTGTCCCTAATAGTTAACATCTTCTCATTGAAGAAGTTCATAAAGTCATTACTCCTGAGGTCTATAGGAATACTGGGCTCCACAGAGCTGTGACTCTCCGTCAGCCTGGCTACAGTGCTAAAGAGAAACCTAGGGTTGTTCTTATTCTTCTCTATTACTGATGAGTAATATTCTGCTCTGGCATTGCGGAGGGCCTTCTTATAAGTTTTAAGACTATCTCGCCAAACTAAGCGGGATTCTTCCCGATTAGTTGAACGCCAAATGCTTTCAAGCTTTCGTGACGTTTGCTTTAATGTGCGGGTCTGAGGGTTATACCAGGGAGCAAACCTTCTCTTCCTCACTGTCTTCTTCTTCAGAGGGGCTATCGAGTCCAGTGTCATTCTCAGTGAGCCTGTAGCACTATCAACAAGATGATCAATCTGGGACGGACTAAAGTTAGACCAGGAGTCCTCTGTTATATTGAGACATGGTATTGAATCAAGTGCAGAAGGAATCGCTTCTTTAAATTTAGCTACAGCACTGTCAGTTAGACATCTGGTGTAGAAACTTTTGACTAACGGTGTACACTCCGGTAGTATAAACTCAAAAGTTCTAAGGCTGTGGTCTGACAGAAGAGGATTCTGTCGGAAGACCTTCAAATGCTCAATGTCAACGCCATATGTAAGAACAAGATCAAGCGTGTGGCCAAAGCTGTGAGTGGGTTTCTGTACTCTCTGACGGAAGCCGATCGAGTCCAACAATGAGATGAATGCAGTACCTAGGCAATCATTATCAACATCCACATGAATATTAAAATCTCCTACAATAATAACTTTATCAGTTTTAAGAACCAAACTTGATATAAATTCTGAAAATTCTGATATAAACTCTGAATATGGACCGGTGGCGGTACAGAATCACAAATAGAATCGGCTGTAATGTTTTCCAGGTTGGATGTGAAAGACTAAGAACAAGGCTTTCAAATGAGTCGTAATTTAATTTAGGTTTAGGATTTATTAAAAGGCTCGAGTCAAAGATGGCTGCTACTCCACCTCCTCGACCGGTGTCTCGAGGAATGTGAGTATTAACATGACTTGGAGGAGTCGACTCATTTAGGCAGACATATTCTTCATGGCGCAGCCAGGTTTCAGTTAGACAACATAAATCAATGTGATTATCTGTTATAAAATCATTTAGTAACACAGCTTTAGATGACAGAGATCTAATATTTAGGAGATCACATTTAATAGTCCTGTTTTGTTGCACTGCTGAAATAATGGTGTTAACTTGTATAAGGTTATTGTGTACGACTCCTCTTGTGTTTACTTTAGATTTATTTAATTTAAGTGGCCGTGGGACAGACACAGTCTTCACAGTCTCTATTCTAGAGTAATGGATGGGTAACTGCTTGACAAGAAGAGCAGAGAAGGGTGTTAAACTACAACTCTGCTCCCGGTTCCTGATCTGAACCCCAGATTGTCATGGATTAGGTCCTGTGATCAACGTGGTCATATTCGCAGAAATGAGACGCGCTCCTTCCAATGTGGGATGGACGCCGTCCCTCCTCATCAGATCAGGTTTTCCCCAGAAAGTCTTCCAGTTGTCTATGTAGCCCACCTTATTCGCTGGGCACCACTTCGACAGCCAGCGGTTGAAAGACGACATACGGCTATATAATTCGTCAGTTTTCAAATTTGGGAGAGGGCCAGAGAAAATTACGGTGTCTGACAACGTCTTGGCATAAGCACACACCGATTCCACATTCATTTTACTGACTTCCGACCTACGGGCTCGGGCGTCGTTACCACCGGCATGTATTACAATCTGACTGTACCTACGCTCATCCTTAGCCAGCAGCTTCAAACAAGACTCCACGTCGCCCGCTCTGGCCCCCGGGAGGCACACTACCCTGGTCCGCGGCTTCGCTATCTTCACGTTCCTGACTATAGAGCTCCCGATAACCAGGGTGTTCTCCTCAGCGGGTGTGTCGCTGAGCAGGAAAAGCGGTTCAAACGTGAAGTGGTTGGTGCACAGCAGGCTTCTGTATAGACTTACCACTCTTGCGAACAGTTACCCATCCTCCTGGCTGGCCAGGCACTGCCGGGAAGAGCTAGTAGCTACCTGTGGCTCCGCAGACCGCACGGAGAGGGCGGGCTAACTAGCATAGCTGGCTGAGTTTCGATGGCGCGGAGCCGTGCATCTAACCCACTTAGACCTGCCTCCAACCTAGCAAATAAACTGCACTTGTTGCATGTACCGTTATCATTAAGGGAGGCAGGGAGATAACTATACATGAGACACACTGAGCAAAACGGAAAGAGAGGGAGAGAAGGAAGAGACATGCTGTAGCTGCGGAGCTTACCGGCGTGTTGAGACGATGCGTTCAGGAGCAGCTGGGAAAATCAGTGCTGACCGTGGTATTAGATTTTGTAAGCACTACATTTGACAACATACAGGTAACGTCGAGGTCGTAAGGTCGGGGCGGATGGAGCCGCCTCGAGGAAGAGCACGGCGTGAGCTTTCATTGTTTGTTCTACACTTCCTGTCATTAAATGTTGATAACTTAATTCACGAGCGTCCGGAAGCCTGTTTTCCACCATCTGCGAAGTGCCCTGTTTCAAAATACCTTACAATTGGTAGGTCTAGGTAGGATTAGATAGGCAGGTAGGTAGGTAAAGGTAGGTAGGTATAGTTAGGTAGGTATAGGTATCTTGGTAGGTATGGATGGGTGGGTAGATAGGTAGGGATGGATAGATAGATATGTTTATAAATTATAGGAGCCAATGTAGGTAAGCACTTATGACAGTTTACCTTTTTTAAAAACACAACATTGTAGTGGTTTAAAAAAAGGTGTAAACATTTTCATACAGTCTAAAATATTATTCTGTGACACACACACACACACACACACGCTCCCTAGCCGGTACACACACACCTGTAGGTGCAAATGGAGGCTATGCAACACAGCTGCAGGCGGCTCACGACTGAGACGTCTGCAGTCGTTCATCTTCCTGCTGTGTGCTGTGTAATTGTAACGTCAATGCGATGCTTGAGTTATGTGTCTCAAACATCACATATTTGTCTCTGTTCTCAGTGTGACATTCGGTGTGAAGCCCTTCAATATCTTTATTTGAGCAGGTAATGGACCACACTTTTGAAACGTCAAATCCACACCGATCAGTAGTTTTCTTTTAACTATTAACTTTATAGTTGACTGAACTTGTACTTGTTATGGAATATAATACACATGATGATGTCCGCTCATTAATTTGAGTTGCTCAGCTGGAATTCATATATTAGTCAGCAGCTGATTGTCAAGTAGCACTTGGCTCTGATCAGCGTCTTTGAATAAGCAGTAGTTCAATGATGAGTCACTTGTTCCATACATATATATATAATATATATAACTCTGCAAAAATTTTGATTTTTAAATTGGCTGCCCAACAGGAGGCCGGTGATTGGATGTGCTGATTAAATAAACTTTTTGAGAGAATTCAGTTTAATAGTGAAGAGCAGAGCTTTCCCTGTGCTATGTTGAAGGCCTCAACAGATGGTTACGCAACTCTAGATCTATGCAGTTGTGGGCATTTTATTTTCAGATTAAAAATGTATTAAAAATAACTGAAAAAGAAATGCATGAGCATCGGGGGGTAAATTAAACCACCAAATATGCTAAAAGAAAAGTCTAGCCAGCAACTGAATTTAATCTTTTTTTTTTGGGGGGGGGGGGGGGCTGTATACAAATATGATGAGTTTAAAGGCTCATTGGAGAGCCACAGATTCGATCACCGGAGATCGGCGCCAGTTACATTTGTGATGACCTCACGCTCTTAAATGACAGCATGACCCGATGCATGATGGAAAACGCTTCATGACAGCTGATTGGCTCTTAGATCGGAGACACTAAAACACCACGTTTTGTGGAAAATCCTATTTTTACGTGTCATTAATAACATCTTGATTGTCTAATAGTCTCCGGTTTAATCTAGAAACATATGATGTGCGATTGATAATAATAATAAAGCATATTTATACGACACATATCAAACTGTACGGCGTACGGCGTTTCATGACATTGCATTTCATTTAGCCAACTAAACAACCGGATATCTTGTATTTTGCTCAAGGGCACATCAACTAGGGATAGCCGGGGATTGAACCTGCGATTGAAAGACGGGGATCTGCTAACCACTGAGCCACAATCACCCATACGTGAAAGGAACAAAAGAAGCAGATAAACGCACATTTTGAAATAAACATGTATTCCTTGCCTCCAGATTGGATCTAACAGGAAGTAACCATTTCTTTGACTTCCTGTGTGATCATTGAAGGCAAGCCGTCTTCTGATTGGTCTCGTTCATGGCAATAAAGTCACCCGATTGTGTGCCTGAACCTCTTTAAAACTGTTTTTATGAAGCGATCGCGCCGTGTGTATGATGTGTAATAAGACGTGTTTCCATATTAAAGATTATAGGATCACAAATAGCAAATCTAGACAACTTCTTGAAGGCTAATGTCGTCATGATCGGTTTGCTCTTGGAGGGCTTCAACCCCGACTAAAGAGGCTTCTGTCAGATCTGGTAGGGGTGGAAGGAGATATGTTACACATCCTGATTCCAGACGAATCGTTAACTAAGGGATGTATTCCATCAAGTCATTGACTTGTGATGGACTGCGAAGGCTGTTGCCTTAACGTCCATAAGCAGGCCCATCCTCGGCTGAGGGCCTAATGCCGAGTAGCAATGACCCATGTCAGATATCCAAAAAGTTGATGCAGATTTGGGTTTTCGGGCCTTTTTAAAAAAAATTACATTTCTTCAACAAACATGATAATTGTATTCAATTAAAGTGTTTGAATGAAGAGAGAAGCAACAATGTAAATATTTTCTGAGATTTCAAAATAAAAGAACTCGACGAGCCGCATTACTGGTACTCTTGAGGACTCTTGAGGACGTCCATCAATGAATTTCATCCTCTCGCCCGGGGGCCGGGCCGTCCTTCTCCTCTGCAAATTCTGACGACATAGTTCACGAGCAGTTGTGTTATTTGCCTCTATTTGTTGCCCTCTTTCCGGTAATGTCTCCAACATCAGTGTTTTATTGGTAAGTTGTGCTGAAATAAAAGATGGAGGACGTACGTGTGTCCCACCGGGTGGCTCTCCGTGGGTTTCTTTACATTCACGTCTTCTATTGAGGTTTATATGACCCTTAATAAATAACAAAGTTACTATGTAAAATAATTTAGCAAGATTTTGTATATGTGTATATACACACATATATATATATATATATATATATATATATATATATATATATATATATATATATATATATATATATATATATATATATATACACACAGTGAATTTAACTTGTAATATATAGGTAAAATTCATTAAAGAAAGTTTTTGCAATAAATATATTTATATACTGTATGTGTATATATGTGTGTGTGTATATATATGTATACATAATGTGTATGTATATATACACTATATGTACATATATAATGTATACACACTATATATACTATACACTGTACATATATATATATATATATTGTGTGTGTATATATATATATATTGTGTGTATATATACACTGGATATATATACACTGTACATACTATACATGTATATATAAAAAAATATATGTAAATACACACTATATATACAGTATATACACTGTATGTATTTACTGTATATAGTATATATATACATATATAAATATATTTATTGCAGAAACTTTCTTTAATGAATTTAACTTGTAAGTAATGAGTTAAAGAAAGTTTCTGCAATAAATGTATATATACATAAAGACTTTAATTATATGTAAAAGCACACAAGCACATCCTCCATCTTTTAGTTTGACCGCCGCTGAACTTTTATTAAACCGTTATTGTGGCTAAATGCCAAAAGATATGGATTGAGCAGAACACGTTGCGAGATAATGTGTTGTGAATGTTAACGATGATTACATCTTTCTTTTTGTCGATAAGTCTTAAACCTTTTGACTTTCCAGATGCTCAGGAGTCTGAAACAATCCTACGCAGCCGTACTCATTTAGTTTTGGACTCGTTCAGGCATGATTACAACTTTTTTGGGGTGTGAGAATATTGGAGCGAGATATATAACTGGAGATATGCCGATGTCCCAATTTTTGACAATTTTTGTCATTCACTCATACGCTCTGTACTTCCGCCCGCGCTCCACTTTGTTCACAGGCTCTGACAAATGTCTTTTTATTCATGGATCAAAGCACTGACAGAAAAGGATTGATTGTAGACATCATCTGATACTGGGTTATTACCATGGATACCATAGAAGGAGACCAGCAGTAGTTTTACTCTACTTTCCACTCTACTTTTCCAACTTGTATCCTGTATTCATTCAGTAGTGCCAGTGCAAGCAGGTATGCTCTTAATTTATTCTCTCTTTTTTTTATGCACTGTGTTGTAAAAAGTGAAGTTTTAAGACTTGCACTTCAGTGTTGCCCCAATGTTGCATCACAAGGTCATTTGTAACTCTTTAAAATCATGTTCTTTTGAGGAGATTGCTTCATCTTCTTCTATTAGTTTCCGGAATTTAATATTCCAAAGCCATATTTTTGGGGATGTAATGTTTTGAGGTAAACCAAGATGGCAGATGAGAGAGAGAGAGAGAGAGAGAGGATGTGAAAGAAAGTATCGTCTGGTGACCGGCACTGTTTACGTTAAGAGAATCTCTTTTTTGGGCACTGCACCACAACCTTTATTTATGTCAGTGAAATAACAAGAAAGAAAATGTATAACGTCTCTCTCTCAGAAATGACATGGTGATAGCAATCCTGAACATTGATTTAAAACCCACTTGTCAAACACTAAGAAAAAAGTACAATGCATATAAGTATAAATAACAATAATATGACAGCAAAGTTCTGTTAACATTATGTACGAAGCAACACAATGACGGCTGATGTTACCACTGCTACATAACACCAGATGTACATTAGTTTAAAATTCTCCTTGCTACTTTTGAGCTGATAATTTACACACACACATAGATGCTTCATGTTAGTGAACATTGCGCCCTTTCTTTAACTTGGTGTATCGTCATATTCTGAACCAATGAGCCAATGAACCAATGAATCAATGAACCAATGAGCCAATTAACCAATAGACCAATGAATGCTTGTGAATCATCTTCAGATAATTGAGAGTTGATGTGTGTCAGTTAGTCGAACCTCAGATTCAAGACCAGCAGTGCGGATTCCGTCCCAGTCGTGGAACTGTGGACCAGCTCTTCACCCTCGCAAGGGTCCTCGAGGGGTCCTGGGAGTTTGCCCAACCAGTCTTCATGTGCTTTGTGGACTTGGAGAAGGCTTTCGACCGGGTCCCTCGGGAATTGTTGTGGGGGGTGCTGCGGGGGTATGGGGTTCCGGACCCGTTGCTACGGGCTATCCGGTCTCTGTACACCTGCAGTAGGAGCTGTGTTCGCATCCTCGGCAGTAAGTTAGACACGTTCCCGGTGGGTGTTGGTCTCCGCCAGAGCTGCCCTTTATCACCGGTCCTGTTTGTGATTTTCATGGACAGGATATCTAGGCGCAGCCTGGGGGTGGAGCAGGTCAGGTTTGGGGGTCTTGGGATCGCCTCTCCTGTTTGCAGATGATGTGGTCCTGTTAGCATCCTCAGACCATGACCTCCGGCACTCGCTGGGGCGTTTTGCTGCCGAGTGTGAAGCGGCAGGGATGAGGGTCAGCACAGCCAAATCTGAGGCCATGGTGCTCTGCCGGAAACCGGTGGATTGCTCCCTCCAGGTGGGGACAGAGCGCCTGCCCCAAGCGAAGGAGTTCAAGTATCTCGGGGTCTTGTTCACGAGTGAGGGTAGGATGGAGCGGGAGATCGACAGGCGGATCGGTAAAGCTGCAGCAGTAAAACGGGCGCTGTACCGGTCCGTCTTGGTGAAGAGAGAGCTGAGCCGAAATGAGTTTCCTCCGTAGGGTGGCCGGGCTCAGCCTTAGAGATAGGGTCAGGAGCTCGGACATCAGGAGGGAGCTCGGAGTCGAGCCGCTACTCCTTCGCAATGAGAGGAGTCAGCTGAGGTGGTCCGGGCATCTGATTCGGACGCCTCCTGGACGCCTCCCATTGGAGGTTTTCCAGGCACGTCCAACTGGGAGGAGACCCCGGGGAAGACCCAGGACACGCTGGAGGGATTATATTTCCCGGCTGGCCTGGGAACGCCTCGGGATCCGCCAGAATGAGCTGGAAAATGTTGCGGGCGAGAGGGGAGTCTGGGTCAACCTGCTGGGTCTGCTGCCCCCGCGACGATGGATGGATGGATGGATGGGGTGTGTCAGTTATGTTTTTGCTACTTTGACGGTTGAAATAAAATAAAAGATTTGTTTGCGTGTTGCCGTTTGGGCTCCTTCAATTTGCTCCGAGGGATTTGGGAAGTCGTGTTGTCACATTTTCAGCTCTCCCTCAAAAACAAAAAAGTACGACAAATATGTGACAACCAGCCCAGCGCTCGCACCGTTCCCCCAACGCCTCAAGAGATGTGAAAGAAAAGAAAAGTATTCTGAAGAGCGCTCCTCGTTTTATTGAACGCCGCGTGAAAACATTCTGGATTTATTTTAAAACGTTTTGTCAGAGCGAAGGTGAGCTTGAAGTTCCTAATATTCAAAATACAGTTCTATAGGAAGCCGCTGAGCAGCCTGAATCCTGACATCCTGAGCTGCTTCGTTTGATCCAATAGAAGAAAAAAATTAATTTATTTGATGGCTGAAAGTAAATAAATGAGAAAATTCCAGACTTTGTCGCCGTCCACCTTCAGGAGGTTAGATCCAAGGTGCCTCAGACAGCGTGGTTAATTAATCCGGTGTCAACATGAGCACTTTATATATATATATATATATATATATATATATATATATATATATATATATATATATATATATATATATATAAAATAATTTCTGGTAAATGTGGAGGACACTTCCATAGTAGCAACCTGTCTATCACCAAGTAGCCCCGCCCATCAGCGTGTGATCTATTCTACTCCAAATGGGACCAAATGTTCCTGAATGAGCATCATGCTGTAGATAATGACTCATGTGTCCTGAGGTAATACATCAAGTGAGAATTAGGGTTATTTTCTCACAGGAATATTTAGAGATCGACTGATTTTTCCAACCAGAAAGAAGACAGATTACATTTATTTCAATTAAGTATGTCGGCTTCTCAGATCCTGGGGGGTTACCGCCCCAGTTCTTGACTCGTCAGACACTCAAATACATGAGCACAAGCATCCTAACCAACTTACGGAGGTAACCTCCGCGCCAGGAAGCGCCATGAAAACGCTTCTTCAGGGGTTTCTAACATCAGCTCATTGGCATCCGTCATCTTCCGCCTTCACGACACGTTAGGAAGTGATGGGAATACCTTAAAGAAGAGTGCATTACGTGTTGGCAGCCTCTCCCTGCTCTACCTGGAGGAGCCAGAGATGGGCCCAGAGGATGCTTGAAACAGGGTAGAAACGTTGTGATCTATTTTTAAGTGTACTGTATATCCTGCTGCTACTATCTAATGTACTGGAGGAACGCCAGTGATGGAGTGATTCAGCCACTTGTCGGTGGGACGCCTGATTGAAGAATGATTTAGTGCTTCACTGGCAGCGGTCAGACAGACACACAGCTTCAGACACAGATACAGACACAGATACAGACACAGATACACACACAGCTACACACTGTGTGTTGCTGCAACACAGATTTACATCAGTTTGCTATACACAATGATTTCATCTTTGTCCTCCTCTTCTTACTCCTCATTTTCTTCCTCTTCCTCCTCCTCCTCACCCCCTCTTCATGCCCCCTGGTGTCTCCTCCCTCCACGCCGCCATCTATATGGTAGTTTTCACAAGGCATTAATTGTGTTTATTGAACATAATCTCAGTACAACTGTACAAATAATTTATCGGCTGTACCAAAGAGATGCCTCGTCTCATCAGTTCAAACTCGTTATGTATTTAAATCCTTTCAACTTAATATAGAACAATAATAATCTATGTTTTTATTGTGTAAATGTATATCTTTCCATCTATATGAATATAGATTTTCATAGTATTTATAGAGTTGCTTACCGGTAAACCTTTGAACAATGGCAACAGGAAAAGGAAAAAGTTTAGGTGGTAATCGTAATGAATTAATCCTAAATAAAAGCTCCATTATAGTGCGTACAGTTCATGCATCAGGTGTGTGTGTGTGTGTGTTTCTTTTACTTGATCATAAATGGGGACGTCCTCTGCATCTATAAAACAGACGCATACAAAAATAAAAAGAATCCCTCCAGACTAATTACAGAGCAATGAAAAGGGTAAATCCTCCGTCATATTTCACATAGTGAATTTTATGAAACTGATCATAGCTCGCTAATTTATACCTGAGACCGACGGCACATAAAATGTTATTATGTGCACATTAGCGGCCCGTCACATTTAATCGCCGCCGCTGCGGTGGCCAGGTCCATCGGTCCAATGAGATGACAAACAGGATGTGGAAGTGAGCTTTTGGTTACTCTCCAGAACAATCGAACACATTCATGAACCACATTACAAGTGTTATCAGATGTAACCTCAATATTAATTTATCTGGGGGAAACTGAGGATAATAATGACTTGTTTGCCTGGAGAGGGGGCGGGGCCGGTCACTAAGCCCACAACCCAGGATCCTGTTATTATGGTATGGATGACCTTGGGAAGGTAACCCTCCCACAGCTGTTTGATCCTAGAGACTATTCCACCTATAGAACACTGCAACAACCATTTTCTTGTTTTTATTCCCTCTGGGATGAAATATTGATCTTTTTTTTTTTTAATTACAGCAAAGTCAGCAGAGGTAAAAAAAGAAAAAAGAAAAAAAGGGAACTAACCCTTTCAGCATCTGAGAAGTTCCATCACGCTCATAACAGGGTTTTTTGTGGCTACAAACTGGTGATTCGTCTCATCAGTATTCCGGCTTCAAAGCTTCTCGTCGTTACCTCCTGCAGCCGCCGAGCGATTGTTACGGGATTTATTAATAAAACATACTGTGTCCTTTCATTTTTCCATCTTTCTCCCTAACCAGTGATTCATTTTTAGTGACAGCGGGGCAGTTTTTCGTCCCAGGGAAACCTAATGGCCAGGTCACATGACTGGAGGTGAGCCCGAGCAGACCCGTATAAATGTCCTTCCAGACAAACACCCATAAAAAAAAACTTCACTGAGTGCAATTAGATTGAGACGATATATCAATGCACGCGGCTCGGATCAATAAAAGGTGACACGCACATATATAAAGCTATTGCCGGGCGGGAGAGATGGCAACACCTTTTATATTGTGATTCATTAAACCATTAATGAGGCATTTTACAACGTGTCAGCTTGCCTGTGATTGATGAGGCTTTATTTATTCAGACTACATGGGTTTGATTCCCACGATGCCTTCATCACAGATGGAGACTCGCCGACTACATGAAAGCGATGTGGTGGAGAAGAAAAGGAAAGATATTCCCCCGTACCCATCAGAGTTAATAACTCTAATCTGTGTAGAAATGGACACATTTGTTCAAAGGTATCAGATATAAAGAGCTTTTGATGAAAAAGGGCTTAGGCCTCTTAGCATATGCCTTTGTGTTCAGCTGATAATGAGTAAAACATCATGTAATGGGTTTTTATGCATGATTAATCCTTCTGGAGATGTATTTGATTAGCTTCTGATTCCTATTAATTTTTCAGCGCAGCTCTTAAAAAAGGTGAGGCGGCAACATGTGCGACATGTTGATTGGATAGTGAGACAGAACGGAGGAGAAGGAGAAGGAGCCACCGTCTGGGATTCATCTCCAGGCACCGAGACGAGCCGCCCTGACAGGGCCGACATTCGATCCCCGGCGCACCTGATAGGGCAAAAAAAAAAAATGGAGCAGAGTGAGACTACCGAACCCGAACTGTATCGAGCAGAGAGAGAAGAAGAAGGAAACAGGAGACAAGGAGGTAGAATTGATTGTGCATTTGCTGAGACGAGGCAGGGCCAGAGCTCGACAAAGGCCAAGGAATCTCAAAGCTGGTTGAAGGGGGGGGTATTACTGCAGCTGTTGGGCTGATTGAGGGAGATGGCTTGTCAGTGGACGGAGTCGTGATGATTATCGCACCACGGTTTGTGGAGGAGTTCTTCGTTACACAAATTGCTGAGTTATCTGACATTTGGATCAATATCCCGACACGGTCTCTCGCTCTCGGGCAATGTACACACATTTTTTTGGGGGGGGATTTTACAGCGTCAATATTAATGTGTTGTGATTATACGAGTCGGATTATGTGCACATCAATCTCCAATTTAATTCTGTGTACTTCATAACACGTTGGGGTGTGATGAGAAGCGTTTTAGGGAAATGCAGCTACGTGGGAACATTAGCGGAGCTAACAGTTTGTATCTGGACCCAAATGCAAATCACACGACTTCTTGGGACCTTTGACCTTTTATTTAAATCTCCGGAAACAGAAGGGCGGTAGGTTCACCGGTATGGAGGACTTAAAATTACTTAAGTATAAATAAATAAATGCATGAATAAATACAAGAATAAATAAATGCTTAGATAAATGTATAAATAAATACATGTATAAATGAATACAGCAATACATGTATAAATAAATAAATAAATACAGGAATGAATACATATAAGTTTTAAGTCAACAGGACATCATTAAATAAATATATTTCTACATTTCTGTATGTCTTTATTTATTTATCTCTATTTATGTGTCCACACTTATTTCTTTTATTTCATTTATTTATGTGTGACATTTATGTGTCCTTGTATGCAAATGAGCTGGGGCGGTCCGAACCTCATTGTTAAACAGGATTGGTCAAGTAGGGGAGCAAGACAGAAGCAATCGATCCCTGACACTTGTAGACAAACAGCTTTTATTATGCGTTTTTGTCTGTACATTCTAAATGCTACTGTTGTTGAGTCACGGAATGTAATTCAAGGTTGTTTTCAGCCGAGAAGTTAGTAGTTTAAGCATCAAATCTGTGGTCAGTTTATCGAGATTCAGCCTGATAAGGATCTGCGACGGAGATTTGAGGTCCTGCTCGCTCAGTGAGCTCCGCACCGCTGGGCGGTCAGCGCGCTGTGTGGCTGCCCCAGCAGCCGTCCGAGCAGCCTGACCATGGCAGGACTTTTTTAAATGCTCCGCTGGCTCTGACATCGTAGAAGCTAAACAAGAGACATAATTCGGTTTAGAGGATCCAACGACCAAAAAGATTTTTTTTTTTTTTTTAAGATAAAATTAAGTCAATTTGACTGAGGGTTAAGATTCATAACTTCATATTGTAGCGACCCTGGGTCAGGAAAGCTACGAGACGTTGTAGATGTATTACCGTTTATTCGTAGCCTACGCCAAACAACAGTGAACACCGCAACACATTCTACTCCACTGTAAAGTATTTTACAGTGAATAATTGGAGTAAATTCATTAGCAAGAACAGTTGATGTGGTGACGTCACAAGACCAGAAAGACCGTCCTGCGTCCTCGAGAGTCTGGACTCCCGAGACCAGACTAAAAAAGAACAGGAGTCTGTTCTCAGTATATTTGGAATTGATAAACGGCTGAAGTCAACAGGCTGTCTATGCTAACGTCTGCTAACGGTGAGCTGAGCGAGCCAACTTCAACAATATGTGCAAGGCAGGAGTAATAGAGCATAACACATCAGATGCATTACACTCCTGTGACCAATCAGGCTTTAGATAGAGGTTCGGACCGCCCCAGCTCATTTGCATATACGGACACGTAAATGTCACGCATAAAAAAATACATGTGGACACATAAATAGAGACATAAAGAAATAAAGAAATACAGAAATGTAGAAATAGATTTATTTAATGATGTCTTGTTTAGGTATAACTTATAGTGATTTATTCTTGTATTGATTTATTTATTTATACATTTATTTAAGCATTTATTTATTCATACATTTATTTATTTATTCCTGTATTTATTTATTTATACATTTATTTAAGTATTTATTTATACATTTATTTATGTATTCCTATATTTATTTATTAATACTTAAGTCATTTTAAATCCTCCATACACTGGGAGTTGGACTAGCGGGTTAGACAGAAGGTCTGAGAACAAGCGCTAAAGAGTCTAGCATGAAAAAAACAAAGAACAATCTGACATGAGTAGTGATCAGAGGCAGCTGAGTGAACAGGTGAAGGGAGTTAGTCTAACGAAGTAGGCGTGGCTGAAAAAGTGGAGCTGACAAGCTGTGACAAGCAGTCTAAGGGCGACCAGACGCGACTCTCAAAAACGTGTTGCTAGCAAAACTATTGATTCCCTGAGGTACGCCTTTCAGATGCGTTTTTCAGGCGTTTTTCCATGCGCGCTTGAAAGTTAAAATATTCTCAAACTTAGGCGCGAGACGCAGAGGCGCACCGCTCATCAATTTCACACTCACCCAAGGCAGCCAATCCAATCAAGCAAGAGGCGGGCTTTCCTTCCTGTTTTCCCAACGAGACAGCAGTATTTAATTATGAAGACGTTTATAATTCTAAACACGACTCCAACTAACTCCTGCTCAGTTGGAAGTGCAATTGAAAGCGCTCGTCATCGAGATACAATTCGCTGAATAGATGATGGTATTCGCCGTGCTCTTTCCTTTCTTTTAAAAATATTGTGAACACAAAATCAACGGTTGGTTGCGCATGCAGGTCCGCTCCACAGGCGCACCGTGCTGTTTTGCACCACCTGTGGAGCGGGCATCCGTGCTTAACCTGGCGATACAATTTAATTTACAAAATGGATTCAAGCAGAGGTTGTGCTCTTGCCATTGCTGTGTTGTGGGATGAGGAGGAGGAAATATCCCCCCAAAACGCCCAGAGATTTTGCGTTCACAACATAAAAAAAGAAGAAGGAAGTGGTAAAGTAATAAAGCCCGCCTCTTGCTTGATTCGATTCGCTGCCTCGGCCGAGTATGACATTGGTGAGCGGTGCAAATAAGCGAAACTATTTAAACGTTTAAGCAAGCCTAAAAAAACTCTATAAAAACGTGTCGCGCTGCATTTAAAAGGCGCGCCAGTGGTTTTGCTAGCGAAGCGTGTTTGAGAGTCGCGCCTGGTGTGATCGAGCCCGCACACGGGGGTCACTAACCAAGATTGTTGTTGTCTCCGGATATATAACTGATAGATAATTGACAATTATTTCTATGGTCAGTGGTCCAGCGAGCACGCCGACCAATTACACGTGTTGTAAGCCACCCCAATCAAATGTGTGTATTCCAATAAGCGTCACATCCGCGAAAAAATGTGTTGTATATTATTACTGAGCCATTATATGCCGCTCTCCTACAGCTTCCCTTACATGTATGCACATCGGGTGGTGACGTCTTCTAGCTAATTCTGCGCCATTGGCTTTGTTTCTGTCTGAGGAGTTGGCAACGCTGCGTGAGTCAGAGAAGTTATTTCATTTCATGGCATGCTCGGGAAAAAAGGGAAATGCGGACGGCTTAACCGCAACCTTTCACTAATAAAGGAGAGACTCTTTTGTGTTCTTATTCCCACGAGCGCTTTAAATCCAGTACCTCTCCTGTTCAGAGACCGTGGAAATGATTAAAAATGGCAAATGTGAAGCGTCACTACGAGACAAGTGTGTTGAGCAAACGTACGAGAACAATAAAACCTAAGAGCCCCCGATATGATATGAGTCCTAACACAATAATACAATGACGTTAACAGATATAGTCCCTGCACAGGATATTCTCTTTTTAGAAGATGAGAATAATATGGATACCTTCGCTCAACAACTGATTTGAATGAATGTAAAGCTGCAGAATTCAGTTAAATGTATCTGTATAAAATGCGGTATTTTATCCAGCACTTACTTAACTTAAAGAGATACAGATGTATTTATTAAAAGAGTATATATTATTTATAATTAATCCATTTAAAATCTGACAATACATAATGTTTAGATGTTATTCCATTGCACTTTTATTGTATTTGTAATTGTGTGTCCGTTGTTGAAAACATATTGACGTTATTACGACTGTTGGCTACTTTAATGCTGCGGCACTAAATCATGGCGCAAATGAGTCATTGTGATGTTCTTTTGCATTAGGAAATTCTCTCTGACTGGAATTTTAATTGAATACCTCCGGCCAAACACACACGTGATGACAGTGCTTAAAGCACAGCAACTGCCTTTTTGGCATCATGCATATTATATATGTTGCTTTTATGTTCCCATCAATAGATGCATGCATGGAAGCACATTTAGGCGTTCCTTGTGCTCTACATGTCTGGTACAACACTTAATATTTCATGCAACCCTAAGCTGCCCAAAGAGACTGCAGGCATATCCTGAAGGCCCTATGCAAGCAGTCTAATACTGGAACACAGTCTTTTTTATAATGAATTCAATAAAATTAAACATAGGAAAGCTTTAACCTACAGTATTCTTTTATTGCTTAAAGCTTAATATAATATATATAATATACATGTATATATTTATATAATATTATATGTATATAATACATAATAAATATGTGTAATATATGTATAATAATATGAAATATAATATTTCATATATTTCATATACATGTCCTTGTTCACAAGTGATTTTACACATCAATTTAATTGCATCCCACATTTTACAACAAAAGTATAAACAGTTAAAAGGTCATTTAACAGAATAACACTGATTCAAATTCAGCTAATTGTATTGATCAACAAAGATTCACCATTATGCTAATGCAGAGGGCATATCACACTCGGGGCACAGAGAAAATCGGCGCTTTACTTTTGTCCCGTGTAACTTTCGAACTGACTTTCCCACTATAAATATGTTTATCTCGTCCAGCTGTTTTAATTAATATTGCATATCCAGCTAGCAGGAATTGTTATAGAATCCAATCATTGGTTGTCTAACCCTTCAATAAATTAACTCAATTTAAAAGCTCACAGCAGGTAGTACTTTCTAGATTCAGAGTAAGCAGAGAAATAATGAAGTTCTATGTTGATTCATTACTTCATTAAACCTTCGAGAATCTAAATGGATGACAGCTAACTGTGCATTTAGCT
The DNA here is from genome assembly GCA_036178185.1 of Liparis tanakae. NCBI lineage: Eukaryota > Metazoa > Chordata > Actinopteri > Perciformes > Liparidae > Liparis > Liparis tanakae. The sequence goes on from CM070094.1 coordinate 14,903,411, forward strand.
GCCTGACACTGGGAATTGGGAAATGCATCCGCTGTATTAAATACCTCCAGAACGAATGCAAACTGAGAAGAAGTTTCTCCCCGTCCATGTACAGTCTGATGCATGATGACATTTTGTGAAACCTAATCACTAAAATTGATTTTATTTGGTTTCAAGGAGAATCCCTAACTTTGTTGATCACAAAAGCTCAAACATGACACAGCTGAAAAGACCCGAGAGGACCGACACTGTGAAGAGTTAGCGCCACGTTTGATGTCGAAGATTCCCTAAAACGTGGAGGTGTAGCGGCAACTATTGCATAACATCCTCCTGACAACTTCATAACCAGCACACCCGGAAATCCCACTGCAGATTATGAATTGATGTTGAGCGTTGGGCATGACACCACCACGATAAGATGAAATCTCTGTGATGACAACGACTAGAAGGGACCGCTTGGCCCGGTGCGAATGACCCATGAAAAGCCAGACTTGTTTGGACAATGGCCCGTTATTATTCATCACGTATTAGCACTCGCCGATCTATATGAATGAGCCTTTGTTCAAATGCTGCTGTAACCTATTTCAAGCTTCCCAGCGTTCAGGCCCGTATGGATTCCTTAGAAGAGATGATATGTAACATTAAAGGGTCCCTGTGGGTTCTGCATGTCCTTGAGTCCTTAGAAACAGACATACCGCATTTCTGCCAGCAGCTTTTAGTCGGTGAACTAGCAATACGCTGACTTCATGTATCCTCATTTTTCTTCTTCGTGCTTCATGGCTTAAGTGTACTTCATTCGTATTTCATCCACAGGAAAAGGATGTGTGTTGCATCCCCCACAATGCTCGTTGGGGTTGTGTTAGGGTTGCTGCCAACGCTGCCGTTGTTTTCGTCGTCACAGTAAAATATGATCCGAGTACCCACTGTAACAGGAGGTACAACAGAGGCGGTTTGGAGTACTTTGCCAAGTGTTTATATGTCTCTCTCTGGATAGATTTGGCCACGCCTCGATAAAGTCGCAGGATGCAGTCTTAAAACATTCCAGGTGTGTAGTTCAAGGCAAAAGGGGCCATTGGCTCCTCCCACTTTATGCCAGGGGTCAAGAAACATCCCAGTTGTGTAGATTAACAGAAGGTAGAGTTCTTTGATGGGTGTGATTCAAGCAAAAAGGTACCATAAGCAAGGGGCTAGGAAGCAGGGGGCTAGGAATGCCGTCGCAATGTGTCTGGTTACATTTTGTGTCTGGTTCCAAGTCAGCAAAATACCTCAACACATTTCTTATCAAACTTTTTATATCCTGTCACTTCTTTTATTCGCTAAGAGCCATGTAGAAACCACTTTGATGGCTCCTCATCTCTTGCCGCCACCGATGGTTGAATATAAACTGTTGGTCATTTTTATCATTTATATCACGGCTAGAGAAACATTTAACTTTTTTTTTTTAAATACCCTTTTCGTGCTATTTTGACAACAGATTGGTGACTCTCCTCTAGAGACCGGATCAGGCTGAGATAAATGTGTGTGTGTGCCTTCTCTGCCTTCTCAGCGAATGGAATGAGATCTTTAAGCTTGTAAGGGGTTCACATTAATCAATACTGGTTTAAGATTCAGTAAACTGTTGCGAGTGTAATTTCCTCGTCACCTCAAACGCAGAGTGGCCAATCATCGTGTAGCTTCACTGACTCTGACAGCTTGAAGGAGTAGCGGCGGGAGGCGGGGCTTAGCAAAGGGGACAATCCAATTAATTTGGAAGTGTACAGATTTGAGCATCTGGCTCAGTAATCAGTGACAAATTGCTGTTAATATTGACAGTATTGTTATACTAAAAGATTAATTTCATGTTAACTGCATCCACATCTTTGTACCTCCTCGGAGTGAAACGGTGAACAGATTAGCAGACAGATGTACGCTACTAGCTGGTGCAGATCATCCATTATCGAATGCCTGTTTAAGTACTCCTGCAATAGCTCTGTGTGCCCGAGGAAATTCTTGAAATATAAATGGTGTTTGACGTTGGAAAATATAGATTTTGCGCTACGACTAGAACTTTCAACTTTTACCCAAAACAACATATTTCCTGCCCCTATAGTGCAAAACAGATGCATTCTTTCAGTCAAACAAAATCAATCATTTTACAGACCAGCAGACGGATGCTTGATTTCTAAAGTTAGAAGTTATCATCACCAGATACTTTTGGGAGTTATGGCCAAATCATGTAGGGAGCCAGGAGAGTGATCCTTTATAATCCGAGCGGTCGATACCGAGGATCAGGGATACGGTTTGGCCTCTTCTCCCGTCTATATGGCCTTTTGACGGCACCTGATTGATCAGCCTATAGTCTTGCCATTTGCCAAAATGGATGGCGACCTGAAAGAGCTGCAGTCAAGGGTATCAGTTGCCTTTGAGAAGCTGACCTTCAAGACTGAGAGGTTGCCAAGGGCCAGACAGCTCCGACTCCAGAGGACTGCCGTGGCATTTTAACTTGAGCAAATGCACACCTGATTAAACTTGAGGGGGGTCATGGAATGAGCCAGCATGTCTGGGCTTTAGCAGAAGTGCATACATTTTTGAATAGAATGCGTTTGTGAGATCCACACATTTATTAATTTCATGAGATTTTGTTGACAAAATATAGACGGTCTTCAGCCGAATCCTTTTAAACAATTAAAAAAAATCTATTATTCATCTATTTCATTCATCTACGGTCCCATTTAGTCTGTGTTTTCATGCGACCAACAACCCTGTTGCGCAATCTGTTGGCCTCCATGCGTCTCTAAGGCCATTTCTAGGGCGCACCACATGGTTTCCAGCCCCTGGTATGTTATTCAAACATCCTGTGTGTTGAATGATGAGACTTTAGGGCAAATATACATAGTAATTGGTCCTCCAGGGTCAAGCAGCTGAGTGCCAGGCAGTGATTCACGCCGTCCTCACAGAGTCCAAGGTGCATCAGGGCTGAGAATTTCTCCTACGATGCATCACCGACCATTTTTATTTGAAAGGCAGTAAAGTATAAGAAGTAAAACGATCGATAATTTAAATGTTGAACAGGATTATGTTCTTCATTTCTTCTCACCTTTAACCTTTTGAGCCCCACCCGATTTGAGGTTTCTGCTCGAAATAATGAACCCAAACTAAAAAGGGTGTAGCTCTGCAACCACAAAAGCTATTTGAATAATGTCTGTATTATAATAAAGGCAACACATGTGAGCCTTTGTTCAGATGTGTAAATATTAGTATATATGTTACTGGTTAAGAGTAAATAAAGATGAACCTTCTATGAAAAAGGTTTGATTAGGAAAAAAAGCACTTTCAGGATGAATATCTCCTGGAAGGATGCACAGCAAAGGCCTCAAATCACCCAGATAATAACACAACGTGTGAACAGACTCTCTGTATGATTCAATAAAGTATGAAATAAAGCAGAACAATAGTTGGAGAGTTTTTAGTAAAGAGAATTTCGGCGAGGTCTCTAAAATTTGCATTTGGGCATATTGGAGCACTATCTGTGCCATTTGACTTTTCTTATGTAGCAAACCATTTATTTCACATTCAGTTTTACTTGTGGTGTTCAATACATCCAAATACATCAGTCTGTGGCTCTAAAACAGTAAACCAAACATGAAAAACTATCAAACAAAGTGTTGCTGTACGCGCGAGTGCTGCACGTAAAGCCGTTTTTTGGATCTGTCACATCTGTTGCGGGCGCAGATATCTCCGCCGGGGAAAGGCAGGTTTTAAAGAACGACGCGTCATTGGAATCCTTATAGCCAACAGAATCGATTGGTACCAAGAAAGACAAGATTGACAGCAGTGTGAGCCAATATAAGACAAAAAATAAGTCGCTATATTTGAAATGTGAAATCCGATTCGCTGAAATGTAACTTCCTGACAGCTGACTATGACGCTTCCGCACTATGACGCCTGACATACACACCCTGAAGCCATGCCAGCTGGAATTAGGCTATAATCATTTCTTTTCTTCTCAAGAACAAAAGTAAGTTGAATTTGCTGGCTGTACAGCTATGAAGCAATTCATATTTCTGTGTCATTTGGCTCATATCTGCATGAGACTTTGGTGCTGAAGGATTCTGTAAAGTCCTCTTGCTTTCTAATGTCTCATTTTCTACGATAACACTAAGCTACACGTCGCTAGCTCCGGAAACGTTCTGAGTGGGCCGACACCTGACTAGGATTGGGTACCGGAAACCGGTGCTAATGTGACACAATTGTGATTATGATATTTTTATTTTTATTTCAGTTGGTGTTTGAGTTGTGTTGAAACGGCTCAGTGATACTTGTAGCCCAAGTTGTCTTCTTTAAATGTGATGTACAACAACAACATATTTGCTCATGTTTATCATAATGTTATAGACAGTTCAACACAATGTCAAAGGTGCACCCAACAAGCACTAAAGTGTAAGCATGGTTGTTTTCAACCTTGAGTTATATATATATTTGTTTGTATCCAGGTGACAAATGGGGACAACAACTTTTTTAATTAGTTCATTATTGAGCGGTAACGCACAACGCTGAAAAGGCCTTGGAGGTATCTCTATCTCTCAGGTAAATTCCTCACCATCTTTGTAAATCCACTAAAAGTGCTTGTTCTTACAACTGAGGGGCTGAGATTGTTATTATAATGTTGTCTGACAACTTTACGGAAAGAAGAAAAATGCTTTGCTTTAACTTTTGCTAAATCTGGTCTGTTCGTTGTGGTCTCACGGTCTCGTTCTGAGATCTTGTGTCAACATCAAACTATGACAAACAATGTTTTAGTTAATGTACACGTATTCTTTCGGTTTAATGTGATGTGTAAGTGGACCACTACAAACTTGTACGACCGGAATGGCCTGCACACAGCTCTGAACTGTGGATCAGGAAGCTCTACGAGCTAGCAGCTAATAGCTAACAGTGCTAACAGCTAATGGGTGCCGTAACCGTCATTCAACATATTTTATTAAATTACATCAAACCTTTTACAATAACGAAAAACTTTGATTTTGGTACGCTTCGTAGTTTGCCTTTTTGAAGTTTTCTTTTCAGGGTTCATCCATGTCTTTGAGTTTTTATGGTGAATGTTCAATGCTCCAGTAACTGAAATCCAGAATAGCTAAACACTTTTATGAATAGAATCTCCTTCTTAGTGAGGAGAAAATAGACCTTAATTGATTCCTTGGCAATTAGAACTCAAAGATGGCGGTTGTTGTGTAATTGAAGAACTAAATGCAACTCGTAACCGTTCTGATCCAGGAGGAAAGGTTCAGCAGAACAACAGGGGGCACTTTCTTTTTAAATACCTGTGCGCACCACCTCAGACGAGCGTATGAAAGTGTCACAACAGCGCTGTAATTTATATGAATTATCCCTGTGACTGGAAAACAATAATTAAACTGGCGTTGATGCCTCCAGGCCGGCAGAGCTTTTTGTTTCCTATCGACTACCCCTGTTGCTCTACGTTTCATCCCTGCTCGGCGAATGCCAGGCGGACACCCATGGTTAGCCTACAAGTGTGTTATTGATTGCCGCATTGGAACATGGTGGTTGCAACCTGATGTCAGACCGGAGCTGATCCACCACCTCTGTCACATATGTCAGAGTGGTTGGAGAAACTGTGGCCGACAGCTGCAGCTGCCCTTTTCTGTGTAGCGCGGGTACTCCTTTGTTGTTTTTGAGCGCATGCCACGGGACAGAAGGGGTGCAATCTTTGGAGCATGCTGTGGTGGATGTGTCTACCCCGCTCATCCTTCAGGATTAGTGTTTAAACCATGACCCAGTGGCTCGAGGATGATGACAACGCCGTTTCAATCTGCCCCTCCTCTGAAGGCTCGGCAATCCTCGGCGTGGACACAGTAAATGATGTCCATCAGCAATGACCCCCCCCCCCACCCTCTACTCTCCCTAATCCCTCCACTGCATATTTAAAGTTAGTGATTTCAGATCTCCAGAGCCATAAATTGGTCAGATGCCCAGATCCAGCCATCTGGAAATTAACTGAAAATATCAGTTTTCCCTTTTTCAAAAAAAATGTGACGAGTAGTATAATGAGGATTAAAATCCACAAACTCCGGCTTTGACTTTCTTACTTGGAAATATATATATATATATATATATATATATATATATATATATATATATATATATAAACCGCAATTAGCATAACAAGCTTGGCTGTCATGGGAGCTGCAGTCAGCCGGTTAAAGCTCACTTCCAGTCCTCAGTGTTTTCCTCTCTTTCCTTTCATGTAGGCATCACTGTCTGTTACTCTGGACTTCATCTCATTTAAGGTCTAATTATGGTAACTGAATTGGTTTCAGGTAAATATTCCTCTGTTGGTTCATAACCTGTTCTTTTTCTGTGGTAGAGGAGGGTGATTAAATGTATTTAATGTATAATATTAAGACCCGGAGCAGCCTCATTGTAGTCAATATGTACTTTTGGTTATACTTGAATAAAATGCACCATCACATATGCAGTTATAGATGTTGGTGAGACATTACTATAGGGCACAGGTGTCAAACACAAGGCCTGCGGGCCAAATGCGGCCCGCCACGTCATTGTATGCGTCCCCCTGATGGCTTGAATGACACATCACCTTTTTTTTAAAGAAATCTGAGAAAAATATCCTGGGCTTTTATTTTGAAGGTTTCAAATTAAATGGATTCATGTTATAATATTAGAGACATTTTCTTATGTAGAATATTTCTACACACAAATAAACAATAATCAAATGCAAATAGTTATTTAACAACATGTTCGGCAGTAGTTTATACTACCGGCCCTTTAAGAGGGCGGTCATGATGATGTGGCCCACGGGAGAAATGAGTGCGACGCCCCTGCTATGGGGCAATGTTGCTCTAAAGTCATAAAGTCTGCAATCCATGAAATTAATTTTGTTCAGATGGTCTGCTTTTCTACTATAAGGTAACTGGTCAAGCAGGTAATTGCAGAGGTCTGTCCGTCCAATGAACTCCATTTTTGAAGATAGAGAAACCAACAAAGAAGAAGTTACTGTAATTTATCCACAATCAATTTATAAAGCCAAATTCATAAATCCATAATACAATGTGACTTGACCTTAAGGTGGCCACATGTCTCTGTAGTGTTGTCTTATCACTGCATTGCAACTCGGTCTCCTAGACATTAAGCAGAAAATAAGTTTTGAAGGAAATAATTGGATAAGGTTATCAGAGTCTTGATTTAACACTGACTGCACACAACCGAACCATGTTTAACCAACACCACTTCCCGTGTCTACATAAAAACCCTTTTGAGATAATATTAGCACAGTGTGTGAGAACATTAATCAGCGTGAGCACTGCTATGCTAAGCTACATGCTGAAGGTAAACTAAATGTATTCAAATCCTGCTTTTTTATTCCTTGTCTTCCGTCTCAATCTCCAGGTTATGTGGTGGATCTCTTCTCCAGTGGCCATGACTTCTTTTTGTATCTCTAAAACCAATAATCACTGCTCAATTATAGTGTAGACACTTCGGTCTACTTTCCTATTATCACTTATTTCCCCTTCATTAAATAGAGTATATCTATTCAGGGAGTGCAGTTAGCGAGGGCTCCTGAGTGCTTGATAGAGTGGCGGGGGGGCTTATCGAAGGATTAATTGCAAGTCCCATCTCAAGGTTATATGGAAAATAAATACACAACATCTAAATGTCGGGGGGGAGGTCGGGGGGGAGGTACAGGTTTACTCATCTCCCCCAAATGGTGTTTCTCTCTCTCTCCGCTTCCACTTTTTACCCCACTGACTTTTGAGTTTCATGCTGTGACGGTTACTCATCCGGTTCAGCTACACATTGTTGTTCTCTACCGTCCCCCTGGTTCTTTGGGAGACTTCTTGGAAGAGCTGGACGTCCTCCTGTCCAACTTCCCGGAGGACGGCCCCCCGCTCATCCTTCTGGGTGACTTGAACATCCAGACTGAGAAGTCATGTGATCTCGTACTCTTACTGTCTTCCTTTAACCTCTCACTCAGTCCCTCCCCTCCTACTCACAAAGCTGGCAACCACCTTGATTACATTTTTACTAGAGACTGCTCTACCTCTAACCTCACTGTAACTCCTCTGCATGTCTCTGACCACTACTTCATCTCTTACTCTCTCTCACTCTCTGGTACTGATAACCCACCCGTATCCACAGACTCTGTCCCTCCTCTCTGGCCTCCTCTGTCCTATCTGCTCTCCCCTCAACTGACTCCTTCTCACTCATGCAGCCTAACTCTGCCGCAGACACTCTCCTCTCGTCCCTGTCTTCATCTCTTGATTCGCTTTGTCCTATTAAGATGCGACAGGTTCGCAAATCCTCTCCGGCTCCCTGGTTGTCCGACTCGGTGCGTGCCGAGAGCGCCAACTTGCGAGCGACGGAAAGGAAATGGCGCAAATCGAATCAAGCGGAAGACCTGCTCTGCTATCAATCTCTTCTCTCCTCCTTCTCTGCCTCTATCTCTGCAGCCAATAGCTCTTTCTACCTGACCAAAATTCAGTCTTCCTTCTCTAACCCCAAAAAACTCTTCTCTATCTTTTCCAACCTCCTTGATCCCCCGAGTCCCCCTCCTCCTTCCTCCCTTTTGCCGAGCCACTTTGTCGACTACTTTACAAACAAGATAGACGACATACGCTCCTCCTTTACTAATCCATCCTCTATCACTTCACCTACACCAACTCCTTCATCCCCCTCTCTTTCCTCGTTTACCCCTTTGTCTCCCAGTCAAGTTCTTAGCTTGGTGACCTCTGCTCGACCGACCAGCTCTCCCTTGAGCCTGCTCCGTCTCACATCCTTCAGGCTGTTGCTCCTGACCTTCTGACCTTTCTCACCCATCTTATTAACAGCTCCCTCTCAACTGGCTGTTTCCCCAACTCTCTGAAGGAGGCAAGAGTCAACCCTCTCCTGAAGAAACCCACGCTTGACCCGTCTGAAGTCAGCAACTACAGACCGGTCTCTCTTCTTTCCTTTCTTTCCAAAACTCTGGAGCGAGCCATCTTTAACCAAGTGTCCTCCTATCTCCACAGCAACAACCTTCTTGACCCCCACCAGTCTGGATTCAAGGCCGGCCACTCAACAGAGACGGCCCTCCTTGCTGTCTCTGAGCAGCTTCACTCTGCTAGAGCAGCCTCTCTCTCCTCTGTCCTTATCCTTCTAGACCTTTCTGCCGCATTTGACACCGTGAACCACCAGATCCTTCTCTCTTCTCTTCAGGACATGGTGATCTCAGGCACAGCACTCGCTCTTTTCTCTTCCTACCTCACCGACCGCACTTACCGGGTAACTTGGAGAGGATCTGTATCTGATCCTTGTCCTCTCACTGCTGGGGTTCCTCAAGGCTCCGTCCTGGGTCCCCTCCTCTTCTCTCTGTACACCAATTCTCTCGGCTCTGTCATTCGTTCGCATGGCTTCTCCTACCACAGCTATGCCGATGACACCCAACTGATCTTCTCGTTCCCACCGTCCGAAACACAGGTGGTGGCGCGAATCTCTGCCTGCCTGACTGACATCTCTCAGTGGATGTCTGCACACCACCTGAAGATCAACCCTGACAAGACCGAGCTCCTGTTCCTACCAGGGCAAGGTTCCCCCACTCACGACCTGACTACCACCTTCAACAGCTCCGTGTTGGCCCCTACCCTGACTGCCAGGAGCCTCGGGGTGATGCTAGACAGTCAACTCTCCCTGACGGCCAACATCGCTGCGACAGCGCGTTCCTGTAGGTACATGCTGCACAACATCTGGAGAATACGACCTCTTCTTACCCAGAAGGCGGCGCAGGTTCTGGTCCAGGCTCTGGTCATTTCGCGCCTCGACTACTGCAACTCCTTCTGGCTGGTCTACCTGCTAAGGCCATCCGGCCTCTGCAGCTCATCCAGAATGCAGCAGCTCGACTGGTCTTCAGCCTCCCGAAATTCACCCACACCACTCCGCTCCTCCGCTCTCTTCACTGGCTACCGGTGGCGGCCCGCATCCGCTTCAAAACATTGGTTCTGGCGTACCGTGCTCTGAACGGATCGGGCCCCGTCTACATCCGGGATGTGGTCACACCGTACACCCCGGCACGTTCGCTCCGCTCGGCAACAGCCAACCGACTTGTGACTCCGTCACCTCAAGCTTACCACTCGAAATCCAGACTGTTTGCTGTCCTGGCTCCTTAGTGGTGGAACCAGCTCCCCACTGACATCAGGACAGCAGAAAGTCTCTACATCTTCCGCCGAAAACTGAAAACGCACCTTTTCCGACTATATCTGGATTAATCACAGACTTGCACTTTGGTAGCACTTGAATGTCTCTTATTATGGTACTTTTGTAGTTTGACTATGTTGAGGAAATGTTACTTTCTGTATTCTTGTTGTTCTTAGTTTGTACTCTAGGTTGAAATGCACTTATTGTAAGTCGCTTTGGATAAAAGCGTCTGCTAAATGACATGTAATGTAATGTAATGTAAATAATACAGTGTTATGCAGTGGATGGCCAGGGATCATTAAGTACTTTTTTTCTTTTTTAATCTACGGACTTTAAGGCTAATCATAAGCGTCTCCAAGTAAAGGTCACGGAATGACGCGGACATGCGAGACTCGTAGCTTCCTCCGTTGGCTAATCAGGTTTACTGTGTCATGAAAAGGTTGAATTCTGAATATGCACTAATGTCGGCTGCTGGCTGATTGCCAACCAGCCAGCAGCCGAGGCCAATTAGAGACCCCACCCCCCTAGCTGCCAAATAGAGCTTTGGACTCAACAAGCAAAGACCATTATTACATGATGAGGCTGTTTACCTGTCGTTTCTTTAAATGTGGATTATCTTTCATGCTTTCACACCGAGGTTTACTTCCCCTGTGTATTCATTTTCTGAGGCCGCCGGAGCATTTCTAAGCATCAACTGCTTAACCTAAGAGCGTAATGGTTTTTTTGGTGTGTTTTATATGCAAAGCATTGCCTTTTAAAATCAGTCTGTGTCACATAATAAGCACTCAGGAAGAGCAAATAGCCCTTTTTTTAAAACACTGATTACAAACAGAAAGGATGTGTCCTCTGCTTTTAAGACTAATGGCGGCTCTGGTCCCCCTTGAAGGAAAATCCGTAATTGCAAAGAATGTGCGTGACCTTAATATAATAGGATGTTGTGTGTGTGTGTGTGTGTGCGGTACATGGAGGTATTGCAAAAAAGTGAATTAGATTCGGTCTCACTTTGCAAAATAACTAACGTGGGCGTAATGAAATGCACACGTGATGGACTGTGTCCTCGGTGTTAACACCAGCTGCTCTCTGACAGCTTTCGCATTCATTAAACCGAGGTATTTATCGGGATGTTGATGGTTGTTGTCGTTTATGATGGAGGACGGACGAGCTCTTCCCCTCGTAGAATAATATACCTCGAATCCGAACCGCTCCTCTCCCGCTGCCCTTTGCATAACCTTCGCTGGATGGCCTGCTCAGCCCAGCTGCTGGTGGTTTTTCAGAAGGCACACACAGCTGTGCGGGGGGTCAGCCTAGAAGGCACTTGTTCAGGGGGACCCGAATACGATTAGTCCATTGCTTGTGCTTCCTGCTTGGGGCGGGGGGGCGTCCATGGTCCCTGCGATGGGGAGCCGAGGCCACAGAGCTTCCTGTCTGCGCTGGAGGGGGAATAGACGAGCCACTGTGCTTCTCTTTCTGAAACCAGGAGAGAACACTTCAAAGGACCACTGATCCCCCCCCCACCCCCGACCCCCACCTACAGCCCCCGCTTCCACCACTTGTTTACTGTCTTGACAACGAACAAGAGTTTAGTCCCTTGGAGCGACGTTCTATTTGAGTAATTACTTGTATCTGTTGGAAATGATTTTCATCTTTCTTTTTTTCCTCCTTCATGAACATGCCGTAAAGAAACAATTGCATTTTGATCACCTTCTTTTTCTCAAAGGTGTAAAGGCTCATGAATTGGAAATTAACTATGTCGGTCTTAAGGGGGCCCGCGGATTATTATGTGCAGTTTTGGGGCAAACAACACTTCATTAGGAAACTGCTTAATATGCATACATGTATACGGATGATCTGTTCTACAACGTCTGGATGTTAAATACAAGAAGCCCAACGTATCTCATGTCTTTAGGATCCTTCAGCAGCTGACACCAGCCATTAAACATTCACACTGTTTTCCTTTTTAATGACCCACATCAAATACACACTTTTGAAAAGTTGAAGAATGAATAATTGACTCCAGGTGAAAAGAAGAAGAAGAGGAAAGCACAACTCCATTGCAGTGATTCATCTACAGAAAGAGAAATATATATAAAAGTCGTATAGCTCTCCTTTGAAAGAGGAAACGCTGTCACCTGAGGCACATCCGGTAAAAAAATAAAGTTTAATCGAATGCTATCAAAAGCGCCGTCAATACTGCTCGCTGTATATTCTGCAAAGTGTGTGTGTGTGGGGGGGGAGATACATTTTTAAAAAACTGTCACTGTCCACGAGCTCGGAAAAAAAAGAAGAAAAAGGAGAAGAATATTTCTCTCATCTCATCCAATCTGAAAAGCACACACTCAGAGGAGCGGAAGGGAAGCCGAGGGAAAAAGGAACAGATGCTCTTCTAATGAGTATCTTTTGGGTGTTCTCCTGGAAGTCGTGACTTGTTTGTTCTTCTATTATTCCCCGAGTTTCTCCATCTCTCCATCACTCCATCTTTCCGCGAGTGAAGGGGAGGTGTCGCCTCGGCGCGATGCTAGTCACGTCAGACGGTCGGAGGCAGCTAATTGGATCCAGTTGGATTGACCCCCAGATCCTTTTCTTTCTCAGCTGTGACCTAATCCTTCCGAGTGGTCTCTTTTGACATGCATTTAAATGCTATTCTATGCCCCCCCCCCCCCCCCCCATTCCAAATCAGTCCCTGTGACGTTAGAACGGAAGCGAAGGATCAAGGGTATTTGTGCATTGGTCCATATTAATATATTCCCCCATAAAGCCACATTATCAAAATGCTGCTATCAGCTTACCCTTTAGATGTCGCTACAGCAGCCACTTTTCCATAGGAGCTGCAGATTAACTATTTGTTCTCCATTTATGATAAACACTGAAGGTGATATAGTTCCTCCTTCTTGTGGTTCTTCCCCCTGTCTGATTTTAAACCTTACATCTTTTTGAACTCCGAGATAATACTGCGTGACCCATGTCTCTGCACCACTGGAATAGTCTGGACGCAGGTATATCTCTAGGAAGAAAGGGAAAGAGAAAGCTTATAGTATCATCTCGCCAAATGAGCGAGCATGAGATCCAAAAAACTGTCATTCATAATTGAGGCTGGCGGAGGAGCCCTGTCATCCCTGGATTTTGCAAGTGTGAATGTTGAAGCTGCGTGATTCTCCTCGCCGGCTTTCATCTGCTGCAGCCCAGAGAAGAAAATCTACCGGGTTAGACGTGTCAGGTTTTTCCATCTCCCGAGAGAAGGGAAATTAAGCCATTGTAGTTCATTTAAAATTCTCTCTCGCTCTCTCTCTCTCTCTCGTTGTGTTGCCGAGGGGCAGTAAGCACGAGGGGGTCTCCGTTGACTGTTTGGTGCAGAGCAGGTGAATCCCACTAGCTGGAGTGACGTGTAGCGCGTCAACGCTTTGCGGAGAGAGACGGATTAATATGGTGCACAGCGTTTTTTCCGTTTTCGCGGGTATCTCTACTGAGCCGTGCAAGGTTTTTCTTTTTCAACGTTTACGGTCTCTTGAGTCACGATACGACTTCTGAGATCCCCTCTGCGGCAAAATGAGTCGAAAACGGTGCACGGTAATGAGCTAACGTGGCTGTCACGACCGGTTCAGAGGAGCATGGCAATTAAAACGGGGAGAGTCCAAACATGCACTTAAAATAACTAATTTAGGTAGTTAAAAAAATGTCTGTGGATTGCATTAAAGTTAGGGGTGAGAGGAAGTGGATGTGTAGGAAATATTACTTTACCATCCAACTCAACTGCACCTGGTCCTGACCCTGCGTTTGTGTTTTGTTTTACTCACTTTAAGTTTTCAACAACATAAACATATGTATTTTCATTCAGTCACTTTCTTTGTCCGTTTTTTTCAGTTGTATTTCTTGGTACACATGATATTCAGGTACAGCGTGTACAACACACAAAGAACAACACAAATCAAATGGTGCTCATTCAAAGAAAGAAAGAAAAAAAAAGAGGGGAAATAAGGATAATAATGAATAGATTGCATACAAAATCATTAAATTGAAATTATACAAATAAAATAAATCATTAAAATAATCGACCACTCCTGACTGTAGTATGTGCTCTATGATTTTCAGAGAGAATTGACTGCCTTCTAATGTTCATTTCATCCCTGAATTCATAGTCGAGGTTTTCCGCTCCTTGCCCTTCACTCACCTTCACATGTTCTGCCGTCCTCATAAAGAATGTACTTTCCCTGATACACGCTGATATGGTTGTCATTTAATGTTATGCATTTCCATAGATGAATAATGGCTTGCAAAAGGCTCCTAATATTCTATTTATTCTTGCTGGCGTGACTTTGAAAGAAAAAACATTAAATAGCTGCAACTCTCTCCCTCTTTTTCTTTTCTTCAAAGATATTTTTAATGATTAGTTCGGAGGAAATAATAGATATTCTTATATTCATTCATACGCCTTTTGTGTTGCGCGGCACTCATACATTATCACCCAGTAATGCAATACAGGCGGAGGAATTCACAATGTGTCACCTATTTTTTCCGACAGGGAAGAAGAAAAGGAAAAATATATGTGCAACAAAAAAGAAGAAACTCAGATGCGGGCATGTTAGAGAAATGGTTAATTTAAAAACTTAACATTTAATGTTTCAATCCTGTTAATCACCAAATACTTCTGTTTTCACTCCATGGACCAGGAAATAGTATACACACAAACACAATATACTGAAACTACAGTTCTTATACTTTGTACTCTGTACTTTTGCTCCATCCCTAAGTGAGTTGCATATCAGAGATGCATGTGCTGCTCTCTGGTGTGCAGCGATCACAAAGTAGTTGGCTGAGGTTCATGTTACAGTATAATAGTGCCGTACTACTGTATAACATTCCCTGCAGCGGTGTGGTGCTGTGTGAAAGCAAGCAGGGGGAATTCCTTTCTTCTGCCTTGTCTTAAAAAAAGGCAGTCGGCATGAAATGTATTTATAGTTTATGAACACACCGACATGCGTGGCATACAGATCAGTAAATAATAACTGCTGTGGTACACGGCCGTGAATCATTGCGATGACATATTTTTTTATGTTCATACACGGCACAAGAGATATGAGAGAAATGAAATAAATCAAAAGCTGAGTGCTAATTAACTGATTATTGAAGAACAATTAAGAAAAAGTTTACAGCTGAAAATAGTCATATCCGTATCAGAGGTTTCATAAAGACTGACCATAACTGCGGAAAAAGCTGAACGCAGATAAAAATTGTAGAGGAATAAAGTGCATTTGTAAAGTAAAAAAAATAAAAATAAACACATTTAAAACATGTTTATAGATGTGTCCCATATAGACAATGCTAGATTGTTTTCGTAAAAACAGCTGGCTACTGGAGAAGGTTAGTTTTAATAGTTACGCAAAATAAATAGTGCCCAACAGTGTGGCTCATTTATAAATTGTAATAGTTTTGTTATGAGTGGCAAGTAAAAATACGTTATACATTTTGCTACATGGACCCTGATCGTTTCAAAAGTCCCGATGTTGAGTGTTAAGGTTCAAAATAATCGAGCTGCCCTGTACTCGGAAGGAGGAGTCCTTATATTACATTACATTACATGTCATTTAGCAGACGCTTTTATCCAAAGCGACTTACAATAAGTGCATTTCAACCTAGAGTACAAACTAAGAACAACAAGAATACAGAAAGTAACATTTCCTCAACATAGTCAAACTACAAAAGTATCATAATAAGAGCCATTCAAGTGCTTCTAAAGTGCGAATCTGTGTTTTAATCCAGATATAGTCGAAAAAGGTTGCCACCGGTAGCCAGCGAAGAGAGCGGCGGAGCGGAGTGGTGTGGGTGAATTTCGGGAGGCTGAAGACTAGTCGAGCAGCTGCATTCTGGATGAGCTGCAGAGGCCGGATGGCCTTAGCAGGTAGACCAGCCAGAAGGGAGTTGCAGTAGTCGAGGCGCGAAATGACCAGAGCCTGGACCAGAACCTGCGCCGCCTTCTGGGTAAGAAGAGGTCGTATTCTCCAGATGTTGTGCAGCATGTACCTACAGGAACGCAATGTCGCAGCGATGTTGGCCGTCAGGGAGAGTTGACTGTCTAGTGTCACCCCGAGGCTCCTGGCAGTCAGGGTAGGGGCCAACACGGAGCTGTTGAAGGTGGTAGTCAGGTCGTGAGTGGGGGAACCTTTCCCTGGAAGGAACAGTCGCTCGGTCTTGTCAGGGTTGATCTTCAGGTGGTGTGCAGACATCCACTGAGAGATGTCGGTCAGACAGGCAGAGATTCGCGCCACCACCTGTGTTTCGGACGGTGGGAACGAGAAGATCAGTTGGGTGTCATCGGCATAGCTGTGGTAGGAGAAGCCATGCGAACGAATGACAGCCGAGAGAATTGGTATATAGAGAAAAGAGGAGGGGACCCAGGACGGAGCCTTGAGGAACCCCAGTAGTGAGAGGACAAGGATCAGACACAGATCCTCTCCAAGTTACCCGGTAAGTGCGGTCGGTGAGGTAAGAAAAGAAAAGAGCGAGTGCAGTGCCTGAGATCCCCAGGTCCTGAAGAGAAGAGAGAAGGATCTGGTGGTTCACGGTGTCAAATGCGGCAGAAAGGTCTAGAAGGATAAGGACAGAGGAGAGAGAGGCTGCTCTAGCAGAGTGAAGCTGCTCAGAGACAGCAAGGAGGGCCGTCTCTGTTGAGTGGCCAGCCTTGAATCCAGACTGGTGGGGGTCAAGAAGGTTGTTTCTGTGGAGATAAGAGGACACTTGGTTAAAGATAACTCGTTCCAGAGTTTTGGAAAGAAAGGGAAGAAGAGAGACCGGTCTGTAGTTGTTGACTTCAGACGGGTCGAGCGTGGGTTTCTTCAGGAGAGGGTTGACTCTTGCCTCCTTCAGAGAGTTGGGGAAACAGCCAGTTGAGAGGGAGCTGTTAATAAGATGGGTGAGAAAGGTCAGAAGGTCAGGAGCAACAGCCTGGAGGATGTGAGACGGGACGGGGTCAAGGGCGCAGGTGGTCGGTCGAGCAGAGGTCACCAAGCTAAGAACTTGACTGGGAGACAGGGGGGTAAACGAGGAAACGAGATCCAGAGATATACAATAAAGTATTTATTAACACTGGAGAGGCTTCCCTAACAGTTTGTCAGCTTTCCTCCCACTTCCTTCCGTTCTGTGGAAACAAACTACTTCTCGTTCTTTAATATAAGATCATTTCAAAATAAGTTTATTTTGGCTGGAAACAGCTGTTTTTACAATCTCTAAGGGAAACCTCCATTTTGACTACCTCCCATAATCACTTTATATTTCATTAATACCCGAGTTATCCTATAGTCATACCACCTATAAAACATGTTATAACCAGCAAACATTTCTATAATAATAATAATACTCACTTTATATAGTGGCTTTCTTCTTTGTGTTCCTCATACATTTTTCCGAATACTCTTCATAAAATCCCATATAATTATCATATCATTCTTAGGTAATAATTTAAAACCTTTATTTACATGCAAGTTTAATATAAAAACAATTACAACTCTACAGTAGCCGGTGAGGATGAAGGATCAGAGTTGCGATTGCAGCACTCTGCACATCCCTGACTAGAAGCATCCGAAACCCCGTTACTTACCAGAGAGCTTTTAGAAAGCCCTTGACTGAGACGTTCTCACAGCGAGCCGCCCCCTCCATCAAGCTCCGTCTCCGGACCTTCTTGCTTTTAACTCGTTGTTACTAACCCGGGCCCAATACACTCCCGACTAAGTGGTTATCCGGCGTCTCTTTGCTCTGATTGCCCTTGAACGGTCCCCGTTGCCGGCTGTGGTATAATCGCTGCCTCCCTCTGGGACAAACAGCCTCTCAGGGAAGAAGGAAGGACAATTACTAATCAATGCGTTGAGCTGCCCGATGACACCCAAAGGAGCGCGGTGGACGCCCGCTCCTTTCCTGGAGGAATCGTCTGAGCGGTTGAGTGGATGTTTGACTTTTAATGGCTTCGTCGTCACTGACCACAAGTTTTATTAACTAACAGGTTTTTTTCTTCTTTCTTTTAAGTATTGTAATGGTGCAATTTAGATCTTTGTGTAATTTATTTATTTTGGAGGTGCCGAAAAGCCACAGTTTATGTATCGGACATTAAAATCTTAATTGACAATGTGGTGGATAAAATGTTTCAATATACATATAAACACATATCGCGTTTGTTAAACTCTTCCATTGTGTTATATGAGGCTTAAATTACAACTGCACAGATGACCTAGAGGGCACACACATCTCTCTCCCTGAAGATAAGGTACAAGAACGTAGATAGACACAGCGGCCTTGTGGTGTTCCAGTATTAAACTGGTAGAAAAGAGCCTGTAGAGCGAGGGCCAAATAACGAGAAGAGAGGGATGAGACGTCAGCAAGGACCTCGCGTTCCTTAACGCAACCGGCTTGAACTGGGGCAGGGGTCAAACTGAGTGACGAGCAACAATAAGTAATGAGGGAGTGGACGGAGGCGGCACATGCATCGAGTGTGATGTTATAAATATGTCAATATGTTTGTTCGGTAGTTGGGAAAGACGGACGTGGAGGAGGTAGTTGTCTTCACTACCGGACCCAGCTCAGGTTTATTTGTGAAACTGGTGTTTAAAAATAAATCTACGTGAAGCGAACCAATCCAAATCACGATAAGAATTTACTCGACTAGATATTTCCCTCTGGAGGCTGATTCATCGTGCATCTTTAAAACAATCATTCCCACAAAAGTGTCTTCAAGTAGCTTATGATATTGAAGAAAAGAAAATGTGCAATACCTGAAGACTTAAGCATATGAATTAAACTTGTATTAAAATATTTTTATTTTGGGCTGGGAACTGAAACAAGTATTTCAATTTCTACATTTCGGACACTAAAATATGGGCGGTATGTGCAACTGTGAGATGTTATGCTGCTTTCAAACCATTCCCGCGGATGTAGCTCAGTCAAAGGTAGCACACAGTTTCCACTGGTTCCACTCGCTGTGAAAAGAGGAACATCGCTTGACAACAGAACACATCCCTCTTCAAGATTGCGTGGGCATGCGATCTGTCTCCTCTCGGTTTCCCTCAACTCTTTCATTTTGGCCGCATTACTCCCCCTTGTCAAAATACGAGGAGCGAACAAATGTATTATCTGGGGGGTTATCTACCTTGGTGGGCGACTGAAGCGCGTTGTCTACGGCTGATTACATCATTCTGTTAGTGCACCTGGTTTTGACAGGAGCTCCACCCCCTGCAACGAGGAGACAAAGTGCTGGAACAATGGGATCTGATTCAGGCCGCCGTTGCAATGTGCTGACATCATGTTGCATTCTGGCCGAAACACGCGGGGTATCGGACAGGTTGTCTTCCTGTCAGTCCCTGGCTTTGTGTGCTTCCTGACGTGCCGTCAAAGACGTGATGTTTGGTTAACGGTGACCTCTATACTCAGCCGGGACCTGAGACTCAAGGCCCCATTACACCACGCTGTTCGGAATACAATATGCAAACACATTCAATACGCCGGCTGATGCAACGTTTTGTAAGAGCCATAAATGGATAAAGTTGAAAAAGTTCATCCTTGCGGATTTTTTTATTTTTTCCCCCTCAAACACACAAACCAAAAATGACCGAAGCGGTACTTTTCAAAAGTCGTAATGCTATGATTCTCCCCACACAATCGACACCGCGTCCAACCAATATTCTTTGAGAACTTTATCCGACAGTGTGACACACTTGTAGCCCCGTCTAACTATGGTTTATTAGGAGTTGGGGGGAAAAACACAACTAAACCCTTTACCGTAAGCCTGTAACTGCCTCTAAATATATAGCAGAACTGCTTATAATATGAAATCCGACATTATCACCTCCATCAAATTGTTGTGGCAAACAAAACAATTAAATCTTTACACTTCATTTTTCTGTCCACCCCAGTCCAGTATTCATTGCCATTAGCTCTGGATTGGTTTCTGCCAACTCCTGAGGGGAAGATGTGGCTATTTTGCTGCTAAATTCAACTGCTAGTTGCTAATGTTGGCTATCTGCTTGTAGTACAGCTGGAGACACGGTGGACGAGTCATGAAAGCAGCAGATGAAAGACTACTTTGCTGGGACGAAACGCGAGTCACCAAGCTCTGTCTCCGGAGATTGCGTACCTTCACGGTCTAAAAGGTGTATCAACGTTGAGGCTTTTACTTAGAATGCGAGGTAGTTTCTTCTCTCAGCTCAGCATCCCAAAGGCTGGACGTCTGTTTTGACCTGGTAGTAGTTTCACTACAATATATATATATAAATAAATAAATAAATAAATGCAGAATAAAACAAGTGTTTCAAATGTAACTAAAGCATGTACATTAGCTTTCAGTTGGTTCTGGTGGCCAAGTGGATACAGGGCTCTCAAGCCTCACGCATTGAGCGTTTATGTTTTAATGTGCCGCTGCGCGCAGACATGAGCCGCTTTTAATGTGGAGGAATCAAGCGCCTGGAGTTCTGCCGTGAGATGTCACTTATCAGCCAATCAAAGAGAAGAAATGGGCTACACAATAGGCAATCAGAAAAAGCACTAGCACCCCCCCCCCCCCCCCCCCCCGGCTAGCCCTCAAAGTGAAACGCTCGTTGAGTTTCAGGGTCTCCTGCTCATTGGAATCAGAAAACATTTAAAACATGTAAAAGTATGCATACCCCTTGTGTGTATTGGCTTGTTCGCTCTGCAATGTACGAGGCAATAACCGTTTATCTCAAGTCACCCTGTTGTTCTGTGTGACGACTCTCGGGCCATCACCCGTGGGTTCCCACCCCCAAGCACCAAGTTTTGCCAAAACCAAGGTTTGATTCAGGAACATGCTTTATTTATTTCAGGACGCACAACGGCGCCTCTGCTCACTCCACTCTTGACTGCTCATTTTATGAGAGCAGCGTCAGCTGCTGACTTATTGCCAATCAGCCAGAGCAGCTGGCTAATTGGCAATCAGTCAGTCACCAGCCAAAGCCAAATTGGAGACTCCACCCCCACACCTTACACATTCTGCCATCTATTCATGCCAGAAAATGGCAAATGTAAAACAATTACATTACAAAGAATGAACAGTACAGACTAATTTCTAGGAATATAACTACAGTAATACTTATTGTCACACTCTTTAAAGTAATGTTTGGTAATTTATAAGATTATTCAAAAAAAATTTACTTTTACAAACTCTAAATGGAGTGCTCAATTCCTTTTCGTTAAGACAAATTTTAAACGGCATTACTGTTATGGTTTTTCTTCGACCCCAAGCGCACGACAACAGACAGTGTTACTGTTAGCCAAAAAACACGGCGTAACTTATTAGAAAAACCAAAGGAGCGGAAAGTTCCGAGAAAACAATGAAAAACTGCCTCCTTAATTGGCACTGGAACAAACAAAACTCACTGGCGAATAATCCACAGGGAAAAAGGTAATCACAGGTACTCCATACGAAACAAAAACTCCAGGGTTGTATGACTTCTAGGACGAACTCGCAGCGAGCTACAGGAAGTCCTGCTATTTCACTCCCCGTCTAACGAGGCTACGAGGTGCAGCTGAGGCGTGAGCCGAGTGGTTTCAGGTGTACACCGGAGCGCGCCCGGCTCGTCCTCGTCGCCAGGTGCGCAAGTCTCTGGCAGCGCGTTCCGAGGTACCGGGTGTCTCTGTGCAATCGGGCTGACGTGGGACCCCGGCTGGCTGAGTCCTAACAATTACCACACAGTAATAATGTACTCATATTAATAAACAGGTATAAACACTAAATTTCCCCAGATTTTTTACACTATTCTAAATGTCGACATTTTAAACTAGAACAGGCACTCGGTAGAGTGCATAGCTTCACCGCAGCCACATTTTGGCATTAGTTGCATGCCAATTGGATACAAATTGACCGTGCTATGGTAAAAAGAAGATGTTGACCTTTTCATGACCTTGACCTGTGACCCAGTCAATCCCAAAATCTAATCAAATGGTTCCTGGATAATAACCAATCATCCCGCCAAATTTCATGTGATTCAAGAATATT
The DNA here is from genome assembly GCA_036178185.1 of Liparis tanakae. Lineage (NCBI taxonomy): Eukaryota > Metazoa > Chordata > Actinopteri > Perciformes > Liparidae > Liparis > Liparis tanakae. The sequence continues at coordinate 14,925,561 of CM070094.1, forward strand.
TTGAACTTTTTCATGACCTTGACCTTTGACCTGATCGATCCCAAAATCTAATCAAATGGGCCCCGGATAATAACCAATTATTCCACCAAATTTCACTCGATTCGGTTTAATACTTTTTTACTTATGCGAATAACACGGATGCACGCACACACGCACACATACAAATACAAGGCGATCAAAACATTACCTTCCGCATTTTCAATGCAAAGGTAAAAATACAAAATCCCCATTACATTGCATTCAGTGATAGAAAACAAAACTTTTGAAGTATACACTACCGTTCAAAACTTTGGGGTCACCCTGACAAATGTGTTTCAATGAATACTCAAACTTTTATTCATCAAATGAATTGTAAAATGAATAGAACATATAGTCAAGACATTGACAAGGTTAGACATTATGACTTTTATTTGAATATTCATTTTGTTCTTTAAACTTTAAGCTCAAAGGAAGGCTTTATAGCTTCTCCCACCAGGTGTGCTAACATTAAAAAAGATTTTCAGATTTCATTTAAAACCAGACGTTTCCACCTAGAATAACATCAATAATGTATAGAGTGTATTTCTGATTAATTTAAAGTTATCTTCATTGAAAAAAACCGTGTTATTCTTTGAAAAATAAGGACATTTCTTTTGAACGGTATTGTACATAGATTACAGCTGTGAACCTTGAGTTCCTGTAAACAAATGGCCACTTTAACTCAACATATTGTGCCTAATATTTATACCTTTTAAAATTTAAACGGCCAGTGCTGAATAGGTATCGCAGTGCTGTATTGATGTGAATGAGGCCCTGGTTGTCGAGTGCCATCTGTGCAGTTTATTTTAGTTTAGGGTTAATTCTGAAACACTAAATGTTGAGCAGTAGAACATTTAATGAGCCATAAATACACCATTTTAGGACTCTGGGACACTCATGGCCGCGGACCTCAGTGTGAGTGTGTATTGGAGGCCACATGTTTCTCCCTCCTTTATTTTTCTCTCTCCTTCAGTAAAAAATAAATAGGCCTAATGGCACTCCAATTCTACATGCCACTTTCCAGCAGATGGCGGCTCCATGTGAGGCTTAACTAATTATAAACATGTAAATAATGCAAGGTACTCTGGCTGAGAGGGCTCATTGTAGTGAGGGAGACGGAGCGAGACAGAGGGGACTTCAGGCTTTGCCAAACCGGATCACCCGGCCTACGAGACACATGTCCTGAAACTACTCCACGGCAAATTCCTTCATTTAAATGATTTGCATATTGATGGAGGTCACGCTCATGTTGGAGTAATCAAGACCTCATGTTTGCTCAACGCTGTCATGAATAATAACTGGTGGATTTTGATTAGGAGTTGGGGTCTAAACAGAGACGGCAGTGCGGGAGGCGTCCATTGGTAATGCATTAATTAAAGAGATGCTTTACATTAGTGAATGAGTAGCGAGCGTCCGTTGTGAAGCACTTTTGTTCTTTTATCAGTTTTTGTCCGCCTACCTGATGAGCCGAGTCATTTCAAAGGCTGCAGTGAAACAATATGTGCCCCTCGACACAACTCGTTATCTTCAGGTGGTCCTTCAAGCTCGTTGACTTTTATCTTCACTTTTTCTTTTTCAAGTAATTTGGTGCCCTTCAAGTGAAAACCCACTGATAAAAAAGGCCTATAATGGAGTCATCTGATGATTGAGGAGATATTAGGTAATTTAGCTGGAAACGAATGCCGGTTTGTTTTATCTGCCTGTCATGGACATTTTTTTTGGGGGGGGGGGGGGGGGGGAATAACCGAAAGGTGTACAGACACAGGACAAATGTGTTGGAATATTGGTAGTAACAATATTTCCTGTTTTGATTGCTCATTCATTCAGATGTGAACTGGTTGGGTCCTTTCTGAGATACACATCCTCGTAAAAAGCTACCTTCAAACATCCTTTGGCCATGTTTGTATTTGCTTGGGTGAAATCTGGTTACTAAGGTTAATGAAACACAGGGAGGCACGAGAAAAGAAGGCACTGACCCACATCGGAAGAACGCTTTTGAGGAAAGATGTTTTGGTTCAAGGACAATCTGGGATCGAGGGCAAATAACTACTTTTGAAAGTAAAGCACTCTCCTTCCTCTTGAATAGAATCCAGTGTGGACTTCCTTGACAGAGACCTGTAGCTGAGGTTGATTGGATCAATGGAGCTCCTCAATAGATGAGGTGCCAAGAATGTGTTGTTTTGCGAAGCAAAACATGAAAAAAAGCCATTGCATTAGAAAGAAAATGTTTTGAAAAATAAAGAAATGCCATTTTCAAAAGATGTAATAGCTCAGGTTGACATCGAACCATGCGATACGGCAGAAGCTCCGGAGAGCATCCACACAAATCTATATAATAATTAATCACAAAGCTAAACTCAAGATGAAGTGTGTTGTCTAGACTCTTTGCAGCCTGGGGGGCCTTGGCAAGAAAAAAATGGAGCATGAATGTTTCATAAGCTCCATGATGAGAGTCTGAGGTGGCTGCAATGACATATTCTATAGAATTAGGTGTGAGACTGATCACAAAGCTCAGGGTTTTGATTTCAACAATCGAGTCTGCAGGTAACAAAAAAGTGAATGTACCTTTTTTTTTTAAGATTCCCTGATCACAATGTGTTGGTTGCCAATGGTTACAAATTGGGATGAGCCATATCGGCCAATAAAGATTGTTTTTGTTGTTGCCTTGTCTGGTATCCAAGTTTACATGTTCATTTCAACAACCTTGCATTCAAACACTATAACAGGAGATATTAGAGTGTATTTTTCTTGATAAAAACAATCTTGGCATTATCTATCCATATGGTTCACAGGTCAACTACATGGCATTCATCCATTCATAAATGTATAGCAGTGGCTACCATACAAGTTACCACCTGCCCATTAGAACTACCCAACATCCATACAACCCCGATACAGCCTACAAGAGCATCTTTGGGCTTAAGTGTCTTGTCCAAGGACACATAAAAATGGAGCCAGGGATTGAACCACCGATCCTCTAAATCAGGGGTGTCAAACTCATGTGAACCGTGGGCCAAATCAGCATCATGGCTGCCCTCTTAAAGGGCCAGAACCACTTTATAAACTCCTCGAACATATTGTTAAATAACTCTCTCTATATTAGATTATTGTTTATTTGAGTGTAGAAATGTTGTATGTAAGAACATGTCTCTAATATTACAACTAGGGCTGTCAGTGTTAACGCGTCAATCTATGCGATTAATTTGGCCGTGTTAAAATAAATTAAAATATTTTAACGTAATTAACGCAACTTTGTTTACTTCCGGTGTTCGTTGATGTTTTTGCACTTTTCTGAGTGTCAAGCCGCGGCAGTGTGGTTTCCGTTTTTAAAACTATGAGTTTTCCGCGAAAATACCGAGCAGAAATCCGTTTAAACTCGTGGATTAATAAATCGGGTTCCTCCTGCGCCTTCTCCCTCCGGCTGCTGCTCCGCTCCACAGACACAGACACACAGACGTGTCGGGTGACGCGACGCGCAAAGAACTCGTCACACGAAACCCTTCACCGTGATTGGTCAATCCGTTTGTCTGTCAACATTTTGTGAAAAGAACAACCAATCAACACTCAGTAAATCACAAGGCCCGCCCACCTCCCAGTTGCGGCTCATTAGCAGCCTGACAGAGAACCAGAGAACACGAGGAGGACAATGAGCCTCGTGATAGAGATGAGATTGTTCTGGAACGTTTGATGTAGAACACGTGGGGTTGTGTGTCATATGCAAAAGACTTTAAAAGGTGAATTATATTCAATTTTTGTAAAATGTATAAAATGCCACCAGCCTCCAGAGTGACACATTTGAATGTGAGTCAGTTTCCAAAGCCACTGGTTCTGCTGCTGTTCAGTGTTAAAGATGACAGGTCCAATGGGTCTCCAATGCACCTTGTTTAGTAATCTGATGTTTCACTGAAGAAACTATTATCATCCACGACATTAAATCCCTGGCTGGCCCTTTATAGGTCGGAGCCTCTCTGAGACACAGCTCTGTGTGAAGGTGTCTTTAACAACAAATACTATCAAACAAGAGTCTAAAACACACGCTGTCTGAAGGGATTACTGCTTTATTTAGAAGATCTAGTCTTTAGAAGAAAAAACACAGATATTTGCGATTAATCGCGATTAATGAATTTCAAAATGTGCGATTAATTAGTTAATTTTTTTTGAATCGATTGACAGCCCTAATTACAACATGAACCCATTTAATCCTAAATCTTCAAAATAAAAATGTGGGGTATTTTTCTTCACTTTCTTTAAGAAAAAGTGATCACGTGTCTTTAAAGCCGCCAGGAGTCACATACAACGATGGGGCGGGCCGGATTCGGCCCGAGGGCCTTGTTTGAACCTGTGATCTAAATGAAGGATGACCCGCTCCACCACTGAGCACTAGTGTCGCATCCCCACCACCACTATCGCATCGATTTTGCGCCCGTACCTCTTATGCAAAAGCCGTTCCTCTTAGCGTGACGTCAGGTAGAACAATTTAAAATAAATAACTTTGCAAAAGCTTCGATATATATATATACATATTGAGCTGGCGTAATTAAACTAATCGAGTGTTGATGCAGTAAATTGAACTCATGAACTCTGGTCAAGGTTACCCCCCCCCCCCCCCCACCTCTGCGAATGTTTTCTTGGAACAGAAACATCACCAATGCATGTTTAAAATGGCATGGAACCTGTCTAAATCCTGAGTCCAGAAGCAACCTCCTTGTTTCCCAGACATCTGTAGTTGCTGACTGCAGCACTATATCACGGCAATCGCGCTTGGCATCCCAACATCGAACGTCTGGAGTGTAGAGCAAGGTTTTTTAGTGCCAAAAATCATCACTCTACACTCCAGAGAGTGTACGGGGAGGGTATCCATGTGCATTTACCGGACAGCAATTGCCTTTTAGATTGCTAAATAAGGGCTTTATTAGATGATTGGACTCGACCCACCTGGATCCCAGATGAATTTAAAAAATCCACATACCTGCGGTATATGAGAAGCTAGTCGTCCCCCGCTGTGAGAGGCGATACGCCCGACCCCATTAAGTTCTCCTCCCTCCCTTCTGACCTTGTTTGTTCAATTGGAATCACTGTCAGAAAAGCTTTGTATTTCCGGCGGTGTTCTCCATGTGCTCCGTTGACCCATTGACTCACCTTTGACGCAACTGAAGACCGCAGCTACGGTTGGGAAATGTGATACAGTATGTCTCCCGATGAATATGGCGTGGCTGGTTTGACCTCTGGCCTCGGACATGAAATGCATTCACCTCTTCGCCCTCAAGCAACCAGCCCGGGGCTGTAGGGTCTCATCCTTCCATTCTGATGTTGGCATCTCTCTGCACAGGAACAACCACATTGGAATCACAAGGCTTTAAAAAGCTAAATGCATTTTAGTGTTCGCTGTCAAGAATTTCCCTTTTGCCAGTATCGTACTTTAATGTTCTGAAAACATAATCCCGCTGTCATTTTACAGTGCATCTACCGTCATTTATTTTGAAAGTGTATTATTGTTGATTGGATTACAGTATGTGAGAGTAGGATAACTGGGCTTTACTGTGCTTTTATAGCAGGCCAGCCTGTTTCTGTTTATTTACAGAGAGTAATAGAATCTGTGCCTCGTTCACATAATGCCCCACAGAACATAAAAATAGAAGACCAGATAGTACACATCCGATAACATATTAGTATACAATTAATATATATATATATATATATATATATATATATATATATATATATATATATATATATATATATACACATATTTAAATATACAGTATATAACATATATTTCTATAAATATATATACATATAAATAAAAGATTGGCTATAATTAAGTCATAGCCTTAACCTCAGAGAGGATGAATTCAAATATCATCAATAACAGTGAAACAAACAACTGCTACAAAGCAGGAATTGCAATAAATAAAAAAACGCTGTGGGCATCAACCTGGAGGTAAGACGGCTTTCATTAGAATAGCCAGTCACATCTCATCATTCAACAATGATTAGTAGGCTGTAAGCAACTTCATGAATGAGAAGTGATTCCATCATGACAGAAACACATGAGCGTCCAATCGTCAACACGATGTTGATAGATAGTGACTGAACTTGTAAAGGGATGATGACGCGCATTTCCACCACTATAATAATGATAGTATATGATTTATACTGATAAATGACCGTGAAAAAAACCCACACGGGACATTGCTGTTCAAGCATATTTCAGTTTCAGACCACTATCTCTCATTGGCCGGCTGTGTTCAGAGCAAAGAGATCCGAAGCGGTAGTTCCACCGGTCGATAACATCTAGAGTTAAACCAATGGTGCAGAAGACACTTACACTACTTATAGACAATGAGAATATACCTATAAAAGGACATCATTAGACCACACGCAAACCTGTTGAGATATAAGCCTGTTGAGATATAAGCCTGTTGAGATATACGGCTGTTGAGATATACGGCTGTAGAAATATACGCCTGTAGAGATATACGCCTGTAGAGAGATAAGCCTTTAGAGATATATGCCTGTAGAGATATAAGCCTGTAGAGATGTAAGCATGTAGAAATATAAGCTTGTAGAGATATGGGCCTTTATCAGAAAAAAAAGCTAATCCCTGCTGTTTGATTTAGTTCACCCGGAGCTGGTTTCAATCGACTTCCGTGAACACGATTATAAGCGATGTGTGCGATAACAGAGATAGGTGAGCCCAACATGAGGTGGATCCAACAGTTACTTTACACATTTAGAAAATACACCACTTGAAAACATCCTGACACTTACTGGTGAAAAAAATGATTGCTGCCATAAAAATAGAGAGATTACGAGCGTTTATTGATGCTCCGAGTCCTCACAAGGCCAATGGGACGCAGCTCTCCAGTCATTCTGAGGATTTAAGTAACTGATTATGCAATAACAGAAACAGAGAGGATGGGCTGGAATGACAAATAAGGCACAGAGGAATCACTGTGCATGAAAACCAAAAAGGCATTACATGATCAATGCAATAGTCCGATAATGAAACATATGCATTCTGCAATAGGTAGTCCCGCATCATGAGTACCTTTACCTGGCATGTTGTTAGATACTGGGATAGAAGAATCCACATATTTTACAATGCACTCCCTGTTAACCAGCTGAGTCAGCTGGAAATATTAACAAGAACCACCTGGAGATATCGTTTTTAATTAACTCGTGGAGCTAACGTGAGGTCAATTAGCTCGTAAACAACAGATTTAATTTGTCAGCAGTAGTTGTCATTTAAGAGGAAAAGGCAAGTCAAGTCTAATGCCGACTTTTTTGTCTCCCGAAGCTCTACATTAGTGAAAAAATGTATGAACACAAATCCTGAACCAGCATCATAAAGAATGCAGAGCAAGAATGGAAAGTTTGATATTGGTCGCTGCGTTCGTTCGTCCAATATTGTTTTTACTTTTCTCACCTCATTTGTCACCTTTTTCCAAACAATTACGCAGACCAATTATTATAATTCAATCCAAAAGAAGAGCGGGATGAGGTGATTTATATACGCTGTATGCCAGGGGTCACTTTTTGACACGGAGAGCTACTTCAAAAGGTACAAGATAATACAAGGGCTACTTGTTTGATTAAAAACTTCCCGAATAATACATTTGCAAAAATCACCTTTTAATAATAAGCTGCCACACGACATCCACATGATTTGATGAAACTGTAAGCTTTTTTAACTACGGTCTTTTGATTGTTCTGACCAACATTCTAATCAAGAACATAGATGGTGCCGAAAACACTTACAATAATACTAAAGATTTTAAAAACAATAGGTCCTCCGCAATGATTGTTAGCATTCGGGCCCTAATATTAACAAGCTTAGAGGTTATGTTTGCACTTTCTTTTTGCTCTAGATATCATTTGGACTCTATCACTGAGATAAAGATAAACTAATTTAATGTAAAATATACCATTCAATGGAAAAAATGTTACACATTAATGACTACTGACATTCAGTAACTACCTGGACCTACAGGTCATCATTTACTTTGAGCTCGCCTCATTGGCTGTAATCCTGACTCTCTTTGAGAGAGTCACTTGGAGAGTGTCAAAGTCAGCGCAGCAGCCTCCTCAAGGTCCTAGTGCCCGGGGATTATGGCCTTTTTTGGCTGTTTTTTTTTGACGGAGTTCAATGTTGACTATTTTTAGAACAGGCCTTGCGGCGACACGTTGGTCCCTGTGGGCGACCAGGTGCCTGCGGACACCTTGTTGGCTGCCTCTGCTGTAAGCAATCAGGGCTCGTACAAAAACCTTGGGGGATCAATCTATTTGAAGAAGAAGAAGAATTCAAACCTATTTTGGTTCCGTTTTTTTATTTGTTTCGTAACTGCTGGTCAAGTCAGACAGAAACAAAAGGTTTAAGGAATTGCAAAAATGTCGTTTTACATCCAAGTGTGTGGTTTTATTCTCTCAACATCGTGACGTCTGCGTGCTTTTCTTGATTATCTTTCAAATCAGAGCTCAGGAAAGCCGTCAGGACCGTGATCTATGAGAAGTCTTGGACAGCCCACATTCTTGCTGTATGGAGCGGGGAGACGTGTTCGCTCTTGATCCCATGAATAATAATATTTAAAGTCAGCCTCGCTTCACTTTCCCTGGACGGCTGCGTAGAGTCTTTTATCTGCCGATGTGTTCTCGGCTGTGATTGATCAATCTATCTTTATCTTAAGATATGCCGATGCATGTGAAGCATTGGACAGTAAAAATTGCTTTTAAAATGTTTTTAAAAAGATCTGTGAAAAAGAAATTATAAAAAAAGAAACTTTTAATGAGCCCTTAAAGCGACACTATGTAACTTTTCCCCTGTAGCGCCCCCTTCAGGTATTTAACGTTTACTTCAGTGTCGTGAAATTCTGGCTCTCGAGCCATATATGGCTCTTCCAGCTCGAGTCACAGCTGATCTAATAATAATAATAATAATATATTTGATTTATATAGCGCTTTTCCAGGTGCTCAAAGACGCTTTACAACACATAATTAAAAGAAAAAGAAAAAACCTAAAAGCTATGCATTATAAATTACGATAAAAACAAACAATAAAAGCAAATAAGAACATACAGAGCACACAATCACACATTAAAAGCAATTTTGAACAGGTGGGTTTTGATTTGTGATTTGAATAATGACAGTTCGGTGCAGTCTCGGATGTTTTTGGGAGAGAGTTCCAGAGAGAGGGGGCAGAAATGGAGAATGCTCTGTCACCCCAAGCCCGGTGCTTGGTCCTGTGTGGGATGGAGAGGAGGTTGGCATCAGAGGAGCGGAGTTGGCGGGATGGAGTGTGATGGTGAAGCAGATCGGTGAGGTAGCAGGGGGCCTGGTTATGGAGGGCTTTGTAGGTGAGGAGAAGGATTTTGTAATGGATACGTTGTGGGACGGGGAGCCAGTGGAGGGTCTGGAGAACAGGGGTGATGTGATCGCGGGAGCGGGTGTGGGTGAGTAGTCGAGCAGCAGAGTTCTGAATATACTGGAGTTTATTGAGAATTTTTGATGTTGTGCCATAGAGAATGCTGTTGCAATAGTCTATTCGGGAGGAGATGAAGGCGTGGATTAGTGTTTCAGCAGCAGATGAGGTGAGTGATGGACGAAGACGGGCGATGTTTCTGAGGTGGAAGAAGGCAGTTCGGGTGATTTGTTTGACATGGTGTTCGAAGGAGAGGTTGCTGTCTAACATGACTCCGAGGTTGCGGATGTGTGGGGATGGGGACAGAGTGGAGTTGTCCATGGCGAGGCTGAAGGTATGACTGGTTTTGGTGAGAGATTTGGGACCGATGATGAGCATGTCAGATTTATCACAGTTGAGTTTTAGAAAGTTGGTGTTCATCCAGGATTTGATGTCAGTGAGGCAGTTGGTTAGGGTAGTGTGAGTGGCAGTGGTGATGGCCTTTGTGGAGATGTAGAGCTGGACATCGTCGGCATAGCAGTGGAACATGAGACCGTGTTGGCGTATGATATGTCCAAGAGGTAGCAGATAGAGAATGAAGAGAAGTGGACCAAGCACTGAACCCTGAGGGACGCCCTGAGACAGAGGAGCAGTGAAGGAGGTGCAGTTGTTGATATTGATGAATTGTTGTCTGTTTGTAAGATATGATTTGAGCCAGGATAGAGCAGATCCAGTGATGTTGAGGGACGTTTTGAGGCGGGAGAGAAGTATGTTGTGGTTTATGGTATCGAAGGCTGCAGTGAGATCCAGGAGAATGAGGATGTTGAGGTGACCGGAGTCTGAGGAGATGAAGAGGTCATTGGTGACTTTCAGAAGTGCTGTTTCAGTGCTGTGCTGTGAGCGGAAACCAGATTGAAATGGCTCGAACAGATCATTGGAGGTGAGGTGGGTTTTGAGTTGTGCAGCGACGACGCGTTCCAGTATTTTCGCTAGGAAGGGAAGATTTGAAATGGGCCGGAAATTGCTCATGGTCTCAGGGTCGAGTCCAGGTTTTTTGAGGATGGGGGTGACAGCAGCCAGTTTAAGTGTGTCGGGGACTGAGCCAGTGTTGAGGGATGAGTTAATTATTGTAGTGATGAGTGGTGCAATGGCTGGGAGACATTCCTTGGCGAGAGTAGATGGGATGGGGTCCAGGCTACAGGTAGTGCTTCTCATTCCTTTTATGACTGAAGTGAGCTCCGACGGGGTCACAGGGGAGAATTTAGAGAGGGGCGGTGTGGTGAATACGGGGACAGCAGGTGGAGAGATGGAACTAGCGGGGGAGGTGTTCAAGTTGCCGTAGATTATGTCAATTTTAGTATTGAAAAACGAGAGGAAAGAATTGCATTTGTCAACTGTAAAGGTTTTGGAGGTGTTGTCTTTGGGTTTGAGAAGTTTGTTTATTGTTGAGAAGAGAGCCTTAGGGTTAGAGGAACCAGAGTGTATGAGGTGTGAGTAGTAGGTGGACCGGGCTGAGATGAGAGCGTCTTTATATTGTTGAAGGTACTCGATGTGGGCTTGGAGATGGACTGTTAACCCGTTTTTTTGCGGAGTCTTTCAAGCTGGCGCTTACGGGATTTCATTTGGCGGAGTTCAGGAGTGTACCAGGGAGCAGAGTGTTTGAAGGAGACCGTTCTGGTTGTAATGGGAGCCAACTGATCAAGACAGGAGGAGAGAGTGTTATTATAGTAGTTTACCAGATCAGACGGATTGTCAGGCAGCGGGGAAGGGTGGAAGACATGGTACTAGCAAGAGAGACTGAAATAGTTACGGGGGAGATGGTTTTGAGATTCCTGAATGATATATTGCGCTTGGCCATTGGTAAGGGGATAGGGATGTCAATATCCATGGTGATAGCCAGATGGTCGGAGATATTTAAGTTGAGGCTGGAGAGATGAGGTATTGTGAGACCAGTGGAGCAGACCAGGTCCAGGATGTGACCACGGTTGTGTGTGGGAAGTCAATATGTTGTGTGAAATTAAAGCATTGCAGCAGTTCCAGGAATTCAGTGGCAAATTTACATTCAGCATTATCAATATGGATGTTAAAGTCCCTAATAGGAGAATGGTGGGTGAGATTGAAGAGAGCTGTGTCAGAAATTCTGAGAAGTCAGAGAAAAAGGAGGGTATGGCTTGGGGGCGATAGATAACAGCAATAACTAAAGGAGGGGACCAGAGAGTTTGAATGTGAGATGTTCGAAAGAGTTAATAGCATGAATGGGAATGGTTGTTGTTTTAATGTCCTCCCGGTAGACAGCAGCGACACCACCACCCCGCCCCTCAGAGCGTGCTTTGTCAATGTACGTGAATCCTGGTGGAGCGGTCTGATTGAGGGAGAAATAGAGATATCACAGCTGATCGATGCGAGCTGCCGGCAGCTGCCGGCAGCGCGTCTCGGCAGCCGCAGCGAGCTGTTTAGCCGTGGCATGTTATTCTGTCTCTACGTGTCGCATAACGGAGCAAATAAAAAGTCAACTGTGAGCGTGGACTGGCACTATATGACGTTGGTAATCACTGCCAGAAAGCAAGTTGAAGTACTTCCTGTTCCCCAACTGGAAGTACCGGGCCGGTCCCAACATCTTACATTCAGCAGTTTTCTGGCCACAGACCCCCGATGGCAGTGGCGGAGGCGCAAATCAACACAATTTTTTTCAAGCTGTTATTTTAAGGTGGAAAAGTTACATAGTGGGGCTTTAAATGTGAAAAGCTTCACTAAAAGAGCTTCAGCCGCCTCGTGCCGAACACACAGCCTCTCTCCACAGGAGACTTCAAGGCTTTTCACTTTTTGAATGTCCACCTTCCATTCCAGTGCCGGTGGACGTGGTAGGAGTGCTGCGCACCCTGATGCCTGTTGCATTTTACAGGTGAAAACAGCAGCAACCAACACTTCCCTCTTGGTGAAGACACCTCTGTTCTGCTCCGTGCTGGAGCAGGTGGCCTCTGTGGGTTGGAGAGGAATTACTAATGTATAATCAGTTAATTACAATGTGCAAACAGGAGCAATGTGAGATGGCGAAGGAGGCGGGGACAACGACTAAGGAATAACATCACGGGCAATCTTTACAATTTAACTGAAATACAAATCCCCCCCCCCCCCCCTCCTGCTTTCCTCATCTTAACCGCCAATAGAATTCGCAGCCAATTTGCTTCAGTAATTAGTCGAGGTCACACGTCGCACTTTGATTTCATAAAGAAGGCAATCAAACCGACGATCACGACAACAACGTTGGCACGTTTTGGTGTTAATGGTTCTTAAATGGGAGAGACGGCACTGAGGTTCTTACACTGTGACGGTAGCCGCAAGATCATTATCTCGGTCTCTTTATGAAACCTGTTGGTGATTATCCACCCTGGTTCTTTAATGGTTTGGGGCCCCTGGATGCAGCTGCCATGCCCACTGAACTGTCATGTGACAACGTGAGGGGGTTGCCCGATGCCACTCGTCAAATGAAATGTCGACCAGCCGAGGCCCGGCGAAGGAAATTCAGTTATATGAACATGGGCTGGACGACTCGACGACATCATAGCAAGGTGTTTCTCGTATTACCATATTAAGAGGGTTATATTAAGCTAGGCTGAAAGGGAGGTGGTGAATTTATCTGGAGCTTTGGGGAAATGTATTTACCTTTTTAGCACCTGTCTTTTAAAAAAGAATATGTTCACCTGGGTTATTACATTGTCTTATCGTTTTTTAATTGAAATGCACTGGATAACCTCTAAAATGGGTAATTGCGCCGGGTGGGAGCGTCGTCCTGGCTGGAAAAGTGTAATTCTTTCAAGTCCTTTAATCTGTAGAGGGAACTTGATGTGCACTGTAATAAAGCAATTAAAGACTGCCCACGCTCCCACAGCAGAGCGGCATATGGATTTTTGTTCCAGCTCATAGGTTAACTTGCGTGTGGTGAGGGGCGCCCTTTTGTGTGTGTGTATGTGTGTGTGTGAATCTCAAGGCGCAGATTCCGTGTCTGCAGCCGTTTCCCCCCACGTCAGCACATCAGAGCATCAGATCATCTTTAAAATTCACAGCGCATACTCCGTGAGCTTCGCTCAGGATTTCCACTGCCGAGAGGCGTTTCCGTGGAGACCACCACCGCAGGATGGACTGGAATCTACCACCCTGTGATATTTTGACCTGTAATTAGAGCGCTCTTATCAGGCCAATCGGGTAAATGCACATTCATTGGCCTCGGATGGACAGCCTCCTGATTAAATGGACCGCTCTGAACACAAAGGGCTCATTCAGCGATGTGCGTGAAAACATCCGCGGGCGAACGCCTTCGGTTGGAGACGGATGTGAACATCAATGTGACGACATATTATAAGCTGCTCTGCGGTGTTCTGGTATCTGATATTCCAGGGAGATATTTCACAAATCAAACTCCCTGATTTTCTGCCACAAATTAGTTGATGTAAATGGATGTAGAGCCCTCTTGATGTTGACTGCAGCATTGAGTGTTCAGGATATGAAGGTGGAAAATATTGCGCACAACGCTTGAGACTACATCGTTTGCATCTTTAAAAACCCTGAAGCTTCAAGAACCTCCCTCCCCCTCCCCTCTACTAGCGATTCAGATTTTATTCTTTTAATTAGATTTGCATGTGAATATTATCAAACGTGTTTTATTGTTGATTTTAAATCTAGAACAGTTAGCTGTGACATATTACCTCTGGCTAACGGATGAACCAACAAGACCACATGATTTAATCAAGTGGATGACAAGCAGAGGTGCAAGTGGGATATAATAAGTTTTTTGTATAATCACTCTCGGCCATCCCAGTCGATCCTGTTCGTAAATCTATCTCATTATAAATAAATAGTCAGTGTAGCATCTTTAAATAATGCAATTTCATCATGCCACTGATACCTCTATTTGAAATATCTTCTATTTGTACTTTCTGATGTGCCTGTCTTGTCTTTTTTTCTGTTTGTATAATGTGAAAAGAACCTTTACAGCCCACTAGTTCAGTCAAACTCCTCCTCTTTAACTTGTGGAATTGATTATATCCAAAGTTAAAATGCAGGGTGAAGTTTACAGTGACCTTTCTCACTCTTTCTTTCATCCACAAAGATGTCTGGGAACTGCCAGTCTCTGTGACCTCCCGCCAGGGCACCGTTCCCGTGGTCGACTCTCTCCCTGAGAGGGGCGTGGCTTATTCATCTCCGACGGACCATCCTGAGAAATTAACCTCGGAGAGACTCGAGGATGATAGAAGCAGCCGAGACGGAGAGTGAGAGACAGAAAGCCAGACGTGCAGAGAGTGTAACTGGGGAGTGAGAGAGAAGCATGGGAAAGAAAATGACTTGGCAGTCGCCCAGGCAGATCATTTACCTTCTGCTCCCTCCAACGTGATGCAGTGGAGAAGGTGAAACTGATAGTTTGGAAATGAGTGGAGTGCGGCAGACTGATGCTCAATCATCACCGCCACCGCACCGTGGCAGATAGCGGCTCCGGAGGCGTCACGGTGTTCTCCCGCCGATGTTCTCTGGAACGGATCGACGGGGTTTGTTCTCAGAGCGCGACACCGAGCGATTAAAGGACAAACACTTTGACATTTTGTAACCGTTTGCTCGAAGAAATGTTTGTTCCATTTCACGGTGGGAGTTATCGGCGCTGTGGTGGGAAATACAACATTTTCCCCGCCAAAACGATTGTTTCACGCTCGTGCGTGATTGCTGCATCGCTCATTGTAGACTATAATGCTAATGATTTATTATTGAGTGTGATCACTCTGAGTGGAAAGCGTAACAACGAGCTGGTTTCCCAACAACATACTAGTGAACCTGTGATGCGGACCGGATGAGTCACGAACAAACGAAAAGTAGTGATGCTAGCCTGAAATGTGCTGCTTCTCTGTTTTGCTGTATTTGCTGTATTTTTGTGTGTTCGTTTATTCTTAGATATGCTACTTTAGGCTTATCGGCTGCTGGAGGATGTTTTAGGATACACTGAGCACCTATCTTCTCTCTCTACTTATGGATGCATTTACATCTCTTATTATTAACTCTGCTTTCTCTCGGGAGTCTTTGTGACTCCACGTCTCACAGGGTCCATCGGCCCTGGTGGGTTTGATCCTCCTCTGTTGCTCTCCTGAAGGTTTATTCCCTTTTTTCCCTGTCAAAGTTTTCTATGTTCAAATTCATAATTTGTGATCTTGGGCTATATAAACTGAATTGAATTGAAATTAACTTAACTTAACTTCTAAAAATGAATACCAACTCAAGGTCCAGTGGGCATTTGCCTTATCTGTTGTACATCAGGTGCTGTGAAATAATCTTTGATGACCAGAAACAAAAGACATAATTGAATCATCTCTTCCTTCCAGTAAAACCTGAGCCGACTCTGGAATCCGGGAAGTTTCACTCGCAAAGCCGCTTGACTTCTTCTGTAATTAGATGTTTTTCGAATTGAACATTCTTGGATTACCTTCCTGAGAAAAGATGTCAACGATAAGATGGGAGTCGACAACAGCACTGGTCCCAGTGAGGCGAAACGGATACGACCGAACTGCACCATAATGGCTTTCTCCAAAGAGTATCTTACCTTTGGATCAAGGTTGGCTCAATGTGAATAATAGTTAGTCACTCATCCTGCTGTAGACTTTGAAACTTGACCTCAGGTCAATGGCGGAATCGTGCCTCGTAAAGATTTAATACATGAAAGCTGCGAGCTGCGATGACTGGGTTCTCATACCTTTGCACCCGGCCCTGGCCCTGGATATGGTAAATGGACCTGTACTCGTGGAGCGCTTCTCTAGTCTTCCGACCACCCAAAAAACTACATGACATCATTCACCCATTCACACACTGAAGGGAGGAGCCACCTGCCCACATGACTAAGTAACATTTGTTGAGGATGGACGGGAACACACCTGGACGGATATCACTGAAAACAAACAGCGGTAGACTTTTACTTCAAATCTATAAAGCGTTTAATTAGAAAATCATGATACAGTTAGACAGACACATGCATGGACCCAACGTTCAGAGCTGACACCATTCAAGGCCTCAGAGCTGAAGGAAGAGGTGCTGAACAGAGCGCGTGCGGCCATTAAAATACACATCAAGACCACTTCTGATTGGTCTAGAACAAAGAGGGCGGTGTCTTCTCATTGGTTCTTGCTCCTCGCTTCCGCCGTTGTATGAATATTCATTAGTCCGTGTGGCCCGCCCATGAGAGCATATGTTGTGAATAAAGGTGTGGAAAAGGGAAAGAGGTGATTAACAATGTAGCTTCCTTTGAAGCTTCTTCTTCCACTGGGGAGTCTTCCATGACAATCTCATCTCTTCCGAGATGGGACGCAGCGTCTCCGGAAGGCCGTTTCTCCGGATATTAATAAAGAGGCTCCTATCAGTAAATAAGGATGCAAAGGAGGGCATGCATGTGTGTGTGTCAAAGGGAAGCCCTGTGGTTGACCCCGGACATTTGTTGCCATTATCTATCTGTACTCATTAAAAGTATCCTGCGACGTTCCTGTAGCATAAGAGCATGAGTGTTGCTTTGTTCTGTTTAAACCTAGGATGTGCGTGATGCAGGGGAGGGGAGTGCATAAAGCTCTCTTGTGTTCACTTGTTATCTTCTTTGATCAGTCAGGCACTAGATCGCCCTGCTGAAGTTTTTTGACCTTCTCAGTGACCTTTTCACTTTTACACATAATATGTATGCACACAATAATAGGGTAAGCTAAGAAAAAGTATATATTCTTTACACATTTACACACACCGTAGGTACAGCAACAGGAGCAATTCTGGGGTGAATGTATTGTCCATAGAGACATCGACATGGGCTATCTTAGCTGGGGATCGAACCGCCGATCCTCTCTGATTGAAGGTTGAACCTGCTCACCACTTAGCCAGAGATGAGGGGCAGGGGGGGGGGGTGCTGGAGGTGAACTAGGTGAACGAGGGTCCCATCGATTCATACTGCAATGACAACTGAAGCACAAGAGAAGAGCGCAATTTTAAAATGTTGATTACAGCGATGTCATTGGCTCTAGGGGAAACGTGGTAGAATGAGGTTGGTTTATGCCAACGTGAAGCTGATAGAGGACATACTGCAGAGGATGAAGTGAAGATAGCTGAGTGAATGACAGTGTAAAGACAGTCTTAAATCTTACTGTATACAAGTTTAAAACAATAGTTTTTTGTTTCTGCTACTGTAAAAAATTAAGCTTTTGTGTCAACTCCAAAAAAGTGCAGGACACTGCAGGGAATCAAATTACCAGTATCTTTTTTACAATTATCAGCATCTTTTGTACCATTACCAGTCTTTTGTACCATTACCAGTGTCTTTTGCTTTGTTTAGACTACATGAAGGGAAAAGTCAAGCAAAAGCTGTGTGTCAAGTGTCAAGTCAATCGGTCATTTAGGGGCTATGGGCGTGGCCAAAAACCACTACAGGGGGCATTTAATTCAGTTTATTTGTATAGCCCACTTAGAGCCATTTCCTTACACCTAAATGCGAGACCCCTAAAATATCTCACTTTTTACCAGTCCCGATGTGCATGTAAAGTTTAACAAGGATGTAATAAAAACAAACAAAAGGCAATTCAGTTGGCAGAATATAAATATAAATTGCTGTGTGAATAGGGCCTGTCATCTGTATGGCTATTGCTTTGCCATTTAAGGTCGAAATAAACAATAGCAACTCTTTATTAACTGCATTCAACATGTCTACACATATGTGCCGCTCACTGAGACTAGACTACTTCTGCTGTTGGTGTTGTGTGCACGCTATCCATCATGTCTGACGGGTGCAGTGTGTTTGCACTTTAAGCAGTAAAAAGGAACATTTCTGGAGTTATGACATTCCATGACATTTAAAAATTGCACTTCAGATACTCTCAATCCTTCATACCATTTACTGATGTGTCATGTTGGTAAATGGGTACACAGACTTTGTTTTTTATGGAGCCCCCTTTCTAGTCTTGCAACCGCTCAATTTAATGTGGGCCAATTCACACTTGCAGTGACAGGAGACGCGACTGCCATACAAGGAAGCAACTTGCCCAAGGGCACTTCAACAAAAAGGGATTAAACTGCTAATCGTCCAATCAGTGGAGGCCTTGCTCCGCCTCCTTCACCACAGCTGCCACCACAGTCTTCTGAGTCTGAACACTACAGAATATGTGAGCCACGAGTAAATTCGTAGGTCTAAAGTGCTGCTACGCCTTTAAGCTACAAGAGCTTCGTCAAATATCGTACTGATTTAATAACATGTGCACACAATTTACAGGTTAATAACGCACAAGAATCTTGACACAGCCTGGGAAAATTACACCATCGGGCTAGAGTCAAAATATTAAATAATCAGACTAAATGTTTCAGCCACAGTCAACGGTTTATATTGTGTAATTCACCTAATTTCTAAAGATAGCATAGAAAAAAAGGAGATATTACATGACCGCAATCTGCATTTCAAAGGCTTGGAGCATGTTCAGTATGCACCATAATGCAAATGACCGAGTGCCGTATGTTACGCAACGTAAGCAGCGTGTCCTAACGGGCTGCTCCCTGAGTCCTTGGCCTTTGATGCTCAGAGAGCACGCTGCCTATCCATTTCTGAGCAAATTCCTTTCATCTAACAGAATCGATGGTATTTCTCTAATGATGACAAGAATGATGACTTAAAGTGCACTGAGGCTGAATTAATGGATGCACAGCACCCTCACAAACATTGATCGATACATTACAGACACTTCAGCCAATGACTTTGGCTACACGGCGGTGTTATCATTTTTCCTACTCTCGTCGTCTGTTTGAAGGTTCCTTGCTACGGAAGTGGGAGATTATTATAGGAGTAAGAGAGAGAGAGAGAGAGAGACTTAGAGTGGAATCCGGTGTTAAAAAAGAACAATATTGTTCTCTTAAAAGCAACTGAAGCCGACAGTTGGGGAATATATTATTGCAGAGAATTTGTAAAGCTCAATACGCGGCAGCTTTGTGAGATGGGATGGATTTAGAAGAGCAGCGATGACACAGGTTGGTTTAATCTTCCGAGCACTTTGTAGTGTTGCTTTCCCCCAAAAAAGCAAGAGAAGAAAAGAGCACTTTGTATTTTGGATATACTCCCCCACCATATCGTTGCGGCACTCGGTTTGTCTATTTGTTTGCCTCCTTCGGCAAATGAATAGATTTGGAAATGAGTGATTGTGTGTGACATAATTATAATTCTTGTGTTATTTAAAAAAGAAAAAGTAGATATGTTTAAAAGCATATGCCTCCCTCTGTGATATCTGCATGTTCTCTTTCAATGTTGGATATTAATCATCTACAAAACAAATTTAATGACACTGGAATTAGCAATGCGACCGAAATATTCTGCATATTCACAATCGCTAAATAAAAAGTGTACAGATTGCATCCGAAATTCAAGCATCAAAAACTTTATTTTTAATTAAAGTGTGTTGGATAAGATGAAGAAATGCATGATAATAACTTTTTAAAACACAATTAAAAAAAGCAAAACAAAATTAATTCATATGTAATACATTCTTAAACAACCTTTTCCATTGACATTGAAACTAACCGTAAAAATATTAAACATCTATATTAAGAAATAAGTCGAGACTGAATTGTAGTGTGTGTATACACAGATGCACACTAGAGAGCTGAAGAAGCACAATCAGAAGGTTTAAATGAAGGGGAAGGTTTGTTGTTCCATGCCATGGGCAACTAAGGTAATTTCTTTAAATCAAAAATCTACATAATTCCATCAATAAACATGAAGTGTCCCAAAGGAGAAAAAAAACATCTATGCTCCTCTCCTATTCACCCCCTCTGTGTCTCTAACACACACCTATTTTTACTTTTTCTTAATTTTTACGGTATTACTTTTGAGACATTACATGGACTCATTTCCTTTCCTTGAGGCTCTGAGAATAACAATAACATCTCCCAGCCTGACTCTTACCCTGACCTTTAACCTTTAGTCATCATTTGGCTTGAAAAGATTAACTGAAGTAGTCAATCTGATGAGAAAGGACGTTTGACATAAAACAATTGCTGACAATGTTTAAATCTATTTGACAAAAAGTAAAACGTGAGTTGTCAAAATCTTGAACAGTGGTATGTTCTGTAAAGCAAGGGAA
The DNA here is from genome assembly GCA_036178185.1 of Liparis tanakae. Classification (NCBI taxonomy): domain Eukaryota; kingdom Metazoa; phylum Chordata; class Actinopteri; order Perciformes; family Liparidae; genus Liparis; species Liparis tanakae. The sequence goes on from CM070094.1 coordinate 14,946,102, forward strand.
CGAGACACAGGTGAAAACAACGAGGGCGGGGCTTGCAATCAAACAGGAGGCAGAGGAGTGGCTGAGCGCAGTTGAAGGGAATGAACCAATCAGGAACAGGAAGTGCGGGCAAACAGAGGACACGTTTTCATGCGCTGCCATTTCTTTGGGTATTATGTGTCAGTCAAAACGATAATGGATGGATATTCATGGGAGGTTGTACAACATTAACCACATGTTTTAAACTATAGATAGATTAGTGGCGTGCCGTGGGTCTGGGGCTTGGGCCTTCAGTGAGGTCCTACACAGTCCAACCCAAATTAATCCACCTCTTATTACTATCATTATGACGCCATGGCTCTAGACACTATACAGTTAGACAGAGACGCAGTACAACAAATTAATCCGTTTAGGAAATCAAGTTTCCAAGTTCTGAGGTTCTGCATATACCTGCCCAGAGGACCCGCCTCTCAATATTCAGAGCTGTCAACTCTCACGGTTTCGCCGTGTGACACACGCTTTTGCGTGTTTTTACACGCTCTCACGCCACACAACCAATTTCTCACGGCAAAAGAAATTCTGATTTGGGTCGCAGCGCGTTGGTTCCTTTTCAAACTCCGCGACGATATATGGCGCTAAGGAACGCATCTGTAAAGCTGTTCGCTGCATACACATCTATTGACCCCAAAGAGTCTCGAAGCTAGCAGCAGAAGAAGATGTTCAGACAGACACAGCGAGCAGAGACTACGGTAGGGCCGGGCTCTCAAGTGTCACGCATTGAGAGTGACAGTCACGCATTTCGGTCTTAAGTCACGCTCTCCCGCCACACATCGTATTTATCACGCTGAAAAAACCTCTCGGCTATTTAATGTTTTAATGTGCCGCAGCGCCAACAGGAGCCGCGCTGACCTCACGGTGGAGAAATCAAACGCTCCCTGGAGGTCTGCTGCGAGATGCCACTTATCAGCCAATCAAAAAGAAGGAAAAAAAAAAAATCAGAAAAAAAAAAATCTGTTCCCCTTGGGGATTAATAAAGTATAATTCTATTCTATTCTATTCTATTCTATCTGGGTAAGATTTAATCCAGCAACCAATGAAAATAAAGCATCAGTCACTCTTACCTGTCTTTAGAACCTGAGAGCTGTTAATGACATGTGGTTCAACTAAGTACTCACTCTCTTAAACTTTAAATCTTGAAATAAATAATGTGTTGTGTTTGTTTGTGTGATGTGATGTAAACTCAGCTGTCGTAACGAGCAGCAGGAGAGCACCTTGTTAACCTCTTGGCAGTGGCGGTTTTGGGCACGGGCGAACCGGGCGATGCCCGGGGGGCCACTTTTTCATGTCACGTGGGGGGCGGCACCGGCACGACCACTTAAAAAGAAAATATACATATCATTTGGGCCGCGAAGCGGTTTTCCATTATCCATTGGCGCCCCCTGCAGCTGCAGGCGACCCTGCTTGCTAAGGAGGTGCCGTCTACAGATCATGTGTGAGAAGGGGGAGGGAGGGGGCGCGGGGGAAAGTTCACCTCTGGGGTCTCCCAAATGGAACGGACAAGGGGGGGGGACGGGGGATCCACTGTAGGCTATAGAGCAATATTCTAATGCAATTAGTGGGCTTCACATCTCGACTTTCTTTCAAATAACGCACATTCATAACATTATAATTACGGGCCTATAATTCCTGCACGTTTTTGTTTTTCTGAATTGTGTAAAAATGGCTAATACAAATAGGTAATACAGAACGAGTGTCACCAAGGGCGAGGTGAATTGGTTTAGTCTTAACTTCTGTACGAGTGACAGTGTTGGGGGGGATGGGAAATGTGTTGATTGTCGAGTGCAAAATAAGCACAGAGATGGACAGAAAAAGGCCAAAGCCGTCAGGTGCCCAATTTCGAAAAAAAAGAAGAGGCGAAACGAGCAAAACATAAAGGTATGCCCCTATGTTCTCTCTGTATGATTACGGTATCCATGTCATGAATGAAGGGCTAATGTTAACTGGTGGGTATATAACTCTTACGTTTGTTAGCCTGCTATTATGCTGCCTATGCTAGTATGCTTATAAGCATACTAGCATAGGCAGCATAAAACTATATATTGTTGTGTATATATATACAACAATAATTTGGTTTTAACTAAACAAACACGAGATCTAATTTAACAATGAGATTGTGCTTTGCAACAAAACTGTTACAAGTTATTATTTATTTCCATCATTTGGGTTGACGTTGGGCCCTGTAATTAGCAAACGGAATGTTCATATCTTCTGTTGGCAGTTTCAAAGATTAACATTTGCTCCAACTCTATTTCGTAACAAAGTATAGTTTACCAGTCATAATTTGAAGTGTGGCATGCATAGAATTCGAGGCAGTAACCAAGCAGCTAATTGTTGCTCCCTGAAAGATAGGTTAATATAGTGTCTAATGACAGATATTTAGCATGTAAGGCAGTATGGAGCATGTTTATTTAAATATGCAATTCATGGATGTTTTGTATAAGAGTTATATTGTAGCCTCCGGTCTTTTGATGTCGATTTCAGGGGCACTTCTAAAATATTTTGGAGCATCCTCTGCCACTGGTCAGGATGAGCCACCCACCTCCCCCGCTAGACAGGACTCTGCTGTAGCCTCACTGTTTCAGGATGAGGTGCAGCCATCTACCTCATCAGCTACAGTCACAGGCCTCTTCTGGAATGGTCTCGACCCTACAGGATGAGCTACCATCTATGTCCTCAGCTCCTTCTCCAAAAATATCCAACATTGAGGATGAAGACCTCTTTGCCTCTAGGCCTACTTCTCCCCAGCATGAGTCTTCAGGTTGGTTTTTGCATGTCTCTGTGTGTGTGTGTGTGTGTGTGTGTGTGTGTGTGTGTGTGGTTATTTGTGTGGAGGGGGTATGCCCAGGCTAGAAGACAACTGGACAACTGCAATTTAATGTAAATGTTTATTTTTCTGAGTAGGCCTATGTGTTATGTTCCACTGCTATGTGCTTTGAGTAATGTGCCAATATGCTGTCTGATAGAAACACCTGGAGCTGAACCCCGACTGAGCCCCACTGAGGATGAGCCTCTGTCAACTGACCCTGCTAACTGGCCATCACCTCTGACTGACAGGATTCGGACTGAGCTGGTTCGAAGAGGACCATGTAGGTTGCCACCTAACTTTGTTTTTTATAAAAATGAGAGTGATGGGAGAAATTGCCACCACCAATATTTTAATAAGACATTAGTTAGTGGTGAAGAGATGGCAAGAAGTTGGCTGATGTATTCCATGGAGAACAACAGCTTCCTTTGTTTGCTTCTGCTGCAAATTGTTTTCCAAGAGGATCATTAATTTAACAAGTTCAGGAATAGCAAATTGGAAACTAAGGGCAGATGTTAGACCCCTAGCAACACATGATGGCTGAATATGATTGGATAACAAATCTAACATAAATACCAGCCCTCCAAATCTCAACCTGGCGCTGGCAGTAATGCAACCAAGACTAAAGCTATGGAATGAAGAGAATAACTCTTACTCTGTGGAATAATTCAATACATATTTGTGGGAACATATATTTAAAAAAGAAATTAGATTCTGAAAATGAAATAATGGACTTGTTGATCTCTTGCCACCAGTAGGGGGCGCTATGGAAACCGCTGCTGTGGGTTGAATTATAATTCTAAGTTAATCACAAACAACCTGTGTGGTTCTACATCCATCTTAATTTGACATCTGCGACCTTAGTCAAAGAACACATGTTCATTGTTTTGAAGATCTAATTTGGAATGATGATGCCACGATGAAGCAAAAATAAAGAATAAGCATGCACACACACACACACACACACACACACACACACACACACAGCATCCAACGTATACAAATCTATTCAATGCACTAAGCCAGCAGTCTCGCCCAATACTCTCTGATTATATACTCTGGTTCATTCAAGAGGATAGTATAATATTTCTTATTTTTTTCTAAAACAAAAGAAGAAATATTATGTTTCAAAGCTGGATATGTTTAGGAATTCTTCCTACACGTGGAAAGGACACTATAGTGTAGATGTGAAATTGCGCTTTCGTCTCATTGTCTTGATCAGCTGCAAACGGTCTTTCGTGAATAATGTTTCACGACTGCCGCATAAAATAAATAGCTTAGTGCAGCTGTTCAATACCTTTTGGAGTCAAGCAATTAATATCGCATGTGACTGCTTCGAGTATAGGAAACCGTTTTCTGTCAGCATGGCTGATTTAATAGTCAGATTAAATACAGCCAGACCGAATGAACACCTGCAGCCAAGAAAAGAAAAACAAGTCTCCCTGAGACTGGCAGCTGACAGTCAACCACAGACAATGTCCTCACATCACTGACAGGTGGGTTTAAAAAAAGACATGGAAACAAACATCAGGTAATAGCTTCTCTAACTGTTCATTCATGTACACGTCTGGACTGAAAAACTAATATTTAACAAACATTAAAACACATGAAGTGACTTTTTGTCTGATAGTCCCATGGGGAGGGACGACCCATTATATTTCGGGGGCATAGCATTAGTGTTCGTATTAAAATCCGACTTGGGAAAAGAGAACACAATGCTTTTGTAAATCTTAAAATACATTTACACCATTGTGCTATATTATAGTTCAGAGTATGAAGCGTTATTGCTTTTTTCGACTTCATTGAAGCAGCATGAAACAAAAAAATCAATAATTGTTTGACTCATTGTAAACCTATGGATGCAGATACAATTGAAACAATCTGGTCCCCCATTTCAGTCGGTTATTATTGAATATATGAATTTGAGCAGCAAATGGGACTTTACGAGTATCAACTTGGAAATCCAGAGCGTGACTTTTTTTTCTCATCCCCCAAAATAAAGTTAAATTGGCTCAATTAATCTCCACTGTCACGCATGCATGAAGACATCTAATGAGGTGCATGAAGGTACTGAGAGATAAGATTGACAGATAAGATGGATGGATATGAGGCCCCCTATAATGAAACAGATGTGCACTTTAATTGGTTCAGTGGTATTTGTCAGGCATTTGGAGAGCATGGCAGTTTCAAAAATTAGACTTTGAAACCAACATTGATTTCTTTAAGAATCCATCTTGTTCATCAGAGTGAAGTGGTGCAGCGCGTCAGTTACATGGCGGCGCTCCCACCTATCGCAGCACTGCAGCGTTATCAAGGCCGTTTATTACACCTGGGGAAAGCTTTCCACCCCACAATGCTGGGAAAAAGAGAATATTACAGTTGTACAGTCAAATGCAGGGTGGTTAACGTTTAATAGAAATGTATCGGTTACACGGCTAACGACGGGTTCACTGAATTGAGAACAAGAAGAACAGTGGCACTCAGGTTCAAACAAGCCGCAGAAGAAATGCCCTCTTGGACAGTCACAACAAACATGATTAAGTACTCTTTTACATGCCCTTCTAGTTGAGAAAATAAATGATATTTCAATGTTACAACTACTCAGGTTTGCCTTTTCAAATTGCCCAGGAATTTGAAACAAAAGGGGAGAAGGCGTGTTAGCTAGTTAGCTAGTTAGCTAGCTAGCGTGTTGCTCCATATGTTCCCGCTACACTGGTTGACGAACAGAATAAGAGCCGGCAAAGTTGCTACTATTCTGGCGATAGCAATGAGTGTGTGTAAGAAGTCATATGTTGTTAAACTCTACTCTTTAAGATTCTTGGTTAGCTAGGCTACCTAGCCATTTACCTAATGCCCCCATGCTTTATAATGCTACGCTGGTTACAGAAAATCGGCTGATGGCTAGCGGTAGCACTGGGTGCAAATGGTCCCTACAGAGATTCTGACCGCTCTCCCACTTGCAAATTAGTCTTCTAGCGGTGGGGAAACTGCTAATTATTGTCTGATTTGTGATCTAAGGAATAATAAATTCTCAAAGCAATGTTTTCTCAAACAATGAGATGACACACACACGGTACACTTGATTGATTCAAATGGTGTTCACAGCAGAAACAAATCACTCAATTTCACTTGACAGCGGTTCGAGAGCACCTCTTCAAGGCGGACCAAATAACAGAGGTTTTGTCTCCACTAGAGGTTCACTCGGCCGTTCGCACCAAACAAATCACAGCAAGGAGGTAAATGCTCCAGGCTTTGGTGCAATTGGACTGGGCAACAAGAATGGTGTGAACACCCCATTAGAACGTTTTGGTCGGTATCAAATTAGGAAAGAAACCTGTCTATTTTTGTACTTAATTATAGTACAAAACAAGAATGAATAAATGCATAAATGCGTTGTTTTAAACACAAAAGTCACAATGAAAACCATCTGAACAGAACAATTAAGGTATTGTAAAATATTTTTTTTCCTTTCATGGCCAACACGTATGACTTCATCCACAACTGGAAGAAGCATAATGGATGTATACTATTTCTCTGTAGACATCTATAATCACTGATAGGTAACATAGTGAAATAGTAGTATATATGTATAAATTCCAAGTCATAATTACGTCATATGTTGTACTTTGTACTAGGTTGTGTTGTGTGCTGTATATTTTGACCCTGTAGTTCGCAATGTTTAAGGCAGTGGTTCCCAAACTTTTTCTGTCAAGACCCCCTTTGATGATATAGGAACATTGGACGACGACCCCCCCCGACCCCAAATTGTTCTTGTTTTTTAATGAATTGCATTATAATGCATGAACTGTATAAAATATTTTTATTTCTTTATAAAATAAGTACATATCACTTCACAGTTTATTCTTCAGTTTGTTTAACTGGGAAAAAATAGCAATAATAAAATATATATAAAATAAAAAATATATAAAATAATTTGTAAAAACAATTACCCCCCACTTTGGAAACCACTGCATTAAAGCAAAATGGGAAAAGGAATCTGGGATAGATATTTCTGAGGAAGAATGGACATTAATATAGGGGTACCAATGGTCCACTAAAAGCTGCTCAGCCATTGGTCCACTGAAAGAAAAAAATAGCAATAATAAAATATATATATAAAATAAAAAATATATAAAATAATTTGTAAATACAATTAACTTAATTTCAAACAAAGTGCAAACAACATATACTGTATTTCCTCACATTGAACAGCATGTTTTCTCAAACAATAAAATAACACAATTATGAATGTGCAGGTCTACAGGTCCCCCCCTCCCCGTCGGTTGATCGTCTTGACTTGGTCACATTATAAGTAGCTCGCATGCTGAAAAAGTGTGACCACCCCTGATTTAGACCACTCACAAATCTGTCCATCTTTGTACATACTTCCTTCTCTTATCTTTATCTTTCTCTGTCGCTCCGTATCTTTCTCGATCTGTGTCGCTGTGTGTCTCTCTCTCGTTCGCTCTCCCTCACTCTCTCTCTCCCTCGCGCTCTCTCGCTCGGGCGCACGCTCGCTCTCTCGCTCGCTCTCTCGCTCTCGCTGGTTCTGCCACAGTCGGTCTGTGACATGAGCCGCTCTGGTGGCGTGGTTGGAACACAGTGCATGTCACGTCGGTTATTTTATATTGTTTTACCGGTGTATGTGTGCGTCTGTGTGTGTGGGTTGGTGATGAAGCCGCGACCCCCCTGTAGTACCACCGCGCCCCCCCCTAGGGGTCGCGACCCCCACTTTGGGAACCACTGGTTTAAGGTGACTTTAGGGTGCGAACTTCAAGACTTTCCTCACTCTCCCTAAATAGGCAGCGGACTCTGATGTTTCCACAGATTTTGTTTGCATGCCGGATACATTTGAGGCTGACCAGAGATATCAGGTGCTAGTGAGCTTTTTCTGATTGGCTGTTGTGTAGCCCATTTCATCTTTTCGATTGGCTGATAAGTGGCATCTCACGGCGGAACTCCAGGCGCTTGATTCCTCCACAGTGAGAACGGCTTATGTCTGCGCGCTGCGGCACATTAAAACATTAAAAAGCTGAGTTTTTTTAAGCGTGAGAAATACGATGTGTGGCGGGAGTTAAGACCGAAATGCGTGAGTCTCACGCTCAATGCGTGAGGCTTGAGAGCCCTGGAACTCCTATGTCGGTGCAGTAATCAGTGGCTGGCCGCTCCTCCATTTGCGCACCTTTTTTTTTTTCATAGCGGACTTTTTTTTGCCTTAGGCGCTCGTGATTTGTCATAGGCGTTCGGGATCAAGGCTCAGGCTTCATACCACCAACAACGCCACGACACACACACACAAACACATATGTTGGCTTTTTTTTCACCAATGTGACAGTATGTAAAAAAAGATTTTTTTCCACGGCACACCTGACAGCCTCTCAGTGGTTGAAAAACATTGGTCTAGTGAATACAAAGTACTGCCATTGTTCAGTCAAAGTAAAAGAATCCATTTCACCATTTAATAGCGCATTCATGCCCGATACATCAGATACGCTTACATTTCACGAAGGCTACCGTGATAACTCTCACATTTTAGTTAAAAGAGTTTCTAAATAATAAGAATAAGGATGTTTATTGTCGTAAAAACATATGACGAAATGAAGTTGGCGACTCATCAGTCAGTACAGTAGTAACCTGTAAAAAACATGAATAAAAACATTAAGACAGGAATTCAAGCAATACTATAGTGATAAACACAGCAAGATACAATTAATCATCAATTTGTACTGTAATCACCGATAGTCAATACCGAAATATGTACCAATTGTACAAAGAAACAACAGCAAAACTAATATATATAGAGCTCATCAAGAATGTGTTCAAATTATTATCAATTTCAAGAAAAAGTATTGGTCACGTCGTGCCCAAACTATCTGGAGTATTATAAAAACCTGTTGGCCATTGGCATAAATCATCTTTCCAGCTGGCAAAAACTTCCGGCATGCAAGTAAATTTGGCCTGACTGTACCTTTTCAAATATATTTGGAAGTTGTTGTGAGTGTATCCCTGGAGGTCTGTCTTGCATGCTGTTCCATCTTCTGAAGGCAGGATCAAAAAAGGGAGACGGGAAAAGGCGGCGTTGTAAATAAATAATGGTCCGGTCCCCAACATGCACAGTACAGTGCAGTATAAGGACAGGATGGGGAGCATGCTGGAAGTTCACCCTCAGGTGAGTAGCTCTAGAGCAGGGGTCACCAACACGTTGCCCGTGGGCACCTGGTCGCCCACAGGGACCAGGTGAGTCGCCCGCACGGCATGTTCTAAATATAGTCAACATTGAGCTCCGTCAAACAAAAAAGAAAAAAGGCCATAATCCCCGGGCACTAGGACCTGGAGGGAGGCTGCTCCTCTGGCTTTCTCACTCTGCAAGTAGCGTCTCTCAAAGAGCCAGGATGACAGCCAATGAGTTGAACTTAAAGCAGTGTTGCCCCTACCCACCATTATTACAGGGGGACGGCCCCCCCGTCAACAACTGTTCTCGCTCTCGCAGCGCGCGCCTTGCTCTGCTGTTATGCGCGCAGGTGAGGCGCCCCCCCCCCCGTCGACAAACGCTCGCCGGCACCAATCCCTAAAAAAAGTCGCCCTTCGGATTATTTTGTACCCTTGAAGTACTCATAAAGGTTGGCGACCCCTGCTCTAAAGGGTACAGCTCAGGTTGGAAGATTACACAATGTGGTGGATATGGGGGAGATGAAAGATGAATCAGTTGCTGTTCATGAGAATGGAATGGACTATGGGATCTCTGTTTTCCGACGGTCCACTATTATCCAGAAGCAATGTAGAAGTAGGAAGATCACGACCTTTCAGGTATCAGATGTGTGATGGGGGTGGTGTGTTTGTGTAGAGTTCTCTTCCACCTTTTCACTTGTTTGCATGAAACCACAGCTGTCTGTCATCTACCACTTGTTTTTCTTCCCGTGTCCCCTCTGTGAGAAGGCAGTCACCTTGCCTGTGCGTTAGCTTCCCTCTAGTCTCCTTCGGGATTTGATCCCACGTTTCTGTTCCTGCTCGGCATTCTCCAACGTCAGTCTGTCTGCTGGTGAACATGAACAGCCCACGGATATTATAACGGTGTTTTTATGGCGAAGTGTTTTAAAACATTTTTTTTTTATTAAAGCATGCAGACTAAAATAGAGTAGATAATGAAGATTATTGATCCTGAGGAACATTATGATCCACCTGATCCTATACAGTACTTTCATTGTCTGTTTCTGTTGAAGGGTCTAAATGTCTGAACAGTATCAAATTTGACTTTTGCCAATAAGTATCATTCAGTTTTTTTTCAATTCAGTTTATTTGTATGGCCCAATTTCATGATTACAAATTTGTCTCGGAGTGCTTTACAATCTGTACATATAGACATCCCTGCCCCAAAACAGGAAATCAGAAAAGAACTCCCAAATAACCCTTCAGGGGGGAAAAGGGAAGAAACCTTCAGGAGAGAACAGAGGAGGATCCCTCTCCAGGATGGACAGGTGCAATAGATGTCATGTGTACAGAAGGACAGATTTAGAGTTAAAATACATTCAATAAATATAACAGAGTGTATGAATAGTTGGTAGTAGGCATATTCCACGATGGAGACATCGGTGATCCATCAGGCAGATGGGATCTCTACCGTCTCGTAGGGTCCGATGACCCTATGAGACGTGAAGTGAAGTCAAAAGGACTCCGGGGAGAAAGCAGAGTTAGTCATGTGCAATAAAGAGATGACAATTCATCCACAAGGAGGGAGACAAGAGGATAGAGGTGCTCAGTATATCCTAAACGTCCCCCAGCAGCCTATAAGTCTAGGGGGCGCTAGTGACTTTTTCTTTGCTCCGCCCCGGTGCGCAAGCCAGCGGCGCGCAAGCCAGCGGCGCGCAAGCCAGCGGCGCGCAAGCCAGCGGCGCGCAAGCCAGCGGCGCGCGAGACGGCGAGCAGAGGACTGCTAACGCGACACGGAGTGACAGTAATGACACGCTTCTGCTGTTATCTGGCGCTATAGAGAAAGTTTACAGGGGCGGGCCAATTTATTTTTCTGTCATGCGTTCTCACAATACTACGCCGCGGTCGACCGGTCGATCGCGATCGACGTATTGAGCACCCCTGCTCTAGGGACTACAAGTAGTCCCGCATTTAGTGAGCGCAGCTCTCTAGTGGGGCAATATGGTACTACAAGCTCCTTAAGATATGATGGTGCATCACCAATCAAGGCTTTGTAGGTGAGGAGAATAATTTTAAAACATCCACATGTAAGTATAATTCAACATGAATAAAATAAAAGGAGGCGTCCATGTTCATGTTATCCGGAGGCAGCATTTCATAATCGACTATATTCAACAATACACTTATATAAAAGGAGTTAACAACAGTCATTTGGTTATTGATACCATATTGATCTTTTTGTCTTGAACCGCCATTATAAACTCGACTCCGGTCGAAGGCTTTACTTTACAAATTAGCCCACCAGTCATTGTCACGCTCTTGGATTTACAGCAAAATGTCACAATAGTTTAAAAGGGACAACATCGGACATTCAGAGCATATCGAAAATGTTACTTTTTCGATAATAAATAAAAAAATCATGCAGAATGCTATTTTTAAGGATACACAAAACATAGATAACAAAATTAGTATTTTTTTTGTACTTTGGTCATCAATACCTATTGATTAATATCTCGGCTAGGATTTCCTACAAATGGATTTCAACACGTTCTGAATGTCCCTTTACAGCTCCTCTAACTCGAGTCACTGTTACTCAATGTAAACAAATGTAAATCAAGTTTGAAGGCTGTTTTCGGTTAAGCATCTTAATATTCAAGAAATATAGTTAAAATGTTAATTTCATACCCTACACAAACACATTTGCTAAGAAAAGGGAAGCAATATAATGTGGCTATTTCTCTACAATGGATGAATTCATAGTGTAAGTGCACCTCCCCATGTGGCAGCACAATGTCCTCACCAGTGAGCCTATATTCGATGCCGTACTGGTTTACCACTGTGATTAAAGCCAGTCATAATTGAATAACTCATCCACATGTCTGGACCTCCTTATCTCTCCTTTCGCAGCACTCTTCCCCGTGTCGCCTCGATTCCTATAACTTTGTCGTCGCATTCGTATCATCTCATTCGTGTCGTCTCGGGGACGGAGCGCCGACGGACAGCTTGCGAGGGTTTTCTCTCCGCACGCCGCTTGAATAGTTGATGCCTTGATTGCCCGGGTGTTCATGGACACACACAAAAAAGAAGCTTTCTCCTATTCTGCCTGACACACTACTCAAATCTTAAATTGCTCCCCCCTCCCCGGTGGTCCCCCAATGCAACGGGAAGCAAGTTACGTGACAAGCACAGTAACATCATCATCTCGTTAGCTAGCTAACGGGATAACGCTGAGACGTTATTCTCTCAGTCGTATTGCGACTTGATAACGACTCGACCTTGACTGTGCCGCGGTCCTTCGTCGCCTCCGTATGTTTTAGGTCATCACGATATCAGTTCTGCCGCTGTATCTCTTTTTTTCTCCACACTTAGCCGACTGCCACTTGGGAGGAAATGTTTAGCTCTACTTAACATGCGTGCCGTAAACTGTGCACCTTATCCGTGGTGACCTTGCAGAATCTCCTGCTCTCAAGGAAGCAGGAACTGGCTCTGCTGCTGCTCCATAGTTATTTATTCATGTTCGCACTCTGCTGGTGTATAAATCCCATAATTAAAACGGGGATTTGTGTACAATGAGCAGCAATGTGCTGGAGCTTCTTAATGGAGATAATTAGAGGGGTCGGGGGAGGGGGAGTGCCATCCCATATGAAAGCTACCCCCCCCACACACACACACACACACACACACCCACACCCCCTTCTACAGCACACAGAGACGGCTCGTTATTAATGTGAACAACGGCTCGTGGCGTGATATCAATCTTGCCGCTTTGTGGCGTGGCGTGAAAAGAGAATGAATCACGGGCGCGCGAGAAGCCTCATTGACTGGCCATTACGCAATCAAACTGCCAATCATATGTGTTTCTTAAAAGGCCAATTACCCGAGCCTGACGACGCACAGACCGTGGATGTGTAATGGCAGGGGCCTTTTCGAGGGTTCTCCAGGGTCCAGATGATTCAGTGTGAGCTGCTGGCGTGAACACGCTGCCGCCAACTCCACTGCCTAAAGTTGTTAGATCAAAAAGGGGATTTGAGCTATACCTGTTTGGGGGATTTTCACTTCTCGCTGATGGAGATTACAACCTCTCCGGGCACGACTTCTGTTGTCTTGTTTTCTCACCTGTGGGAACCCTACAAGCTGATTCATAATTGAGTTACTTGTTTCTACCCCGCGCTGAAAATAGTTCTTCTCCCAATTTAACTAATAGACAGTAAGTACTGAAAAAGTGAATTTGTCATGATATGTCCCCTTTTCAGGCCTCTCAAGTGTCACGCATTGAGCGTGAGACTCACACATTTCGGTCTTAACTCACGCACTCCCGCCACACATCGTATTTCTCACGCTGAAAAAAACTCTTGGCTATTTAATGTTTTAATGTGCCGAAGCGCGCAAACATGAGGTGGCCGCGTCGCCCTCACCGTGAAGAAATCAAACGCTCCCCTGAGTTCTTCTGTGAGGTGCCACTTATCAGCCAGTCAAAAAAAGGAAATGGGCTACAGAATAGACCAAACAAACCTATCTGTTGTATCTGGGTAAGATTTAATCCAGCAACCAATGAAAATAAAGCATCCTGGAATTGCAAGCAACTGATGTCCTAAAGTTTCGTTCTGCCAGGGGGGGGGGGGGGGGGGGGGTGCTGCTGCTGATAGATATGTCTCACGCTTGAGAGCCCTGCCTTTTTCTATTCATTAAGCTCCCATTGAGAGCTTTTCTTTCTGGGGTCCACATAACACAGTTTACAATACACAGGGGAAAACCCCCATTATAGATCAACTTGTGCCACTCGTATAGCTTACTGACTGTTGTTGGTCCATAATAAATAAAATATCGGCTTGGAAATATTTTAGAAATCATCAACCAGACTCCTTTTCCCCAGCATGATATCAGTCATTGGTGTTTCAGAGAGACTTCCAATTGGAAAAAGAAAACGGCATTATCCTTTTGTATTAAATGCTCTGGACAAAATTACTTTGGTTCTCACGAGATTGAAATCCTGGCACGGTGCCTTTCGGTATAGCATAGGAACAGAAAAGCTGTCTTTTTTTTAAATCAATAACCCTACACATTAAATATTCAGGTGATGTAGCAATGCGAGGCCATACTGTCGCATTTGGGGCGTTTATTTTAAAGATTGTTCCAGGTATGTGTTGCGATGAAGTCTCGATTCTTAAGAGAAACATATGTCAGAGCGCTCTCTGGCGAAGAAGACCGGTCCCATGCAGGGACGTCAAACAACCCAATGAGCTTTTTGACAGCTTTCCAGGAAACACATAACGTTGATAAGCATAGTGTGTGTATATGAAGCAGGCTGAAGAAAAGTATGCATAACAATGGGCAGTTTGATATTTGAGCACGAAACAACTCCTGCTTTGCTTCTTTTTTTTTTTATTTGAAGCTTTGCGTTGATGGAAAAGGAGATCTCCGGTGTGTTTTCAGGCTCAAGATAGAAAGAAAAACAGTTGTCTTTGCATGATCCGGCTGTGTATAAACAGTCTGCTGCAGACTGCTAGACAAAGATGTGTCCACACACTGGTGAGGTGGAACCCAGCGGGGGCGGAGAAGAGGGATACAAATGTGTCTTTGCTCAATCCAGTCTTGTTTTGGCCTGGGGGCAGCGGTGCCACCGCGATTCTCGAGGCAGCCACTCAGGGCTGGAAAACCAGGCAGATAACTTGGAGAAAGGGGGGGGGGAGGTGGAAAGAGAGGAGAGACTTTCACCCCAGGATGAGTCGCATCTCCTTCTCACAACGTCTGCTGTGCAGAGGCTGCGGGGACTAGCAGAGCTGGCGAGATGGCAGTTTCCTCGAGCTTGCTGCATGGCTACGGGGGTGGTGGTGGTGGTGGGGGGCACGAATCCAAACATACGATTCCAGATGTGTGCACACTTTCCAGCCACAGATGCTCGGATCGTATTCCTCCCACTCACCACGGCACTCAAATATTAACGTAAACACCGGCGACATGTTCGAATGAGATTCTGCTGCAGACGTCTCAGGATCGAGGAAGGCGCCACTTTTTCTTTCGGTGCTCTTTTTTTGGGCTCCTCCTTCCCTTCCGGTGCCTCACTGGTTTACAGCAGAAGGTCTTTCTGTCTTTCTTTGGCTTCTAGTGCTACATTATTTTCAGCATCACGACCCAAACTATACAGCGAGTCATCTCTAAACTTAGGGAGGACGTCTTCGGCATCCACAAGCTTTCTGGGCAGTTTCCAAAGCTCATCGGCTCACACACACACACACACACACACACACACACACACACACACACACACATACACATACTGCTTTTCGCCCATCCACTCAGATTGTGTTAATGTGTGTGTAGAGCAGGAATACTAATAGATGCAATGTCCATTGGGGGAATACACAACACCTCCAGATAACATCATCCGGCTGATTGGCTAATAATGCTGCGTCTTTTTTTTTTTTTTATTCCACAAATAATAAAACCTTCTTCTTCCACATAACAGGCAATGTGTGTGTGCGTCCCCTTTACGGACGACCACACATGTTCATTACCGTCGGGGAGGCTGCCCTGTATTGGACTTTGCTTTTTAGAGCTCTTTACAGCAGGAACAGGAAGTGGAAAGTGAAGTCGTGTATGTGGTTAAGCTTCAGCAACCCAACATCGGGGATTTATTCATTAATGCAATTGTCTTAGACTTTTGTGTATCGCACATGTGCGGATTACTCTGCGGAGTACTGCCTGTGTGTGTGTGTGTGTGTGTGTGTGTGTATGTGCTTGCTTTAAAGCCTGAGTGTAGTGAGTGAGTCCGTGGGGGTAGTAGCGGCAGCTGGGGGAGTTGTGCACCGCAGATAGCCGAGCTGCCCGGCTGCATGCAAGAGGGAGCTGCTGTGTGGTCGGACTAATGAGGCCGAGCACAGAGGACGGCTGAGTGACAGGTTTTACACAGGCAGGATGGACGGTCAACCGGGAGGAAACATTCGTCTCACCACTGAGATGCTGTCATAGACACACAGGCGGAGAGCATGTCTCTCTCTCTCTCACACACACACACACACACACACACACACACACATACACACATGTCTCAGGTCTCGGTTTCTCAAACAACGGTTGTACTCTATCACCAGACCTTCCTAAGAGCCAGCCGACGCCCGTTGTGCGGTTGGTTGAGTGATAGGCATTTTAGCCTGAATGCTGGTCTCTCCTACATTATCCATAGGAATCGAACTACTCTAAGAGTTTTCAATCGGCCGGATTGATGCAACATGTGCAGTGTATAAGTAATGTGGGTCCTCCTTCCCTTTGAGGGTAACAACATTTTACTGACCGAGGTAATCGTTGAATTCTGAGAATGCCTCAGCATCACCTACAAGGCCGAATACACAGAAATGAGAAATGAGGACCATAAAGCATGGGATGTCTCGCTCTGTGTGTGTGTGTGTGTGTGTGTGTTTGTTCCTGATCCGACTTGAGGTCACATTGATGTCGTATGTGTTCAAAACCCGGGAATGTGTGATATTGGGCGATATAAAATGAACTGAATAAGAGAAAACAAATGTACTGCTATCTGCACCAACTACATGGTTTCTAGCTTTGTCTGCTGCTGGGAGCCAGTCGGGTAACACAGAGTTATTTAGCTTTCTGTGGCTGAGAATCAGTTTCATGAGAGCTCCAGCAGAAGAGGAATGCTAGAGATGGTTAAAGACTACAGCAAGTGCTTTTATCTGTGTGTGTGTCACTATGACTCCTTTTTTCGTATTACAGTCATTCGATTCATTTTCAATATGGAAACGTTGATTAATAAAGCATTAAATATGGCAGAAATAATCTGTTTCCAGACCACTGATTGGTCTTTTCTCCTCCAGGTGTTTAATCTATTCACTCATTGCTCTTCCCTTTCCCACCCTCTCTCCACTTCACCACTATATCCTCCTCGGGACAGATGAGGTGAACGGGACTCCTCTTCTCTCAGACCGATGCGGCTCCTCATCCACCAAGGGCGTAGTCGCCATGTGAATAATGTCTTAATGGAGGAGTAAATATCTCCCTGTGGCACGCTGTTTGGATTGGTGCTCATGTCCAATCTGATGTTTTATGCATCACCTCCCGGGCTTCCTGGCCCCCAGCCTCGCTGCTGAAGAGTTGCCCTGTCAGGGGGCCCCTGAGACTCTGACAAGTACAAACAAATATGAAATAAAGGCCTTTTAGGGCCGGCATAGGAAAGCTATGCTTCCCCCAGAAAGTCTGTTTGAGTTGCGTTGATAAAGTGCCTCGCCGATGTCACACATCCGATACGCTGCCGACGTCCCATTCAGGCACGTGGAATCAATGTTGGGGGGGTTTTAAATTACCGGCAGATTTTTTTAAAAGTCATGAGATCGGTATCATGTTAATCCTGCGAAATGACACGCTCCAGATGAGCCTCGTCCGCGAAGGTCGAAACGATACACCGAAAAACCCCAACTTGAGATTAGCTGCAATTAACGTCACTCGCTGACCTTGCATGGGTCAGTTGTTCTGGAGCTCATCAGGATTATCCAAATTAGCCTCTTTGGTTCATCCCCGTGATTCTTTACCGTCATAACACCCCCCCCGTATTGTTTGTTTTGACACGGTGCATGTGTTCATCATTCCGTCGGGCGTTCTTCCTCTATTTACCCAACGCTAAACTAATCACGTCGATCAGCCGAGGTAATCAACAGTGAAATCGCATCACTTGGTATATGGATAAGCGTTCATCCGTAAAATAAAAAATTGGCAAAAGCCATTTCAGCTGAGGGCGTCCGGCGAGCTCCTATCTCCATTTCCTCAATCTCCCTGTCGTCATAAACATTCAAACACGGGGCCGTGTTTATAGGAGTTCTGTTTAATGGGTAGCAGTGGCCCCGTTGAGCCGCTACGAAACAAGAAATGCGTTTAAGGTGTTAGCGGCGGCCGCCAGCCACGCCACTTAATTCCGTCTTCCCGGGTGCAGTCTGTTGTCAGCTTACTGTCGGGGGGGGGGGGCTGTGGAAGAAAAACACCCACCAACACACAAAAAAACCTTGATTAGCATGAATCTGCGGGTCCATATAATGATGTGGGATTTGTACTCGGCGCCCGGTCGATGTGGTTTCCTGCAGTTTGACTCTCGGCTCACATTCTTCATGAAATGACTTTAATGACTCCGATGGAAGTCTATTTCACCGGGAACAAAACGCTGATATGAGGAGAGCGCAAAATAATCCACCGACGCAACATCAAGCTGCTGCTGCTTCTTCTTCTTTTTTTGTCTTCAATGAAGAATAAATATTGGTAAAACTGTAAAATCAAAAGTTGCTATATTTATGATTGTGTATTGGAGTAATGTCTACCTGAGCAGAGGTAGAAGCCACTCCCCCTCCGACAGTCTTCGCCAGCCTTAATCTCCCTTTTTAAAGAATGCAGTGTTTCATCAGTGTTCAGATCATAAGTTAGACTCTATGAAAGTTTAGATGTAGTTACATTGGGATTTGTTCAAATGTAGCCAACAGTGGCATGACTCATGTGGGCAAACCAAGAAAGACTATTCCTCTACTTAGCTTCAAATACTATGATCATCACTTTAATGTCTTTGTAGCTCAATATTTTGGTAGCTAACATTGAATCTCATTTCTTTTTGTGAGAACCTCAATAATTTAAATGCCCGATGCTTCACAATCGAATGATTCATATAATATACATCTATATATTGGTACCACATCCATCTAACTATTGGTACCATATCATCTAACTATTGAGATCATATCCATCTAACTATTGGTACCATATCCATATCTATTGGTATCATAAACATCTAACTATTGGTACCATATCCATATCTATTGGTACCATATCCATATAATTATTGGTACCATATCCATCAAACTATTGGTACCATATCCGTCTAACTATCCATCCATCTAACGCTGTGTGTCGTATCCTCTCCAGTAGTTGTTAACACATTGTTACAGGAAGCTGTGTTCCTCTCCAAAAAGATTTCAGCTCAGTGGTTGATAAGACTCTTTAAAAAACTCCCAAATCTTCCGGTCAGTGTTGCGCCCTGCCAAGAAAAACTCATATTTACGTCCAAGGTTGAGTTAAAGAGGGGAGGAAGGGTTACAGATGGTAATCACCTTAGTAGTGTAGCCTGTCTCGACCTCCCCATCAAATATGCAACACTAATGACTCATCATATATTATTGATGCTCCAGCCCCGGCTGATCTTGAAAGGCCGGTCCGACCATGACTATCCACCTCATGGATATTTTAGTACTATTCCTTCCAGAATATGACCACGGGCACTTCCAGAGGTGCATGATGGACAAATAAATAAAGTGCATCTCCGCGTATCCTGGCAGAGGGGTTAGTTTGTGAATTTCTTGGATAACAAATTGAGGCCTTTATGAAATGTACAGCCTATACATGAGATGTGAAAGTTGTTTTCTATTTTTTGGGGAGTTTTTCCTGATCCGATGTGAGGTCCTGGTCCAGGGATGTTGTATACTGTATCTACAGACTGTAAAGCCCTGTGAGGTAAATTTGTAATTTGTGATATTGGGCTGTACAAAATAAACTGAATTGAATTGAATTTACAACATATTTTAAAAACAGAAGAGAACCAAACATTTCTAAATGTTGAAAGTAACAATAAATACAAGGACTTGATAACAATGACTCCCAACGCACCGCCGCGTGATGCAACCTGCGCCCTCAAAAGCCTCACCACCGCTCACAATGTAGAATAAATAATTCTTATACCTTAAAGAAATGTTCCTCCCCATTAATATTATATAACACAAAGTGAGGTGTGGACCAAAGAAAAAATGCAGCATGTGCCGATTCAAAAGAATCAGACATTATTCGTCTTTAAAAAATATATATATTAAAGAAATGGAGGCAGACTCCCAACAATTTGAATGTTTCTTAAATTAATAAGTGTGATTAAAATGTATGTACAGTATATGGAAGATGTATGTGGATATATATATATATATATATATATATATATATATATATATATATATATATAATTTTATTTTTCTTTATTATTTTTCTTTATTTCATATACATTTTCTGATTTATTTGATTATAATAATTTAACATAGGAATATACAAGCATTTTTGCTTCTACCTGTACATTTTCTATTTTTCTGTTTTCTATATTATTTAGAACAGGAGCGTCAAACTCATTTTCCCCGTGGGCCACATCAGCATCATGGCCGCCCTCTTAAAGGGCCAAAGACACTTGAACATATTGGTAAATATTTTGCATTTGATTATTGTTTATTTGAGTGTAGATATATTGTACATAAGAAAATGTCTCTAATATTACAACATAAATCCATTTTATTTGAAACCTTCAAAATAAAAGCACGGGAAATATGTCTTCAATTTCTTTAAGAAAAGGTGATCATATGTCTTTCAGGGGCCTCATAAAATGATGCAGTGGGACATTTGTTTGACATCTGTGATATAGAATAGTATTGTATTGTATTGCAATGATTTACTGAATAAAATACACAACAACAACAACAACAACAAATTAACTCTGTTAGGTCACTTGTTTCTTAACTTTTAGTTTAGTTTTTAACTTCTTGTTCTGTATTTTTATGTTTGCACTATGTGTTTCTTTTGTTGTTGCCTGTCTTGTCCAGGTCGCCTCGAAAAAGAGATTTCACCTGTTTAAATAAAGGTTTAATAATAATAATTAAAAAATATGTTTTTTTAAAGTACATGTCTGTGATATTGTTCTTTGTACCTTGTCATCTGTCTCTCACCTCTGTATATGTCTTAGACGTCCTCATTGGACAGATGGTTTACATTCAAATGACAATAAAATAAATCCCACTTTTTTCATTTCTCATCTTGTCTGTACAAAACCTTTTTTACATGTTTCTCGCATGTCCCGTAAATATCTAATGTCAAAAGTGTCTGTTTTGAAACGCACGACCCTCGTCTTGCTTCTGGCGTGATAATTGGGAACATATGTTTGAGTGTGCCGTGGGAAAAAAGACAATAAAAAACGTGATGGCTGCAAATCACGTGTCATCCCATTGAAGCGCGTTACGGAAATAGATCTCAGACGCCAGACATGGATACTCTCGATGTTCCTCTTTGCATATGGATTTTTCAGTTTAGAGCCTCTGAGATCCGCCAGACAGAAACAATCACTGGGGGGGGGGGGGGGGGGGGGGTGCTGACAGGCCCCAATCATCCTTAGAGGTTCATTAAGCCGTTCTTCTCTTCGTCTCTTCATCCATTCCACCGGCCGACGAGCCTTTTGTTTCTCCACCGGTGCCGTTGAGTCATTGCATGGTAATCATTTTTTAATGGAGGAAGTTTAATGTCTGGAGGCTGAGATGTAGAATAAAAAGATCTTTGTTAACCTTTTTAGCACCAAGCTATTTTTAGGCTTCTGCTCTGAAAATTGCATACCCAAACAGGCTGTATCTCTGCCACCACTAGGGCTACTTTAATCATTTGTCCATTTTTACCCTTTAAAAAAATGCTTTTTTTCAGATGTGAACATATCAGTCTATATGCTACTGGGTAAGAGGAAATGAAGATGGCACACGGAATAAATATAAAAATTCAGGTCCAAATTGAAAAAAAGCACTTCCTGGATGATTATATGTTTGTAATGAGGCAGTTGAAAGGTTTTATTCTAAGTCGACGCGCTGCGCCGGCTCGGCCAATCGATGGCGACCAAAGCTTCCAGACGGATGATCAGGGCAGTGCATTTAAAACGCCAGAGATGTTTTTCTTTTCTTGGCAGCCACATCATTTCTACAAAAAAAATATAATTTTTATACTTGATATTATATTTAGGTATTTTTTACAGAAACACAACCTTCAAAAGTAAGAATGCATATTAATAATAACATCTAAATAATAAATAAAAATTAATAAATTAAAAAATTTAAAAATTAAAATAAGGTACAAATAAACCACGGAGGACCATAAGGAAACAGAAAAATAAAAATGTTAAAGCAGGAAAATAATTATAAATATGGAAGCAAAATAAATCAAAACAACCATGCAACACTTCACCAATCTTGTCAGTCGATCATAAATTTGTTCCAACAAACAGATATCTAGTACAAAATATATTTAAAAATTTGGTTTTAGACATTAATTTACATATATCTACCATTATATTGATATATTTCACTGCTATTATGGACCTAGGACCTTTGGTAAACACGTTTCAAACACCAAAACAGTTCATCCACATGACTGAAGAGATATCACGAATGTTGAGCTTTAGGGCCATGTTATCTCTTTACACTTGTTGTTAAACACATGAGCATGTGTCATATGCAAATGAATTTTTAAAAGGTGAATTTAAGAAATTGTGTAACATTTGGAAAATGATCCCAGATGGTTACATGTCTATGTCATTTTTCTATAAATGTGAATATAAATTCGAGGCAAAATCTGTGTGCGAGTTTACCTCGACACTGAATGTAAGAGTAAACAAAAACAATTCAAATTCAACCCAATAGAACTCTTTAAAAGGAAAAGAAAATATGTCGGTCAATACTTGGTAATTAAAACGGGCTGAGTGCGGTTCACGGACGTCTGTGAATATGTGCATCTGTTTATCGTGCACAGCCTGGAGGCCCTGAGCAGCAAGACCCTGTGCCATCGCCTCGTCTCTTCCTCCTTTTCTTTCTTGTTGTTTGTTGCATGCATAACCCTCAATCCGTCATTTAGCCGCAGCGCACTGAGCCCGGGCACAGAACTCCTGACTCGCATCTTTCTTTCGCTCAAATTTGTTTTTGTTCTGTCGGCGAAATCCAATAAAAGAGGATTCAGTCAGGAAAGCGATGGAGTTTATTTCACCCGATTGAGTGCTCCAAACGCCTCTTCACTTGTACAATTGAGATTTGTCACTCTCAAGTAGAAGGAATGCCAGAAGGCCTCACTTGTAATGAGTTTTGGGGGAAAAACAGGGGGAGGGAAACATATGATTTCCTCCTATTAAACTGGGGGTTATTGATAATTTAACCGTTTCAATGCTGACCCCGATTTGAAACGCAGCATCCTGTATTCTCCCTTCCATCACCGTCAGTCAATCCCGTTGAGCCATTTACCGCCACTGTCTCCATAACATCCTCCTCTCATCAGCCTCATGTCTGGCCACTGACCCGTGCATTTCCTGTTCTTATCTTTAACATGACTTGTAAGCGTTCTGCCTTATTTATTATACATTACACAGACAAAGTGTTGCGCAACCCATCAAATAAGCATGCTTCTCGTCCTTGGCCTGAACGACTAATAGCACATTTTTTTCCTCCTTACTCCCACCCTGATTACATCTAATTCCCCCCCCCCCCCCCCCCTGCTGTGACACATCAGCCTCAGCTTTTGCGACTGATTTTGATTTCTCTTTTTTTATCATAAGATCTAATTATGTTCACATTTTTTTTCTGCATGTCTCTCTCTGTTTTTATTAACGATGGCGCCGGCCCCTTTTCATTGCGCATAATACATGTGATCAGGACTCCGAGAGAGACACCCTTTCGGGCTCATCAGGATAATTTATGGGCCGCGGTGAAAAGATTCCGTTAAACTGCTGCACTCAACCTTTTTTTTTGAGGACTGCAGATGTGTTACACCGCCACTCCTGGAGCGCAGACACACTCATAAAGCAGCGCCGTTGCCGCCTGATTAATCTCTGTGTATGAAAGAACTACCAGGCCGGCTGCCGAGTCCCGACCCCAGCTCCCCGTTGACCTTGTGGTTGATTACGTGTCGCATGCGCCAAAGAGCGCAGAAGAAAGGAAGGGTGAGTGATTGCGTGGGTTTTGTGTTATTAATCTGGCATACTATTAAGTCTTTATTAATCAGATATTTACATTGTTTACCTCTCGGATAGAGCCCATGTATCCGCACAATTGGCCGTTTAAATGATGTGCCTGTTGTGTTCAGAGCCCATTATCGAGTTTAATGGCTCCATTCCTCTCCAGTTTCCCTTTTATGCTAAATCACACGTGTCCACAGAGCAGTTTTTTTTAAAGTGCATCATCAAGCAGCATCAAATACGTACTCCAAGTTTTATTTTTTAAGACAAACATTATATCAACAACTCATCAACACCATAATCAGCTGCTTTTTAATCAAATTGAGATGCCACTCTCACGTCTGTGTGCTAAAATAAGCCGGTTAGCTTAACATGACGATTGTAAACAAGTGGAAACTAGCTTGGCTCTGTCCAAAGATAGAAATAAATACAAATAATCCCCCCAAAAAACGATTGTGTTGCCTTTGAGACAAAGACAGATCAGCTGATCTTGGCATTTGCGCTTGTTTTGCGTAAAATAAGTTAATAATTGCGTTTCGCTTGTTCATATGTAGTATACAGAAGATCTTCTCAACTAAATCTCTGCAGAAAGCGAGACATTTTCCTGTAGACCACAGGTGTCAAACACAAGGCCACACACACACACACACACACACACACACACACTGCACCGGGCCTTCTTGACATAAGTCTCAAACTGACACCGGCTGTTGTTTCAGAGTTCCTCGCTTGGAGTCTCGGTATTGATTCCCTCCCATGCGCTCCTTCCACAAGTAATATACAGCTTTAATCTAATTGGCGTGCAGGAACTTTAGGGGCGAGTGATGTCTACTGGGACATTTGTTATGTAATATCGCTAGCTTCATACTCTGATTCGCGCTGACCTGGTGTCAGCTGTCTCTGCTGCTGACAGAGCGCCTTTGATCACAGGGGAATAATGTCACCAGGAAGCTCTGTAGAAAGGAGAGAAATGAGGGGGGGGGGAAGATATGAAAGCCTGATTAGATCATTCAAATAAGGTTTTTGAAGTTGGATTTGCACCGACAGCAATTTGATGTGTAGCGTGTTATAATGTATAGGAGGCATAAGGAGTGCTCTATCCAATGGATCGTCATGAAAAAGTATACAGGCTTTGTTCTGGACACACTGTTTTGCATGTTTTCTTTCTAATCTCTCTTAGAGAAACACTTAAATGTCTTTAAGTAGTTATTCAAAAGATCAGAGCTCAAACGATTAGCAGACCTGACCCAGAAAAGATAGTGTGACATAGGGTCATAATTATTAATGTGTTATAAGCGTTGATTGGTTCTGTCCGCTTTCCCAGACAGTGTACTGGTGTATTCCTAAGAGGTGACGGAGAGAAAGAGAGGAAGACAAAACAACCATCTATTGTCCCTCACACGTAAAGAGGAATGTTTCCACCTGCAGGAAACAGCTGGTCGAATTGAGCATACCCTGCAGACGGAGCTCATCAAGATTGAAAGAGTCCCCGAGTGCCTGACCGCATTTTTACAGTACACTTCCTTTACACAGCGCACAGCTCGGTCCACCAGCGTACTTGAGTCTCCTGTATTTGGATTTGAACACCGTGAGTAACATAAACTCAAATATACGGTTTGTTACTCGAGAAAATTAAGATCCAAAATGGCCGCCAAAATGGCCGTTTTGGAGAACTCGCCTACATTTTCTGAACTAAAACCTCTCTAACTTTGTTCTGCCAAACTTTGCAGAGAGAATGTTATTATATTTATTATAATACGGGTAGATGAAATCAAGCATTCTGATTGGTTGAGAGTGAGTCACGGGGTGTAGTATATTCAGCCCATAATGTACAGTACGGCCTGTTTACAGGGGCGCGTTCCATATCAATGCGCACTAAAACTAATGTTTAGCTTTTGCGCGACCGTTAGTTGTCATTTCAAATAAATCCTGTGGCTCCCTTCAAAGCTACTGGGCACCAAATCTCATTGAAAGACAGCGTTGGAGTGAAATCCGGCTGGAGACGGCACTTCAACACCGAGCCACCCGCAAAGAGAGAAGAGTGGTCGATGTCATCAGAGACGAAGAGGACATGAGAAATGTTTTCTACGGATGATTAATGGAGATATCCAGATCAACATAAGCAGGGCTCTCAAGTTTTGAAGACAGGCAAGCGTGACATTACATGTGACAGGAAAGTGACCCACGGCGAGCGTTGAGACGTGGGTCTGAGCTGGACTCCTCCACAGAGAGAGCGGCTCATGTTGGCGCTGCGGCACATTAAAACATTAAATAGACCAGAGTTTTTTTAAGCGTGAGAAATATGAGTTAAGACGCTCAATGCGTGAGACGTGATAAGTAAGCCTTAACAGCAGTCGAGTGTTAGTCTATCGAGTCCCAAGTCGCTCGTAACTATAGTTTAGTAAACATCATGTATAGCTAACATAGACCCAGTGCCTACGAAACATTTAATAAATATTATTTTATTGAAAGTGTCCCATTGTCATTGTTGTTAGTTTAAAGGCAACTTTTATCAAATGAGCAATTTGAATTGATGAGACGTTGCGAGAACTAGCTAACTATCTCCCCTCCTTTAGCTAGGCTAACGAATGTAAACAATGCTGTTTGTCCGTTAGCCACACGGAGGGGACTACTTTCACACGGAGGGGACTATTTTCTCTCGGCTACTGAAATGCGATGCATAACTTTGGTTGGCAACAACTATTTTGTGCTGAAAGGCAGCTTACTATTTAATTACTATTTATAATGTCGCTGGTGACCGTATCATAAAGTACTATTCAAGGGTTGCCGGCCCTCCGCTGCGCGTTGGGCCTAACAACACCCTTGAACACGTACTTTATTGACGTCAAAGTAATGTCTCTCGTCCCTTATTGCTTAAATATGATTTGAGAGAGTTTTAAACCTTTCGACTGCCTCATTCCAAACATAGAATCATCCTGGAAGTACTTTTCAATTCAGACCTGACATTTTTTCTCTGTGTGCCATCTTTATTTACTCTTACAAAGTTACATAAAGAAAATATATATTTTTTAATGTAAAAAATGATAAACATAGCCCTATAGTGGTGGCAGCTATACAGCCTTTTTAGTTTGGGGAGGCACTTTTCGGAGCAGAAGCCTAAAGAAAAGCTTGGTTCTTAAAAGGTTAATGAGCCTTACAATCCAAAGCAAGTATTCTTTGAACGAGGGAGTCAACAGGAAGAAGAAAGAATACATATCTGACACGGAGATGCAGGAACCCGGCCCCGTCTTTATTGTGTGTTCAGCCCTGGGACCAGACAAATTGCATCAAATGCCAGGTTCACCCGGGGGCCGCCGCCGCCTGCCAGACGGAGATTCTTCATCCAAGGGCGGCGTGACAGCCAACCAGGTCCTGCTCGGGTATTCACATCTTCCTTCGCCGTGGGTTTAACTCTATATAAGTATTTCAAAAGGGCAGAATAACGACGAGTTCATTGCACATTTGCCCTGAGAATATGGATCATTAAGATGTAGCTGCCTCCCCCGGTGGCATTAGTATATATATAAATAAAAAAGAAGAAACATCAGCCAGATTTACTCGGGCATCGCCTCCAGACACCTTCAAGTGGGTTTCCCCCGTTAGTATTTCTAATCTCACGCTCACGTGCCCCTTGAATCCAGACATACCGAGACGACCATCCCGCGAGGGGTTAATAATGCACTCGCTACGCAGAGAGCTGCAATCATCTCACGGAGAATCATCGCGTTTATCTTTGAAAGAAATGCGTCTGTAAGAGCCCACTGGAGCTCTTCAACGGCCTCGAGATGTTCGCCTCAATCAGACCATGATGGCTGCTGCTGTTGTTGTTGTTGTCGTCCCCCAGCCCGCCCCGCTCTTTACCCAGTGAGCACCTCGCTTGTAGCAGCAGCTCGCCTGGCTGTGAGACGTCATCACCGGGTCTTCATCAGGCTGATCGAGGCACATCGATGTACTTACGCCGGATCGCTTTCCCCGCCGTGCGCATAATGGTACCGGTGTGTGTGTGTGTGTGTGTGTGTGTGTGTGTGTGTGTGTGTGTGTTTGTGTGGTGCACGTACAAGTACACAGGATGGTTGCATGCATGTGCTGAACCCCCGAACTACAACCTGGTCAGGGTGGGACATTTACACATTTTTTAGGGGGCAAGTTTTGCCCCCACCAACTGAAATCTAGGGTCATTTAAAAAGAAATTGGAGGCACTTTTTTTAAAACTTGTGAAATAATATTTAACCTTTGTTAACAAATTATAAATATACTTATTTAAGCTTACATTATATGAGCAATTGTCATAAGATTTCTTAGATTATTTAACAAACTTAAATCAGACAATCATATTCTTATTTATTTGTGGTTATTTGTTTATTAAATAATGTATTATTATTATTAATGACTATTAACAATTACAACTTTTTTTTTATAATTCCAAATTATATTTATTGTTTTTTTTTACCTATCTTACAGGCAACACAGCTGGGACCGACACAACAAAGAACAACAACTAAATGCCAGTAAATTATCGAAATTATGGAGGCATTTGATATCACTAGAAGAGGGGCTAAATCATATTTTTTAAGAGCAGTTTTTCCCTCCTGTTTTTCTGACGCTGAGTCTGGTGATCCGTGGTGCACCGGCACCGCTGCATTGAACATCCTCATTACAGTTTGTTTGGCTCGAGAATTAAAAGATTTGAATCCCAAATTTGCTCCTTGCGTGTTTCTGTGTGTGTGATCGCGTCCTGATACTCGTGAAGTCATTTCAGGCAATTAAAGCTGCGACTAATCCTTTAAACCGACCTATAGATCGGCTTCACGGAGTCACACGAGGGGCTTGAGGCTGGTCCCTCTTCAATTATCACCGTAACGCGGCGCGGAGACGTGGCGGGGTGCTGACAGGTGGGTGGGGATGGGGGGCGGGGGGGGGGGGTCAACAAAAAGGCCACCAGCCGTCTTGGCAGCAGGCGGTATCACGCGTTCGGTGGCGTTTGGCCTCTACGCCAAGAGAAGAAGGCTCCGTGACCTCGGCGAGGAAAGGAGAGACGGGACTAGAAAAGGGAGAAGTTTGTGAAGTTTGTGACTTCCGGCGACTTCCGGCGACTTCCGGCGACTTCCGGCGCCGACGTGAGTGGCAGCCTTTCCACGTAGCTCCGTTGTCTCGCGTCTTTTTTAGCTTTTTAAGTTTGTTTTTCCTTACTTATACTTTGCTTACATAGGCACTGTGTAGGCATCTTTATATCCAATGGATACACATATGAATCGACTGCAACAGGGCAGTCAGTACTTTTTTTACACGAGGGATCAGCTGTTGGCACTACGGACAAGTATTCACGCCGGCAAAGTTTACCCCATCCCGGAGGAGCTGGTGCAACGCTACCGTGGAAGCAGGGCTGGAGCGTTGGTGAAAGCTAGGCACCTGCAGAAGCGGTGGAGGTGTAAACCCGCTATTCCTTCGGTTGTGATGGGGAACGTAAACTCGTTGGCCAACAAGACAGATGAGCTGGCCGCGTTGGTGAGGAGCGTGAAGCTGTACAGAGAGTGCAGCTTACTGTGCCTCACGGAAACCTGGCTAACCAGCAACATTCCGGACCTCAACGTGGAGCTACCCGGCTTTTCTACGGTGAGAGCGGACAGAGACCCTAAGCTAAGTGGCAAACGGAAAGGCGGGGGGCTTGCACTTTATGTCAACAGTAGGTGGTGCAACCCAGGGCATGTGACTGTTAAAGAGACCATTTGTTGCCTGGACATCGAAGTGTTAGCCGTTAGCCTCCGTCCGTATTACATGCCCAGGGAATTCTCGCATGCCATTGTTGTGTGTGTGTACATCCCGCCAAGAGCTACGGCCGACGTCGCGTGCGGCATCATCTACTCCGTTATCGCTGGGCTCCAAACTCAACATCCTGAGGCCTTCATTGCTATTTCGGGGGACTTCAATCACGTAACCCTGGACTCAACTCTGCCTGCTTTTCACCAGTTTGTGTCTTGCCCAACAAGAAAGAACAGGACAATTGACTTAATGTATGCTAACGTTAGGGATGCATACACGGCCACACCACTCCCTCCCTTAGGGAAATCAGATCACAATCTGGAGTGTGCTGCAGGACTCTTTTGGAGAGGACATTGATGGGGTCACACATTGCACTACTGACTACCTCAACTTTTGTATGGATATTGTTGCTCCCACTAAAGCAGTGCGCTGCTTCCCCAACAACAAGCCCTGGATCACCTCTAATGTTAAACATCTTCTCAACAAGAAAAAGAAGGCTTTCAAAGAGGGGGACCAGGCAGAGCGGAAGCGCGTTCAGGGAGAGCTGAGGACCATGCTGAAAGAGGCAAAGGACTCATACAGAAAGAAGGTGGAGCAGAAGCTGCAGGGGAACAATTTGAGAGAGGTGTGGGATGGCATGAAAACCATCACAGGCTGTAAGAAGAGCAGCAGCGGTGTTGAGGGGGATGTGGTGAGGGCCAATCAGTTCAACCACTTCTACAACTGGTTTGAGAATACAGCTCCAGGTGTTAACGACTGTTTAACATCTATTCGTGCGTCACCCCGCCCATCGGCTGCTAAGTGCTCACTTCATGCCACAATCACCCCACCCCTCCCCCCTGCTCTGACCACACCCAGCGTGGCCCCTCCAACTTCCAGCCCTCTGCCGCTCTCCACGGCTACACCCCTCCCCACCTCCCCCAGGCGACCACACAGAGCCCCCCCCCCACCATCACGACGGACCAGGTCACAGGAGAGCTGAAGAGACTGAAAAGAA
Source organism: Liparis tanakae (assembly GCA_036178185.1). Classification (NCBI taxonomy): domain Eukaryota; kingdom Metazoa; phylum Chordata; class Actinopteri; order Perciformes; family Liparidae; genus Liparis; species Liparis tanakae. Next base: position 14,976,618 of record CM070094.1, read on the forward strand.
AAGCTGCCGGCCCGGATGGAGTCTGTCCAAGACTCCTCAACGCCTGCGCAGTGGAACTGGGCGAGCCTCTGCAGCATCTCTTCAACCTGAGCCTCCAACTGGGGAAGGTGCCTGCTCTGTGGAAGACGTCCGGCCTCATCCCCATCCCCAAGAAGCCACACCCCAGTGAGCTGAATGACTACAGGCCAGTCGCTCTTACATCCCATATTTCAAAAATAATGGAACGACTGCTGCTTCGCAACCTCAGACATCAGGTACGCCATGCACTGGACCCGCTGCAGTTCGTCTACCAGGAGAAGGTGGGCGTGGAAGACGCCATCGTCACTCGTATCTGGATAAGGGGAAAGGTGCTGTGAGAATCATGTTCTTTGATTTCTCCAGTGCCTTCAACACCATCCAGCCCCTCCGACTGAGTGACAAGCTTGTGCAGATGGGGGTGAACGCCCACCTGGTGTCCTGGATCACAGACTACCTGACGGAGAGACCGCAGTTTGTCAGGCTGAAGGACTGCGTGTCTGAGACTGTGTTGTGCAGCACCGGCGCTCCACAGGGGACTGTGCTCTCACCTGTCCTGTTTACCCTGTACACGTCAGACTTCACCTACAACACAGAGTCGTGCCACATACAGAAGTTCTCTGATGATTGCGGTTGTGGGATGTGTCAGGGGGGGACAGGAGGGGCAGTACAGGAGCCTGGTGGACAACTTTGTACAGTGGTGTGGGCATAACCACCTGCAGCTGAACGCCACCAAGATCAAGGAGATGGTGGTGGATTTCAGGAGGTCTCAGCCTCCTCTGCTACCAGTCTCCATCGGGGGTGTCAGTGTGGAGGTGGTCAACACCTACAAGTACATAGGTGTTCATCTGGACAGGTCTGGTCAGCCAACACTGATGCCATCTACAAGAAGGGTCAGAGCCGGCTCTACTTCCTGAGGAGGCTGAGGTCCTTCAATGTCTGCAGCAAGCTCCTGCGCATGTTGTATCAGTCTGTTGTTGCCAGCGTCCTTTTCTATGCTGTGGTGTGCTGGGGAGGCAGCATGAAGAGGAGGGATGCAGGGCGACTGGACAGGCTGGTGAGACGGGCAGGAGCTGTTGTGGGCATGGAGCTGGACTGCCTAGCTTCAGTGGCGGAGATAAGGACACTGAGTAGGCTGCTGACCATCCTGGACAATGACCACCACCCACTACACAGGACTCTGACCGGACAGAGGAGCACCTTCAGTGGCAGACTCCTGTCACTGTCATGCTCATCAGGCAGGCTGAGGAAGTCCTTTGTCCCCAGGGCTATTCAACTGTTTAACACCTCGCAGAAAGGGGGGGGGGGAGGAAGAGGGACTCTGCATGAGTCTACCTCCGTCTCCTCTCCGCCGCTTCTCAGCTATTGTCATTTCATTTTTACTTACATTTTTCCATCCCACTGTCCATATCTCATTTACTCATTTACTCATTTCATGTTTTTTGTTTGTTTTTACTCATAATTGCACATACTGGTTTACTTATAGCGTTTATTTATAGCTTTTTGCACATCCTCGTGGATATAAACACCCAATCATGCACACTTTATCTGTAAATTCTGTATTCTCCCTACTCCCTGTGTACATGTTCCCCCCTATGTGTATTGTTGTTTGTGAGTTAAGTTTGATGTTAAATGTATAAGCTACTGGATGACCTGAATTTCCCTCGGGATTAATAAAGTATCCATCTATCCATCTAAGTGGTGTATAGCTACATCAAATAAATAAATGAAGGTGTGTAGTGGAAAACTTTAAAGAGGAAGTGTAGAAGCATCTTTACAGCAGCAGCTACTACTACCACCACCACCACCCCCAATTCCACCAAATCCACCACCACCACGAACACCACCACCACCACTACATCCATTACTACCACCACCACCACCAGCCCAACTCCACCATCCCTTCTCAGTGGGATCACTGCTGCAGGGCCTGTGTACGAACTCAAGAGGGAGCGATGTAGAGGGGAAAGAAGAACGGTACAAGGAGAGAGTCGGTAAGTGTGTAGGGAGGGAGGGAGGGAGGGAGGGAGGGAGGGAGGGAGGGAGCTGGAATGCAGAGTGCCGAGGCTTCCCAACCACCGCCGTTTTGCGGCGTGTATCGTAATTTCTTGGGCGAAGGGCTGGATATCGGGGAGGGAGCTGTTGTGTGTTGTGTGTGTGTTGTGTGTGCGTTGTGTGTGTGTGTGTGTGTGTGTGTGTGTGTGAGCCGACGGCTTCGTCTCTCCTGCCCCCTACTGCAGAGGAAGCGTGGATGAAAAGGGGGATTTCAGAGAGAGGAAGAAGAGAGGCGTGGATGTCTAAAAGCTAAGGTGATATATCCGCGACTGTGTAAATTGTACGACTCCAGAGTGACAATCCTGTTAGATTTCACATGAATACCAATGAGTCAGTGAGAGCCTGCCAAGTTTTGAGTTTATTTATTTTATTACTTTTTTTATTGAATGGAAAAAGAAAGCAACTTAAAATTAGTTGTTAATGGAAAAGTTGGTTTTAAAGCCAACAAAAGTAAATGACAATCTCCTATCGCTGTTATTTTAACTGAAATGGACGACGGAGCTAATTCACTGCTTCATTCTTCTCTTCTTTGAATTGTAGCTGCATTGTTTATGTGGTGTTCTTTTGTTTCCTTCTCTTTGCATTGTAAAAGGACACACACACACACACACACACACACACACACACACACACAGTCCTGCTAGACTTTTTGTTTTACTTTGATTTGTGCATTAATACTTAATGCTATTAAGAAATACCTTTCAGGGGTTTAAAAAAGATGCTACAACAGTGTTTGTTCCTCCTTGGAGTTGAAGGATGATGCTACACACTTTAACCAACATTGGTCTGAATCGTTGTTTTTCGTCTCTTAAAGTGCTAATGCTAGTGCTAAGTGCTTCTGTATGTAAACAAACACTACAATGTAATGGACACTTCACACTAGTAAATAAATGTGTGAAATGAGTCTCCTGCTGTAAGTACATCATATTATTGTGTTGTTTCACAGTGCTTGTGTTTATGGGTAAGTACTAAGAGGCTTTTTTTTTTATTTCACCCCTCAAGTTAATATACCAGGTGATTTATCATTTTAAAAGAACAAATCAGCGCTTATGCTCCGAAGAAAAATAGAAATCTGAAGGAGTTGATGTCTTCCAATGTGTGTGTGTGTGTGTGTGTGTGTGGGGGGGGGACGGACTTTGATTAGTGGATCACCAAGTGTGTTGACAATACAAATAACTTAACGTACCATCCACAACCCCCCCCTCCCCCCCCCCACCTCGGAAAAAAAGGTATTCCTCTCTGACACCCGCTCCTCACCAGCTGCCGGCGCCGTCTCCCGGGCCGCATGTTCTGGAGATCAGACTCCCGGCGGTCCTCTTTTTAATTGCTGCGACAAAATCCCAACATCTTCATTTACCCTCCAAACTCTCGTACTCCGGCGATGCCGTCAAGCTTTAGTGTACATCGGGAAACCCCCAGCCGGTACCGGAGCCCACCGCGGGACACGTGTGGGAACAACGGACCGGCGTGTGCTAATCCACACGGGGCGCGGCGCCACAATGCAGCTCGACTTTGTCGAAGGTTGAAATACAATATAATCCCCCCCCCCCCGCAGCAAGTCAATGGTGAACATCCAAGAGGCGGGGGGAGGGGGGGGGGGGGTTCACCAATCCTGTCCTGCAGAATATTGGCTGTCAGGAAGCAGACATGCAATCAATCACCAGCAAAGTCACACAGCCGATGTGAAGGATACCTCCTCCTCCTCCTCCTCCTCCTCCTCCTCCTCCTCCTCCTCGGGCCTCGCAGCGGTTGTGACTAAGCGGCGGGTTGCGTAACGCTCGGCGTTGCAGCGCTGTAGGTTGAGATTAATGAACGGCGAGTACGTACGCCAGATAACACGTGTCTGACCTCTCATGGGGGAAACCGACTGCAGTGTGTGTGTGTGTGTATGTGTGTGTGTCCAGAGAAATGGGCCCTTGATTACCAGATTAACAGATTAACCCGTGGATACGGGGATGGGCCCGGCACGCTGGCATGTTTTTCGGGATCATGTTTCTCCTTTTCTCTTTTTCATTTCTTTGCTGCCACTCGAGATTTTTTGGCAAAATGTAGCATGAAGAAGAGAGATGGCGGCGGCGGTGTGTGTGGCTGTGTGTGTCCAAAAAAAGTCTGTGTGGATTTCTTTTGGAGTCCCTTTTCTTTTCGTCGTAACTCTTGACAAACCAATTCTCTCCCCATTTGAGATTCTCTTTGGAGTCAGGAGGAACGGGATCTGAGGCCCTTGATGTCGGGCCCTCAGTTCTCCAGCTGGAGGCGGTCGCTTGATGCTGTTTTGCTTTTGGACATCTCGGCTCTGAAAACAGTGGCTCGGGAACTCGTCGGAACAAGAAAACACTCGACTGTGGCGCCATCTCCGAAACGCCCCACGAGCTCGCCGTGCGATCGCTCACTCGAGTCCATTTGAACCTCCGGTCCCCAAAAAACACATGGAAATGCTATCTGTTAAACCCTTTTCTGATCCATTGATCTTTGAGGTTGTTGTTGGGGTTCCACGATGCCAACTTATTCTGGGCTCGTAACCCTCGGTGGGGATCACCACAGATTGCTCTGGATGTATTCGTGATCGCACACTTATCGGATCCATCAAGCTTTCGGGAAATGACGCTCTCCAAAACAGAAGCGGTGGCTCCGTGTGTCTGCAGCCAGAGAACATCATGCGGCGCACATCTTTTGCCAAATCCATGGCCGCTGTCCGTTGGCACATCTGTGTACACTGAACTCTAATCCCCAGTATTTAGGGAAAGTTGTTCACCAAAAAACCTGCCGAGTGCAGTTTAAGACTCGGCGTGTGTGAAGGGCTCAGAGAGGCTCAGAAGGGATGACTCAGCATGTGGCAGCTTGAGACTCACAACACTCCGAAAACCCGCCGCGTCATGTTATGAACACCGGGCGGCTTCTCATCTGGACATTATGTTTCACAGAAAGAAAAAAGGGCAGAACGAGACTGCAGGACGTGTGCGTGTCCGTAATCACTCCAACATGGCCGCTGCATCACATTGCACGTTACCGTGGTAACGTTACACAACCCGGGTCACGGAAGGGAAATATAAAAGTGAAAACGAGTTTGCTGCTTCTTTTACTAAAGTGTGTTTTTGAGATGGAACGATGGCTTCACGGCTAAAAGACATCATGCGTCCGACTGTTTGAAGGCGATGAGACAACATTTGAAGAAACTCTTTTCTTCTTTTCCTAATATCCGCCCTGAGACATTTCGCGGCGGGTAGAAAATGACACGCCGCTAAAAATGAAACGCGCTTCTCAGACAGGAAATACATGCACAACGTGAACGTGGACATTTTCAATTCCTATTTCTATTCAGTTTATTTTCTATTGCAATAGAATATTAGGGCTTTACAACCTCACATCAGGAAAAACTCCCAAAATATAGAAGAAACACTTTCAGGGGGAAAGAAAAAGGTGAAGAAACCTTCAGGAGAGCGACGAAGGAGGATTCCTCTGCCGGATGGACAGGTGAAGAGATGAAGTCATGTGACCAGAATGAATCATTACAGAGTTACATGAACACATTCAATGAGTGTGGCAGAGTGGATGAATGGTTTGTAGCATCTCAACCGTTTGGACATGTGACCACGGAGGGTTGACCAGTACGTGCTCTTCCTTTCTCTCCTCTTTGAGGCCCTTTTAGGGGATCAATCAAACCCTGCGGGAGGACAACGGGGCGTTGCCGTGGCTTCCCCCCCATGCCGATGATAATGAAGAGCCCAAACGTGCAGCTAATAAACAGAAACTCTCCCTAATTGAACTGCCAGCTGCTTTGTGGCTGCTTCCTTCGTAGAGGATGGATGCCGCTCCGCCGTGTAATTACCAGCGTCTGCCCCGCCGGGAGAAGGATCCATCTTGTGTGACGCGGTGGTGGATACCTCCCCGTTGTATCCTTGGGTATTTGTTCTGGGTGGCGGGGGAAGTTCATCATCGTGGATAGAGAGGACTCGTCTCCGTAACTACAGGCAGCTTCGCCTTCTTCCGGATCACAGCCATCACTTCTGCCACTGGGAGTAAATTCAAAATGTCTGAACACTGCCCTCTAACCACGGCGTCATCCAATGGACTCCTAAACGGTCGGGGGAATTCAATTTAGGATAAAAGGAATAAGAGGTTTTTTTAAAACGTGGCACCGCCAGTTACTCAGGGCACGTGACGGATGTCTGTGTGAGTGGCGTTTAGCACAACTGACCCTGGTTCGGATTACCATCTCATTAGCATCCATAGACTGAGACGCACAAAAGCCTGGACGCCGCTCCGATGGAACCGGCCTTTAACTCCGTGGTGTTCGTATCGGGAGAGCAGCTGCATACAAATCACACAGCAAAAAGAAAAATACGTCAAGAATTATGCACTCAACCCCGGGATCTCTAAACTAAAATGGAATATGTTCTCCATCGTGCGGCTGCCACGAATGTTTTTGTTGTTCTAATTACGACATCATTTCCCAGGCGGGGGGGGGGGGGGGGGGTTGTCTCGGCAAACATACGGCTTGAGAGTACGATCTACATGAAGCGGGACAGCCATGTTACTCCTGTTACTCCATCGTATTATTTGGCTTCCACATTGAATCATTTTGTGTAATGTTTTTTTGATGTGGAATTCCTTTGCTTTGCATCGCTGTGTTTATCATCCTTGACTTGTCAAAAGAAAAATAAGCTTTGAGAAAAGCCCGTATCGGGGCTTGATATGTTTTTCCTTCTAAGACTATTTTTCCCAAGGCCAACAGAACGGCTAGCAGACAAAAGGCAAGTCGTCAGTTTTCTTTACCTCCTGCCAGAAGGTTCAGACTCTGCGCTGCATGTTCATCCATGAGGGATTGAAAAGTAATAATGCATTAATTAACTAGGATGGGCACTCGGTAGAGCGCATACCTTCGCAATTTACGTTTTTCACCTTTTCGTGACCTTGACCTTGACCTTTGACCCAATCACGCCCAAAGACTAATCGATTGTTCCTTGGGTCATGACCAATCATCCTACCAAGTTTCATAAGAATCGGCTCAGTTTTTACATTTTTCACCTTTTCATGACCTTGACCTTGACCTTTGACCCAATCACTCCCAAAAACTAATCAATCGATTGCTCCTTGGGTCATGACCAATCATCCCACCAAGTTTCATAAGAATCGGCTCAGTTTTGTCTGAGTTAGACGAATAACTGACGGACGGACATATTCACAAATAAATAAATACACGCCGGCGAAAACATTACCTTAAGCATTTTCAATGCGAAGGTAATAACCACCAATGTGGTGACGGCTACCAGCTGACAGACAGATGGAGTGTTGGAGCTGTTGACATTTGTGTTGTGTTTTATTGTAAAGTAATGTAAGAGTCAATGGCATGACATAAACTTAATTACATGTTGGAGTTATGACCACTAGTCAGCGCTGTTCAGGCGCCTGGGGTAGAGAGAGGTAGAGGGAGAGAAGAAGAGCTGGAGAGGACTCGGCGGCGGTACAGTTGGAAGTGGAGTGTTACTAAAGTTATGAGTATAACCCAGAACGGCTTGGACTGAGTTATTCCTGCACACACCCACACCGCTGCCACCAGTGTAAGCGATCTCTCCCTCTACCTCTCTCTACCCCAGGCGCCTGAACAGCGCTGACTAGTGGTCATAACTCCAACATGTAATTAAGTTTATATCATGCCATTGACTCTTACAGTAATATTGTTTAATCATTGCTTAATTAGGTTATATATTTTACGATGTTAGAAGAGCTTTTTTCTTATGATAGTTTTGTTTAGTTTAATACATTGTGATTGTTGTTTAAATATATTTAGTTTTAGATTGGTTTACTGATTGGGTAACACTGGGCACCTTTGGTTATATGTAGGAGTGGGCAGCTTCAGGACGAGCATGCACCCGGGTGGCCTATGGCTTTTTACCAGCACACGAGAGGCAGTGTCAACATTTAGTTTGTTTAGTAAATAAATTAGAAGAATAATAACATACGGAGATGGATGTTACTTTCTTTTGGCTGCGTCAACTCAAAAACCCCACGGTTTGATTTATAGTGTTATTATTTGGACAAATGGCCACTACAGTCATATTTAAACAAGTCAACTCTTTGTGGGGAACTTTTTCTTCTTTTTGTACTTAAAAAAATGCGTATTTGAACCTGTAAGTCATAGAAGAGGAAGTTTCCCGTGTTCTCCGTCATGCAGCAGCGGATCAACCCCAGACTGCATCTCATCTTCATTGTGTCTCAGTGGAACCCTGTCCATCTCATTTGAATCAATACCAGCCTTTATTTGTAAAAAACAAACACGATGGGTGAGTTTGAGACGAGTCATGACCACAAAAAAGAGAAGAAGAAGAAGACATATCTCTGAACATTGATTTTTTTTTACATCGATGTGTTTTTCGTCGAGACGGCACGCCGTATGAAAACAGGACTCCTTTCTTGTTTTTGTATTTCAGATGCTGCTGCGGGCCCAGATATGGCCTACTTTTACTTTTACCTTGTTTCCCTCTCCCCCCTCCCCCCCCTGGTGTCGCAGATGTTATAACAAGAAGTTTAAATATAGTTTGTACAGATGTTTGTGTGCGACGTAGGTGTGGATTTTGAATAATCTGTAATTCAATCAAGGCGGTTAAGATAAGTGATACTTGGAAGAGGGAAAAAAGTGTGTAGGGGGAGGTTAGATGAAGAGGGAAGGGAGGGGCAGATGGAGAGAAGCAAGAGATGGAAAGAATGTGTGTGTACATATATAGATGTGAGTAAAGACCTGGAATGGAAGAGGGAAACTAAAAGAAGAGAACACAGTGTCTTCCTTGATGGTCTCGAGACCCTCCTCCTGCTCACACAACCATGTGACCCCCAGCCGGTGCCGAGAGCTCAATGACTCATGTGGACCACGTGCAGAACCAGAACCGCCGCCGTACCAGTTCCCATCCATGCCCGTCCAAAACGTCATCGCTTCATCATTTTGTCTCTGATTTAAAATGGTCGTATTCAGCTTCTTTCTTGGCGTGAGTTACGGCCAATAAACGAGCTTCGCGGGGTGAGACGGTGACCTTTGGCCAAGTAGACCTTCAAAGTTCAACCTTTCAGTTGAATTAAATTGAGAAAAAAATGACAAATTGGCCTCAGAGGGATTTACAATATGCACACATCCGACTTCTTTTTTTTTGTGATCAAATCTTTTATTGGTTTTCGAGATATGCTCATGCAAAAGGAAAGATGTATACAAAAGTACTCAGACAAAAACATAAAAATAACAAATACAAATTAAATAGAAAATAATATATATATATATATATATATATATATATATATATATATATATATATATATATATATATATATTCATGTCTGCATAACCTCACACCTACACACCTACACACACATGAATACTGTAAATGTAACCCCTCCCACTGTTGTCATACATCTCCAGTTATTATATAAAGGAATGTATTATATTATATATATATATATATATATATATATATATATATATATATATATATATATATATATATATGTATATTGTTGAATGTTGCTTAAAGCCGTGGACCAGGAATCGATGGTTCTTTCTTCAGCACCATGTATTCTGGCTGTGGAAAGTTCCATATTCACGACATCAAGGTCGCTCGCTAACCACGGGGGCTTGGTGACAGTGTGCGGGGGACTTCTGATGTCCCCGGTGTGAGCGGCCTGGTCTAACCTGCAGTGAAGTTGTGTCTCTACTCTGGAGTATTATGGGATTATTGGCATTCGGTTATAAGAGATAAGATATTACTTTAATTTCTAGATACATTATCCATTTGAAAATCACTAAACATGCAATGTCTCTCCAGTTTCCAGACACCATAAGCCCTGTAACCGGGTTACAAATTAAAAAGACAATGTTCCTCATTCAAATCAATAGGTACCATCTCAGCTGGAGAGTTTGTCCCTTTGTTCTGTTGGTTTGTTTCCTCTTTTCCTCGAATGTAAAAGGTTGAGCCGATGACCCGTGGATTCTCCTCGGGTCCTTCTCGGCTCCGGGGAGCTGCTAATTCACTCTAAACTTCCTCCACCGAGCTCCCGTGAAGCGTGAGCACATCCGTGGGCAGGTCGGGGGAGGTCATGTGTACGTTGCCGTACATCTCGGCGTGCCTCTTCTGTCGCTTCTGGCCGCGTGTGTAATCGCTCTACTTCCTATTGAACACGTGAATCGTGCATTGCTCAACAAAAGCCACGGGCCGATACGCATGTAGCATCAAATGAGTGTCATTGGCTCCACCGCCGGTCTTACGTTATCCTGTCTTTCAAATCGCCGGCTTAGAATCGTGGGAAAAATGTCTCCTGCTCAAAAATAACTAAACAGACATTTCACAAACTGTCAGTTTCATCGCTGAAGGCTACAATCAAAATATTCTTGTTGTTGCAATAATCATAAGAGGAGGTCCATGTCCAAGGTCTTGGATTGCTGCTCTGGCGCGTTGACTCATCGTCCTCCCACGAGGAAACGGTAAACGACAGAGCCGGGGTAGACGGGATGGAAGGAGCTGTCCAGGGCCCTCCGAACCCGATCTTTAATTCAGAGGAGGTCTAATAACATAAGTTTCCACTTTTGTCGTTGGCTGTAAGTGTGATGAAACACAGCCCAAACCAAAGTGTGCAATAATAATGAAGACATATTTCTCCTCCTCATCACAAAGGTAGAGGCTGGCTCTTTGATTAAATATTGACTCGTGTGTGTGTGTGTTCTTGTCTCGGTCCAATCAATAAGTCATTTTGAGGTAAAAGAGATTGTTCAAAAGGAATCATCTTAGATGACATTTCTTTATATATATATATATATATATATATATATATATATATATATATATATTCATATACAAATGTATATATTTATCTGTATCTTTTTATATATATATATATATATATATATATATATATATATATATATATATATATATATATATATATATATATAAAGTTGGGCATCAACTTTATAACATCGTTTTATCGGCATCAGGTAAATGTGCAAATTTGCAGATCATATTTTTCAAGTCTCATTTAATCAACATGACAATGTGTTATTCTCAACCTGCAGTCAAAAGCGAATCAATGTTGAATGTAATAATTGCTCGATCAATTGCTGGCCCCATTTATGTGCATAATGTGCAGGTGTGTGAGGATAATACAATTGACTGTATTTTACGAAATCGCAAACCTATGAACACCAGGCTCGGCTTTCATCTACCTTAACGCTATGTCATTATTGTGCAATGGAGAGCGACCGCTGTGTTTGTGTTGTTGGGGTCGCCGCTCACCTGCAGCTCGGATTCAAGCCGAGCGCCATGCATCTTTTATAAGTGCTTAAAGGTTGCAGCCCGTTTCAGAACGTGCTCCTTTTTATAAATTGGGAATAACATCGACGTTCGACACAATGCCGATCCCCAGCCGACCATCCGTGAAAAGAAACGTGGGCTTGAAAGAGCTTTGGAGGTGAGGAAAGGACACATGTACGGCCTTTGAACCCATCAAACAGATCCAGTATTCTCACCTTTTTTTAGTATTACTTGCATACATGTCAAATGCATAAACATCCCCTGGAGAGCTTGTGCACCGCAGGGTTCCTGCACACCGCCAGTCCCTAACAGAGACGCCGACAGCTCGGCTTATTCTCCACTTTCCCCCCCCGATGTCAGGACTTATTTCTCCGGCCGGCCTCTTGACACACACACATATTGGATTTTACAGCGATGAAAGATGCCTTTTTATTGACACTCGGGGATTTTTGCGGCCACGTTACACCCTGACCTGAAGAGATGAAGTGTATGGGGCACATTGAGAGCGCTTTATTTTAAGAGGAAGGTCATCAGGCAGGAGGAGGACGAGTTGAATATAAATCCCTCCCTCCTACACACACACACACACACACACACACACACACACACACACACACACACACTGTTTCTATCAAAATTATGATGAAATTAAATTTAACGGACTGAAGACACCTATCAGACAGATGAATGAACACACGAGTAAACGCATTACTGTGAATCAGCTGCTCATTGTGTCTGATAACCATCATTTGACTCAATTGTTGTACAACGCCATATTTTGTAATCGACTCCATTCATCTGAGTTTATAGAAACGGCATCTGCGTTGCATTTCACATCAAATTAGATTTGTCTGATTCAATGCAAACACAATCCCAACACATTGGTTAATATTGTTAAACGGTGTAAATGTGATACTCTGAGCGTATCTATTGGCTTCCACGAAGCTCTAAGCATGACGACGCAAGAGAAGCAAGAAAATGGTGTTTTCGAGTGTTTTTGCGAGAGAATTTTGCTCTGAATTTTGAATTCATCACCATTTAATTAAATTTAAATTAATTTCAACTTATATATAAGTTAATTTTGATGAACAAGAACAAATTCTTTGAAAGAATATTTTCCTTTTCTTTTCTTTATTTTGATTTTACAAATGAATAAGACAGGACTTTAAGGAAAAAGGAGAAATAAAAGGTTGAAGAACAACAAAAAACAGACAAAAAAATATACACATAATAATTAGAAATAATGCAAATAATACATTCACACATCCCCAGTCCAACATAAGTACATATTTAAGGTTACAGGATCAAGTAAGCATATATTTTCCTTTTCATGTGCCAAAGACAGTATGTATGAGTGTATGTGGACATATTCATCAATAAAAAAGGAAGCAATAAGAGTTAAATTAATAACACGTCATGGAGAGGTATCATCAGCTTCAGCCGTCTCCTTTGTGCCAATTAGAAGCTCACCGTGTACGTTATGGGGACAGCTGGCCACTCGGGGCCTGGAGATTTAGTGAAAGACTGAGCCGGGTGATGCAGGAGGGAGAATGAATGCGTTGGTAGAGAGAGATAGGTGAGAGAAAGATGGAGCTGGTGAGCGAGAGAAATGATGAATAGGTTACAGAAGGTCAGTGAATGTCATCCGATACACAACGGGGAACCAGCTCTTCCCTTATCTCGCCCATTTTTATTAGTGAATCAAAAAGTTGTTGAGTTTGATGGGGCAAAAAATGAAGCATGGGCTGTCCAGAAAACGGCAATGCACGAAGTGCTTGTATGATAAACTTAAAAAGCGGCCCCAGCCTCCTCCGGCGGCCCCAGCCTCCTCCGGCGGCCCCAGCCTCCTGCGGCGGCCCCAGCCTCCTCAGGCGGCCCCAGCCTCCTCCGGCGGCCCCAGCCTCCTGCAGCGGTCCCAGCCTCCTGCAGCGGCTTCAGCCTCCTCCAGCGGCTCCAGCCTCCTGCAGCGGCTTCAGCCTCCTCCAGCGGCCGCAGCCTCCTGCAGCGGCCCCAGACTCCTGCAGCGGCCCCAGCCTCCTGCAGCGGCTTCAGCCTCCTGCAGCGGCCTCAGCCTCCTGCAGCGGCCCCAGCCTCCTCCAGCGGCCCCAGCCTCCTGCAGCGGTCCCAGCCTCCTGCAGCGGCCCCAGCCTCCTGCAGCGGCCCCAGCCTCCTGCAGCGGCCCCAGCCTCCTCCAGCGGCCCCAGCCTCCTGCAGCGGTCCCAGCCTCCTGCAGCGGCTTCAGCCTCCTCCAGCGGCCCCAGCCTCCTCCAGCGGTCCCAGCCTCCTGCAGCAGCTTCAGCCTCCTCCAGCGGCCCCAGCTTCCTCCAGCGGCCCCAGCTTCCTGCTGTGAACCCAGCCTGATTGTAAACTGTTAAATAAAATGTGAAACAAACAGAATAGCAATAAGTATTTTTTTTATAGTGACCTGTGTTGTGATGCTCTTAGCGGGTCGTGTTCGTCAGTCTGCCTAATCACACGAGTCAGCAATTATGTTCCAGTAATCTCCTAAAAGCTCTTCACCGGCCTCACGGTTAGATTACGATCCACCTGTCAACCATTGCAAATTACTTATTTTTCTTTATGCTCTTTTTTTTGTAAACAGACTCCATTATTATAATTTTAAAAAGCTTTATAGTTGTCATCCCAGTATCTGTGTGAACAGTGTCCCTGGAACATAAACCTGAAAAAAACAAAAAAACAAGCCTCCATCTCAAATGTGTTTTTCTATACACACACATTTTATTCCACCGAGCCGCTCTGAGGCTGTGGATGTTCGTTACTCTCAGTGCTCACCGCTCTCCTCCTCTTTCTCTTCCTCTAAGTCACCGCATCTCAGCTGGAACAAAAACAATGTGTTCAGAGCAATGTTGTTGTTTTTTAGAGCAAAGGTTTGTTTTGAGAGCAAATATATATTTGTTTGCAGCCAACAATTCTAGTTTCATAAGCAAAACTAACAAAAGATGTATTCTAAATTCATATATTGTTTACTTAAAATTGAGTATGCAATACAGCTATTATTGGTCCATCTTAACTCTGCGCATAAGGAGTGTTTAGGCTCCTCCCACAATAATAAAACAGGGATTAGAGGGGAGGAAAAAAGAAGAGAAACAAGCTCAACAGACCTTAAAGGACAGCAGATCGCAATAAACACTCATGCTGGGCTGAATGTCGCCATAGCGATAAGGTCATGCATGTCCTCGTTGCGATGTAACAAAGATTACTGCTGATAATTGATTTATCAATATCAATCACAACGGATGCTGACTGGGCATTAATGTGCAAATAAATCAAATAACATCTTTCTGGCCCTTTATCTTTAGGATGAAATGCTCTCTCCATTCAGGCCATTCACTGTGAATGTCAGGCCAAAGAAGCATTTCATAGAAACTCCTCCACATGCTCTTTGGTCCTTTTCTTCATTCTTTTCTTCTGAAAATAATGACGGTATTTCTCTTCTGAAATGTGAAATATATGACTGCCGGGTGAATAATTGCACCTTGTGCAATGTTGAAAAATCAAGGCTGCGGTTATTCAACCCGCACCAGAAATGACACTGAAAGCACACCCCCCCCCCCCCCCGCACACTTCCCCCCACCCCATTTAAATCAATTTAAAGTGACAGTGCACCAATTGTGTGAGTGTCTCCACCCTGTGTAGATGCTAAAAGAAATGTGGCTGTCTAAAGTTTGCGGCAGCGGTCAAACACATTCAGTGATTTCACGTTCACGATTCCTCCTTCAGGACTTCAGCTGGATTATATATTTAATTTACTCTGAATGCTTCTTCTGTCCTGTGTCTGACATGTTTTTAACACAGTTCTCCCTTCTTTTATTTACTTTGTCTGTTTGACTGTGTGAGTCTTCTTGTTGCATGTATTGTTAGTACTTTAAAATGTCCAAGAGTATAGTCACTATTCTCACTATTAATTATTTGTACACCCGTTGAAAAGCTTAAATATTGTACAAACATTGTGTATGTAATCTTGTGTTTTTTAAGTTTATTTTAGGACGTCTGCCTCTCGGGACTACAGATGAAAAATAACCTCTTGGATAATAACTCATTTACAAAAATTGTTTTATTAATGTGACCTTTCCCTTATCAAAAAATCACATTTCATTAAAATGTATTTTTCCTTTAAGTTCCATGAAAATATGGCAACAAGTACACAATGCTGAGCTTTCACCCCCTGTATCTTAAAGGGGCAGAACCCTTTAAATTCAAGATGATGCAATTTCTCCCAAATTGATAAACCTGGATATGCTCGCCAGAGCGTCCCCTTTCATGTCCTGTATCTTTAAATAACGCTACGTCACATGCTCTGCACCTCCTCTTCCCGATATGATCAAAAGTGATACAACAACACGTCTAGCGGTGTGCGTATTGACCACCCTCCTGATGACAGCGGGTTTCTGTTCACCATTTATTTAAATCTTTTCTTACGCGTTACAAGACGAGCGGCCTTCAAATAATGTGTCAGAAATAATAAGCTTGCTGTTTACGCCAGCCGAACATATTGTGCGACACATTATCGGGGGGAGGGTGGGGGTGGGGTGTCTGATCACCAGCTTGACTGTATTCACAACAACAGAGTGGACGCACATGTACGACTCCTGGACATCATCTAACAGGGAGCATCTGATGATGCTGCAGGTCTGGCTTTGCATTTCAATCACGGGGGTGACGAAGAGCTGAGACTCGTGCCAACAGCTGACGGAGGGGGGGGGGGGGCGAAGAGACGGAAGTGGACAAGCAACACCGTTTATAAATAGACGGGAATATCATCTGCCGCTGTCACCACTGAGCCATTTCATCACATTCAAGTAGGATTCCATTTAACAGGGCTGTGTGTGTGGGGGGTGTCTGTGTGTGTGTGTGTGTGTGTGGGGGGGTCTGTGTGTGTGTGTGTGTGTGTGTGTGTGTGTGTGTGTGTATGTGTGTGTGTGTGTATGTGTGTGTATGTTTTAATAGGTCAACGAGTGCCAAACACTCCCCAAAGTGTCACTTCATGAGCATTTTTAGCTTCCACCATGTTCAGTTTGGGCCGATCCATCCCGGAGAAAGAATAACCTCAAATTTAAAAGCACGTAAAAAGACATTTAAATCAAACTTAAACTTTCAGAAACACTCTGTGTATGTACATCCTCTCTCATCCGCTCTCTCCACTGAGCCATTTCATCACCGGCTGAAGGACCATTGTAGATCCTTCTGGGCCTCTTTAGATCCTTCTGGAAGGATCTAAAGAGACCCAGAATAATCCAAAGAGGCCCAGAAGGAACCAAAGAAACCCAGAAGGATCTAAAGAGACCCAGAATAATCCAAAGAGGCCCAGAAGGAACCAAAGAAACCCAGAAGGATCTAAAGAGGCCCAGAAGGATCTACAATGGTCCTTCAGCCGGTGATGAAATGGCTCAGTGGAGAGAGCGGATGAGAGAGGATGTACATACACAGAGTGTTTCTGAAAGTTTAAGTTTGATTTAAATGTCTTTTTACGTGCTTTTAAATTTGAGGTTATTCTTTCTCCGGGATGGATCGGCCCAAACTGAACATGGTGGAAGCTAAAAATGCTCATGAAGTGACACTTTGGGGAGTGTTTGGCACTCGTTGACCTATTAAAGATCTTAAAATTGTTAAATGCAACAAGGGTTTGTCCTCTCATTTTTCTTTCATTTTTTAAAGATTTTTCTTTAATTTTTTTCCCTTTTTTTCTTATTTAAGACACACGAAAGTAACACTATGTCCACTTCCTAGAATAAGTACATTATTACCTTAATAAGATGTATATAAATGATCTTAAAATTGTTAAATGCAAAAAGAGGTATTTCCTTTTTCCAAGAGAAAACCGAGTTCACTCTCCACTCGACCCCCCAATAAAATGGAAGAGAATAGCGGGCTCTAAAACAAGCCTTTTTACAGGAAGAACAACGGGTGTGTGAATAATGAAGTGAATGACGCTTCACTTTCCAGGTCCCGGTGTGCTATACACAACGGCGCGGCAGCTTCAACCGGGACTCTTGAAAAAAGAGTGGAGCCAAAGTTATTAGTAACACCTGTGCTTTTCAAGATGGCCGCTCTAAAACAGGCCAACTAGCAACGGGGAGAACTAGTCACGCAATGCTAATGGGTAATAGCACATTAACCTTTTTTTATAACAGCCAACAGCCCCGTTGTCATTTATCATAACCTTCCAAAAAGTATAGATGGGGTTTTGGATGTATCTCAAGTAGACCAAATAAATGTAATGATATGAATTCAAACTAAGGGCTGCCTGGTAAACTGCTAAAGTATAGACTGATGAAAATACAGAACGATCCGTAACGCGCCGCGTGATGCTCTTTAACTCGGTTTATGTTCAAATCGACGCAGCCCGTGTTTACACTTGGCTGTGCAGCCACCACGTCTACAAAAAGTGCATTACTGCATTGTTGTTAAACCATTTGTGCATTAGTAAATGCAATGAATAAAATGTATAAATTCCACCCACAAGCACTAAAGCCGTCGACGCCGTATTGTTCAGACCGAGGCCGTCGAAGTAATAGAGGAATCTTTTCTGAGAGATGGAAATTTGAATTTTAATGTTATCAAAAAAAGAAATTTCTTCCTCCCACAGAGCCGCAGTGCAATAACCCGAGAGACATCCAGAAGACCTACAACAAACAAGCCTTGCATAATGGGCCTCTGTTGCATTGTAACAGGCATACTATAATAATACCAGTTACACTAAGCCCCATATCTCATGCAAACTCACACACACACACAACCAACCGGCTGCACAATACCACATGAAGAGATGATGGTGTTGACTTGGGGGACCCGGCTACTGGCTGGTTAATAGCTCCGAAAGCAAAACCATGTCACGAGCACGGTGTCTTTGAAATAAATCACACACTTCTTATCAGCCTAAATCCACCAGTATGGATTTTCTCTGTGTATCACTCTTCCTCTGAGGATGTTTATGCAAGAAATATCATAATCTGCAGTAATGCCAAAGTCAGTTAGATTTATGAATGGGGCTTTTTTTTTTTTTCAACGGCTCGATTTTGCCGTGCCATCGCTCCGTTGGTCCGACCCAACGTTGGGACTCCCCCGGTGAATACGACCGGCCTATAAACCGATGCATCCATCTCTCTGTGGGGATCCAACTGACACCTAAAGAATGTATTATGAATTGTAGTGCTTACATAATTGGTGAGAAAACAGCGCAAGACAATCCGCAGGAAGATTAAGCAAGAGAAGAAAAAAACACACCCATTGGCCGATACATATTGTGGTAAAATTGCTATTCGAGAGTGTAATTAATCAAAAATGATCTTCAAGCGAGCCGATACCAGCTAGTCGTTCTCGTTTTTAAGTAAGTAGTAGACCAAATAACGATAACCGAGTGATCGAGAGAGGGACGCCAACGAGAACCTCCACATTCCTTAAAGGAACTGGATGGAACTGGATCAGGGGATGAACTGAGGGGCAAGTAATACTATGTAAGGAGGGAGGGTGGCGGAGGCGCCACATGCAGTGAGTGTGATGTTATAATATTATGTCAATATGTTTGTTCGGTAGTTGGGAAAGACAGATGTGGAGGGAGGTTGTTGTCTTTAAAACCGGACCCAGCTCAGGTTTATTTGTGAAACTGTTGGTTACAAATAAGTGAACTGTGATCCAAACTCTCTGTGTTCTGTGGGTGTTTGATCACTGAGGTCCTGTGGCGTTGCACCAGCAGTCAGATAGGAGAGAGATACAAGTTTATAAGCATCGTGTTAAGAGTCAGAATGGACCAAGAAAGAAGAAATCCAGCCACAACAACGGTTGGCGGATGAATATATTCTTATGGTACGTTCACACCAGACGCGACAAAACATTTTTCGTTGCGCTTGTCGCAGGATTCTATCGCGCAACAAAAAAAGGGTGTTCACACCGGACATGTCGGACACGACACAGCGCTTGGTTCATAGTAAAGTACAACACACAGCGAGAATAAAAGCAAATGCACACATTGTAAACGTATCAGGTAGTCCCACGGCTTCTCCGACCTCCTTCTAAGCTTCATCTTTATCGCTACGGTTTCGGTAAGTAAAGAGTCGTGTCATAAAGTTTGTTTTGCCCACGAACAGCGACAAGAATCTTTTCCTCCACTTTCTAAACCGGCCGGCAGAACGATGACGAGCGGAGCTTCTCAACGCTGATTGCCTGACGCAACTATGACTCACGCGTTTCTGCTGCACCAGTTCAGAAATTTCAACTCGAGCGACAAGAAGCTGCGACAGATCGCTCTGTTCGCTCAGTTCGCCCCGCGACATTCGCTCTGTTCGTGCTGCTCTGTGGCGCCTGACGCGCTGCTCGCAGGAAAAAAAACAGCATCACAGCTTTGTCGCAGCTTTGCATTGACTTAACATGTAAACTTGGCGCGCGACAGAATTTTGTCACGTCCGGTGTGAACGTACCTTTTCACGTGAAGCCGGATGCGAAAAAATTAAACCGCGAGGAAATGTTTGCACACTTGGATCAGCTGTTAACTAATCCAAGCGTGCAAACATCTCCCCGCGGTGGAGAACGCCATGGTGGCAGAAGCTGGGAGGGTAATGGATGTGTCAGACCTCGGGAGGCGAGGCAGAGATCCGGGTCGGGGCGTCTGAGTAGCGACACTTCAGGGCCGTGGTGGAACGCATCGGCCTAATGAAACAGCCGGTCGCATATTCTGGTCGGTGCTTGTACATTTTTGCCAGCAGCCCCCCCCACACCCCACCTGCCACACTGCGGGTTGATGAAGTGGCCTCTCGCCCGGCAGTACGAGGGTCACATAAAAGGGGGTCTGAGTCGGTGTAATCGACATCATATATCCAATCTCGCACTTCCAGGACACGGGTCTTAAATTACTCTGAGGAGCCTTTCTTTCCCTCTTTTTCCCGTCCACACAAAAGATAATCATGACAGGCTGAAGCACTTATACACCACAGTTGATTCCCTTATTCTAAAGCATTTTGTGCTAATGGCGGGACGTACTGGAACAGCCTTGGGTGAGCGGTTATAGGATGTTTAGTAAGTGGTTTAAACTGTTGGCAATTTGACTTTGCAAGAAAACCCAGAGGTACAAAAAGACCGTTACAGTTCCCTTGAACTCTCCCGTCATCGCCTCTCGTATCGGACGCCTGCCAGAATGTAACCACCGAGATACAATGTATATAAAAGTAAAGATTGTTTCACAAATGAAGACATGTTTCTGTCCGTGTTCCACAATGCAGCTTTTTGATGGCGGCTATTTTTTTTGGTGGGTGTGCGGAGAAACGATTAAGTGTCATTGGCGTCTGGAAACATCCTTTCCCTCCACAGTAATCCATTCACAGGATAAGGTGTGTGACATTTATGTATTTCAAACTCGCAGCTTTGAGGGGAAGCAACAGGATAACGCATCGCTCGGCCGATACGGTTAGACATTGCAATCCCCTTGCCGTCGAATCCTAAATTCACCCAGCAAAGTTTCCCCGAACCAAGTATTAGAGCTTTTATTTGTAAACTGTTTTTAAAGACAACAAGTTGGCGCTTTAATTAAAATGTACAGAGTTTAAAGGCTGCATAACAAAGGGCGTTGTGTTCCCTTTGAAGAGGCATCGATTTTTAGGTAACATTTGACATCTCGCGTTTGAAAAAACGTACCCAGTGTCTAGTCTAAACGGTAAAATGCGCGCGCACACGAGACGGAGAGCCGAGAAGCGTTAACGCGACAGAGACAGAAATGACGACTTTTTAGTTAGTTTAATAAAAGAATAAAGATATGCTCTTTAGAAAAAGGGACCTTAAATCTCTTCTGCTGTAATCTGGCGCGATAGAGAAAATTACAGGGGGGCAGGCGGAGATATATATATTTGTTCAACTCAAAATTGTCTGGGAGCCATATGCCGTCACCTGGCTCTGAGAGACTAGGGTCTGGCTCTGAGAGACTAGGGTCTGGCTCTGAGAGACTAGGGTCTGGCTCTGAGAGACTAGGGTCTGGCTCTGAGAGACTAGGGTCTGGCTCTGAGAGACTAGGGTCTGGCTCTGAGAGACTAGGGTCTGGCTCTGAGAGACTAGGGTCTGGCTCTGAGAGACTAGGGTCTGGCTCTGAGAGACTAGGGTCTGGCTCTGAGAGACTAGGGTCTGGCTCTGAGAGACTAGGGTCTGGCTCTCAGAGACTAGGGTCTGGCTCTGAGAGACTAGGGTCTGGCTCTCAGAGACTAGGGTCTGGCTCTCAGAGACTAGGGTCTGGCTTTGAGAGACTAGGGTCTGGCTCTCAGAGACTAGGTTCTTGCTCTCAGAGACTAGGCTCTGGCTCTGAGGGACTAGGCTCTGGCTCTTGGAGAAACTGGTTAATCATGATTTATTTGTCATAATACTTTCAGTACATTTAACGGCGTATGAACGTTTTCATAGAGCCGTTCAGCGTCCGTCCTCCTCTGAAGAAGCTTGTAAATGCATTCCTCGTTTTTGTGATTAAGCTTTGCAGAACATCAAATCAAATAGAGTATAATCTCTCACCCAAACGAGGAAGCTGGACGAGTTCTGTCATGAATCCCAAATGTGTTTAATTTCCTCGTCGTCATTCTCCTTGCATACTGCGGCGTTCGCCACAATAACGGAGGAGACTTAAATCAATAGCTCTGCTCCTTCATGCTATTTACTAAAGGCCTTGCCTTGTTGCCGGGTAATTTTCTTAATGAGCATTAGAAATTAGTAATTCTGATGCTCATTAAAAAAGCATCCTCACAATTAACCCTTGAGTCCCATAGGGGTCCTCAACAGATTAATTGAAAATCACTTATTAAAACCCATTTTTATAGAACAGCTTTTAAAGCTGTTATTTTAAGGTGGAAAAGTTACATAGTGGGGCTTTAAGTGATGTTGTCCTTTTATGCGGTTCTTTGGTTCCCCTAATTTTGTTTGTTTGTTTAATTTGTGTATTAATTAATTATTTATTTATTTTAACTTTATATTTGTATCTTACCCTTCTATTTGTTTTGCACTGATTCTCTGTAGAGCACTTTGTACAATTTGTTTTCAAAGGTGCAATATAAATAAACATATTATTTTTATTCTTATTATTATCATCTGGTTATTGCTAGTGTGATGAGATGTCTGGACCCAAACGCCAAATAAATCACGTTACCATGGAGAAGCAGGCTTCAAGCTTCATGCTCATATGGAGCGTTCCACTGATGTATGCCTCTGCACAGGACCTCGTAAAAACAACCAGACGACATTGCAAATGCAAATAATAAATCTGTACAGTATTTCATATTTGATATGCTCGCATTATAAACAAAATGCTGAATCCTAAGGGGAGGATTTAAAAAACCAGGCCATTTAAGGCAGCTGTCACCCCCGACAACATATTGCTGCAGTCATACAAAGATCTTTAAAAACATGATGGATGGATTCAAACGTCAAAGTGAGACGGTCAAGATGAAAACCAGATGCTGATGATGGATCGGCGCTTGACATACGGGGGCGTTCACGCGACGCCAGTGATCGTCAATATCGGCGTCGGCTTCATCCTAAGCGGCTAATTGTCGCTCTGGTTCCTCCGACGCTGAAATGATGAGTTAAGATACCTGCTGTGATTGGTGGCGAGACAGCTACTCTTATGTAGAGCCGGTGTTATCCCTTTGAGGTTGAGCAGGGATTTCTGTTATCCAGCGGGGAGCGTGTCTTCCGCCGGGCAGCGAGATCCTCTAATGATCCCTCGGTAAAGCCGCCGGTCACACTTCTCATTATAAAAGAGCACTTCACCTCCCACACTGTAAAAACATGCCGATTCAGTTTCCTTGGAATATCTACTTGTAAAAAAAAAAACTGAATATAAGAAGAGTAAACAGGACATGACCATGTGTGAATTAAAAAGCTTTCCTTATTGTATTATCCACAGTAAAACGGGTTTAGAGGTCACGGTTCCAATGCTGAGCACTTTAAAGTTAGGGAGCAGCTGCGTTCATGGTTAACCAACAACGGAAAATGAATAGCGAGCTTGTGTTAAAGTTACGCCATCGACTTTATTGATTATTACTTGGAAACAGCGTCAATGCCGTGAATATGAACAATATGTCATTGTTTAATGGCGTAATCAGCATCTGGTTTAATGATCTGAAATAAGGCTTTATTCTGCAGTTAGATGTTATTATCCCTGAGAGTTGCAAACAAGCACTACCTCTTGAAAATCATTCAACCTGAAGCGGAGCTATGACCGGTGATTTGTCATTTTAGAAAAAATGCTGAACTTGAGGCAATAACACCGTGTAGCATATTTGTTGGTGATTCTTAACGTCCCGATTTTTCTTTCGTCCACGTTCTTCGGCTCCATCACAGTCTGGATGAGAGGGTATTTTACGTCACGCATTAGTATAAATCGAGACTATTCTTTTTGAAACAAGATGTGTCTGATTTTTTAAATATTACATAGATGAAACAATGCAGTCCTTGAGATTTGCTTGGTGGGATTTGCTCACGTGGGAAGTCCCGATCACAAATAATGCTGAGATTCTTTACAGTGGTGTTGAATGCCAGGGCAATGCCGTCTACAGAAACCACATCACCAGATAGTTGATCTCTGAGGTGCTCAGGGCCGAGTACAATTACTTCAGTTTTGTCTGAGTTTAACATCAGGAAGTTGCCGGTCATCCATGTTTTTTATCATCAGCATAACAATAAAAGTTGATGGAGTGTTTCCAGATAATATTGCTCAAAGGAAGCATGTATAAGGTAAATAAAACGGATCCAAGCACAGAACCTTGTGGAACTCCGTGATTAACGTTGGCGGCCATCGCGGGTTCATCGTTTACAAATACAAATTGAGATCTGAAATAAATAGGATTATCATCATCATCCAAGCCTCGTTATCACACTTACAGTATATTCACTATACGTGTTTCAAGGTAATGATTCAGTGTTTAGTTCAAAGTAACAACAACAATGTGGCTAAAAGTATCAAATAGCTTCTTTTTTAATTATTTTTGCCATATTAAATAATTTGTGTTTGGAAACTTACTAATTGATGGTAAATTTATGAATTGTTTTGTGTTATTGTCAGCATCCAACACTTTGTTTTAAATACACCTTTTTCCAGGTCTGGCTTAAATTCTTAGCCACATATTTTGTTCACTTATCGATGTAAAACTAAAAAGTGCCACTATTTGGTAGAGCGGCCAACGCAAGGCCAGAGCGTGAGCTATTAACACACACACTGTAAAAAAATAATTGTGAAATATACGGTAAATTACTGGCAGCTGTGGTTGCCAGAACTTCACCGTAAAAAAAAAAGTGAAACCGTATAAGACATTACGGTATACATTTTTGAAACCGGAAAATTCACAGTTGAGAACTGCTTTTTGTTTACGGTAAATTACTGTTAAAAAAAAAACAATCACCGTAAAAAAAACTAATCTGTGAAATATACGGTAAATTACAGGCAGCTGTAGTTGCCAGAACTTCACCGTAAAAAAATAGTGAGAACGTATAAGATATACATTTTTACATTTTTCATACATTACATTTTTTAAACCATATAATTCACAGTTGAGAACTGTAGATACTATTAAAAAAATAGTAGATTACTTTAAAAAAAAACGATATATCATAACCCTGTTTACGGTTATTTGCTTTAGAAAAAACAGCTATGTTATAAACGTGTTTACAGTAGATTCTTGCAAAAACAGCAGTTATATTGTAAAGCTGATTACAGTCTTTCTCAGAGATAAACAGTACAACTGTATGAGTTACGGTATTTTATTACAAAGTTCAAAGTAAAGGGCCAGGAACAGGCGGTTCTCCTCCGCCTGTACCCGCCCCATCTCTTCAATCCGGGCCAGCATCTGACCCAAGCTGCTCATCAGCTCCTCTTCTGGCTGCATCCCTTCCAGGCACTGGGTTCCAGGGGGCCCCACGTTGGGCTCCAGTGTAGCAAGACTCACACCGCTACCCGTGGGTTTCCCCCACCAGCACCAAGGATCAGCCATGATCAGAGAGCTTTCGTTGGAAAACCTTTTATTTTACACTCACTTCTCCCTCCAGCTCCGCCCTTTTTATACCAGCAGCATCGGCTGCTGACTGATTGCCAATCAGTGAGAGCAGCTGACTGATTGTCAACCAGCCAGCAGCCGAGGCCAAACTAGGGACAGCTGCCACAATCTCATGAACACGTTTTAATACCTTATTAAGATAAGTAAGGACTAAAACACTTAAAACAAGTGAAATGGTCCAACATGAAAACTGCCTTGTATGAAGAAATATCTTGTCAGTCAAAAAATAAGCATTGATTGCCTTCATTTAAGATATTTTATCTTACTTAAATTTTAATTTTTGCAGTGCAAATAATAAATGCAAACAATACAGGACTGGTAAATTCCTAATACGTTATATTTCCATTTGCAGCACAATAGTCCGTACATTTAACAGTAACAACATTTATTTTTAAAGAGTAATACATGCAAAAACTACGGTATTAATTGTTGTTCATATTTCGGTATATTTCCGTTATCAGTACAATGTTTAGTGCAATTAAAAGTTATGAACTGTATTTTGTACAAACAATAAATGTGAAAATTACAAGGGTGGCTGTTACTTTCATAAAACGTCATAGCTCAGTTGTCAGCACAGTAGTCTGTACATTTAACAGTGACAGATTGTATTTTTTTTAAGTTATTAATGTAAAATTTACGGTATTGATTATTGTTCATAATACGGTGTATTTCCGTTATCAGTACAATGTTTAGTACAATTAACGGTGACAAAATGTATTTTTTACAGGAAATACATGCATAAATTACTGTTTGGGCTGATATATACATACACATTTTTGCAATGTGATAGAAACGGAATATAAACTATTTCGAATTAACGGTCTCTTACTGTTGGGATTTAACAGTTTTTCACTGTAAAATCTACATTCTTTTTTCACAGTGCATCAAAGAACCTCAACGGGACCAATGCCCTTTTATCTGTTCCGGAAAAAGTGTATTCATGGATGGAAAATTGTACTGCATGCTGTCTCTCAATTGTTTGGCGTATTCATCGAAGCCAGTTACCCTTGACATGCATTTGAAACACCAAGAAGAGAGAAGGAGCCGCGGGTTAGCCATGGCCGGCATCTCGGAGCAAAACAACGCAACGCTCTATTCAAAAGCTGATGCGTTGACCTCGTCTTTTATTTCCTCAGATGTACCAAAATACAGGGAATCGCCCCCTAGAAGCTAAAAGGGAAGGCAATTCCATTAAAAGTGAAGCAACACTGGTTTCATGTTTTTTCTTTCTTGTCTTTTGTTATAACTCCTGCAAGGGCACGGTGTATTCCTAGGAGTTGTTTACAAGTGGATTTAAAATACATCTTTTTATCTCGCGAGCACTTCCACACATACCGCGTAGGAGTCACCATGTCATTCCACGGTGAAACAGTTTTTTTTCATTCCAAAATCCTGCAATGTCCCGGGTTAAATTACATTGACAGATTTTCTTTTTCTTTTTTATAAAAGATCCCGGTACTTCATTTTGCTTCACAATTCTGTTTCCGTGACATTTCCGTGATCCCGCCTGCCGTCTTTAACATCTACCAATCCTTTTTTTCTCCTTTTTTTTGGATACCAATGTTCGACTCTTGCATGTAGATTCACTTCTGTCCACACACTCCGATACTGAAGTCATTTGAAGCATGAAAGCTGGGGTTATCAACATCGGAGAAACCAATGAGAGGAAGGTAGGTTTTAAAAGTATCCAACAAAATGCTGTCGGCTTTGCCGGGCTCTGATATTGACAGGAATCAATCGCTTCTGGTACGTTAATAACGATGACATCTCTGAGCCCTCGGCCTCCGGGGCCCACGTGAGGCCCCTGGTCTCTAATCCACCCCAGACACAAACATAAACCCCTGGCAACGTATTCAAAAACCACCTCCGCATTAATTCTCACTGCAGTAGGTGTCTTCACGACCGCATTTCCACCACGATGACTCACAAACACACACACACAGAGACTCACAAGGTCAAAACAACACCAGTGCCGCTGTCGCAGCTCGTGAATATGTCACCGATCAGGCCGAGCCCCTCCCCCTCCTTTATCCCCCCCCCATGAGGAAACTATACACAGTTTATACGCCGGCGTATTATAAATTGCGTAACGCTTCTCTGATGTAGGGAATGAGCAGCAGTGATACGTATGTGTGCAGATACGGCGTACTCATACTAATGTTTCAAGATACCTTGGGACGGAGATGCCGATGTTCTATAGGAAGCAGCAGCAGCACCGGGTGGAGCAGCGGCTGTGTCGAACATCTTCAAAGCCGGGAAACTAAATAACAGACTGAGGAAGTGTGTGTGTGTGTGTGTGTGTGTGTGTGTGTGTGTGTGTGTGTGTGTGTGTCTCTGAAATGGATGAAACGATTTAGAAAACGGTGTAACCTCAAATAGTACCTGGACATTGGGGCTTTCCGGTGGAGGCCTTTTTGGATTTCAGGTGGTGAGAAAAAAAAAGAAGCTTCAAATTCCACAGGGTAACACTTCATCAATCTCTGTTGCACGGCGCCGCTCAGGAGATCTATTGTGATTAACTGTTGTAATTTACTTTTCTGGTGCACTCTCTTTCGGCTTTGTCTACTTTCTTCAATTCTCGGTGACTTCTGACGACCTCCAGGGAGCCGACGAAAGGTTGTTACACCGAGCCGCGGGTCGTACAAATGGACTGTTCTTGTTGGGATGCTGAGTTGTGTCCTTAAGGCCACGCATTGAGTGGCTGCATTGGATTCTGCTCTGCCGGGGCCCGTGTGTCCGCAGACATGAGTATCTCTGAGTTTAGAAGAGCAGGTTGCACCACCATCATGTGACAATATGTCACGTGCGTGTGTGGCGACGGTACGAGGGGAAATCCTGTCGGTAATAATGCCAAAAATATGTCTTGCAGCTATTTAGGCATGGCATGATTTTTTGTAAAATCAACAACAAGGCAATTAAAAAGTGCTTTACATACAACCATTAAAAAAACTGCCAAAGAAAACAAGATTTAAAAACAATTTAAACATAAACAACGGAAATTTGTCAAAAAGCAAGAAATAGAATAAAAGTTAAGTAAAAGAAATAAAATGTTGATCGATACCCTTGAATCTGTTTCAATTAAAAAGGCAACAGCAAACAGAAACGTCTTCAATCTGGATGCAAGTTCCAGATTAAAGTGTCTTTTGTTTCATGTTACGACTAGACAGCAAATAATGTAGGACGTAGAATACTCTTTTGTCTGACAGTAATTATCTTAAAGATTTTAACTTCAATAAATGTCTCTTCAAGGGTAACGTAAAAAGCAAAAAAATTTTGAAAAGCCCTCTCCATTGTCTGCTCTGGGCTACCATAGAAAAAAATGGCGATTCCATAACGCTATTGAGGAGCTCACGATTTCTAAATTCATACAGCGTGGAGGAGAAGAGGTCCCGGAGCCCAGTGGCACCGTCGGCTAGCGGCCAGCAGGGGGAGCAGTTCTGGCCGGGTTGTTCGGGGGTCCATGAAAATCCTTGTTGGTCTTCTTCCTGCATCTCCAGGTGTTCAGGTCCTTCTTAAAGGAACATACACGTTTTCATTCCCAAAATAAAATCCCAATTATTAATTTTTGACAGAACAATTTTCAACTTTTGATGTTGTTTAGTTCCGCAGCTCTTCCAGTCAATGCCTTCCTCAATACATTACACTGTGTGTGTGTGTGTGTGTGTGTGTGTGTGTGTGTCTTGGCTCTAGCTAAATGCTACATATCGAAGGAAAAGTAATGAACCAATGAATAAAAAGTAAACAACCAAATAATTAGTTTGTGGTAATTACCTTCAGGTGACGCGTCAATCTCCAACAGACACATGACCTAAAAGAAAATGTCCACCTGGAAAATGTTGCAATTTCAAATCTGTCCGTCACTTCAGGATCGCGGACACACCGACGGGTTCATCAATACTGAGCCGCCTGTGGCATGGCACAACAACAAGAGAGATGCATTCAGGTCCTAAAAAGAAAATATTAACAACAAAGGTCATCGTGAAGCTTCATCATCAGTGCATCCTGCACCTGATTGTGTATTTCATCTGTCTGATGGGTTTTATGTGAGTCCTGCACACGGACGGAGACTTGGTGGAGTTACAGCTGACAATATAAAGTATATATATATATATATATATATATATATATATATATATATATATATATATATATATATAGACAAATACTTTGTGTTTACCAGTGTGTATACCTCCTAAGTCCAATGAAGTGATCCTGACCTCTTCAAATCCACAACGATGAAGATGAATCTCTTTTTTGCGCGAGAGCTTCTGCACGTCATCGTAGACCGGTCCGTCTTCTACGTGTGCTTTGAGTGATATGAAAAGCCGAGAAAGTAAAGAGGCAGGAAGGAGGAAGAAATAACGGGTCATCGGAGAGAGAGACAGAAAAAGAGAGAAAGAGAGAGAGAGGAGGTGATGGAGGTTATCTAGTCAGGAAACTAATTGTAATAGATAATGAAAAGGTCAAAATGTCACCGGAGGACGAGCCGCTGGGTCTCTAATACCATGTTAACATTCGCTTGCTACCGGAATTATATAAATGACCCACTTAATGTAAGTGTGAACCCAGTCGGGAGGGAACACACACCCCGCTATTAGACTCCATTCAACACATTACAGCTTTGCCTCTTTGCACCTGTATATTAATCTGAGTCTCCGTCTCGAGGCGCATATGTGTTTGAAAACCGTCCGTGAAGAGATGTCAAATCACACGCAACCAAACTCCATAACAATCATGAATAATAATGAGTCTGTCAGGCGGAGGTGGATCTCCACAGCCGCTCACTAGCTCCCACTTTGCCACAGCGAGACTTCTATTGTCTTCCATTCTAGCTCCAAGTGCAATAAACCAATTAAGGCAGTCCAATTAAGACCCAATTCCAGCTGAGACCAGCATGCCTTGCTTCTAATGGTTGTGTTGTAATTAGCTCCAGAGAGATGGGCCTCGGGGATACAGTTACACACACACACACACACACACACACACACACATCATCACTTATTTGGGGCATATGCTGTTACACCTTAAAGGGTATTGATCTAGATACGCCCCAAAAAAAGAAAGTTTGCAGCAAACAGCGGCTTTTCCTGCGCAGGGCTGTAACGTGATAATGGCTTTCTCATATACACCCACATCCTTTTAAAAAAGACGTGAGGAAATCTGTGCAGACGCACACGCAGACACACACACACCAACCCTCGAGCCTACTGGATAAAAGGGTTAAAAAAAGGAAAGAAAAAGAAAGCCGGCTTCATATTTTCACCACGACTCTTTATGAGAACAGATGACTTTAATGGTTGCGCCCTATACGTGTTCTGGCCGCACTCAAGGCTGTTAGTCGTCAGCAGCCAAATAGAGGCGAAAATTACCTTTCCACCTCTCACATATGTGTTCCACTAAATGATCAGTATTGATTAGATGGGTTTGTGTAGCTGCGTGGCGTTCGCGATCATAAATCCCCTCGGGGGCCATCGGCGTGATATTACGCTCGCATTCGCCCGTGACCTCGTTGTTAGGGGTCAGGTTGGAACGAGCACTGGTAATAATTGAAATAATGCAGGCAAAAAAAAACACAACAACATATGAATCACACACTGCAGGGGTGTGTGTGTGTGTGTGTGTGTGGGGGGGGGGGGGGGTGCATCGTACTGCACCGCGTGATCGCTTATGATTTATTGATTTCCCTCCTTGGCGATGCATAATGCAATTGCTTTTTATTGCCGTGCACGGGGGCACCAAGCGAATAAAACATCCCGACAGTCAACACAACGTGACACCTGAAGAGTCTGTGGAGGAGAAAAGGTGTTGAGATATTGGGAACGACGAAAGAGTTTGAGAGGGAGGAAGCTGTTGTTTTTGCACGTTATCGACGTGAAGATGCTAAACACCGTCTGGAAAGAAAAGGGAAATGGTTCTATCAAATAATCTCGGTCCTGTCATAACAAAGTTCAATGTTTGCCACTTCACACTTGTTCCAACTCCAGTTAGAAGCGACGGGTCTGACGGATGTGGTGACACGGCGTCAGTGTTACGTTCACCTCTCAATGTTATTTTTGCACGCCGATTACGCGCCGTTACTTTATCTTGGTGTGTGTGACAAATCACACAATTAAATCCAGCTTCATGATGAAGCCATTATTCTGCGGTTATGGTTCGATTGTATTCACGCACAGATCGTTTAGGAAAAGATCACGTTTTGAGTTGAAGGTTATGGAAACTAAAATTACCTTGAGTGACAATATAAGGGAAATAGACTGCTGGCAATCTCCTGGGTCAGAGTCTCCTGTTGCTGCGTGTGTAATCAGCAAGGAAGTGAACTCACTTTCAGAAAGTAATGTACAGCTGCACACACAAGCATGTTTCTTAAACGATTGATTGTCCCCCATTTGGAATGGTTCATTTTCTTGATACCCAGCACTCTCCTACTACTACTACTACTACTATGTTAGTACCTGCATCCGTATTGGATGATTGTGAACCTCTCCATTTACATCCAGGAAGTCGTGAGTATCGAGTGGAGAGATTGAGAGTTCCCATCACAGACCCACAATCAGTGTTTACATCTTCACCCAACGATAAGCATGCCAGGTAAAATGAACACATATGGTAGAAAGCAAGAAGGTTCTAACTTCTGGTACTGGATGTTGAAAAACATTATTATTGCATTGAAGCCATGGGGTTTCACCAATATTGGCAATAGCGTTGCAACTCTATCAAGTCTGCAAAAATAAAAAAAATCTTTAATGATAAGGTTAAACTTCTTTTCTTAACCCTTTATCGGGCGAGGAACCATATATGGTAACTTGCACACGCTGTACTAACGCCATCCTTGCAGCGCCTCAGTGAGTTCAATAATCATATGGTCTTCGCCCAGTCACAGCATCCCTCTTCGTGGCATTTGACCAATCAGCAGAGAGCAGGTGCGAGTTTGATTTGATCCCTTTTCCAAATCCCAGAAAAGACGATTTTGCAGCTGAACTCTACAACGTCGATTCAAACATCTAAACTAACCACAGTAAATTTATGAAACTCACTCTTGTTATGCTTGAATAGTTGTGCTAAGTGATTACATGTGTGTTGTTTGTGGAGGACATAGTAAAATGAGTGAAATTACGGCATTAAAAATGTGGGCATTATATCTGATCATATGCCCGGTTTCTAATACTTTGCCGCCAGTGATAGATATATATATATATATATATATATATATATATATATTTTGGTATTTGCCCATCAAAATACTACATATATCACTGGCAGCAAAGTTTGGGGTACATCTCACCCAGAGACTTTCAACTAGCAATTGAAACCATACACTTGGCTTCACAATCTCTCCTGAGGTAATGAATCCATTGAGAAGTAGGGTCATTTTCTCATAGACGTCTTTACAACGGGCTCCGTGGTAGAGCGGGGCCGTCCTTCAATCAGAGGACCGGCCGTTCCATCCTCGGCTCGCTCGTCCACGTCGGCGTGTCCACGGGCGAGACACTTAACCCCAAAGTGTTCCCGCGCTGTGTGAACGGTTGGTTAGAGTCCTGATGCGCAAGTGGCACCTTGAATGATGACGGCCCGTCAGCGGGTGAATAGGTGAACGATGATACGCAGCGATAAACGCAACGATGAAGCGCGTCGAGAGGTCGGAAGACTTGAAAAGCCCCACGCAAGTACAAGTCCGTTTACCATGTATCATTTTACAATGGTGGCCCGGCAGAAAGAATGCAAGTGCGAGACACCTGGCCACCTGGTCCAAAACATAACAAAAAAAATCTCTTTGTTCGTATTTGTTATCTGAGAAGCACACTATAAAATTACAAGTAGACATATCACTCAAAGTACTACATTTAACCCCATCTTCACTCAAAGTGGTTAATTTTTAGATTGCATCCTTCGATCAGGAGGAACCGCCGGGACATCTTTGCTTCCTGGTGTCGTCTCCTCTAATGGCCTCTAAAGCTGTAGCGATAACTGATAACTCGACTGGTTTTCAGCTTCAAGTGACTCGAAGTAAACAGCCTCAAGTTTGAGTAAACTCCTCCAAAACGAGGAGTGTTGTGAGCACACAGCGAGACACTAAATCAAAAAGAAGGAGAGGTTTGTTGGTTTTTATCTCTCTGATAGTTCCACGATTCATTCCTTTAGAGAAAAATGTTAATGCATCTGTGTCTGGCTGTATGGAAGATCAAGAGGAGGATGAGGATGAGGGGGTGGATGAAGAGCGGGAAAGAGAGAAAGAGGAACGCGTCGGGTATATAGGCTCCCTTTCATTTCGTGGGGAGACGGCGGCGCAGGAGACGCACAGCCGTCAGGCTCGGGAAGCCGAGCCTGGGAAAGGCTTGTGACAGCAGAGCCCTGGGCGAGCGAGAGCAGTGTGTGTGTGTGTCCTCTGCTGCAGTGCCTAGGGGAGAGAGAGAGAGAGAGAGAGAGAGAGAGCGAGAGAGAGAGAGAGAGAGAAATGAACGAACACCGATCGGAGAGATGGAAAGAACGGTGGTTTGAGAAGTCGTGGATGGAAGGGGGAGAGAGAGAGAGAGAGAGAGAGAGAGAGAGAGAGAGAGAGAACTGTGTTCTGCAGCCATCTGGCCCATTCACTGGTCCAGAACGTTAACACTGGCAGCTGAAGAAGAAGAAGAAGAAGAAGAAGAAGAAGAAGAAGAAGAGAACAGGAGAGTAGGAGTCCTCGGTTCTGTTTCCGAGAAGAAAAGTCTGTTTGTGTTACTCTAATCATATGCTTGGTGGCACACACACACACACACACACACACACACACACACACACACACACACACACACACACACACACACACACACACACACACACACACACACACACACACACACACACACACACACACACACACACACACACACACACACACACACACACACACACACACACACACAGTATTAATATAGGGTGGCTTTTGTTGTTGTTGTTTGTCTACCTTACACAGGGCTAGACAGTGTGCCAGACAGACAACAAGCGACGCCTCCGTCATCCTAACAAACAACCAGCTGAAACGCACACGGCTAACGACGCGGGCGCAGCGAGCGCCGACGGGGCCGACGGCGCCTCGTCTTCTGTGTCGAGTCTGAATGAATTCAGGAGAAAACGAGCGGCGCCGTGTGCGGCGCCGGCTGAATAGCAAAAGATATCTCAACATGGAGTCGGATGGAAGTCGCATAGGATCAAGAGAGCCTTTGTGAGAGAGCCCCCCCCCCCCCCAGGTCATCGCGGTTTGCTCGGTGACCGGTTGAATATTCGCAATCCACAATTTTTATGAATTTCATAATGGCAAATTAGGATTTATCGTCCGCTTGACATTTCTAAACGATAACACTGGGGATTAGTTTATTTGTTTGGCTTCGGGGAGGTGGCCCCGTGCAGTCAGCGCTTGGCCGAGGCTGGATTCAGGTGAGGGTTGTTCACACACAGGATCGGGGGGGAGGTGTCCTATCTCGCCCAAACAGATGGCCTGTGTGCGCAGCTGCATGAATGAACACACACACACACACACACACACACACACACACACACACACACACACACACACACACACACACACACACGTAGAGACAGTACGAAGAGATAAACAAGGTGTCCAAAACCAAACGAAGACTTGATGTAGCCGAATGTGAACAGAAAGAGGGGAAGAGAAACAGAAAGAAGAGAGAGGCAAATCATTTGGAGTGTAAGCGAAATGTCCGATAAGGTTCACATGAAATTTGGCATAATATTAAACTCGATGTCACAGGATAGAAAACTTACGGCCTCAAGCAGGAAGTGATGCGAGAATAAACCATGTTGGTCTGTAGCTATGGATTTCTGGCATTTACCAATCGTAATTGGTTGTGAGAAATATTTCCAAGAAATAATCTAATAAATTAATCTTGCATTCAGAGTTGATATTTCGTACAATCAGCTCCTGAATTGGCTTTTCAATTCTCGTGTTACGCCACTATTGATCACATTTAAATCAGCTTAGCAGGATGGCAGCTGCGGACATTCCTCCGCGTAGCGTTGCGATAGCAGCCGTCGCAGCGGGCGAGCTTCTACAGGGACTGACTCGCGGCGAGTGACAGAGTCGCACTCGCCGCCGTGGCGTGCACGACCACAGTGTCTGCATCTAGTGTGTATGTGCATGCCGGCTGTGTCTTCACGAGAAAGAGAGAAAGTATGAATCGGCTCGATTTGATGCCTTACAACCTCTGATACCGGCATAGAGGCTTAGCATCATGCGCACTTACCGAGTGTTCATCCACGGCATTTTCTTTTGATCTTGTCCAAAGACCATTGAAAGAAGTCTTCTTCTACTTCTTCTTCTTCTTTTTCAAATTCGCCTGACGCTGAGTTTCGAAAGCCACTCAGCGTTGTTGAGATGCTCCACCTTTTTTTGGTGTGCTGTCTCTTTTTTTGGGTGCTATCTCTTTTTTGGGCGGTGATATCTCTTTTTTGAGGGGTGCTATCTGTTATGTGTTCCCTGTATTTTCTGTTCCTGTCCTTGTGTCCACTAGGGTATGGCTGTCTCCTCCCTCCCCTGGGCGGTGATTGCCGGAGCAGCTGAGACTCGTCACCAATTAGTACTTCCCTATTTAGACTGAGGTCTTACCTGTTCATGTTGTGGATTGTTTTTGTTTTTTGTCTCCTGTTGCCAGACTTTGATTCTGCGCAGCACTATATTTAATTAATGAGGTCTTTCGAAAGCTTTTAATGCAAATTGAGTGACTGAAGGTCTTTCGGTGTCGAGAGAGTCAAACAAAAATCTGAATAGTTGCAAATCTGTTCATGAACTATTTTCATTTAATTGGCTGCCGAGTCCTTCAACGTCCCTGAAAATGTCACGACTCAAATTCTTGTAACCTTCAACGTTCAACTGTGGCACGGCCAGTGTGTTGCTGGGACCTTTGTATTCCCATCAGCCTGTGGCGAAGAAACAACTCATGGGACCCATGGGACTTTATCATTTTACTTTCAGCAAGAACAGAAAAATAAAATAAGAGAAGACGAATAAGAACAAATTCAATTCAAAGCAACAACTGTGATTGAAGATATAATAAAAAGCTTGCACACATGTACACATGCATTTTTTTCTTTTATTTTTTTCTCTCAATACTCTGATTGTATGATGCTTTGTCCACTTTTTGTCATCCTTTAGGTGTTATCTATATTGTCTTTTGTCTTATAATAAAGAGACATTTAAAAAAAGAAAATACATATTTAAATTACAATGAGATACCCCCCCCCCAAAAAAAAAGATGTAAAAAGTGCTCAAAAGTCCCTCGTATGGATGGAGGTGTGAGAAGTCGACACTCATTAAACATTTACAGTTAATTTACTGACGATTAAACAACAACAACAACTAAAGGGATGAATTTCCGCCTGCTTTTGATACAGTTTGTAGAGGGGGGGGGGGGAGGATGATTTGCATAATTTAACAACGCAGCCATTCCAATGACATAACGAGACCTTTCAACTCTGACATGCTTCTGTACTACAGCCTCTGTCACCACTCACCGCTCTGCTTTTCCCTTCTCATTTTGGTGTCCTCTGCTCATGTGGGATCAGACTGTCTCAGCCATGTTCACCACCCCTTGAGGAGAAGCAAGCTTGTCCCAAAGTCACTGAGGCGGGGGGGGGGGGGGGTCTCTCTCTCTCTCTCTCCCTCCAAGGGCTCGGCCTGTGGAACAACAAGAAGCTTACAGGGTTGGTAAAAGTCTATGCATTTGTTGAGGTGACTGTGTCTTACATAAGCATATATTTGGATTCATGGTAATTTTCTACTAATAAAACATTTGTAAATGCTTCTGAATGAAACACTATTGACACTCTGCGGAGCCCCATCTCAGCTTCTACTCCATCAAGCTGTCAGAGCTATGTCTGCACCCACTCGCTGAAGAAATATGATCAAATCATTGGAAAAAAGAATAAGCAATTTCCGAAAGAGGCAGACAGAAGGGTCTAAAATATGCATGTCGAACTGATTCAGCAGGAGAACAGGTTAAGAAGATAAAGATAGAAGCTCAATCCCACTGTACAAGTGAACCGCCACATCACGCTTAAGGTGCAACACTGTTCCTGCAAAGCTGGGTGGGTCTTTATTCAACATAAAGCAGCATGTATATACATTCGGCAAGCTTTCCTCGCATAGTATAGTTCTAATGCTTGTTAATGATGAGCTAATCCACACAGAAAAATAATATATATATAGTTCCCTCACAATTCTAGCCAATGAGATGGCAACTGGCTTCACTGGTGACTATTTGTATTCCTCATGCATGAATTCCTGCACACCTGTGAGACTGGTAGGGCCTCAGGCTGAAGGGCCCTGTCTGTGTTCATGGAACCATGGTGATGATATGCTAGGTGGCATCCTGTAAGCCATAGGTCAGCAATAAACCTCCACGCTGAATGAATGATTGGCACACCGCATCCATCCTCGCCGACATGCAGAAGGTGGTGTGGAAGAGATCGTATCGGAGCATCGCATTATGAAACCACAGAAAGGTAGGAGACGCGTGGGTGGACACGTATGACTGCACCTGGAGAATGACCTGAACACTCGCTTTCAGATACATGCCTAATAAGATGGAGTGTGGTCCTAGTGAACACAAACACAATCCCCCAATCACGTCTCTCCTTGGTGCAAAACGTATGTCTCTTACCCAATAATGTCTCTCCTTGGTGTAGTACACATGTCTCTTACCCAACAACGTCTCTCCTTGGTGTAATACACATGTCTTTTACCCAAACTCTTTTGGTTTCTTTTTCAGACTGCAGCAAACATGGCAACTAGCAGAAGCGTTCTAAAGTGTGGATCTATTTCACACGACACAATGACAACTACGCCACTTGAAACATGTGTAAAACGTATATTTCGTCAAAGGGAGGAAATACAACAAATATGAATACGCATTTGAACACACAGCATGGAATTAAATGACAGGATGTCATGTGTTCGATGCAGCAGCAGCTCGGCTAACGTCGGCGCTTCATCTCTTTCTGTCCAAGCTGAACTCCTCAAAGTGATCACAACCACTCACTGTGTGAAGCAAGTTGCCTTTATTGTGTGAAGTGGATCAAGTCATCTTCTGTCCCTTCGTTTGAAGTATATATTTTAGCTCAGGCATTGGAGCTAAGATGCTCCAGCATTGTCTCCCATTATTGATCACTTCACGTTTGAATTGAAAGTCCAGTTTTGAGAAATGTCTGATGGTAACGGTGTTAATTATGGGTGTGTGTTATCAGCAAACGTTTGCGTTATCGTGTTAACCTATTATTAAACTGAGCATATCAATTTTTAATCCATTATTAAACTTAACATATAGCCTCGCTAGCTTAGGTATAGAATCTTCCATTTCAGCCCCCTGCATTGAGGCAGAGGTAGTGTTTGCCTCTCCTCTTATTGTGGCTTTATCTTAGGGTGACCAGACGTCCTCTTTTACCCAGACATCTCCTGTTTTTGAGCCCTAAAAAAAGCGTAAAACCCTAAAAAAAGTACAAAAGTAATGATACATAACTAAAGTAATAAAAAGTACACAAGTTATGATAAAGTACAAAAGTAATTAAAAAGTACAAAAGTAATTAAAAGTACAAAAATAATTAAAAAGTACAAAAGTTATAAAAAGTACAAAAGTAATGAAAATGTAATAAATAGTTAAAACTAATTAAACGTTTAAACTATTTAAATGTATAAAGTTATGAAAAATGTAAAGTCATAAAAAATATTAAAAAGTTAAAAAGTAATAACAACTTTTTAAAAGTTTAAAAGTTATCAAAAAATATCAAAAAGTACTAAAACTTATGAAAAAGTTTAAAAGTTCGAAAAAAAATATTAAAAAGTTGAAAGTAATAAAAAGTTATTAAAAAGTTTAAAAGTTATAAAAAGTTATTAAAAAGTTATAGTTTTTTGTATTGAAAACGTTTTTTTTTAAGTATTAAAAAGTAATACAAAGTAAAGAAAGTTATAAAAAAGTAATTACAAAGTTTAAAAAAGTTATAAACATTTTAAAAAGTAATGAAGTAATACAAAGAAGGGAACTAAGTTATACAGTAGCGAGGTTCATTCTTAACTAATATGAAAAACAAATACGGTTACTAACCAAGTAATTTAGTTGGTATGAGTCTGCATTCATCTTTAGTCAGTAATCCATAAGGATAGACGAGATCTAAACACTCAGTGGATTTTCCACAAAAGCACTTTTTAAAACCTGTCAAAAAAACAAGATCAAATCACCAAAATAGTAGAATCAATAGAGAGGTAAGATTCAGCCGACTATGCCGATATGTTTGTTATTTTTGTGGGTTAAATGTGACCCGAGAAACGCTGTAGATGGTTCTCCTGATATCTCCATTTAAAGAAACGCACACAGTCATGTCTACGACAAGCACAAGATTCCCTACTACTTTATCAAAAAGTGATGTCTAAAGAGTAAGAATTGTGGCCGTAGTGACGATATACAAATCTTTTTTTCGCAAGATTCTGAAGCAGCACTGCACTCTAGCGATGACGTCACAGTTCTAAACTTTCCCACACACACTCATTGAAAACTCGGAGGAGCGGAAAAACACAAAACTAAAATGGGAACAAGTAAATAACTATGAGATATGAAAAAAAGCTGAACTATAAAGTTATAGCTAACACTTTTTTCAACATTTTAAAAGGTAAAATTGTGTCTTTCGCTGCATGTATGCCGATATTGTACGCTTTTAAAGTTGAACAAATTTAAGCGGATTTGAAGAATTCCCCCATTGAATCCCATTCATTATTTATTCCATAAAAAAATTAATCATTTACAATTTTGAAAAGATAAAAAATATTTGAAAATATAGAGTAATAGCTGAAGGCTATCTGAATTTCTTTTTTAAACGGCTGAATTTGCTGAAAATATGAAGATACTGTAAGCTTTTTAAAGTTGAATATTTTCTCCATAGAAATTGATGAATTTAAAATAACAAAAGTATTTAAATATGAAAAGTCATCCCCCTCTATTCCTGAAGAAGCTGGATTTTTGTTATATTTGAATGGTTCAAATAGCTGAATATATGAAGGAGTAGAAGAGGGACGAAATAAATAGAATAATAAAAATAAGTTTATTAAAGAAGACAAGAACAATAGTTGGACTGCTGAAGCGTTCCAACTAATAAATGTCTTTCTGATGCGACCATTGTCATGAAAAAACAGTCGGAGGGCAGGAAGACAGTGATTGTCTTTTTAGGGAGACATGTTGATCTTTTGGGACAGGCTGCCACTGTCATCCCAGTGGACGCTGGCTTCCGGAAGAACTTTTGCTCTTAAATCCCGGAGAAGCAGGCGGACAATCACTCCCTGCTGTCTCAGGAGACGTGTACAGACAGCTAGTGGAAGACCTTCCACTCTTTACTACCTTTGGGCTGTGACTCACCGACAAGGAGGGGCGGGAATGATAAAGCACAATAGATGACAAAGCCTCCTAATCGCTTCCAAGCATTTCTTCCTTGTCATCATCCTTATGGGGACAGAGAGATAAGTTGAGCGGGGTTTTCAATGCCAATGGTGTAACTGTTTAGCTCCACACGTTCCTTTTATTAGTGGTTTTCATCCTGTCTGCCTGTTTCCCTAATTCTCATGTCATTCCAGATCCTGCTTCCCATCTCGTTAGTCCAACTCCCTTCACCTGCCTCTGATCACTCCCTCGTTAGTCCCTCATTACCTTCACCTAGTCCTCATGCCTGTCTCACCTGTTGCCCGTTCCCTCTTTAGTCCCTGTCTACTTAGGTCCCCTCACTTGCCCTTGCCCTCTGCCTGATTGTTTTGTGTTCTTCCTGATCAAGCCTTCCAGCCTTACAAAGTGTATGTATCTGTTCCTCTGTTTTGTTCCTGCAGGTACTTGGAGTAAAGATAATTTTTGTGTCGTTCTCATTTCAGTCAATTAACTTTTTTTTTTGTTTCCTGCCAATGCAAACCAACTAAGTAACTAAGAATCAATGGAAAAAAAGCAAATAACCTACATGCTTTTAATGTTGCAAATGTCTCCCACACAACAACAGTAGCTGGATAAATATAACACTGCTCCATACATATATTAGCCCAGCCTTAAGCCTGTGAGGCTGGCCTTGAGTTGGTGACCAGAATAACAATGTGGGAGGGTGGCGTTTGATATTTTGACCTCAGTTGTCATTAGCTCATTCTTGTCAGTTGGACATGAGGTGGCCTCACCACCAAGTGTATCCATAATTAATGCCAGGGCCGCCATGCAAGAGCACACACAGCCAATCAGTGGTGTTTTTCAGACATTACATCTAATGAAAACACTATGTTGAGTTAGCTGTGTACATGGCCTCCCAAAGTGGTAGTCAGTTATTCCTATGCATGTCCTCGATTACATTTAATTTGCAAGTCTCATTTAAAGAGATGAGTGTGCCCCAAAACCCATCTTTCCTCTATCACAGCATTTGGCATGCCACCAATCACATAAATTGGTCAGCAAAAAGTTTCATTTTGTCCTTGTGAAGTTAATCTACTCATTGGAGCACCCATAACCCAGGAAGCAGCATCCAAAGGGATATTTTTCTTTCCCTGGCCTCCACGTCAAATAGGCGGAATCGCACATTAGTTTTCTCTTGGACTAGACTGCCTAGTTTATTGTGGGATGGACCCTGGGGGGATTGAATAGCTCACCAAGGAGGTCATTTTCTCAATGCAACTACCTCCCCTCTGAGAATTGCAAGGAAGGTTAGGAACGGACCGGTACCAGGGCGCGGACGGGTATGATTTTAAAATCCCACCCGTATGAAGCAGATTAGCTGTGTTTTGGGTGTTCATATTTTTCATGTGGCAGAAAAGCATCAGTGTTCTTAAAAAGGTGCCGAGGTTTTCAATTAGAATCAGCTGCTTGGTTGGAGTGCTGTGAAAAAAGACCCAAGTGGCAGCAATTATTTTGCTTTTTCCTAATGGGAAAAGATCGAAAAATTACTTTTTTTTAATAAATGGAAACCAAGCCTGAAGACCTGTTACCAGGCATGTGCACAGATAGAGCCCTAGTGGTGCTTAAGCCCCTGCCCTTTTGCCCTGGATGAGTAAAGTGCCCTTTCTGCTGGAGACACTTAGTACTTAAGAATAAAAGTTACTCTCTGTCATCAACTCCCCCCAAATGTGTTTTAATATCCGACGGGGCATTTATTTGAGTTCTTGTGAGAATTTCTCTCTGACATGCTCCGCAGTGCTCACAAACCCCCCATTTTGCCCCTCCCTCCTCCTCCTCCACGTCGTGCTCGCGCAGTGCTCCTCGCACCACGCTAAACGGCTGCGCCTCCGTCTCCTCTGACCTGAAGCATCAGACACACAGGTCATGACGGTGTTTGTCCCCTGAAAACATGACGCCACAACTGGTCCAACGTTTCCTAAAAAGATAAACAAACAAAAACTCACGAAATCCATGATTTCAATGCCTTGCAGCTGTTTACTGATGTCATGTTTAATGAAGAGAGAGGCAGGCATATTCTGTGTTGTATGATTGCCGTTTAGACAATTTCAAAAGTATGTTCATAAATGTCACCAGAATTAACAGCTAGAAAAT
Source organism: Liparis tanakae (assembly GCA_036178185.1). Taxonomy (NCBI): domain Eukaryota; kingdom Metazoa; phylum Chordata; class Actinopteri; order Perciformes; family Liparidae; genus Liparis; species Liparis tanakae. The sequence continues at coordinate 15,019,566 of CM070094.1, forward strand.
CTAGTTGTTGCCATATGATAACTCATCTTTATTCTTAAAGAAAATGTAAGCTAGCTGTCTAATGCTGCCCAGAGGAAACGCAGGTCGAGGACAGCACAATTAGCGTATTGCTGCTTATGCTTCAACTCTGTCAGAATTATTTTTGTCAAAGGGTGCTCTTTTTTTGGTTTAAACACCTACCCCCCAAAATGTCTGTGCACGTGCCTGTCTTTTACACACTAAGAGCATTTTCTTCTCATGCGCTTTGTTTGCTCATTTACACCATCAAACTGTTGGACACAGAATGCAAATGTTCCATGGAGAAAAAGTGACATTTTTCCGCAGTAGAGGAAATTATCAACTAAATTAATCCTTTCAACTTGACAAATGCAGCGTATACCAGATCAACCCCTTCCGATCTTACCCTTCACAATAAAAGCCTATAAAGACATTTATATTCAAAGGCAAGTATTTCGCATTGTTGAGCCCTTTATTGGTCATGCTCCTGGTTTGTGAAATCCTATAGAATGTTTTTTCTTTCTTTTTCTGAATATCAAATTTTATTGTTACTCAAGTCATTAAAGTTTCATATTCTAGAGACATGTTCTTAGGCGCTTTAAGTTATCCGTGCAGCAAAATTCACCAGGGGTCTGGAAGACTGGACCGGAGTGATTGTTGGAACCATCTGCCAATAGTGGAGAGACCAGAATAGCAGCCAGGCCACACTGAAGGCCCTGAAGGGGACCTGGAGAACTCTACACCACCAGTGGCAATATTCATGCGGGTACATGAGCTGTGGTAGGGTGAATGCACGTTTCGATTTTGCTTTGATTGCTTTTTATTGTTTGCTTATTGTATCATGACCTCAGGTAATGCTGTTCACCGGTGTTCTTTAAATGGGATTTTCCAACTGTACCCAGTATAACTTATACGACTACTTTTATAGGACTCTAGAGTCAACGTGTTGGCTCTACTAATATGTAATGTTCTTTTTCTATTGGCATCAATGACCAGCTCCAAACCAGTTTACAAGGGATATAGAAATAACACTTTTTTTTCTTTAAATAGTACACTCTTAACATTTCCCTACAATTCATTGGAAACATTCATGTATCCAATACATCTTCTTAATACATCCGTCTTAAACACTTTAGATTAGTGAAAATGCTGTTTGGCCAGAATGCTGCCCAGCAGTTAAACGTGTCCTTCAGAGGCCCCGTGCACTGACACAGGTGTCTTCAATTACCTGGCCTGATTAGGCTTCGAGTCAGGTGGGAGTTGAGCTTTGGTTGGGAACTTTGTGTACTTGTAAGAAGTTCAACAAAAGCAACAGAGTGTAATCCTGTGCGGTTAGCTTCAAACATGTTATATGTTAGCGTGTATGTTGTTTCCCACCTCGACTGTGGCATGGCAAGTTGAAACGGGGTTAAAAGCAAACCCCAACAAGGCACACTCTACCGCGGATGTTTGATGTGGCGTTGACCCTATTTTAAGGTTATCATTGCATTCCGTCATAAAAATGAATTGAAAGAAATGTATTATATTTTTTCCCTCCTGACCCTATCAACAACTTGGATTCATCTCGACTACCTTTTTTATATATGAAATATACCTTTCATGTCAAGGAATGAATAGTAAGCGACGCAAGCAATATCACCTTTGGCTCTTTTTCAAAAAAGGAATGGAAAACTGTGTCTGATTCATTTGCCCCTATGCTCTGGAAACTATTCCCTTTAAGAGCATTTAACCAAGTACACAGAATGAAGAGTTATTTCTGTTAAATATCGAACAACGTCTCTCAAAAAATGAAGAAAAAAAACAGATCATAGGGTTTGTTATTATTAAAACAACAAAGCACACACTGAACACACCATGTCATTACACATGTGCGTAGCTGGAGCTCACCACAGCCAGATCTGAAGATATCTTGCTACTTCAATGGCTCCTTTTCCCACTGTTATGACATATCTTTAATCCAGTCAACGCCTCCGGGCACCCAACAAACTCATGTTGACCCTTTAGTTAGCTAACCTCCGACTTTTGTTCTCTTTTCCACCTCACCCTCACCAGCTCGGGGACAGTTGTGAAGATGTGGGTGGACAGCTCTTTTTTTTTATTCCCCGGAGGTGCAGAAGAAGAAAAAAAGCCGACATACAACTCCCTTTTTATTAGAAAGTTGTAAAATGCTGTATTTGGATACATTGAATATCCTGAGTAACATGGTGAACATGTATGGTTTCTTACATGAGAAAATTCAAATCCCAAATTTAATGGCCGATCTGGAAACCTTGCCTAAATTCTCGGTACTAACTCTCTAACTTTGTTCTGCTTAACTTTGTCAAAGAAAGACTTTGCAGGGAGAATGCTAACATATTCAAATATGATTTGAGAGAGTTTAAAACATTTTAACTGCCTGATTCCAAACATACAAACAATCATCCTGGAATTTTTTTTTTTCAATTCGGACCTGAAATCTTTAAAAAAAATTCTGTGTACCATCTTCATTTACTCTTACCCAGTAACTTATAAACTTATATGTACACATCTAAAAAAAGGAAAGAAAAAAATGTCAAAATGTCAAAATGATTAAAATATTCCTAGTGGTTGCAGAGATACAGCCTTGTAGGTTTGGGTATGCAATTTTCGGATCAGAGGCATACAAAAAGCTTGGTGCTTAAAAGGTTAATGGCCTATGTGACGTCGCTCGATGAGGAAATGTGTTTGGTCGTGGCTGCTCAGCATTCAGAACATTATTAAATTGAAATAACTTTAAATGACAAAAGACTTACTGAGGAGAAAATAAACATCTCGATTTGCCACTGTCAGGTTTTCTTTTGTGGTAAGCTAATGTAACGTATCACCTTTTAATGGGTGACTCATCACGGCAACTGATGACCTTCTGAGTTATAGTTCCCTGTAATGACACAAACATTAAAGTCACAATTCCTCATCAGACGTGATGGAGCAACTGCGGCAAATACCTCAGCTAATCGGAGTGGGAAGCCAACAAAAGTCTAACAAAGGGATGATGGAGTGCATCTTATAAAATATTCTATTCCAACAAAACCGCTTTGCCGTTTCAGCTCGTTAAAGTTCTCAAGGGGTCAGTGGACATATTTTGGATGGGAAGTGATTTTTTAAAAGTTTTTAAGTTAATAAAAATGACAGCAAAGCAGACACTAGCCTTGCAGATACAGTATTGACATTCAGAAACAGTGGCAATATTTTGAAAATCACATTTTCTCTCACCAGAAAAGCATAATTCTTTATCAATTAAAACTTTTTTGAAGAGCATTCACATCTTAAATCTGACTCTCAGAAAACGGTTCATACATTTCTCTCACTCAGACGTCCACTCTATTTGTAGGATTATCCAAAACAGTCAGTGGGACGTCTTCATGCTTGATCAAAACTAATTCAAACGTATCACTTTAGGGCCTGAAATCACTTAATTGGCTCCGGATAAAATACAGAATCACCTTCAAAAATCCTGCTAATCTCTAAACATAGTCTTGTATTAAATAGTTTGCTTTGAAGGTCTTCAATGAAATGTGCTGTAGTTAATGAAAATGCAATGTTGTGCTGTGCGTGTGTGTGTGTGTGTAAGTGTGGGGGGGGGGGGGTCACAAGTTTCCCGGTTAAAACATGAAAATGAAAGTTGTTCCCCTGGCCTCTTTTTACCTCTGGACTCCTGCTGAGAGCAGCAGTAGATTCAGAGTTAAAAGTAAAAAGCTCACAACTTGATGCCGCTGATGCTTTCACAGAAACTCTTAAAAGCTCTGGCGATGAACACAAAAGCTGCATCTGAGTTGCTCCGAAAATGACGCAGCTGATCCCAAACTTATTCACATCCGTGCAGGTATTTCTACCGGGAGTGAAACCCAACCACGGGAGGTGTACGTTTTCGTGGGTACATATATATTTACCAAGCACACACAATGTCGGTTTGCATATGGGACGGGTGAAGACAAAAATAAAGGTTTGAATACTCTATGTACGGATACGTGCGTACTCTGAAATCGACATTTTCGTCAAAATATTTTACAGACTTTAATGTTAACCTAGCCGTGTTGGAGTACACACCGGCATTACCCAAAAAACCAGAACATTCCCTTTTTTTGTAAAGAAAAGTCTCGAAAGGCACTCTGTCGCTGACAACTTAGAAGTAATGAGGAGATTGCTTTTCTCAGCGAAGCGGAGCTAATCAGGTAATCAGGGGTCCGTTTCTATCCTCAATCAGCAGTCACTTCTCTGAGTGCCGGGAATGGGCAGCGGGAGCCACTGGTAGAATCCAAATGATTTGTGGGCCAATTAATCATTCTTCAAGAGGACAACGGAAAAAGACAAACAAAAAGATGACAAACCTCAACCATCAGATTACGCTTCGCTCGAAGATATCTTTCCTTGACGGGAAAAAAATAGGACATTAATGATTAATCATATTTAGGCAATCGCAATACAATATTTGGAGCATTGATGTACATTTACCTAGCTTTTAGTACCATATATTACCCCTCCTGATCCAATGTGAGGTTCTGGGGCAAGGATGTCTATATGTACAGATTGTAAAGTTAGACAAATAAACTGAATATAATTTAATAGAGAGCTTGTAGTACCATATTGCCCGACTAGAAAGCTTGTAGTACCGTATTACCCCACTAGAGAGCTGCGCTCACTAAATGGGGGGCTACTTGTGGTTCCTAGAGTCTTACAAAGTAGAATGGGAGCCAGAGCCTTTAGTTATCAAGCTCCTCTTTTATGGAACCAGCTTCACCTTCGGTCCTGGAGGCAGACACAGTCCCCTCATGTAGAGTAGACTGAAGACTTTCCTCTTTATAGTCTTATAGTTAGGGATGAATCAGGTTCACCTGGTCCAGCCCCTAGAGATGCTGCTATAGGCTCATATGCTGCTGGGGGACATTTTAGGATACATTGAGCACCTCTCTTCTCTCTCTTCTCTCTCTCCTTAAGGACGTTTTAGGATACACTGAGCACCTCTCCTATTCTCTCTCTACTTATGGACGTTTTAGGATACATTGAGCACCTCTCTTCTCTCTCTCCTTAAGGACGTTTTAGGATACACTGAGCACCTCTCCTATTCTCTCTCTACTTATGGACGTTTTAGGATACATTGAGCACCTCTCTTCTCTCTCTCCTTAAGGACGTTTTAAGATACACTGAGCACCTCTCCTATTCTCTCTCTACTTATGGACGTTTTAGGATACATTGAGCACCTCTCTTCTCTCTCTCCTTAAGGACGTTTTAAGATACACTGAGCACCTCTCCTATTCTCTCTCTACTTATGGACATTTTAGGATACACTGAGCACCTCTCTCCTCTTCTCCCTCCACTTATGGCCTCCTTCTCTGTGCCGAAAGGGCCTGGCCTCATTGGTCTGGCCTCCTGACTCTGTGGCCCTTACCTATGAGGACCTGTACATGTATTGAGCAGATCAGCCTTGATTCAATCAGTTCCTACTTGGTGGACCAAATGGGGCTTTGAAATGTTGAACATGTTTCAGCAACGCTAAATGAACAACATTTAGATGAATTACCCCCTTCAATTAAACGGGACATGATGACAGGCGCCTTTGAGAGCAGTTGCATGGACTGTTTCCTTTGTTCTTCTCTGCACATGTATAATAGCGGATTATTCCCGGTTAGAGAGGGCACAGGAGAACACTTACTTGAGGTTAGCTAACAGAACGACATTCTGGTAAGTCAACAGACCGGAAAACCAACACAAGCACCACAGCGGAGCTTCTTTATCACCACCACCCAGCAGCTCGAGGAAGAAAACGTAGCGCGGCATTGGCATGCCGCTCAGCATAAGTTAATACAAAGTATGCAGAGCAGGAGAGTGGAATTACCAGTCATTTACATTCTAACACGCAAGAAACAACCGTAGTGATTAATGCTCTTGTTCTATTTGCGTCTCATCACAGTTGTTAGACCTCAAAGAGCCAATGAGCTGAGGCGATTCATGCACCGTTTGTTGCCAATACATATATAAAACGATTAGGTCATCATCACATTCAGCCACTCTTTGATTTATAATTTGAATTGGTTGTCTCTCTTACACGTCGCGGGGTCATGTCATTCTGTTGTCTTTGTAAACACCAACGTATTCTTTAAAAAAAAAGCCTTCAAAAAGGATTATGATGGGAGTTCATTTACATTTAAATTGAAACAACAGAGCTAGAAGAGAGTGAAGTGGGGTCTCGCACTTACTTTGAATTCGGGAAATATTGTGCCAAACAGGCATTGCTGTTTCTATGCCACATGGATATTAAATTTGTTGGGCATTTGAATTGCAAACAAGTTGTTATGTTCGGTTGACACTGAGATATAAATATTTGCATATATTAACGTATGTATATGGAAGATGTATGTGGATATATATATATATATATATATATATATATATATATATATGCATATATATGTATATTTGCATATATATATACATATACATATACGTGTATATATATATTCATATATACATATATTTTTTTATTTTCATTATTATTTTTCTTTTTTATATACATTTTCTGATTTATTTGATTATAATAATTTATGATAGAAATGTATAAGAATGTTGTGCTTCTACCTATACCTTTTCAGTCTCTGTTTTGTATATTGTATCCAATAATATTATATTGTATTACAATGATTGATTGAAGAACATACAAAACAACATATTTTCCGAGGTAAAAAAAAATTGTGCTCTTCTGTGACTCTTCTTCTTGGTGTCACGGCGATGCCCAAGAGTCACCGAGAGAAACCCCTTCACATTCAATGCACTCTGAATTATTGTACAAATTCCCGGTTCAAGCAGGCATACACTTTTTTCAACAACAGGCACTTTCTTTCCTCCCTTCAGTTAGTAAGTGCACAAAACATGAAATTCTTAAAACAAATTTTAAGAAATGGACACCGTTAAATTACATCAGTAAGAGATATGAAATTACATTTCAAGATGCTACACAAAAAAGACATACATGTGTGACACTCTTAACAAATCAAATGGAAATAGACACTAAAAACAGCAAAAAAAAGTCAGCCAATTATTATTTCATCACAATTTTGAGGAAACTGCATTTTGGCACTTCAACAAAATAAGCATTCTCTATATAAGAACGAATGTGAGACGACGTGCATGTTTAAAGAGTGGGGATGGGTCCCACAACTCCCATCAATGCTGCTTTAATAACTACAATGTAAATGTTCCTATAACCACGGAATAAAATTGGCATGTCAAGTATGTGTTTAGCCCGAATGCAGCCATGATCTTAAGTTATGATCCCGCTAAGTATGGGCTGTTTATTACCTTGTGGCATCACAGGGGGACAGGTAGTGGAGGGATGCTATATTACCAATACAAAATGGCCGCTCTGGCTGAAACTACATCTCCCAGACTGCCTCACCACTCACCCATCTGCAGGTGCTTAGGGCATCTAATTGAGGCAGGGCTGGAAAGCTTGATAAGAGACAGAGGGGAGGAGCTGGAGAAGCCAGGTGTGAAAGGTCATCCAGGACGAGGACAAGACCCAAGCAACCTGCAAAAAGGAGGACTGTGTCACACGGACTTTGCTATGAAACGTTTTCTTTTTAAGGAACCTTTTTCTCCCCCGGGACGCTTTTTGGTAAGTAATGGACTCTTTTGATTTGTGTGAATGAATAAACATTCCCCTTCATTTTTAAACCTTTCAGTTTTTACTGCACTACCCTACCCTGGCACTAGGGACAGCCTGTGACGTGACAACCTCCATCCTCCCCATATGGTCATATATAAACCCATTGTTTTCTGTGATACACCACTTGTATCCTGGATTCCAGCTGCTCGACCATGACTACGGCTCACCTTTGTCAGATGATGCAACACCACGTAGACTATGACCACGCTGACGATACGTGCAAAACAAAAGGCGTGACTCGTTACACCAATATCAACTCTCTGTGTATCTTAGTTACTTTTGGTGGGATTGAAATTCAGCTTTTTGACACCATCTGCTTCGGCTTCTCTCAAACCTTACAAGAGCTACTGGCCGCCGGCCAAACATTTTAAATCACTCAGTTTCTCAACCTTTTCTCCTTTTTGCAGAGTTTTTCGTCATAACGTCTCAGAGCGGAGAGAAAAGTGGTTCAAGAGAAGAGAGACATAAACTGGTAAGGGAAGAACACAGTTAATGAGAGGATAAAGAGAGGAAGTCAATGGTGCCTGAAGACTTAAGGACGTTTATTTCAGCTAACGGACCCGAACACCCCCGCCTCTTTCAGATCGCTCAAAACCATCAAATCTGTGGGTGCGAAAGAAAGAAAGCATCGGCAGGTGTTTCATTTTGTTGTGCCTGATGATTGAATGACCCCTGTTGGCGTCTCTCTGTTGATCTCAAGTAAACCACTGAATGACGTTCAGCGAACTGGTGGAAGAGAGAGTGTGAAAGATTTCATACTTTTCTGATAAAGAAAAGAAAAGTCTGACTCATGACGCCTCAGTTCATTTATGCGCTTTGAGGTTTTTTTATTGGACGTGACTCATCTCGCTTTTTAATCTCTGCACATGGCTCAAACCAGTTAAAGAAAAAACATCAGACACGGATACAGCGGCTGCTTTTTGGAGCTCTTGTTTCCCGTTTTGTTTTGAACTCCTCGTCTCTGACGTCCTCTTTCCCTGCACTTCCTGTCCCTGTGATTGTTTGCCCTGTCACTGATTGTTCATTCCCTTCCCCTGCCGCCCTCAGCCACTCCCTCCAGCTCCCTGATTGTTCATTCCCTTCATCTGCTGCCCTCAGGCACTCCATCTACCTCCCTGATTGATTGCAAGCCCTGCCCTGATTGTTTACACCTGTGTCCTTAGCGTCTACTCCTTGTCCTGACTGAGTTTTTCGCCTCATCTCGACTCCTGTGTGTCCCTCTGCTCCTGAGTCTCTGCCACTGCCCTCGGAAACATTACCAGGATGACAGATTGAAATAATGTCCGCTTTTTTTAAAAACAGCCTCATAGTCGATAACATGACCAGACAAGAGAAAAAAAGAATAACGGTGCAACATATTGGATATAATTATCGCGATAATGTGTTCGGCAACACTCGATCAACCCATCAGCCACCTTTATCAATGGCTATTAAATCCTCGTTACACTTTTTTTTTCCCTTCCTTTTTGCATGTCGTCCCTCATTTAATCTTATTTTGCTTACTTGCCAACTAATCAAATTATCTGGTAAACTTATCCGACAAAAGTGAAATCCTCTTATTCCTCGTCACTGTACCAGAATACTTTGACAAAATAAATCTTCCCCGTCACAAACTCAATGACTTGCCAGAATAGAGGACGTTCGAACATGAAATGAGTTGTTGTTGTTCTGTACCTTTTCTTTGTATGTCATTCCTCTTGATTTGTGAAGTAGGAGAGATAAGAATAAAATGTGTATTTTTGTCTCTCTGTTGCTCTGAAATATGCGTTTCTTTTATTCCACTCATGAGTCCGTAAAAGACCAACCACAACAACAATATATAGAATATGACCTATCACTGCAGTTTAAAAAAAGTCACTTGTGGTTAAAAAACATACAAATCCTTCCAGTGTTTCCAGAAAACAATCAAAATACCTCGTATCACTCTGTTAGCTCAGTCATTTAATCGACATTTAAATTAATATATAAAATTCCTCAACACAGCATGGACAGTGGGAACATGATCTTGCTCTCCGACCCTAACGTACATTTAGAAATGGGAAAAACAGGTTTTAGGTTTGCTGCTCCTATATAATATTTTATTTATATATATATATATATATATATATATATATATATATATATATATATATATAGAGCGAGAGATTCATCTGGTTGGAGATGTTTTCTTTGACTGATGTGTGTGCACCTGTGTGAACTGGGTTATGATGACTTGAGTGTTACTTTTGGTTTTATCCATCCATTGATCTAAAAAAAAAAGCTTTCTTTTTAAAAATGTTTTATATTGTCTGTTGCTGTTTTTATGTTGCATTGTCTGAAACTTTGTGTAATGTGCTACTGCAGCTGTCTTGGCCAGCACACTCTTGTAAAGGAGATTTTTAATCTCCTGGTTAAAAATAAAATTACGAGTCACTTGAACTTGTCTATCTGGGAAGCTTGAGCAAGATTGTACAGTCGGCCCTAAAGAGGGCCCTCTTAATGTCTTCTGTACACAAGTGTTATTTAAAAGGATAAATGTATTGTTAAGCTTCTATAAATTAAAGATGTTTATCATTTTCTAATTCTGGTCCAACAGCGTAGCAAGAATTAGAAGTAGTATTGTCTCTATTATGGTAATTACTCTTTCACGCCTGTAGAGTACAATACACCTGTACGGGCAGCGCTTCTTTTTCTATTTTTTCATGATGCACTGCAGGTGTTCTCAAATGAATTCATCTTATGCATGCCACGTTTATGGAAAAACAAAAAATTGGTTGTCCTTTTGAAATGTGGCACGCCGTGACACACACAGTGCGAGCAGTTACACAGAGGGAAAGTATTACGGGGGCCTCGCAGGTAACATCAAGCACACGGAGACGGCGTTCCTCCCACCATTAGCACCATCACAGCCACGAGCACGCAGGAAACCACGGTAATAAAACTGTGATTTAACGTCACACCCACTGGGCTCAAAACGAGTGGGTTTGGAACATTATTTACTGGATTGACTGTGGGGTAATTCACTTCAATTAATCCAGAATATAATGCGATCGTATCTTTATTTCTATTCTCGTTATTACTATACTATGACGCAAACAAATTATAATATAATATAATATTATTTGAGTATATTTCGGTATATTTAACAGAGTCAGTCCGTCTGAAGGTCGACGCACAACAGAAGCGCGATGGTCGGTTCAACGAGGTTCTAATTTTCCGTGCCTTGATAAATCCCTGGTCATGGCAGGACTAATACTTAATGAATGACCTTGAACTTAAATGACAGACGGTATCTTACTACACAGCTCCTCAAGGTATAAGTATCGATTCTTTATTATTATTTTTTTCCAAACTAGCCAAAATGGATGTTGTATTCCACAGTTTGACCACGGTATAAAACTTCCATCCCGATGTGCGCAAACACGCCGGCATCGGAGCTCTGCGGCGTGCGAGACAGAGAGCCGAGAAGTGTTAACGCGACATGTAGAGACAGACAGGACATGCTGGTCAAGTACGCAAAGGCACGAAGTAACACAAGTGGCATTACGCATTGTGGATTATTTTCGCGCATGCAGACATGCGTACCAGTTATGTGCAACCCTGTGTGTATATACTGTATGTGTGTATATATGTATATATATTTTTTTTTATATATATATATATATATATATATATACATATATATTTACAACTATATATATATATACATACATTTGTGTATTTATAATTCTAAATATTTATATATATTGATGACTATACAATACCAAAAAAGAAGCTAGTTTTGGCTCAACATCTGTCACGTTTGTGCAGGAGGACAGGTGGTAGCTATATTTATATATTTATTGTGCTCATTGATGAGGAATTGGGATGTCAGCAGTAACGTGTGTATCAATGGTGTGTTGGTTGTTGTGTGCGTATGTGGTTGCCCCCCCCACACACACACACACACACACACACACACACACACACACACACGCACACGCACACACACACACCTATATCTGCAGACTTGGGCAGGTGGTGCGCTCCAATTAGGGGAAGCTGAGAAGATAACAACCCGTCCACTGGAGGAGGGACGGCTGTAGCTTTCTTTTCTTTGTTCTTCTTTTGATTCAGTTTCCTTGAAAAATCCCTGTTTCTTTTTTTGCCCTTCGTCTCAGTAAACTTTTTGTTGATAAAAGACACTTTTCTTTTTATACCTCCTGTCGTGTTCACACACAAAAAAGTGCTGCTGGAGACAAGATTATAAGAAGGTTCTTAGAACAACGTTGTTTTCTAAGAATTTCCTCTCGCACTTGAGACGAGATCCTGCTCAAGATCAAATGTGTTCCTGAAGCCTCTTGGAGAGAGAGAGGGTGAGGAGGAGGAGGGAGCTCCTGAAGCAAGAGGAGAAAATGAGTGCTATAACGCTTCATCGCTGGAAATGAAAACGATAAAAACACAAAAGATGTTCGTCAACTGGATGAGACAACAGACAACAGTGTTCACTGGTTTTCTAGGTTAACTTGCCGACCTGCAGCGTCACCGTAGGAACCGACCAGCAAACAGACACTGAGGGAAGTGGAGACTCTCTGAGGGAAGTGGAGACTTTTATTTCCAGGTAATATCAACTAGATTAAACACTAACATTTATAAGAATCATAAATAAACCTAATTAAATAACGATTATCAGCAAGTGAACAGACTGCAGTGCAGGCACGCCATGTGTGGCTTACAATTCATCACATCACAATCCAGACGTCCATGACATTAAGTAGTTTCCACAATCACATCATGTCTGTATCGCCTGGGCCGACGACGACTAAGCTCACGGTTTATTCTGTGGCCATTTTCACAAGAGTGCATTTTTAAAAGTTGATGTGATACTTCTGAAACAAGCTACACATGTATAGGTCCCTCTTGTGCCAGTGCCCTTCTTGGTCCTCCTCCTCGGACCCCACATTCACCCAACCTAACCCTGACCCTACACTTATGTTTGTTGTTATCTTTTTTATCATTTCTTCAATGTAACGCTAAACTCAAACTCCACACGCCTCACACACCATCCACCGATATTGAGCCGAACATTACACTTGACCTCCAACAGGCTAAGACACTGAGTTCAAATGTGGTGAAGATTGTGGATACCCTTTTAAAATAGATTTATTTAGGAGCAACCAATGACAGTTTTAGCTGTACGCAAGATTTGTTACACACACACACACACACACACACACACACAGACAGGTATCATAATCCTCCTGGTTGTGATAACAGAACCCCCCCCCCACACACACACAGAGACAAACACCTGAAGGTGAGTGACGGGCCACGTCTCCGCCTTGCTCCGTAAAGGTCAGACTACTTCCTGCCATTCACCATCGGCATAATCCCTCAAGAGACTGGTGAATTGAATGTTGTTTGTGACGGTCGCACATATCATGTTTAGGACTACTCACCTGACAGAGTTCGTGAAATAGTATTTCTCAAAGACAGCGGGGCTTCAAGGAGCCCTAAATATGTTCATGGATGTCTGGGACAGTCACTCCATCATGGAGGCGCATTGATACAACTTAGAGCCATTCAGGAGACGGCCGCTGACTCCTCTGTCCGGGTCGATAGCGGCAACGACTCGGCAGGTAACTCTATCCCGCAAAGCCTGTGTGTGTGTGTGTGTGTGTGTGTGTGTGTGTGTGTGTGTGTGTGTGTGTGTGTGTGTGTGTGTGTGTGCGTGTGGTGTGTGTCGTCTTGCATGTGCATTTGCTATTATTTTTCTCCATCATATATCACACTTTGACTCGTATATTCGGTCTCCCCTTCTCTCTCTCTCTCTCTCTCTCTCTCTCCCACGACACGTTACTTTCCCTCACACGGCCATCCTGCTCTGAGCCCTCATTAGGAGCTCATTGATCGGTCTCACCAGTCTGCTCCATCACACCGGTGTCTGTATATATACGACGGCGCCCGTCGATAGCATCGATTTCCATGTAGCAACAGAAATGATGTTGCAGGTGCCACTATCGCCGCGGCAACGAAAAGCACATGAAACAACTAGAAAGAGAAAAGGTGGTTGAAGAGGCGTGATGGTGTGTGACGGTGCATGTTCGTTCTCGTCGGCTAAAGCCGCAGACGGAGTACAGTGATGTTCATCCGTCGATAACAAAGCAGCCAGAAAAGAAGCTGAGCCTCACCGCGCCGCCGTGTGTTTGTTTGCTCACGACCGGAAACCCCAAATCCTCGTCGCCGCCTCACCACATCGCTGGAGCGCAGGTGTGAATCCAGCTGACTTACCTCTGTGCCACAACACACAGAGACATGCATTAGGAGGGGGGGGGGATCCACAAGGGACCGAAGCTTCTCCTTCCGCTCATGACAGAGAGAGCAGGAGGGAGAAGGAAGGAGGCTTTGTGAATGAATGATGAGTTCAAGCAAGGAGGAGAGTAAGGAGCGGACAAGGAGAGAAGGAGACGGAGAGAAGGAGAAGGAGGCAGTGGTCTCATCCCAAACAGGTTCCTGCCTCTTCCCCTTATCTCTCGTTTAGTTTACATCTCTTTTTCCTCTTTTTCTCACTACTGTTCTTCCCTTTGTCTCATTTAACCATCCTTCTTTCTTTCTGTCGCTCCATCACTCCTCGTCTCCTCATCCCTCGTTGCCTCACTTAAGCTAAACAAGGGATTTAAAGATCGGAGGCCAACCCCAGGGCCTCTCAGAAGGGATGCAGTGGCTCCAGGGTGAAGGTGTCTCCCGGAGTGACGCGTTCAGCCAATGAGCCCTCAGGTGTGAAGGTATTGCCCCCGATACCAGCCAATGGCGGCTCTCCATTTCAAAGCAGCTAACAGGAAGCAGGATGTGAACTCACGGCTCCCTACTCTCACTGTTTCCCCATGTTGTCATGTATTGATAGCCAGGATTAAAAAAAGGGATATAACCGAGGCTGTGGGCACAGATCACAATCCTTACACATGCTTTATTGTTCTAATAAATGTATTGTTGTAAATCAAACAATTAAAGTATTGACTGGTGTAGAATCAACTGCTTCCAGCAAAATATTGAAAAGGTGGACAGAATCCAATAATTGTATCGTGTCTAGGTCAAAGTTATGGAAGCCCGTTACCGCCACTGTTTATTGTTATGAAATATTAAGTCATTATGACTTAATATTTCATAATTTTGTTCTCACATTGGCGGTAATGGGCTTCCATGCTAACGTGATGTAAAAGTGTAAAAAGGTACCCCAACTCACCGACCTACGGGGTCAGGTCAGTGTCAATAATGACAAATGCACGCAGAGAGACTCACATATGCAAAAACACAGATTCACAAATACACGCAGAACGATTCACGAATATATTCCAATGCACACGTGCATTTGCTACGTGGATTTTTTGCATTTATTTGGGGATCGCTCCACATTTGTGTTTGTGAGTCTTTGAGACCCCGCTGCTGTGACTCAACATAGACCTCTCTGTAGCCGGTCGGATGTCGGCCTCATCACTGAGTCACTGCAGCCGGTATTGACGTCTCAACCCTCATGATGACCCGTGCAGTGTGAGGCGGTGGAGCCCTCCACGCCTTCCGCCTCTATTTCTTCTCATCTGGTCGGCGTCCATCTTTACATGTTTACGGACAGCGAGCGACAGCGAAACTCACATCGAGATAGTTTCATCGAACTTATCAATAAATAAAATATATTGTAATTATATATATATATAAATATATATATATATTTGTATATATATATATATATATATATATATATATATATATAACATTGTACATTTAATTGGGTTTTACATTGATGGCTTGACACAATTGGAGGGCCACTTTTCACCATTTCCTGATATTTGACAAGCTGAGATTAATTGAGCAATTGGGAGCGTAATGGATGGATCCATCATGTATTTAAATAATCAGTTATTCCGCGCCTCGCACTTATAGAAAACGACCTTGCAACGGGTCACATTAAGTATGACGATTATAACCGGAAAAGCAGTGCGGAGCATGATGCAGGAAGTGTGTAGAGCGATGATGTGAGCGTATCTGAGGGCTGGTCGGGGGGCAGAGCGGTCATCCTGGGGTTGGTAGTCTGATCCCCTGAATCTCGTTGGTGTCCTTGAGCGTGAACCTGACCCCTGAGGTGCTCCCAAATGAAGTTCAGGAATAAACTTGCTTCTCAAATACGGATCGGCTCAAAGAACCACCGAGGAGGATCCGAAAGAACCTACACCTGAACCCACAATGCACTGCAGCGCACGCTCAGCCCAAATCCACCGAGATAACGGAACTCTTGAAGGTCGGCGGTAAAGCTGTAGAGGCGTTGGCAAGTTGCAGATTAGACTTTGAGACAGAAGTGTGTTTAAAGAAGCGTTTTGAATGCAGTGTGTGTGTGTGTGTGTGTGTGTGTGTGTGTGTGTGTGTGTGTGTGTGTGTGTGTGTGTGTGTGTGTGTGTGTGTGTGTGTGTGTGTGTGTGTGTGTGTGTGTTCACGGTCTCCCTCCCCCACCCTGGGGGATCAGCCTCGGGGTGATGGAGGCAGTTTTTGGTCAGACTCATTATGGTCGCGGCTCGTGAAGTAGCTCCTCCACTGATGTCCGCCACCGGCCCCGCGGCAACCCGTTTTTTATCAGTTACCTGTCGGCTCCCATAGCAACCGGTAGCTCAGTCTGCATGGTTACCGTATCGCAGCTGTCCACTGCGCTGTAAGCAAAAAGTAATCAAAGTCACAAGGAGAGAGATCGATACTATTTGCTCGCCCGTTAATCAGCAGGGAGTTAGTGTGACGGACAGGGCGACAC
Source organism: Liparis tanakae (assembly GCA_036178185.1). Taxonomy (NCBI): domain Eukaryota; kingdom Metazoa; phylum Chordata; class Actinopteri; order Perciformes; family Liparidae; genus Liparis; species Liparis tanakae. The sequence continues at coordinate 15,035,993 of CM070094.1, forward strand.
GGCAAACCACCATCACAGCCCCCCCCACACACACACACACACACACACACACACACACACACATGTCATTGTTCAGGCTGCAGGAAATGGATGCGCTTCATTTTTCATTTTACCAGCCTATAATAATACCTGCCCCCAGCCCGACTCCCCAGAGGAACGACCCGCCGTATTGAAGCTGTCCGTCGTCTGGCCGCTCACGTCTCTTGCCTTTTTCTTTTTCTTTGTAATTGGGGGAGTTTAAAAGGTTGCCCGACGTCTCGAACATTGACGGCCGCCACTGGTACGGATTGTAAAGCCCTCTGAGAGAAATGAGTCATTTGTGAAATTGGGCTACACAAATGAACTGAACTGAATACGTCTGTTGCATGGGGATGAATGTTACTTCTTATGTCAGAGACGTAGAAGCCGGTTGGAGCCCGTGACGTTATTTTAATCCGGTGATTAACATATTGGACTTTTATTGTGTAGGGACACTTTACTGGTCTGACGTTGTGACGTTTGGCCTCCATTTTGATGACGGACTTTGAGCCAACCAGAAGGGGTTGGCTGAATGACAGAGCACTGACCTGTGAGGTGACGACTAACTTCTTTGTGCTGGGAGAAACCTCTGTTGGTCCTGACCTGGTCAGAAACACACGGTGGAGCCTGGATGACCACGGACACACGGCGTGAGCTTTGGTTGTTCGCTAAACTTTTGTTAAACTTCTTGCCATTAAATATTGTTCAACTTGATCCACTGCACCCGGAGACGGATTTCCATCATCTGCAAAGTGCCCAGATCAGAACCTTTATAGTATTACATCGCCATCGCCACCCCCATCACCTTCGACATCGCCACCCCCATCGCCACCCCCATCACCTTCGACATCGCCATCGCCATTCGCCATCGCCACCCATCGCCACGCTTCGCCCCATCACCTTATCGCCACCCCCATCGCCACCCCCATCGCCACGGCCATCGCCACCCCCATCGCCCATGCATCGCCCCATCGCCATACCCATCGCATCGCACTTGCATCCCATCACACCCCCATCACCGCCATCACCCCATTTACCCATCGCCACCCATCGCCACCATCGCCATGCATCACCCACGCCATCGCCACCCATCGTTCATGCCCCCCCACACCCCCATCGCCGACATCACCCACCCCCACCCCCACCCCATCATCATCGCCATCACCACACCCCACCACCATCGCCATCACCACCGCCACCCCCATCACCACACCCACCCCACCGCCACATCGCCATCACCCATCGCCACCTCCATCGCCATCACCACCCACCCCACACGCCCATCCGCCATCATCACCACCCCACCCCACCCCCATCGCCTCATCATCACACCCACCCACCGCCATCATCCACCACCATCACCACCCACCCCCCACCCCACCCATCCATCGCCATTCACGCCATCACCACCGCCATCACCCCACCCACCGCCACCATCCATCGCCACCGCCATCACCCCACCCCCACCGCCATCACCTCCATCACCCCCACCCCATCACCATCGCCACCCCCCACCGCCATCGCCATCACCACCGCCATCCCCACCCCACCGCCATCGCCTCCGCCATCACCACCCCCACCCCACCGCCATCGCATCACCACCATCACCCACCCACCCCACCGCCATCATCGCCTCATCACCACCCCCACCCCACCGCCACCTCCATCGCCGACATCCCACCCCCACCACCCCCATCACGCCACCCACCGCCATCACCACCGCCATCTCACCCCCACCCCACCGCCATCGCCATCGCCTCCGCCACCGCCATCACCACCCCCACCCCCCCCGCCATCGCCTTCGCCACCGCCATCACCACCCCCACCGCCATCGCCACGGCCACGCTGCATCTCCATCCGGTGACACAGCCGATGCAAACAGCCGAGGACATGGAAGGCGTCCGAGCCGTCTGAGGGATGGAGATCATTCATCACGCCGCTGTGCAGCCTTTGGAGATGACGGCGAGGAGCAGATGACTACTCGCCACTAATGCCTACCACCGACTGTCCATCCACTTGTTGTTCCTGATCTGGTGTGAGGTCAAAGGTCAGGGATGTCTTTGTGTACAGATTGTAAAGCCCTCTGAGGGAAATTTGTGATATTGGGCTATAGTAAATAAACTGAATTGAATTGAATTCCCGCTCATGGAGAAGTGCAGCGGGCCTCATGTGAGTGAACGAGAGGAGGAAATGAAAATGTCCTAAAACTGTCGTGCAGGAAGCGTTTCCTCCAATGTTCTGAACAGATTTATTTTGATTACGTCTCGAGCCGCGGCTCGCTGTGCTCGGGACGTCGTAATGATGCGGGATGAGATCTCCTGTTTGACTTTTATTCCTTCCACTTATTTGCGCGTTGTCCTTTTTGTTGTGTTTTTATTTTCTCTCCTCTACATTAAGCCCGAGGAGTAATGGAGAACATCTGATCCTCGTCTGGGACTCACACATGCCCTAAAAACGTCATCGTACCACATCTCCCTGAGGGCCGGGTCCTTTCCCACGCTGCACGGTCGAGAGCGTCATTCTCTCTCTCTCTCTCTCCCTCTTTCTCCCTCTCTATATGTCTCTCTGTGTGTCCCTCTCTGTGTGTCTCTTTCTCGCCCCTCTCGGTGTATCTCTCTCTCTCTCTCTCTCTCCCTCCCTCTCTATATGTCTCTCTGTGTGTCTCTTTCTTGTCCCTCTCGGTGTATCTCTGTCTCTCTCTCCCCCATCTCTCTCTCTCTCTCTCTCTCTCTCCCCTCTCTGTGTCTCTCTCTCCTTTCAACTCTGCTGGGAGCTGAGGTCCTCTAACGCTCTTTGTTTTTAGTCCCCCCCCCCCCCCCCCCCCAGCTAAATAGATATAAAAGCCAAGCGCAAGTGATCGGACTGTGTTGTTTCTTCTTCTTCTTCTTCTTCTTCTTCTTCTTCTTCTTCTTCTTCTTCTTCTTCTTCTTCTTCTTCTTCTTCTTCTTCTTCCCCAAACAAAGGCTTCAAAACAATGTCACATATCACTCTTTGACTCAACGTCGCCTTTGTTGTCGAGTCGGACGCCGCAGCTCTTGATCCCCTTGTTCGTTACGTAAGGCGGCCCGAGAGAGCGAGGGATCAAGGGAGGGAGGGAGCAAGGGAGCGTGGGAGGGAGCGAGGGAGCGTAGAAGTACCGCCGCAGTGAAGCGACTGCCGGGCTCTTCCCCAAAACCCTCACCCTGACATCCCAAACTGAACGTCGCAGCAGCAGCCGGCGTCAGTCTGTCCTGAACGTGACCCGATGGCATGGGGCCGGGCGCCACACTCGTCCTCCGTCACCACACACACACACACACACTCCTGAGTGTGTATTATTGTCCAGTGGCGGTGCGTCCATAGAGGGCGCTAGGGCGCCACCGCTCCTAAGATTTTGAGATGGTAAAAAAAAGAAGAAGAAAAAAAAACATGATATACTCTAATCTGAACCTCTTTCATGTGAGGGTAAACCTCACATGAAGTATTCTACTCAAAACCTCTTTTCTTCTCATTGTTGAGTGCTATTTAAACCGTGCCGCCCAACTGATACTACTACTGTACCCAGAGCAGGTGTGTGACGGGCCTCCCCTAACGAGGCGCCGAGCTGTAACGCTGTAGGTTTGTTCACTCTCTCACTAACACTGAGCCGGTGTTCTGTCATTTCATGCTACTTGTCGAGAACCGATACCTTGTGGTATTGCGCATGCGGCGAGTCGATTTTCCGAGTTTTTTTTGACACGCCCATAATGTTTTGCCACCCTGTCGATGCACGTCTGATAACGGGGAGTGACATCATCAAAATCCCGATTATTTCCCTAGTTAAAAGTACATTCAGCAGGTATATTGTACAGGTAGTAATAATATGTAGTAATGACATGTAGATTAATGAGTGATAAGCAGTTGCTATTTCTTTTGTGTCAACAAATTATTGTAAACATGTTTGTTCACATTATCATAATAAAGCACTGGTTTATTATTAGGGTATTTAGCGTTGGAGATAAACACTTTAACAGTGAAAAGTGAAAGATTGAACTTTGAAAGAAAAGCATATTTTGATAGTACAATAACATCCTATCGGATAGGGTAGCATGAATCGATACACACCTATCAGTTTATGCAGCGGGTATCAAATTCTGACAAGGCAGCAAAAAATGACAGAACACCGGCCTCCAGCGTGCACCCGGTCGGATTCACATGGACCCGGCGCCGCGTGATGTCATCGCTCGACCAGCTCGAGCCGAGTCCGCCCTTCCTCCAGATATTCGGGGATAAAGTTCCGCCGCGTGTTTCATGAATATGGATGAACACGAAAAACGGCGGTCAGTCGATTCCAGTCACAAACGGCGTGGCGGGGAACCGAGCCCACGCTCGATGTCCGCCCGCGAGCGAGGGAGGAGGAGCAGCGAGGAGGTGCAGTGAGGAGGTGCAGCGAGGAGGTGCAGCTGCAGGGTCACCGCCGCGGCCCCCCATCTGTCTTCCAGGCCGCCTCTCCGGCTCCCTCGGGAGACGCCGGTGCTGCAGTCGCACCCCCGGTGTTTGTTCTCACTTTATTCCCTTTTTTCCTTCCTCAGCTCCTTTCGAGTGCTCCTCTTCTTCCTCCTCCTCCTCCTCCCTCATTATGCCCCCCATCTGCCTGTAACTCTCAAGGCTCATTTTCACCCCCTATTATCTCCAAAGAAAAGTTAGGCTTTACTTCTTTGAGCGTGCGTATGCCGTCACCTCGCTTCTCTCGGATCGCTCCCCGCACATGTCGTAAAGAAACCGCCCCCCACACACACACACACACACACACACACACACACACACACACACACACACACACACAATGTATACTTCTTCAAGTCGCTTCAACGGAGGCTCCGCTAATTGGATTTCAAGAACGAGGCAGGGGAAAGTACTGATTTTCAATTACGGCCAATATGAATCATTAGCCGTCTAATTTGCCGATACTAGATTAGGTGGTAGCGTAATGCCGGGAAAAGGAAATTAATACCTCACAAGGTTTCTTTTTTTTCCGGCCCTCGGAGAGCGTCGGCATCGAGCCGGCGCAGAGGGAGACGAGCTTTCGCCTCCACGCCGAGACGTTTCAGGGGCCAACGGAAAAACGAAGAAAAGATGATAAATGAGACGAGTCTGTTCAGTGGTTATTTATTTATTTGCTCTTCAAACAAGATGCCAGAGGCGACTTTGTCTCCATCTCCGTCCCCTGAATGTACCTTAATGTTCACAAAACTCCAAGCATGACGATTACTGGATGAACGTGTCTCAACGTGTCTCAAAGTGTCCCAACGTGTCTCAACGTGTCTCAAAGTGTTCCAACGTGTCCCAACGTGTCCCAACGTGTCTCAACGTGTCCCAACGTGTCCCAACGTGTCCCAACGTGTCCCAACGTGTCTCAACGTGTCTCAAAGTGTTCCAACGTGTCCCAACGTGTCCCAACGTGTCTCAACGTGTCCCAACGTGTCTCAACGTGTCCCAACGTGTCTCAAAGTGTCCCAACATGTCCCAACGTGTCTCAAAGTGTCCCAACGTGTCCCAACGTGTCTCAACGTGTCCCAACGTGTCTCAAAGTGTCCCAACGTGTCCCAACGTGTCCCAACGTGTCCCAACGTGTCCCAACGTGTCTCAAAGTGTCCCAACGTGTCCCAACGTGTCTCAAAGTGTCCCAACGTGTCCCAACGTGTCCCAACGTGTCCCAACGTGTCCCAAAGTGTCTCAAAGTGTCCCAACGTGTCCCAACGTGTCCCAAAGTGTCTCAAAGTGTCCCAACGTGTCCCAACGTGTCTCAACGTGTCTCAAAGTGTCCCAACGTGTCCCAACGTGTCTCAAAGTGTCCCAACGTGTCTCAACGTGTCCCAACGTGTCCCAACGTGTCCCAACGTGTCCCAACGTGTCTCAACGTGTCTCAACGTGTCTCAACGTGTCTCAACGTGTCTCAAAGTGTCCCAACGTGTCCCAACATGTCCCAACGTGTCTCAACGTGTCTCAAAGTGTCCCAACGTGTCTCAACGTGTCCCAACGTGTCCCAACGTGTCTCAACGTGTCTCAACGTGTCTCAACGTGTCCCAACGTGTCCCAACGTGTCCCAACGTGTCCCAACGTGTCTCAACGTGTCTCAACGTATGAGCTCCATAGCCGGTAACCCTACATTTGGGTCGAGAGTGAGGTTTTATATTTAAATCTGTAATTAATATTTGTGTATCCTCTTCCCTGGTGGGATAACAAATTCAAAATAAATTAAACATATTTACAAAAATAAATAAAAAAATACACCAATTGTCCTACGATGCCACAACAAAGTTTACAACTGTTAATAAAACGGCTACCCAAAAAGTCAACCGAGATGCGGGTCACGTAGATTGTACATGGAGTGTTGCAGAGGTTGGAGTCGCGGCCGATGAAGGATAAAAGAAAGCAGGGGCCCCTGGGCCCGGTAGGCCCGTTGGTTAATCCATCCCTGCGCTCACCGGCAAACACCGGCGCAGGAGATGCGATAATGAAAGTGAAACAGTGGAGGGTAATTCCTGTAAATTTGCGCCCGATTAGAGCGCGCCGCCCCCCGCCCACCCCCTCTGCCCACCCCCTCACACATCCAGATTAAAGTAATGCACCTGGCAGGGAGGAACATAACGTGTCACGGGGTAGTTAGGCCGGGTAAACACCTCCTGCTTCTTCTCAGAGGAGAAAAGAGAGTTGAATAGATGCGACGAGAGAGGCACGAGGTTCACTGGTGTGGGTCGAGCTTCTGATCATTTATTTGAATAAACCAACTAAATAACAAGGAACTCCTAACGCTGCCTCTCCTGCGCTGGTAAAAACACATGGGCCGAGCCAGGTGCATGCTGGTCCTGCACCTGCCTGCTCCTACATAAAATCACAGGTGGCCCCAGTGTTACCCAATCAGTGAACAAATGAACAATCAGAAGACTAAATAAATATAATATAACAATGAATTCAAATTATATCAAATGTATCAACACAAATATTCTAATATATCAAAACAACCTGAAAGATTAAACTATACTACTTATCAATGAAATAGAATTTTTGATTATTGTTTTTTTCACTTGGCAAACAGTGTCTCTGTGTTTCTTGGATTTTGAGTCAATAAAGTTTCACATTCTTTAGACTTGTTGCTTCTTCTTCTCCTGTGTCTGTATTACCTGGAGGAGACACACCATCATCGTGATGTGTGCCTGGGGGATGTTTCCCATGGAACACGTCCTCACCGCTGGGTATTCGAACCCTCAGAGACTCACATGGATCAACGCTCGTCTTTTTGTTAAATGGAGCCGTATAACTCTCCCCTCTCCCCTCTTTACTCAGCACTAGCCTCTTTATTTATTAACCTCTGCTCTCTCCTTTTTTATGTTGATAACCTGTTTTTTTTTTAACTGAACTTAATACTGTATTCTACCACCTTATGTACAGTGTGTTTTTATATTATTTTGTACCTCTGTTGACTCAGAGAGCCCTGCAACACAATTCCAATGTGTCTGGACTGTTGGTCTGTAGGACCAAATGGCAAATAAAAAGCCTTGACCCTTGACCCTTGACCCTTATTGCTACAAATAGTTCCAATCTCTCTGATTTGGCCAGATGTTAACGAAGAACAAAGCCCCATCTCCTCTCCGGGTGCCCTCAGAGTCTCTGGTCAGGGAGCCGTCCCTCGGGATGGCGTCGCCAGTCGGACAGCGGTCATCAGGCACAGAGACACGTGGCATTTGGAAGGTGCACGGACTCAGCACCCACGGGTGCTCTAGTTGGCGAGTTAGATTTCCCAGTTTCTAGGTTTTATATCACACGTTGTGTCACATGAAGTTAAAGAATCACGTTCTAATAACAAACCTTATTATTAAGTGTGTGTGCATGTCTGTGTGTGTAGATGTGTGTAGGAATGTGTGTGTAGGTGTGTATGTATATGTGTGTGCATGTCTGTGTGTGTAGGTGTGTGTGTGTATGTGTGTGAGAGAGGAATCCAGACTGATAATGGGTTGAGAATGACACCTCGACTCTCCAGCGAGCCACGAAGGCCGTTTTACACTCAGACTGGCCCCAAACACACACACACACACACACACACACACACACACACACATGCTGCTACCCTCGCTGACTGCCAATATATGGAGCACTGGAAGAGAGTCATTAAAATGGCAATCAGTTGCTTCTTAATTACGAGGCAATGCAGGAAGATAGTTGGTGTGTGTGTGTGAGTGTGTGTGTGTGTGTGTGTGTGTGTGTGTGTGTGTGTGTGTGTGTGGGTGTGGGGGGGGCAAGGGACAGTTCTTAAACACTCAGCTGCTCCATGATGTGGGTCGGGTGCAAAACATTTGCTTCTCCATTTCCACTCTGCTTAAAAAACGACTTAATGAAAATGCCCGAGTATCCCGACGCCTGGTCCTTGTTAGAATTTAAAAATGAGCCCGACTTAAACTTGAGCCAGGCCTCAGTTTAATGGCCTGACCAGATCTCACTGTAAATGCATTAAAATACATTAAGTCTTATAAAAAAAAAGATAAAGCTGCTCCTAACTAGCAGACAGGTCTCAGATCGTGGTGAGGCCTCGACACGACATCTTCATCATCTTTATTCACACGGCCACGATAAAAAAGAAGAAGAAGCGCACACGTGCTCACGAAGCTCGTCGAGGATTCGTTGCCGGGGCAACCGTGTCTCGGTATCACATTCTCACACCCGGGCCTGAATCGACAGGGCGCAGCGGAACGCGAGCCCGTCCGGCGTGGCGCTCGCTTCCTGATTGGTGTTGGCACTTCCTGTGAGAGCCAGAGCGGACGGCTCGGAGGGGGCTTGTTAGGAATGGAGCGCTCCTCTCCCGGTCCAGAGGTTAAAAACACGCTTGGATAGACGCAGATATTCTCGTCGTGCCAGAGGAGACTTGGAGAACACCCACCACCACGGGCTTTAGCCTCCACGGTGGGAGGCACGGGCGACCTCATCTGAAACAATCTTCATTTTAAAGAGCCAGTCGTTTAGAAGCAGTTAGTGTATAAAAAAAAGAAGTAAACCGTCACACAGGTCATTAACCCTATACTATTATTGTTGTGCAGATTACACCACAATGCTGTTTTTGTACCGTCAACATTTGCAGTATTTATTTGTGTGTGTGTGTGTGTGTGTGTGTGTGTGTGTGTGTGTGTGTGTGTTGTTACAGTACCACTCAAACGCCTGCAACACGAAACGGAGACGAGGCAACATAAAAGTCATAAATAGGCACATTTATTTCAAGAGTACTTAAGAATGTTGTCAGATGCAGAGATTTTTTAAATGTTATATTATTAACACCGTTAATTATACAGAAGAAGATATTATAACAAGTGTAGCATATTTGAACTGTCAACGGGTCATTTTGGTTTAATTTGCTCTATAAAATGCCAGAAGCTGGATAGTTCCACCATTTATCCACAACTCTGGCACCTGTAGAGGCACCTGTACAGGTCCTGATACCCGGCTGAGGAATCACTGCTTCACAGAGCCACAAGAGGTTTGATTTAGTGAGAAAAAGCAGCCCCCGTCTCATTTGGGCTTTTTCAATCAGTTTGTTTATTCTCTTTTTGTAGCTGATCGGGTTTAGGTCAAGCACCAGCCGAGCCGGGCCCCTCTGTTCCCGCTCTGTTCCCGCTCTGTTCCCGCTCTGTTCCCACAACTTCATGAAGCTCAACACTTAACGCCGATAAGGTGATAGAGTTCGCCTATCAAGATGTCGCTGAATAATTTATCACCTCTGGTCTGCTGTCAATTTAGATTCTCCCGTTTGGTGGAATCCAGACGATAAAAGGGTGTGTGTGTGTGTGTGTGTGCGTGTGTGTGTGTGTGTGTGTGTGTGTGGGGGGGTATTGCCTTTGGCAAATACAACCATCTCTCAATGAGCAAACGGCATCGGCTTGAAGAGATTTCATGGCGTCTAACTGCATCTCCGTGTGGTCCCGTCCATCGGGCGGTTTTCAGGCAGAATTCTCGTTATATGATGCCATCGAGGAGATGGGTGGGGGAGGGGTTTGGGGGGGAGGATTGCCGCTTATATAAGATGTTGCATCGTCCATACTTGACGTACGAAGGCAGTCCTTGGCGTTTGATCCAGCACGCCGCCGTCTCCCCCTCTCTCTCAGGACTCGGTGTGATGCAACCAGCCGGGAAAATAAAAAAAGCACATGGCGCTCCAGCCCCGGAGATTTAAAGAGCGGCGCGGCGCCCCCCCCCCCAGACTGTTATCTGCCAAGCGGCCTCACACACTCCGCTCTCCACCGGGCCTGTGTGTCATCTGTGACCGCCTGTAAATGATGTCCACTTGGACTGTGCCCCCGGACCAGAAGATTAGTTCCACCTTCCCTCACTCCCTGAAGTGTTCCTCCACGGGGCTCGGGCTGCTTTATCTCCCTTGTGTTGATGATATACCGCTGTGTGTGTGGATATATATATATATATTTGTGATACTTTCTGCACTTAAATCTAGCTGGGGTTGAAGAATCTCCAGCGTTTTGCCACCCTCCATGATGGATCCCCAACAGAGTGGCACTAATAAATGTAAGATCCGTGACTAATGAGACTTTTATTCTACATGATTTTACAGTTTCGGACATGCAGCTTTTAACTGAGACAAATACTTTTAACTTAACTCAATCCTGCGGAGACCAGTCAGTTCACTCCACTGTGGGGGAAAGAAACGTTAGTTTAGCTCGATGGCTCGGAAGCCTTTATGTGCTTCTTGCTGTCATTTATTTCTCTTTCATTGCTCCCTTGCCCATATGCAACCCACGATTAATTACGGATAAAACTATGTAATATATTTTGATTATTCAATTAATTATGTAAGCTTATGAAATGTTAGAAAATAAGAAGCATCCATGCTACCAGAAACTTGACGGGATCAACGAAGTTCATATTCAAAGTGCACCAATTATATTTTATGTTTCTTCCATACAATTTACCCATGGCGAATGTCCCGCCCCTCAAAAATTAAGCGGCCAATAACAGCGTAGCATAGCTACAAACAGGGTCTGGTGAATATATCCCTCTGAATGAAATGTATTCATGAAGCTGTATCTGTATACGTTGTGTCTGTATGTATATTTAGGTGAAAAGGAAAAGAGGGAATACTTCTTTCTGTTTGTTCGTTGTCTTATCGTAGAAGTCTCAGATGATGGTGAGACGTCTCCTTCTGGTTTGCCCCTTGCGAGCATGTTTCAGTTTATTACACCCTTCTGTAAACCAACAAACAATTACAGGCTGCTCAGCTCCCCGTCGGCCCGCCGATAACTGTACTCAACATCGCGTATGGAAATTAATCGAGTTGTCGTTCCTTCATCTTCTTCTTTATTTCTCTTCTTATCCAGGGCCTCTAAATGAAATGTGCTCCCCACAGCGTTGTTTCAACTTCCATCCCGCGCATAATAAATGTTCCGCTGTCGCGTCGGCCTACGTCTCGTGGTTAATGTGCTGCTGTCATGACGACGGTGGCGGCGGCACCCTCCGAATCTCCTGACACCGGCATGCCGATGCTGTCATTCTCCGAGTCACGAAAAAATGACCGAAAGAACGAGGACACCAATACAGGCGGCCAAAATGAGTTTCCTCTGTAGGGCTCAGCCTTAGAGATAAGGTAAGGAGATGAGTGTCCTCTGTAGGGCTCAGCCTTAGAGATAAGGTAAGGAGATGAGTGTCCTCTGTAGGGCTCAGCCTTAGAGATAAGGTAAGGAGATGAGTTTCCTCTGTAGGGCTCAGCCTTAGAGATGGAGTTCCATGTGTTGTGGGGGAGGGGGAGAGGGGATGATCTCCGATGGCCATGCGTGATATTTTCAAAGGGTTACGCTGCGTCTTGCTCAGCGATTTAATTTTTTTTCTCCCACAAATTTATATTTGTTTTTTCTCGGCGATAACAAATGCGCGCCGACAAATGACCGGGCGGTGTGCCATTTTTGGGAATTCATTTACCAAGACGAGATAGAGATTTATTTGTGTGTGTGTGTGTGTGTGTGTGTGTGTGTGTGTGTGTGTGTGTGTGTGTGTCCCGATATAAAATACACTGTTGGGTTAACGTCTCTCTTCTGGAGGACGATGGTGTGTGTGTGTGTGTGTGTGTGTGTGTGTGTGTGTGTGTGTGTGTGTGATTTACAAGCAGCCGGTGGACGCCATAGGTCAGCGCTCAGCCCGCCTCCCTCTGTCCTTTTGAAGACGTTACACCCGGCCGAGATGCAGGGAGTGATACAAGAGTTTAACTGTAGGTCCTTTAAGACCATTTAAGGCGGTATTTTAGTTGCTTTGTCTCAAGTGCTATCACTCATTACTGTCCTGTAATCAGCGTGTCGGGTTTCTTAATAAATTAGACGACTACCCGTCACTTGGAGATGGATACCTGCTCAGAATTAAATTAGGATTTGTTATGGGCGAGGGAGTTATACGACACCTTCTTGTCGTCCACAATTAATTGCAGTATTGGTTGTATTGTTTTACATCCGTGATGCGGGTGACTGATTGTGAATCCATTAGGCAAAATCACATTAAGGGAGAGAAGACAGGGATATTCAAATATATATTCTGCATTGGTGGATTTGTTTTTGAGAGGAGACAATATACGGGAAGATGGAAAAGTGTTTTTTTTTCCCATTATTGAAGAAAAAAACAAACAGCTCTTCTGACATGGAGATAATTTGTTCATAAATTACTCTCCAGCGTTGATTTGGTGGTGCATACAAAACAAGTTTAAAAGCCTTTTTTTTTATAAAATAAATTCCTCATGAATAATGTAAGCCACTATTATGCAAACGGGGGAATGCTTTCAGGGCCAAGTAGCAAACACTCATCAGAGCGAGCCCAGTGCACAATGAGGACTCTCCTGCTCACGGAGCCAAGATGGTCGCCTCAAGGAGACCGAGCCAACTTTATTGTTTTGGGGTCAACGTAACATTGCATGGGTCCCATCTATGGTGTCGGACCAGGAGTGTAAATGCTGGTCCACAAGTTTTTTTTAGGGAATTGTGTTTCATTATTCATTACTATTATAATTTCTTATTTTGTTTTGCCTTGCTTATTTTTATTTATTTATTTTTCCTTTTTTCCTCTTTATAATTCTAATCTGATTGAAACATACACACACAAAATGAAAATACTTGTTATTTGATCACTGTATATCATATTCAATAGGATATATATTAATATATATATATATATATATATATATATATATATATATATAATTAATTTTTTTTTTTTTAAACACTGAGCAGTAGTAGGAGGAGCTTGGTCAAAGTGTCGAGGAGGGAAACAATCTGCTGTGCCCAGGGAGCATGATTTATATGTCACCACGTCCTTCAGATTATTAGGCTGCCGGGTGAGATTTGCAAATCCAATACGAACAGATCCTGTGGAGACCCGGCAACGCTGCTCTAGTTTAGGAAACCGCCCGACCTCTATCCATCTCCCTCTCCCTCCCTAGTGTCCGATGTATTTCTATGTTTGTATGTACACTGTCCCAAAAATGTTCTATATTATTTAACTTGAAAGACTGGATGGTATATATTAATTACTACACCTATGCCTATGTATACTCGGTAAATTAAGATACTGTCCAAAAACGAAAAATAAAAAATTTCAACAAAAAAAAACTTGGAAAATGTCGTGAGTAAACTGAAACTAAATGAAAACAAAGTCCTTTAAAAAAACAATAAAATGAGACCTTACTGCCTGGTGAAAGATAATCTCATGAAAATAAAATAAAACAAAACAGACATTTATTTCTGAAAAAGTCAACTCACGTGACTGAAATACAGAAACTGAAGAGACTTGACTTTTGAACATTAAATATTAAACATCATGGCCATCCCTGTACAGTTCTCCAAACATGCATGTTCTGTGTATATGAAACATTAAACTGTAAAAATAAATAAAAAGTTGAACAAAACCTCTGAAAACTAAAACCAACAAACCCACGATGTCACCGAGAAATAAAGGAAAAACAAAAATACAAAACTAAATAAATAAATACAAAAATTTGGTATTTGAAGACACTTTGTCCTGATGCAATGATCTCAACAGTCAGTTTTAGTTCATCATTATCACATTATTAGTTTTAATGAGGAGCTCATTTCTGAATCCTGCCTGTTGAGCTCTAATTGGCTGTGTAAGAGTTGTCACAGCGCCCAACACTAACATTTCTACTTCTATCAATGAGTCTCACCATTTCTCCATTGACACACATCCAGAAGTGTTTTAAGAACCAATGTAAAATATGTACTTATATAATATAATATAATACCGCCAGACATATTTACTACTGCAATACTAGTTGTTTGTGACATTGATTGTGACGTTCGGTGGGAAATATAACTTCCACTGACGCAAGCTCAGATAAAATATGCAGGTTATCGTTCTCGGAGGTATTCGGTTCCATAGGCAGACAATCTGTCAGCTGCAAAAAAAGAAGAAAGAAAGAAAAAGACAAGAGAGAGAGTGAATACAGACTGATCCATATTTCTCTTCCATGTTTGTCTGTATTATAATATTTAGCCATGCCAAGAGCTGAAAAATGTGCTGAGATATGCAAACAACTGCCGAGCAGCTTGTAATATGTGTGGCACCGTTTATCTAAAAATAAAATGAGAAAAATAAACAAAACAAAATAGCATCATTTTTTTGGTTTTATCCGAGAGTAAAATGGTAGTTTGATGGAGAGATTTTTCATTTTTCGCACCCATCTCCAGATTCATTCAGTTTGAAGGCAACATTATAAATCACCGTTGATAATTTATTCTTCTTACGAGATGCTCCTGGTTGTTTTTCTTCTCTTTAATAATTGCTGGAGAGTATTCAATGTGCTGATTAGAAACCTTATAATGTGGTGCAAAAAAGAAAAATGGTTAACAAAGCAATGAGGTCAGGCTTGAGGACGCTTACTTAGCGGTTACAGCCTCAAAGGATACGGATGTGTTTTTACATGACCTAAACCAACAATGTGTGAGCCACCTCTCAATACCTTTTGGATTTGTGTAACCTCTGCACCGAGCAGAAGCTCAGGCTGATTTACATTTTACTTTTTAGAAGAGGCTAAAATGTCATTTTCTTGAAACGGCATCGCATTGTAGTTTTTATCAAACAATACTCCCCCAGCAGCACATTGATATTTCATTGGATGCTTTCTTCAGGATGTATCCACGTGTGCGCCGCGAGTCAGAGTTTGGGAGTAGCACTCAGAATAAACTATTCTGCGTTCCTCTTAATGAAAGAACAAGCTAAGCAGTGCAGCAACGTGGCTCATTGATAAGCAATTTGAGGGATTTTAGACAACAATGGAGCTCTGTATCGCAATGGAATGAACTGTACTCTTCATACACAGGGAATACTTCTGACTGAGATCAATTCATCGACTATACCTTGCAAAAAATATTCAGAAATATTCCTATAAGCCATGTGAAATGTGAAACAAAGCCTCCCTCCTTTAACCACATATGTGCACATATCCCAAAATCTTCAAGTCCTTCATAATGTATGTGTATGTTTGTCTGTGTGTGTGTGTGTGTGTGTGTGTGTGTGTGTGTGTGTGTATGTGTGTGTGTTTGTGAAAATGCAAGAGGCGTTATGTCGCAAACTACAGTTAAAAAAATAACAATTTAGACACATATTTCACATGTCCAAAGATTGCTCTGTAGCAACCTGAAATATGTTATGTCATATGCCTTACCGATTTAATATGACCGTCTCCATTTCTTATAATTTACTTTAATGTGTGTTTAAGTTCATTCATGTGTTGTTCCTATATTTGAGAGCCTTGATCACCTGCGCACATACTAACTGTGAAGGGAGGAAAGTGCTTGTTGTCCTTTTGGTATGAAAAGCTGTCTCTTTTAGAGAGGGGCGCTGTCTCTTTAACAGAGGGGCTGTCTTTTTAAGAGAGGGGCGCTGTCTCTTTAAAAGAGGGGTGCTGTCTCTTTAAGAGAGGGATCCTGTCTCTTTAAGAGAAGGGCGCTGTCTCTTTAAGAGAGGGATGTTGTCTCTTTAAGAGAGGGGCGCTGTCTCTTTAAGAGAGGTGTGTGTGAAGGGCAGGTGCTGTAAGCAGGCTGGAGACAACACAACCTACGCTCGCTTTAACCGGGAACTTGTTAAATAAAAATTGCAAAATAGAAGAACGTCGTTTTTCTGAACAGTTCATGTTAAGAGTGCAACACTTCCTAAAACCCGAATCATACCGGCATCCTTTAGAAATGCACTGAGGCTGAACCGAGAGGGTCGTTGCGGGTCGTCGTCTAAACGTACGAAAACAGAGCCGTTAAAACATACATGAGTCAAAGGAAATGAGGCCAAATGGATCATTCACTCCATTCACGGGAGAACATAGCGCACATGAAAATAACCAAATCTTTCAGATTCAGGTCGTGAAGTCATTTTACGGCAACCGCCTCTCTCAAGGTCACCCAGAGTATTTCATGTAGGGCAGGAAAAAAGTGCCCGGGCTTTATTTCCTAAGCCCGAGTGGCAGATAGAGACGCTCCACTGGGCTCAGAGCACTTTACTCCGGGCCCAAAAGCATGTGGCCTTGATTTAGGTGAACGGGCACATCCCATTTATATTCAAGCAATCAACAATCAAAAACACACACGCACACACACACACACACACACACACACACACACACACATACACACACACACATAGTAGCATTGGATCTTGTAAGTAAGGAAAGGCCTCAAGGTGGCGTCCTGATTCAAATGGTGCTTCTTCACGAGGACATTCATTTAGCATCAGTCACATTGTTCTTGAGGTATAATACAAGTATGGAAGAAGAATATTTTATTATATTAAACTGATGGAAACACACCCATAAGACAAACAGGAGGTCGTACTGTAATAGTGTGACGCTTATTTAACTCTTCGGTAGTTTTCACGACCTTTAGCTGCTATGAATCCATATTATTATATAAGTTTTTATGATGGATCCCATTGATAAGCTGTACGTGAACCCACAGAGGATCATAAGTCAACTTCTGTACCGTTTTATAGCTGATTGTTATTTTATATATCTTGTTATCACTGCTGATGAAAACTCAGGAGTTGGTGGAGACCAAAACCAGAGCTAACGGGAGTCGGCTGTTCCGGTTCATCGCGTTCACACACACATATCTTGTAATGAATGCTAATGCTGCGGTGTTTCTGCAGGGTGTTGTGTTTCCACTTTGTTTCCCCTGCTCCCACGTGGCCAACACATCTGTTACTGCCGGTTTCATTCTGCACGTATTCTAAAAAAGGTATATCATTAAGTGTAAAAGATAAATCTCGAGCTAGGAAACAGCAGGCGGACCTGGAGTTTCTGTCCACAGTTTTACCCGTGTATATAATGATATGGAGCCATGTTTTTGGTGCCAGGCCGGGGGCAAAGTGCCTGTTGTGTGTGTGCTTGTGTGCGTGTGTGTATGTGTGTGTGTGTGTACTTCTCTTCGCTCCATCTCTCGCCGGGTTTTCTCTCCAGGTGCTAACAAAATGACTAGTTTCCACCTGTGCAGTCCATCATGCTGCTGATTGGGTTTTCTCAGACTTCAAGCTGGCCAATCATCCTTCGGTACTCTCAGTAAAAAGTTCACGCCTTCAGAGCTCTCTCTCTCTCTCTCTCCCTCTCTCTCTCTTTTGTTCTCTTAGCCTGTCTGAGCTGTTGATGCCCCGTTTGAGCCGACTTGTTACAGAAGTATTTCGCTGCAAAGATTTTCCTAAAACTATCCAGTTAGAAAGGCATGTTTGAAAGTCGTGCTGCAAGTCCAGATAAAACAAAGAAAAGGGCTGTTTGTACTCAAACTTACAACACCCAGAATGCACTGGGCCCGTTGTCTAAAGTTTAGATCAGATGTATGTGCCCCAACACTGTGAAAAATAAGCAATGTATCCCCTTAAATATAAGAGACAGATATTTGTGATCGGTGAGCTGGGGTATGGAAACCCATTACCGGCACTGTGAGAACAAAATGAAGATCCTGTAAGTCATTATGACTAAATATCTCATAATTATGAGATACTATCTAATAATTTCAATTTATTATCTCATAATTATGACTTACGGGATGCTCATTTGTTCTCATCGTGGCGATAACGGGCTTCCCTTTGACCGAGAGACGATACAATTATTGGATGCTGCCATCCCCGTGTTGTTTTTCTTTCTTAAACATGTTAGCACTTTTGTTTTCAGAGGTAGTGATTAGTCAATTTTTATACTATTTGTTGGCAACGAGCACTTTGTCCCCCACATTTTGAGAACCGTGTAAAGTTTGCAAACCATTGAGATCAGCTGGAAATTTAATCGCTTTCATTTTCACCTCCACACCGACTCTCTGGGTGTCGCGTTATCTCTCCCCTCCCCCCTACGTATATTTAAAAAGGGGAACGTGACAGTCTCTATTATCTAGCTGTGCAGCTGCTAGATGTTTGACTTTATTCAACTTTAGTCACTACTTTTTCCTGCCGTCTGATAGAGGACCGCTGAAGGACATTATTGGGTAGGTGCTGCCTGCAGGAAATGGGTTTGATAAGAGCCTGTCGGTCATAAAAAACAAAATCATCTAAAAGAGGTTATAAAAAAATTATAATAACTCAGTTGTGCAGCAGAGCTCGAGGAGCTTCTGGTCTCAGCTGGTTCAAACTCCAGTAAAAGTGTTAATTTGATCTGTTGAATTCAGAAACTAATTATTAGAGTAGCTTAAAGATACAAATAAATAAATCAAATTTCATACCCGCTAGCTTGGGTAATCAACACGACTTCATCTACAGCATCGTCCACTTCCCAGAGCTGCTTATTGTTGCACTGCTGCTGCTGAGCAGGTGTTCATGACCACTGCGCTTGCTGTGGCCAGATGTTTTGCGAGTCTTACAGATCATGCTCCAGATGTTGCGAAACGCGGCAGCAACGCAGCGTTTGAGGACAAGCGTGAGGAACATTTTAACAAGCGTGAGGATGTGTGTCATATCAGCTCCGTTGGGAAAAGAAACAGGAGTTTAAAGCTTCAGTGCTTCTGCAGAGTCATCGCCGGAGTTATTTTTTGGGGTTAAGATTTGATAGTGGCAGGATAAGTAACCAATCTTTTGTTCCCTTTTCTGTTTTTTACCAAAACTCACTCCAATTCCTGCAGCTGTCTCTCGAGATATGCACTTCACTCACAAGCACAGTATTATTATTATTATTATAGGGAGCCGTCAGGGTGGAGGATTACGTTAACGGCTTAATTAGATGATAGCTTTGCCGTTCCGTTAATTGTCGGTGTCCATATGTAATTGTGGCCAATGATCAATTAAATCTATTTAATCTATTATGATGAAATGATGATCCTTCTAATCGTGGGGGGGTGTTACACTGATATCATTTATATGCCATCAGATATGACTGGGACTACATTACATGCCCTAATTTTCCAAGATAAAAACGTAATACGGATGAGCCGACAGGCCCAACGTGGAGTCTTGCGAGTGGAGCTCCATGGCACTACACACAACCATCAATCTCTGTTTGTTCACGCTGACATGCCGATAACACAACAGCACAACGCCTGACACCAGAGCAGTTCATAATGAACGACGCACTAAATGAACAATGGTCCAGTGACATTTCTGCTGAAGACAGAAATTGTGTGATTCTTCCACTCTTATTAGCATTTATATATATATATATATATATATATATATATATATATATATATATATATATATATATATATATATTTATATAAACATCTGAGGAGAGGAGAGGTAAAAGGATCACATGCAATAGATGGATTCAGCTATTTAATTTGAAACACCTAAGCTGGGGGACATAAAGGTCATTTGTTGTTGACAAACTAAATTAATAAACGAGCTGCAACAGATAGCAGTCGATTTCAATAAGTGCACTCCCCCCCCATCTACAGAATTACAATTATAGAAAATTAATCATGAAGATGGATGAGCGTAGATTGATCAAGGTGAAGAGGTCCAATATTGCTTTGAAGACCACAAATCCACCATACAGACCTATATCCACCATACACACCTATCAACCATATACTGTAGACCTATATTATCCACCACAAACCTATATCCACCATATAGACCTACACTCGAAAAAGTATTTGTTGGTGTTGTAAATTATACTTAATTAATTGGTATATATTTTACATTGTATTAATACGTTTCACTGATTACTAGACTTTATTAAGTAAAAGTTACACATTTTAATCATACAATAAATTAACTCTGCAGGAAGAGTAAATGTTACTCCCCAATTTCTCATAGTGTTTACATGTTTTATAATAACTGAACATAAACTGAAAAAGGTAAGTACATTTTATTTAATCAAAACATACAATAAATTAACTCTGCAGGAAGAGTAAATGTTACTCCCCAATTTCTCATACTGTTTACATGTTTTCTAATAATTGAACATAAACTGAAAAAGGTAAGTACATTTTAATGAATCAAAATGTCTATCGCGTTTGAATCAATCGACCCGTGCAATCTGCATTCACTCCAGCACTCGATCACTCCCTCGTTAGTCCCTCATTCCCTTCACCTGGTCCTCACGCCCTTCTCACCTGCAGCCCATCCCCTCGTTAGCTCCCTCACTATTTAGCTCCCTCACTTCCACTTGTCCTCTGCCAGATCGTCTTGTGTTCTCAGACCAAGCCCTCGAGCGTGCCGCTGTGTGTTCGTTGATTCTTTCCGTTTCGTTCCTGATAAGACTTTAAGTGAAGCATCTTCATCATCATTTTCTGTCTCCTCAGTCGTGTATTTGGGTCCGCCCTAAGTCCCGCCGTGACAAGTTTTTATAAAATGTAATGTTTTATTTGTTGACAAAATAAAGGATTTGAATTGCATTGTGGCTGTGATTTGTGATGTATAAAGATTAACATTCATCAATAGAGTATTCAGAAAGTATACATAATTATAATAAGTGATATAATACAACTATAATAATTATTGCAAATGAAAAAGTATAATAAAATATACTTAGCTCTAAATGATAGATTTTACTTAATTTCATAACATTGAAATTCCTGTTTGTGAAAAAGTTAAGTAGACTTTACTTTACTTACGTAACTAAATAAATATTACTTATGTTTAAGCATTATTAAGTAACAGTTACTTAGTATGTTCATGGTTATTTAGTCTAAAATAAGTAAGTTATACTTAACCCTGTCTAGTAGGATTTACTCAATCCTTCAACAGTAAAAGTTACTTAGTGTTAGTGTAAATTGTTACGAGGATTTTATTAAGTAAATCCTACAAGTCCTTTTTTTGAGTGTATATCTACCATATATACCTATATTATCAACCATATACTGTAGACCTATATTATGCACCACAGACCTATATCCACCATATATACCTATATTATCCACCATACAGACCTATATCTATAATACAGACCTATAGTATCCACCACACACACCTATATTAGCCACCACACATTTGGGTCCCTGCGGTGTTCCCGCTGTGACTTATACAAGCACACTAGAGATACCTGTACTAGATGGGAGAAAATGACATTTCCTGTCAACACAAGTCAGTGTCAGTAAAGGATGTCAGCAGTCTCGAGGTGCTCTGATGAGTGTCTGAGGAATTTCAAAATATTGTCTGGGGTATTTTTTTCCCCTTAACAACCAGCAGCGCTGTTATTTTTGTATATTTCACTCCCATACAGGAACCATCTTAAGTAGAAAGAAGATTCATTTTAAGGTTGCATGTGTGTTTTTTATTTGTTTTTGGACCTAGAAAGTTCACGTAAGGGTTCTGAGAAAAAACTTTTCTCCGAAGCTTCAAAACCTGAAGGAGCTGAAACTCTAATCTGCATTTTCACATCGATGTGCAGCCCGGAGCTGCTCCATTAACTATGATAACGGGGAGGAACAAACTCTTTTCTCTTGTTTCTGTCTATGGCAGACAGCCATCCCTGTTCACTAATACGGGCTGAACTCTCCCAGGGCAACGAGATGACACATTTCAAACCTCAATACAGTGGTTTCTCCTCCATTTTTTTAATAAAGCTCTCACACTTGCACTGCATTATTATTATAAAACTAGGCTGAGATTTTCATGGCAAGGAATTTGAGTAAATGCATAATTATTATAATTTTTTTTTTTTATGATGATGATTCAAAGTAAGGTCCTGTACCAGGCGAAACTCACTGGGAGTTTCCACAGTGAGATCGTGTATCCGATGTTCATTGAAATGCTCTTTTCCGGGAGCTCCTCAGAGACGACGACTCAGTTATGCATCCCTTCCCTCAACTCTCTCCTAATTTATTCGGTATAGAGCGTATTCACGTGACGTCAGCATCTCAATCGCGCCATCTTGGGGTCCACTTGTCTTATTAAACGTCAGAAGAAGTTGACCTATTGTGTCCGTTGTTTGATTATGCGGGAGCCCAGCAACCTCATGTCGTTCTGCATTACCAAAGAACGATTTCAGCGGTTGGAATTGAATATTCGCAATGCTTTTTTACCTGATTTTTACTCGCTCAACACTATATGTGGTTAATTCGCTAGTTACCCCTAGTTACCAACGCATAGCCCGATCACATTCCTGTAAAACAGTTTTCATTTCCGCTATCGACCATGGGACATTAACAACATTTTCTGCGTTATACTTGTTGTGGAAATACCACAAATGTGGGAGCATCAAGCGCCCCGTGTCGGGGTTCATACTGTGATCCGTAGTCGCACAGCTCCGCCTCCAGAGTGTCTGGATGAAGCCGCTTCCAGCGCTCATTCAGGCCCAGCAGTGACTGTTTGGCCGTGCTGAGTCTGTTCCCATGTAGCCAGTGTTTTATTTGACCTTGAAATGAATCACAGAGTAAAGGCAGACATCGCCCCACGGAGTTGCCATGTTCATGGCTTCCTCCCGAGTTTCCATCCACAGTTCTTTTTACGCAAGTGAAAGACATTGATGTTCGCTCGGCGAAAAAGCAAAAATAGATTATGCACGAGAGTGTGTCAATTGAAACGTGCCCACAACCCGATGCATCAACAGAAACACATGAGAACAGTCCTAACGCTCACATGCCGAGTAAAGCCGAAGTAGATGCATGACAAGTTGAAGTAGTAGCCTCTTGTTGAGCTGATAAACCCATATTCTGAATCATAAGTCCCACATCCAACAATGAGGCGCAGTACCATAATCACAAGGCACGCCGTTTTGAACTGAAATTGTGTCTCCTTCAGGATATAATGGTCATTTCTTAAGAAGAGCGGCATAAAACAATGCAAAACAATGCGTGCATGGACCCCAACATGGCCGTCAAAGGTTGTTGTGGTCACGTGAGTGAATATGCTCTATACCACACCACATGAGCAGCACGGTGGCTCAGTGGTTAGCACTTTCGCCTCACAGCAAGAAGGTCCTGGGTTCGAATCCCGGTCCGCCCGGTCGTCCCAGGTCATTTCTGTGTGGAGTTTGCATGTTCTCCCCGTGCCTGCGTGGGTTTCCTCCGGGTACTCCGGTTTCCCCCACCATCATAAAGACAAGCACACAGCTTTCAACCCGGTTCGTATGGATGTGAATGAATGTTGGTGGTGGTCGGAGGGGCCGTAGGTGCAAATTGGCTGCCTCGCTTCCGTCAGTCTGCCCCAGGGCAGCTGTGGCTACTGATGTAGCTCACCACCACCGGGTTGACTGTGTGTGTGTATGACTGGACTCTGGACTCTGTAAGTGACTTTGGGTACTTAGAAATGTGCTAAATAAATCAAAATCATTATTACCACGATAGGCACAAGTCACTAGTCCAGGGGTGCTCAATATGTCGATCGGTGTAGTATGGTAGATCGTAACATAAAAAAATTGCCCGCCCCCCCCCCTCTTTGTTCTTTTATTAAAATAAACAGCTGTCTGTTGTTGATCGTGTCTACACAACATGTCATTTATGTCTCTACGTGTCGTGTTAACACTTCTCGGCTCTCCGTCTCGCGCGCTGGTGTAGTCCAGGGTATACGCAGGTATACGGCGTATACCCACTTATTTATCAGTCAGCATTGCGTATACCCACTTCTCAATCACCGCTGGTGCCTGGTGCCCATTATTTAGTAGTGCATGTGTCACTCACAGGCGGACCACGGTCCGGACCCAGTCGCCGTTGTCTGTGGACCCTGGACCGAAATCCAATTATTATTTCCGAATTATTAACTGTTGATGGATCGCTTTTATTTCACCGGCGCAGCTCTTCCTGCCTTCGCGGCTCTCGTCCAGCGTCCACACACTCGACCATTCACATGTGTGTATTCCGTTAAGCCCCGCCCTCGACTCTTGTGCCATATTCACACACGGAGCGAAGGGAGAGAGATCAGATGGGTGAAAACAGTGAATCAGAGACGTTATTTCACTTGGCGCTCCAACAAGAGAGACGTGGACCATTTACCCAGAGCCTTTAACCAGGAACGGAGAGACTGTTATATGTTCATTATTCCCACAACCAGTCCAAGAGCAGGACGACTCATGTTCAGCGATATTAAAACCAGCGATGTGAAGCGCCACGACGAGACAAAGCACACGGACCGACTCACATCCCAAATTAAGGTACAGAAAAATAAACCTAAAATCCCAATATGATCAGAACCCTAACATGAATTAATATGATCACAGAACCCTAATACATGAACTAACTGACCAACAATAATGTTAACAGATGAGAAATGGGCTGAAACAAGTGGTTCAATAACCAGGTAAAGTTCCTGCACACACATTTCTCTTTTTAGATGACAAGAATATAACATCTTGGCTCTTTTGATTGACATCATAAACAAATCTCTGACTGTAAAACTGTGTTTGCCTCATGTTGAATATATGTTATACTCATGCATAACACCATCTGTGTAGGACCAGTAATATTGCTCCACGTCATGTTATTTTTATAATAGTAACACACTCTGACCTACACTATGTTTTGTAAATTAGTTTACAAAAGAAAGAAAGGTCTATATGGACAACTTGCAAGGCAAGAGAATAGTTGTCCAGTTTTGTGTGGATGGAGTAAGGATAAGGAATAGTTCACTCAAATTGCATAATTATGTAGTTGTCTCTTACCAGTCTGTGGGTCAGTATTGGGTCAATAATTTCATAATCCTTATTCCCTTACGTCAAGCAGCAGGAATCATGTGGCAATGTGTAAATAATACTAGGTTAATCATTTTTGGGTAAACTAAATAGAGTATGTCACTATTTATAAAACAGGGCGTTTATCCTTTGCTGTATGGGCTGCTTTAAAAAATTGCAAAATTAAGAGTATACCCACTTCTCCAGGGACCACTACACCACTGCGCGCCACAGAGTGCGCGCATCGAGACGGAGCAAAAAAAAAAGAAACAGGTTTTATTTAAAAATACAACATTACACCTTTGACAAGATACGATTGACCATATATATATATATATATATATATATATATATAAAATGGTCCCTCTCATTCCCCTTTTTCTCTTTGCCTCTATCTCTCCCTCCCTCTTTAAGTCTTAATCAGTAAAAAAAAGAAATCTTGGCTCCCATCTTATCTCCAGCCTCCATAGAGACGCCAACCATGACCAAAAAAACACACAGTGAGGACTTACATTTCCTTGGCCGTCTTCTCCGCCTTCCCTCCTTTTTCCCGCGGCCTTGGGGGGGGTTCATGGCTCGGCCTGCCAGAGGGATGCATAAAAAGAAAAACAGAAAGCAGGCAAACGGCGTGCTTTGCTTCGCCTTGAGTTGGCAGATTATCACCTTCGACACCTTATCTGGGCCGAGGTTTGTACTTGTCTGGCTGCAACGTGTGAAGGTTTGGACAGTGGAAGTGGAAAATTCAGTTTTTGAGTGTCCCGAGGACAGAATCACCACCAAAAAAAGGTGTTTCATGCGACCCTGAAGAGTTCTTCAAGAGCACTAAAACGTGTTTCTCCGAGCGGTGGGATTCATCACACGAGACCCAGTGGTAGTGCACGTGGAACAGGGCCACATCTACCAATATAAGAGTTAGTGCACATGTAACGGTGCCACATCGACCAATATAAGAGTTAGTGCACGTGTAACGGTGCCACATCTAACAATATAAGAGTTAGTGCACGTGTAACGGTGCCACATCTACCAATATAAGAGTACGGCAAAGCGCAATACAAAAGGTGTTACACTCGGCAAGTAACACTTTAAAAAGAACCCTGACTACCTGCACCAAACAACTCCCTGCCAGACCCCCTGTTGAGATGTCAGTCAAAACCCAAAATGTTTTAACTCACGGTGGCACGAAAGGTCAGAGAATCCTGGAAGTCTGTAAGACATATCCTCTGGGGGGCATTAAAAGTTTTGAAGACAGGCAAGCGTGAGAATTATTCATCAACAAAAATGCTAATTGTGGTATTGTATTTCAAATAAACAAAGAGGAGAATAGCTAGAAATGGGAATATTTGCATTTCTTCATTTAACTAGTGTTTTCAAATGCAACAGGGTATGAAATAGTAACCAATATGCCCAATTTTCCCATCAACGGCCATTTTATTTAAAGTTTAAAGTTACACCAACAAAAAACAAAGTACAAGTTACACCAACAAAAAACAACAACGAATAAATACAAATCAGACAAGGACCAAAATATAAATTGTCTTTTAAAATCAATCAGTTTTAAGAATTTCCCCCTAAAAAAGGAGTTCCAGAGTCAGACTCTTGAAGGCGAACACAAAGCCTCTCAGCTCTGACGGCTCCTGGTGGGAAACACGTGTTACGAGCAGGAAGAAGGATTCTTATGGAGCTTTAGGACTATTTAAGTACCACAAACTCTCAACAACCGCTAGTTTAGGGGTCACGGATGGGACGCATTTGCATCATCCGCTTCCATTTAACAACTGGCGGAGAACCATGTTCGCCGTATTCCAAATATTGAATCATCCTAAATATTTGATGAAGATGGGATTTTCGTGACTTTTTGGCAAGGGAACGACATAAAAGTCGAGAATAAAAAGTGTTCTAATGGCTTAACGAGTGACTTTGGATCTAGAAATCTCTATGCGGCTGAAAAAGAACAAAAACCTCCTCGGTAACGATTGATTGTCACTCCTACGCTTAGTTTGTTTTTTTGTTTTGGCAACACAGTGAGCTCTTTGCAAGTGTTCTCATGATTAGGTTAGATTGAATATACTTTATTCATAACCAGGGGGAAATGTCTTTGTGGCCGCAGCGAAGCATGTTTACAATATATACGATGCAATGTAATAGCAGGGCATGTTCAAGTTAAGAATTTAAATAATAAAGGAAATGAAGATTACAAAAATGTAATCTTTATAGAAATGAGTGTATATAGTGTTTTCAGTATTGCAATCCGACCCTCGCCAAAAAAAAAAGTTCTCTTTTGTTTGGAAAGTATCATAAATTGCTGAAGATCCATGGTGAGCCGCGGTAATCGATAAAGGCATTTAATACGAGCTCTGAGTGACTCGTCATTTTAACATAGATAAAGAGTCTCTTTCGAAAGTCAATATGTGATTATGAAAGAAAAAATCATTTTGTATGAATGATGAAAGCACAACGAGTTGACTCCACGGTGGACTGTGTGGGAACAAGTCTCTGATGTATTGACATGAATCCGTCCAGGCCAGAGACAGACACAGTTTTAGAAAAAATAGATCATTTTATTTGTGAAATGATGCAGTGTGCCAACGCCGGGCAGGACCGAGTACCGCAATAACCCCCTCCCCCCAACCCCCCCACCCCCCCCCCTGTGTGTGTGTTTGTGGCAGAACATAATTATGACACCCACGCGGTGACATTATTGCTACCCGGCTTTTCCATTCTACCCAAACACCGTGAGCCTCGGCGTAATAAATAATAAACAAAAGTGGGAGGCAAAAAAAAAGGAAGAGACGTAGAAAAGCCAAACCATATTTGCACTAGAAATGATGAATAATTGAATCCGGGAGGCATACACACTGATGCAGCTTGTGTTCTCACGCACACACAGATACGCACACCTACACGCACAGGGAAAGAGTCCACTGGGTCTCCAGTGCCATCTAGAGTTGGTTTGCAGAGATGTGCATAATACATGAGTAGCCTGATGATTTCATTTGTTTCATTTGAGGTTTGTTTGGAGTCACGGTGGTTGAAAGCAAGAAGGGACTCGTCCGTGTGGTTTTCCCCGTGATTGGCGATCAAATCAATCACGATTGATAAACTGACGTCACTCAAGTTAATGCATGAATATATCCTCTCAGCATGAAAGTCTGTTGCAGTCACGAAGTGCCCAGCAGAGCCTCCACTGGTCCCAGTGTCCCCATATGTTCCCCCCACAGGAAGGAGTATTTATGTCACTCCTAAAAAATATATATATTATTATTATTTATATATATTATATATATATATATATACATTGAAAAGAAAACATATATATATATATATATTACAATTATTTTATTTATATATATATTATATATATATATATATATAAAAAAAAACTATATATATATACATTTAAAAAATATATATATACAGTATATTTGAATTTTATTATTTATATATTTTATTTATATAAATATAATATATTTTATTTATATATATATAATATTTACCTTTGCATTGAAAATGCAGAAGGTAATGTTTTCGCCGGCGTTTGTGAATATGTCCGTCCGTCCGTCAGTTATTCGTCTAAATCAGACAAAACTGAGCCAATTCTTATGAAACTTGGTGGGATGATTGGTCATGACCCAAGGAACAATCGATTAGTTTTTGGGAGTGATTGGGTCAAAGGTCAAGGTCAAGGTCACGAAAAGGTGAAAACCGTAAATTTGCGATATCTCGGTTAATTGGCATCCGATTTGCGTGAAACTAGTGCCAAATTGTTCATAATTCAATCTTGTGATATGCGAAGGTATGCGCTCTACCGAGTGCCCATTCTAGTTTATTTATATTTTTATATATATATATATATATATATATATATATATATATGTATATATATATATGTGGGGGATCAGCAGAGTGAACATCTTCCTCAGCCGTTGTTACATGGATTCTTCGACATGAAGTCACCAGCTTGCTCCGCCATTGGTTGACGCTGACCACGCGGGGTTTCCTACTCACCGTGTCTCACTTCGAGGGATTAGTGACTCATTCTATTAACTCTGAAACTTCAAATGTTGTTTTGTTGCAAGATGATACAGGGTCGCGTTCTTTTTACTTTCTTTTTCATCCCCTACAACGGTTAGAAAAATAGAAACTCTTTCTCTCCCGAAATGGTGTTCCCATTCGACTGAACTGCACTCCCAGATCGAGGTAGTTATTTTTTTTTTACTTAAACGTTATAGAACTACTTTGTTAGGTTTTGGCAATAAACAGTTACGGCGTATATGATTTTTATATACAATAAAAGAATCCAACAATATATAGATGATGGAATCGACTCCAACATGGAGACGCCACGTCGCTGTTCTAGTTATGCGATGGCGAGTTGGATCCATAGAGACCACTTGTACTCGTAGTGGAGTACAAACGGGTTCCTATCTGCCACCGCCGTCCACATCCTTATGTTCTACACACAAACACATTGATTCCACGATCTTTAAGCAACATCCCATCGGCCGACCTTTTTCCCCTCTGGGTCTCTGGCACGAGAACACACACACGGCATGAGCAGCCGTCCTCTGCACCGTGATATAGACGTTAACGGCTGCGTTGGCAGCACTCTGGAAGCCGTTGGCAGGACCTGTGCTCAGGACATGGCGCCACTCCAGAGGCTTTCCATCCCATCGCCATTTAATGACCCCCCCCCCCCGCAGGTTGAGGGTCATTTTTGTCAGATTGATCGACAAGATAGTTTTTTAAAAAGGAACGGTTAAAAAATCACTGATGCTGTGCTTTGGACACTCCTCTTTTTGAAACTGGAAGAAAAAAAGAGGAAGAGCCAAACTGAGAGAGGCAGAGAGGTTGAGAAAGGAAACTTTTAATTGGCTGCACAGCTGCGTTTTGTCGTAGATTTCCATTTGTCAGAAGTGCAAAGCGCCGTGCTAGGAAACTAATACTCACTGTAAACAACGGCGACAGGATTTACAGAAGCCAGTCACCCTCCAGGCGCATCCGGCTGACTCCCCGTGTACCCTAACTCACCAACCGACGCCATGGCGCTCGTTCAAAAAAACGCAAACCGACACAACCACTGAAGTCCGACCCAAAATATCTGCACAGGCAGCGATCCAGTGTAGCATTGTCTTCTGATATGTTTTATTCACCCCCCCCACACACACACACACACACACACTAACACACCAGTTATGTGAGAAAGAGTGAGACTAGTTATGTGAGGAAGAGTGAGACTGTTATGTGTGAGGAAGAGTGAGACTGTTATGTGTGAGGAAGAGTGAGACTGTTATGTGTGAGGAAGAGTGAGACTGTTATGTGAGGAAGAGAGAGACTGTTATGTGAGGAAGAGTGAGACTGTTATGTGAGGAAGAGTGAGAGTGTTATGTGTGAGGAAGAGTGAGAGTGTTATGTGTGAGGAAGAGTGAGACTGTTATGTGTGAGGAAGAGTGAGACTGTTATGTGAGGAAGAGTGAGACTGTTATGTGAGGAAGAGTGAGAGTGTTATGTGTGAGGAAGAGTGAGAGTGTTATGTGTGAGGAAGAGTGAGACTGTTATGTGTGAGGAAGAGTGAGACTGTTATGTGAGGAAGAGTGAGACTGTTATGTGAGGAAGAGTGAGACTGTTATGTGTGAGGAAGAGATACTGTTATGTGAGGAAGAGTGAGACTGTTATGTGAGGAAGAGAGAGACTGTTATGTGAGGAAGAGTGAGACTGTTATGTAAGGAAGAGTGAGACTGTTATGTAAGGAAGAGTGAGACTGTTATGTGAGGAAGAGAGAGACTGTTATGTGAGGAAGAGTGAGACTGTTATGTGAGGAAGAGTGAGACTGTTATGTGAGGAAGAGTGAGACTGTTATGTGAGGAAGAGAGACTGTTATGTGAGGAAGAGTGAGACTGTTATGTGAGGAAGAGTGAGACTGTTATGTGAGGAAGAGTGAGACTGTTATGTGAGGAAGAGAGAGACTGTTATGTGAGGAAGAGTGAGACTGTTATGTGAGGAAGAGTGAGACTGTTATGTGAGGAAGAGTGAGACTGTTATGTGAGGAAGAGTGAGACTGTTATGTGAGGAAGAGAGAGACTGTTATGTGAGGAAGAGTGAGACTGTTATGTGAGGAAGAGTGACTGTTATGTGTTATGTGAGGAAGAGTGAGACTGTTATGTGAGGAAGAGTGAGACTGTTATGTGAGGAAGAGAGAGACTGTTATGTGAGGAAGAGTGAGACTGTTATGTGAGGAAGAGAGAGACTGTTATGTGAGGAAGAGTGAGACTGTTATGTGAGGAAGAGTGAGACTGTTATGTGAGGAAGAGTGAGACTGTTATGTGTGAGGAAGAGTGAGACTGTTATGTGAGTTTTTTTGTCCTTTTTACTGTCACAGAAGAAAAAGAAAATCCGCTGGGAAAAAGAAATTGGGGTTCATTTGCATGCAAGCTCGGCCCAGCACTGGAATGAAATATGACACGCCAATTTAATTACTCCTTTGGACTCGTCCGGCCTCACAGTATAAATATTGATTCGGGCCCTTCTCTCTCTCTCTCTCTCTCTCTCTCTCTTTCTCTCTCTCTCTCTCTCTCTCACTTCTTCTTCCGCTGCTTCCATCTTCCCTCATAAAGTATTTCGATCTCTTTCTTTCTAAAGCACTCCCTCTCCTTCTGTGTGACACACACACTCAGCGCTGCTGCTGCTGCCTCCTCCTCCTCCTCCTCCTCCTCCTCCTCCTCAATATGTTCTTCTTTTAGTCCATCCACCTCTCCCCCCCCCCCGCTCCCCGGTCTGTCCATTTCTTCGTCTGTTGATGTATGTCAGGTTTGCATGGCAAAAAGACTAGATATGCAATTCTGCCTCTCGAATGCCCCCCCCCCCCACTACCCCCACCCCAGTGTGACCACAGTGGGCGCTCTATCTGCACGCCCTGAAATCCCACGCAATCTTCTTCCATGCGACAGGGCTTTACTGAAGGGAGATGGGGGGGGGGGGGGGGGGGCACGCCTTTTTACAGGGCAGGGAAAAGAGAAGACACAGATGAGAAGGAGTATCCCCCCCCTCCCCTCTCCTCCCTCCCCCGCCCACCGACATCTCCCATGTGGACTTGTATAAACTCTTTGGCCCCGCGCAGCTCTCCGTGGGAGGGATACAGGCCCAGAGACGAGGCCCTGACTGTGAATGCATTAGCCGTGTTGTGGCTGCCAGAGAGAGAGAGAGAGAGAGAAAGAAAGAGAGAGAGAGAGAGAGAGAGAGAGAGGTGTGTAGCGAAACGCTGGTGGAGTCAAACAAAGAGGAAAAAAAGCTGTCAGGGATTAAACACGTTAAGTTAAGACGTTAAGTTAGATGCCCATGTTTTAAGCGTTTAGAGGAGATCAGAGAGCGGCGCTCTGAGCTCGGTGGACCTTCCTCCTAAAGCTTTTCTGAGTCAGAGGGGGTGAAGAGAAACCTGCAGCATCCGTAACAGCCCCGTCGTTTTGTAAACAACAGATCCGTCCTCTCAAGGACTAAGTGTTTCTACAGAGCTCTTAACAGGCTGAATGCCTAACAGGGGGTGTCTAAACAAGAGATGCAGCCGAGAGTCTCTAGTCGGAGGCTTCGTCCACGCAAAGTTAAAGCAAACAGCTTTTGTCTCATTCGCGTTAAATGGATTGCATCGCAAGACGTAAACTTTTTAATAAGTTTGAATGAAGCCGAGAAACAATTAAGAAGATGGATCCGTCAAAAGTGTCTCCCTCGCACACACACACACACACACACACACACACACACACACACACGGCGGTGCCACGTGGGCTATTAGGCCTTTCAGAAAGCCTGCACTTTCAACCCACTCGCTCTTCCTCCTTCACAGGGTCACGAAAACATCCAATTTCGTAACGGCTCACTCATGCGAATCATCAGCGATGAAGCCTCGGGGGCCGATGGCGACGGGCCGACGCATCGTTAACGCTGCGTGTAGCCGGAGCGGGAAGAAGGGGGAATGGTCGAGGCCTGACCTGCCGGCAGATTAATCCACCGGACGATGAAGACGAGGTCAGCGACCGCGGGCCGCGGACACCAGCGCGAGACGGCGGTAATCGGCCGATGCCGCGAGGTCGCACCGGAAAATAATGTGAAATGAAACAGCGACGACGGGGGGAACGGAGAGAGAGAGAGAGGGAGAAAGAGAGATAGAGGCCGACGGAGGGAATGTGGATGCTCGGCCTCCTCGGTTCTCGCCTGACGACGATGGCTCTGATGTTTTTGTGTCCGCGTCGGCCCTGAACGTCTCGCCAAGTTGCATTTTTTTTATTTTTTTTATTTATTCGTGCTTAGAAGGATCATTTTTGGGAGGGATCAGCATTTTCTCAAATCTGATCAATCACCAACGTCCTCGCGGTCCAATTAAAAATAACTTGTGATGTACGCCTATTAATGTGCGGGAATTGTTTGCTTGTGAGTAAACAAAGCGACATTGAGGAGGACAGAAAAGACTTCAAGGTCAAGACAGGGCGGCTCATAGGAGACCCCCAACTGCCCCTTTATGGGGGCAATAAACATGTTCTTTACTGGCCTCTCAGCACAAAACGACCATCATATATCTGCCGAGCAATGATAGGGTTACGCTTTAAAAACTCCTTTTCTGCCTCATAATCCCCTCCAAAGTCCAGACACTGAACAAGTTATGGAGTTCATTCTTCATCCTGTCGCTGACAATGACAAAGCACTATTTGTATTAGTTATTAATGTCATTTCCATTAGGCTGCTTTACATCCCTGCGAGATGTTTCTGTGGGATCTCCAGTGCTTTAATTACCTGCCGTATACCTATAATGGGAAAATGAGACTTGTTTTTCTTTTCCCAGCCTTGTCTTTGCATGAATGATGATGTTCCCAACAACAACGTGGAAACGTTTTGCTTTTGACTTTTCGCAAATAAGTCTCAGTCGAAATTTGTCAAACATGTGAAGTACTAGTGTTGTCTAAACATGAGAAGTACTAGTGTTGTCTAAACATGTGAAGTACTAGTGTTGTCTAAACTTGTGAAGTACTAGTGTTGTCTAAACATGAGAAGTACTAGTCTTGTCTAAACTTGTGAAGTACTAGTGTTGTCTAAACTTGTGAAGTACTAGTGTTGTAATATAACCACATAGTAGTTGCGTTGCTTAATTAAAAATTTTTTAAACCAATTAAATAGTAGTTCTGCCTAAATACAACAGAGTTGTTTTCTTTCAGTATTCTAGTCTCAAACACAAATTAAAAAATGTGTGAGAAAATGGGCTGCCCTCAAAAGAAAATGGAGAATGCAGGTTAGTTGAATGAAGATCATTCATGAGGAGACGGTGTTGCTGTTAGGACCGCCCCCCAGAGTTTGGGATGGCTTTAGGGTTAATTCTATTGGCTCCTCCCCCTCACCTACAGAGGTGGATTCACGGTTCATTTCCTCGAGACGCCGCGAAAGCCAATCAAACCTCCGTCAACATGAACTGTGCCGGTAACACTGGTTTTGCTCTCACAGATAGAACCTCCGTCACCAACGGGCCCCAGAGACGCCGTCCATCTCTCTGTGCGGGCAACTGTTGAAATGCAACGGAGCCGCCAAACCTTCTGTGACTCCACTCCTTTTTTAAATTAAAATAACAGCGCGAAGAGGGGGATTTATAAAATCTGCTGGCTGGCGATTAGTCAGACCATTAGGAATGTGTGCATCTCTTGTGTTAGTTGTTACACCGTGCACACCCTAAATGAAGGCAATTATGCGATAATTGAACACGTCTAATTGTGCAATAAAACTGAAGGTCTCTGCCCATTTGCAAAGAGAGAATCCAGAGTGTGTGTGTGCTTTCCATATACGTATGAACGTCCATTGGGATGAAATTAATAAAGGTATGTTTGATGATTTAAATCTTAATAGAGCGTAGGTGGGAGCTTGCGTCATTGTGTTGACAGTCCCAAAAGAGCTGAAAGAGCAAATGCTTTCAGTCCATAGACTGGAACACATTTAATTATCTTGCATTCTCACATAGAGGCACACGGCCCCCTTAACCTTGATAAATATTGTATTTTTCTATTCAGTTATATTGGTGGATCTGGTGTGCCACAACTTGCCTTTGCGTGGTTGCAAACATCTTTAAAAACAAGTCTATTTTTTTCAGAGAGAACGGAACAGTTAGGAGATGATTTTCATTAGCGTGTTCAGACGCTCTGATTATATGCTGCAAAATTGGACGACTCGTAGGTGCAACTAGCAGTAACTTCTTGAATATCGGGTCATTTTATTACATAAGTCTCCTGCTGCTTGAATGGATGAAGACGGAGCAACCGAACCACTTGAGGGGCAAATTTAGGGCACGCACGCTGTAACAAGTATTAAATCGTTCATTTGGGATTTTGTTGCCTATTTTTCAGCTGGGTGACATATTGTGTGCCTCAATCTTTTGATGAGGCATCCCAACATATCTTGTTTACTTTGTGTCCTCCAAGAAACCAAAGATACAATTTATTGAAATCCCTGTTAAAGCGACACTATGTAACTTTTCCCCTGTAGCGCCCCCTTCAGGTATTTAACGTCTGGCTCTCGAGCCATATATGGCTCTGGCTCGTCTGCTCCCAGCTGATTGCGGCTCGCTTCCTTAATCAGCGGCAGCGCGTCTCGTTCAGACCCGCCTGGTGTTCTCCACAGCAGCATGTCACTCCGTCTCTACGAGTCGCGTAGCGGAGCAAATAAAAAGTCACCTGTGAGCGTGGACTAGCACTATATGACGTTGCGTAAAGCTGCCAGATAGCAAGTTTAAGTACTTCCTGTTCCTCAACCGGAAGTACCGGCCGGTCCCAACATCTTACATTCAGCAGTTTTCTGGCCACAGACCCCCGATGGCAGTGGCGGAGGAGCAAATCAACATATTAAAAGTCATTGTAGCGGCACCATTTTTTTCAAGCTGTTATTTTAAGGTGGAAAGGTTACATAGTGGGGCTTTAAGTGCAGTGAAGTATAAACTGTTTGTTTGTTTTTATACAATTTTATTCCCTGAAGTCAACCCTGTAAGCGACATTTTGCAAGTCTAGTTTGTTTTCACACCCGGACAAACCACCTCTCTTTCCATCCTTTTTTATTTATTTTGAATACGCATGGGCAATGTGCAGGAAATATATTTTGGCCAGCGACTCGGAAAGCTTGTCCAGGAACATAATGATGCAAGAAACATCCTTACGCCTCCCAGTTACCAGTGCACATTGTTTTTTTCTCTCTCTATCTGAGTGTTGTCCCAAGCAGGCTAATGTCAACTCAGCTGTTACATCTGCCCGGGCTCTCCAAATCTCCTCCTTAATTCCTCCTGCAGGCAGCTGGAATCAGCCAAGGGGACACATGCCAGAGATGGAGCAACACAAGCAGGTGGCAGCAATTCAGAACTCTCTCTCTCTCTCTCTCTCTCTCTCTATATATATATATATATATATATATATATATATATATATATATATATATATATATATATATTTATTGTATATACTGTATATATGTATCTATATATAGTGTGTATATATATATTTATATATGCATAAATATAATATATATTTATATTAAATTTAAATTAAATTAAATATAAATTAAATTTATATGTATATATTAGAGATGCACCGATCAGGTTTTTTGGGCCGATCAACGATCACTGAAATCGGTGTCAGCCGATCACCGATAATACCGATCACCGATCACTGAAATAGTATCTGCCGATCCCATAATACCGATCAGGGCGTCGATTGAAGCATTCTATTTATTGTGTAGCATTATTGCCTAGGACTATGAGGAAATACACATCTAAAAACATTAAAGAAATTACAGCTTTCTTTAAACATTTAGGACTTTTACTTTGAAAACTGTCCTAATTGATACATTAAAATTGATTGATTGCTATTGCGGGGATTGATTTCAGATATCTATGGAACACATCTGCGTTATTCATTTCCTGGAACTCTTGGAGTTCTATATGTGCGTGCAACACAGCTGAGCTCTAATGGATGTCGGTGCCTGCAGCGCGCTCCTGCGCCGAGCTGTGTTGACGGGGGAATTAATAATAAATAATTAAACCTGCGTTAACGCGCGATAAAATAATTATCGGCGTTAATTTAGTGATGCGTTAACGCACGATTAACGCGTTAACGTGCCCAGCCCTAATATTTATATATATATATAATTATTGTCCCCCAAAAAAACGTTTTCTGTCATTACGTTATATATTTATCAAGTGTGGTTACACAATGTGTGAAGGATATTTCTGCACATGCGTTTGCTCCGCCAGGGGACAAACCGCTTTTAGGAAGTGGAACATTTCAGAGATTTCAGGCCGAGCTGTGAAGATAAGTATAATGGCTGTAATAGTAACCGAATCTAATTACAGCTATTCCATTACATTAAATTACAGAATTTCCCTTTAATACGGTATTATTATCACGGGAGGATGGGGGGGGGGGGGTCACGCCGATGCCTGGTTCCCATAGCGACTGTGCCACGGGACACCCACAGATGAATTAAATATCAAGTGGAATAGAACACCCACACACACGGCTTCAAGAGTTCCATATATATTTCAACCCCCCCCCCCCCGTCAGCTGGCAGGTATTTGTCAGGCGGAGGAACACCAGGGGCGAAACCCCCCCCCCCCCACACACACACACACACACACACACACACACCGTGCGAGTTGATGGATACATGAAAGGGTGATATCCGTCTAAACGGGCGGGCAAGCGAATGCACAGGTAAGATAAAAGAAACGAGCGAGCATTTTTCTTCTTCCCGCCCCCGAGATGCTGCGATGGAGGGAGGACTGCAGCGAGAGCGAGAGATGGAGGAAACAGATCCATACTGATAAGCCAGATGAGATTTGCTGGTGGAAAAAAAATAAAAAATCATATTACCCATAGCCGGCACTATCAAAAGACGCAAGGAGATTCGCACATTGGACCCAAAGCCCGATCGTCCGCACGGAGGTCGGCGTGGTCTGGTTCATCCCCCGTGAAGGACAAGCCCACCGCGCTGCTCTCTGAGACCAATTAAATCGGCCAGTTTCCCGACATCGAGCGTGTTACATTATTCAAGAGGTTTGTTTGAAAAAATAATTAATTTGTTTCTTTTTTTTTTTTTATCCGCCACATTGTTTTAGACAGTAATTGTGTAAAAAAAACGTAATCCGGAATACCAATTAAAAAGCAGTAATGTTGGCAATTTATCATCTTGATGTGCTGCTGAATTAAAAAACAACACTGTGATTTTTAGAAATTTTAAGATTCCAGCGTTTCCTTGCTAATAGATTCAACTGTGGAGGAAGATAACAAGTCATTAATTTTCCTTTAGCTCGGTAGAAAAAGGTGTGGTGTGCAAACCCCCAAAAACCCTGGGAAAGCACGACTGCCTTCGAAAAGAAAAATAACAAGACATCCCCGGAGGTGTTGTTTACCTCTTAGGTGAGCCCCCCCCCCTCCCCCCCCCTACAGAGGCCTTGAAGTAAACATCAAGTTCGTCCCACAAAAAAACAAATCAAGAGGCTGGTGGCGATGTGCCGACCGACACCTGCTGAATAAGCCTTTTTGGTTTGACAAAAAATATCGTGATGTCGTCTCATCCCGGCTGAGACCTTTGTGTGTGTGTGTGGAGGGGGGGGGGGGGGGGGGGCTTGCTGGAATTGAACTGTGTTAGCTCGAGACGTGTCAAAAGTTTTGCTTAAGCAGCACGAAGCTGTTCCCGAGGATGCGGCGAGCCGGCGTCGGCAAACAAGTCTTCAGCGCTTCTCCGTAACGAGCCTGAAGTCAGCAGACGACACTGTGGATACAGGCGCCAGCCACACACACAGACACACACACACACACACACACACACACACACACACACACACACTGATGCTAGCACCTCGGAATACATGTCCTCACTCAAACGATGGAGTCAAAAAATATCATCGCACTTAGTGGTGTGTGCCCCGCGACATGTATTGCCTTTTTTCTTTCTTTCTTCTTTCTTTCTTTTTTTACACTTGCCTAATCACCGAGGATCAGTCCGTCCCCGTCTCTGACCTCATGCTCCCCTGGCAGAGACTCAGGCCAGTGAATTAATCAAAGGAACCGTTATTGCTAAATGACTGACCCGGGGCTCAGAGATAAATGTCTCCTGGCTGACGGCACCTGACAGCCCCGAGAGGGAGGGGCAAAAGAGTCTCAGACTGAGGAGGGTGGATCCTAAAATCGGGGCCACGGGTCCGGGGGGAGGGAGGGGGGGGGAGCCCCATTACTTTGTGTGTTAGAGGTGGGTAACGTATTCTTGGGTCGGTGACACAGCACTCTCTCAAAGGCCTCACTCTTTGAGCTGCAGAGGGAACTGAGTTGGTGGCCCCCGGTCCTGTCCGATGCAATAAGGAGAGCGAGGAAGAGGAAGATGAAGCCCCCGGTTCGCTTTATATACAAACACACACTGAGCGCCCAGGGCTGCCGGCAATAACACAGACGTGTTCTCATGATATGGAACGGCAGGTCAGCTGTTTTTTTTATTTTTATATAGGAGATCAACTCTGCATTAGCACGGGGGTCAGATGTGACCGCCCCGGCCACAGCGCCACGTTGTAATACAAACTCAATACAATACGTCAATTTGTGAAATCCTGTCTTAATTATTAGAAATGCGGCATGTTTGCGAGCGCCACAAAAAACCCACAATAACCTTTTTTTGAGTTTACCCCCCCCCCCTCCCCTCCTATCAGTCTTTACATCAATCCTGTGGCGAGGAGCCAGATGAATCAAATCCCCCCCCTTTCCTTCTTTTTCTTTCCGTCTC
Source organism: Liparis tanakae (assembly GCA_036178185.1). Lineage (NCBI taxonomy): Eukaryota > Metazoa > Chordata > Actinopteri > Perciformes > Liparidae > Liparis > Liparis tanakae. Next base: position 15,075,822 of record CM070094.1, read on the forward strand.
TTGTGTTTATCGCGCTTTTAAAGTTGCAGCAGGAGGCCGGCGTTGTCATAGAAACAGCTGCGGTAGAAAGAAGAAGAAAAAAGGTTAGCTTGTTTGTTGAACCTGGGAGTAACGAGTCATCGTTATGTGAGATATCAGCAGCACCGGGGGGGGGGGGGGGGGGGGGGGGGGGTTGGGGGGGCTTCTTATTTTTAGTTGTCTTCTTTTAGGCCTTTTACTAAATGAGTCCTCCTCCTCCCGAATATTGAGAGTGGAGTCAAAAGACTGCCACAGGTGTTGGTGGATTTGGCTGAATTCCCGCATCCTAATAAATCCCGATGAATCCCCGTGTGGCCCACCTGCATGGAGCCGAGAGCACGGCCGGGGGACATATCTCTTCTACTTTGGAGATTGCATATTAGCATGCGGTGGCGAGCGGTTAGCTCGCTGAGCGCCCCCTCCCCTCGATACCGCTCACAATCCCTGAGACATTCGGACGTTTGCAGACGGCGTCTCTCACGCTTTTAATTCAGATCTCACAAAGATGTGACGGAGAGAGAGATCCGACGAGTCACCGTGGAAACCACGTTATCGGTCATCCAGGTCAGGGAGGCCATTTTGGATCGGATACCAAATCCTCTCAAGTTCTGGTTTGCGTAAAGTAAATTGACAGATTACTTTACGACTATGTGCACATTTCAAAGTGCCCAGCGTTGTAATTTCCTCTTGCTGTCGCCACTTTCAGCCGAAACGAGCAAGTTGGTGACATTGTGCGTCGAACACCCCGAAATGAGCAGAACTCTTTGTAGAGATTTTTTGTATGTATTTATGTTCCTGTACTCTAGGTGGGTGTACCAGTGGGAGCTGGGTTTATTATCTGTTTCTATATGTCAACCAAAAGATGAAAAACAATGGAGCACATATTTCTAAAAGAGAAAAAAGAAGAAAAAAAACAACATTTTTCCAAAGGAAAAAAAACATAAAAACCACAAAATAGTCCCCAATGTTTGGGCGACGTGACGTAAAAAGAGGTTCTCAGATTCTTCTGTCTTAACCACAGTTTGCGCTCGGTGGCAAAGGCAGAATCACGATGTCGGTTATTCCCCACACAAAGGTATAATCTTTACAATGTGCATCGATTTAACTGACGTTAGCTCCAACTGTTTATTAGCTATTAGGGTAATAATGTGATGGGGTGATGCTGCTGTGTGCTAACCATAAAATAGGCTACAAAGTTATTGTAGGAGCCATTAGTCTCTACTTATGGATGAATTTTCGTCTCTCCATAGCACATTATTAACTCTGCTTCCTCTCCGGAGTCTTTGTGACTGTCACGAATTCCCCATCTTCATAGTTAAATTCATCCTCCTTGCACGTTTAACTAACTCTGCTGTCATTCCAGATCCTGTCATCCTCACCTGCTTGTCCCTCATTCCCTTCACCTGGTCCTCACGCCTGTGGTATATTTCCTGTTATTAGGACCGCCAGACGATAGAATAATTAGGTTAGGCAATGGGAATGTGTAGGCTGAACGGAGGTCACTAGGTCACAAAGGACGAGGTTGTGGGACCAAGATATATCTAGGTGCATCTGGATATAATTAGGTGCGGAGGGGGTTAGAGGCCACTGTTGAGACCCTTTCCCATGTCTGTGACTAGCCTATAGAATTTAACATCAACGCCTCTTTTCTCTCTGAGCCAATATAACCTGTAACAGAATGCTACTTCGTTGGATTTTCCATTCGACCCCTGAAAGTCTCCAGATGTTCTAGGCGTCTGTTTTTGACCTGTACTTTGCAGAAAATAAACTCTGTATTCAACTAAGTGCTGCGTCAATCGACTGTTACTTCCTCACCATCATCTCACCGCAACGGACCGATCCACGAAGAGAATAAATGACACGCCCTTCTCACCTGCAGCCCATCCCCTCGTTAGTCCCTCACTATTTAGCTCCCTCACTTCCACTTGTCCTTGGCCAGATAGTCTTTCGTTCCACCTTGTGTTGTGTTGTCGTGGGCTTTTCTTTGTCACGTTTATAAAAAAAATAATAATAATTAAATGGTAATCATAGTTTGTGTTTTGCCTTTTGTCAAAGGGATTCAACGCAGCGACCGTTATTCAGATGAGATGTGGAACAAGGCCCGGTGGCAACCTTGGGACAATGAAATGGCTGTGAGAGTCTCCTCAGCTCAGAGAAGTAGATAAGGAAAGGAGGCACCAGAGCCAAGTGGTTGACACTCAACGGAGCTGAAAGTGAGCGACTGATCTGCTTCCACACGCGTACACCTTGGTTAAAAAACGCTGGTTCTTCCCCTTCAAAGGCTTTCCAAACTCAAGAAGCACAAAGGAGCCCTTTGAAGCGCCGTCTCCCGGTGTTTCACGGGGACAGCCGAGCGCCCCCGAAGAAAAAGAAACCTCTCTTAACTTGCAGATCCACTCGCAACCTGCTGCTCCTTAGATGTTTAATTTAAACTGGACCCTTCTTCTTCTTCTTCTTCTTCCACAGAGATTGAACTCCCCACAACCTGTTGTGAACATTTTTAAATGTACAATATTATGCTTTTGAGTGCTATTTGACTTTGTAGATGCAAAAAAATTATATTTGAATTTGCATTCACTGAGACTGGGTCTCCTACCCTTGCACATCGCCACACCTCTCGGGGAAAGAACCGCAGCTGTAAACATACGCCGAGTGTTTCCTGTGCAAGCACTGGAATACTAAATCCCTTTCGAACACTCCGCCACACTTACAAGTTCAGGCAGCGACGGAAACACTCGAGGGCAGAGGACAAAAACGGCCCCGAAGAAATGTAATTTCCCCCCTGATATCGCGAGAAAGAATGCCCCAGAATTTCAATAATTTAAGTGTTTTATTGTATTTTGTTTTGTCTGTCCTATCTGTACTTCCTGTATTAGGTAGGTACAGAATAATTATCAATAACCACAAAGAAATAAGAATAACGTTGAATATGATTTCATGAGTTATGTTTTCTAATTGTCTAAGAAAACACTTTGTATCTGTAGACGACTGCCGAATAGCCTCATTATTTACATGTGTATGACAATTGCTCGTATACTGTAATCACAAATAAGTATATATTTTTATTTTTGAACAAAGGTTAAATGTTATTTCCCAAGTTTCAAAAAGTGCCCCCAATTTATTTTTAAATGCCCCTAGATTTCAGTCAGTGGGGCAAAAATTGACCCCCCAAAAATATGTAAATAGGAGACAATTATGAGCAATGTATGCCATGCACCGAATAACATACATAATACCTTTGCACAGCCATAACCAATAACTGGGCCTCGGATGTGATAAACGCTCTTACGGGGTGTGGTGGGTGGGGGGGAACCTGCAGTCTGTCAAGAGATAACAAAGACCTGCAACCTTTCCATCGATCCTGGAATATATACACACACACACACATATATATATATATATATATATATATATATATATACACAACATGAATAAGTTGTTGACATGACTGCCACACAACAGGATAAATGTGTTTGACTGCGTCAGCGTAGCGAATCAAATTCACGACATTCTTTGGAGCGGTAACGTGTGACGAGAGGTTCAAGAACAGACTATTGACACGGGGATTAACTGACAACTGCTTATTTAAAGATACGCCGTCTCTCAGGTTTCTGTTGTGTGCAAACACACAGACGTTTATATATATATATATATATATATATATATATATATATATATATATATATATAACAAGCCAGCTTTTTTGCCTCACACTGCTGCGAAGAGACGTGATTCCCACCAGAAATCTCTCTCCGCATAGCCCATATCAAAAGCTTCGGAGAAGCGGCTGCAACTGCAACTGCTGCAGTGAGGATCACCTCCGGGAATTCTCTCCCAACAAGCTCAGCAGCCGAGAAGAAAGACGTTCGGAGAGTGTTCCGATTTGACTCGTAATTACGTTCAATTAGGATAAAACAAAGCAAATCTGGAACGGGTGAGATATCGCATCAACACTTAATGAATTGACCCCCCCCCCCCCCCCCCTCATAAAGATGGAGAGAATATTCAGGAAATAATGAATAATCACCTGCATGTTGAAAGAAAAGGTGGTATCTTACGATGCCAGCATCTATTTTTTTATTTTCCAGTGTGTAACATCACATTAGCAGAGACGCCACGGTGTTGCGTGGTTGTCTCCCGGCAGCAGACGGTGTAAATTGCATATTTTGCGACGTGTGCGTTTGATCCTTTGCGAGTCCCGTCACATCCCTCCGTCTGCACCAATCGATGTGAAAGGTCCAACGAGACTATAAAAGAAATACAAATAAAATACAAAATATGCACACTCAAAAAGGGAATAAGGAGAGCATACATACGTTTGAGTAGAGCAGTGGTTCTCAAATGGGGGTACGTGTATCCCTAGGGGTACGTGAAGGCCCTCTAGGGGGTACGTGAGATTTGTTAAAATGAGCATTTATTAAAAAAATATTCAAAAAATTGTTATTTAATAAATATTCAATAAAATATAAGTATAAGTTAATATACTTATATATTCATATATTATTACTTATATATTCATTATATATGTATACATATAAGTTCATAGAATTATATACTTATAATTCAAACTCGCCAATTATGTGTTTTTCACAAAATTCAAAATGGCCGCAAATCTAAGTAGGCAGAGCTAAGGGCTCTGAGAGGCTATTTGTAAAGCAGGTCCAAATGGACATGTGTGAAACATTTCTGGGTGAGGGGCGTCGCCGGTCAAAAGTATTAGTTCATAAACTGAATTGTATATATTTTATTTTATATGCAAAATGCTGCATATTACATCTTTTTTTCAATCCCAAATGCTTTGCTCTGGTAGGGGGGGATACTCGACTGAAAAAAATACTTCACAGGGGGAACATCACTCAAAGAAGGTTAAGAACCACTGGTGTAGATTTCGGGTTTCAAGGTACAAGCTGCTGTTCAGGACGCAGAAAGCGGCTCAGTGGACAAAATAAAAATAAAAAAACAACAACATGGATTAAGGGCCCGGGAAGGAAGCCTAATAGTGTGAGATTATAATGGCATTACCAGGGCTCTCAAGTTTTGAAGACAGGCAAGTGTGAGACATATCCATCAGCACCCCCCTGAGTTTTTTTCAGCGTGAGAAATACAATGTGTGGCGGGAGTGAGGGAGTTAAGACCGAAATGCTCAATGCGTGACACTCGAGAGCCCTGCATTACGACCCGGTGAGACACAAGCACACACGCAGCAGGTTCAAGGTTCCTGTGAGTCACTCCGAGTCACGCGGACGGGCGAGGATCATGAAGACGGAGTCATTTCTCCCTGGGTTTTTTCAGCTAGCGTCAATCACGCATTTCATGCCGTCGGTATCCACCGAAGGTTCCCCCAACGGATCGGTCGTGTTTTTACTTCATCATCGTAAGTCAAACGGTGTATAATGAGGAATTCTTTGCCAATAGCGTTGTCTGTCAGGAGTTACACCAACAGTTCAGTCTCAATGCGATTAAGAGAACATTATGCTGAAGACACGGGTCACCACAACACATTCATCTTATTACGATATTTACGGTAAGGCCACGCGGTGATGATTAATACCGCAATTAGGGCGCGCACCGCCGCTCACGTTGTTGGAGGCTTCTATTTAGGCGCCATAATCCATGCAGGTGTAATTGCTCTCCGACGCTTTTTTCCGAGTTACAGCAACTTGTGCCGGGGAATCACTCGTCGCCGGGAGCACGCAGCCATGAAATGAGACTCCGTTTGGGAACAGCGTCCCCGGATACGACGGTTCAGCGGCGCTAGGAAAACCAAAAAGCAAAGTAATCCAAATATCTATTTAGGGGTCGGCTGTTGCTCAGTAACAGTGGTCGTCTCGTAACCACAAGGTAGCATGTTGAAGTGCCCTTGAGCAAGGCACTGAGACCTCTAGTTGCTCCCTGGGCGCTTCACTGCAGCACGCTGCTCCTCAATAATGGGGCAAATGAAGAGAAGAGTTTCCCCACAGGGATGAATAAGTCTACATTTCTTATGTCTTTCTTTCAAAAATAATCCTCACTTTATTACGTAATTGCAAATTGATGAAAGGAAGACAGCCTCATTATTTCTTCCAGTTTTATAAAGGAACGGTTTGACATTTAGGGAAACACACTTATTTGTTCTCTCACAAAGGGTTGTACAGGAACACCGATACCGCTTCACTGGTTAGCTTAGCTTAGTTTAGCATTATGACTGGAAACAAGGGTACACAGCTAATTTGGTTCTGTGCAAATATATATATATATATATATATATATATATATATATATATATATATACATGTATATATACATATATATATATATACATATACATATATACATATATATATACATATATATAAATAAATCTGGCTTTCATACGGATTAAAGCAATGAGAAGTGATGTAAAGATGCTAGTGAGCTAATCTGAAGGCTAAGCTAACATATAACCAGCAGCAGCTTCATATTAATTGTACAGACGTAAAGGTGCCAAACACATTTATTTATTTTTTTAACCCGCAATAAAATATGTAATATCTAATTACTTTAAAATGTCAAATTGTTGCAATCATAGTATTCCACGTTTGACTCGACCCAGTGCGTCATGACCAGCGCGCGGTGATTTCATGTATCCACTAGTTTATCTTGGCCATCCAATTAAATTTCACAGCCCCCCCCCCCCCCCCTCCTCCCCCATTTTTGTTTCTTTCAAACTCCATTTGAAAGACTTCTGGGAGACAGCAGAGGCCTCAGTGTCGGTCGACCACATTTCCTCATTAATTAAAATAGAAAAAGGTGTCGTCGATGCCTTCCCGATTACGACATGAATAATAAACGGGCCCGTTAGTCTCTTTCGCGGCGGGGCCCGTTTAATTCAATGTCCATCCGTGTGTATTAAGGAAACTGCCTCTCCGCCATGGTTAGAAGAGGGAAAGAAACCGCCTCCGACAAATGACACTGTTGTTCCAGAGCTAATAAACAACAGTCAGGACGCGTTACAGTGGGACGCTGCAGTGGGTGGGGGGTGCGGCAGAATAAAACCACTCATTAGGTTGTCACGCCAGCGTGTCTCCAGTAACATTCATCATATGATACGTGATCCGATGCTTCACTTTCTGCCATCACATTAAAACAGGGACCACCCCCGCTGTTTTTCCGTTGCCGGGGCAGTTTTCCTCGGATCAAAAAGCCTCGATGTGACGGGAAGCCTCCCAATTTGCAAAGCAATTACAGATTATGAATCGAGTGGCGTTGAAACGTAACACGTGCGATGAGGGAGAAGCAGCATTAATTTCAATTCTGGTGCACCTTATATTCTGGTGTTTATTTAGGGTGTGTGCAGGGTCAATGGTCGTCAATTCATGAGCTGGAACTTTACGCAGATCGCAGATCTTTCGGGCTCGTCGAGTCATCGCCGTTCAGCGAGGTCTGCCGAGATCATAGCGTTGATGCAAAAGCCACCGTGAATAATTCAATAGGTTGTCTCCTCCAATAAAAAGGACTTCCTTCTGGTCTCATATGCAGTTTATACAACGTGTACTGCAGTGTTGAGGTGTTATGTCGCCACCTAAAGGCACCCTGAGGAACTGCGTGTGTGTGCCGGACTGATAGGTAGGATAATCATGTAAACACTCAGAGCAGCGCATTTAATCTGCTGCAATTATAGATCTCTGTCATTTTTAATGACGCATTAGGTACAAGTGGATGTGATTAGGCTCGTGAAATTGGTGGAATTCAAAGGAGATGCTGCGTGCATTCAATTACACCCTAGTATCTGTACAGTTTTGTTTTTTAATAAAAGAAACTGGCAGATTAAGAACAAATCAGCATTAATTCAGTTGTGTAAGATGCATTACAATAAATTTTATTATTCAACTTGAACAATAGATTTACATAATCCCAAATGTACATAATGTGTGCTTCTGTACAAAACTTTTTATTTATTTAACTAAAACTATTAAATAATGTAGCAATATATATAGGGTGTGGGGCGGGGGGCGGTTACATGAACTCTGAAAGTTTTTCCTTTACTTTCTCCTCGATGTTGGCATAGTATTTCATCTGGCCGAGCAGGGCTTTGGCGGCTTGGAGTTCTCCTGATGAAAAAAGAAGAAAGAAAAGAGTGCACAAGGTCGTTAAATCCCCAACTCGCTCGGCGACTTACAGCAAAGCTTCGGCAGAGATTTCGAAAAAACAAACAAAAAGCAATGAGTGGGAGGAACTAGCCAAACGTTGTAAATATAAAGTAATACCTCCAAGAAGGGCGGCGTCTATCGCCTCCGTCAGGACGGCCAGTTTTCCTGCAAAGGGAGGAGACGAGCTCCAGTTAACGAGACATGGCACGTACAGTACAGCGCTTTTTATAGACGCTCCAAAGCACACGCGCCTCGGAGAGCTACACAAACCACGTTAACTATATATATATATATATATATATATATATATATATATATATATATATATAGACACACACACATACTACCGTTCAAAAGTTTGGGTTCACTTAGAAAAATAATTTTATTTTTGAAATGTTCTTATTTCTTTAAAGAAAAGCAGTGTTTATTTCAATGAAGATAACATTAAATTAATCAGAAATACACTCTATACATACATATCTACATATGTGTAAAGAGGCCCATCTCCAGTGTTCTCATTTCACATTGTGTTATCGCCTTAGAAGACCAACGGAGGGGTTGAAAACCCAAGAAAAACCTTTTTATGTGAGCGCAGCTGAAAACAGTTATGCTGGTAAAAGATGCTATAAAACTGGCCTTCCTTTGAGATACAAGTTTAAAGAACAATGTTAATATTTCAAATATAATCATTATTTTTAACCTTGTCAATGTCTTGACTATATTTTCTATTCATTTGTAATTTGCAATTCATTTGATGAATACAAGTGTGAGTTTTCATAGAAAACACAAAAGGTGGTTGCATATCAACGTTAGGCTATCATATCCCAGAGTTGATACTGTGGAGACTTGCATTCACCATTCAGTGGTTCTCTATACATCTTCCCTATATGATGGTTTTGCATCGTGAGGGCTGGCCTGGATTCATTTTCCCCACGCCTGCAAGATATTTTTTTATTTTTTTTTATCCTCATCGCGATGTCAGCTTATTCGATAAACACATTGCAAACGTCTGCGGTATTCTTTTTTTTTTCATTTGACCATTTTTTTTTCTTGGAGCCTTTTGTGGCGAGAAATCATTTCCTTTTAATTTGCTGTATTTTAGCAGCAGACTGGCGGCAGCAGAAAAAGGTAGAACTCAGTGCACCTCAATATCTGTTTATTGATTGCATCGTTAAAGCGAAATTGCGCAATGTTATGGGGCTTTTTGTTCGAGGAGTCCTCGCTGGAGAGCCAAACAACAATTGCTGAAATCTTGAAGATTACAACTTTAAACCCTTTAAAATAAAGTGTCTCAGCCCAGTTGTTTATGATACCGCTTCTAAAATATGGAATCGCTACATACAGTGGGGAAAAAAAGGATTTAGTCAGCCACCAATTGTGCAAGTTCTCCCACTTAAAAAGATGAGAGAGGCCTGTAATTTACATCATAGGTAAACCTCAACTATGAAAGACAAAATGAGAAAAATCCAGAAAATCACTGTCTGATTTTTAAAGAATGAATTGGTAAATTCCTAGGTACAATAAGTATTTGGTCAATAACAAACAAGCAAGATGTCTGTCTTTCACAGCCCTGTAACTTCTTCTTCAAGAGGCTCCTCTGTTCTCCACTCCTTACATGTATTAATGGTACATGTTTGAACTCAAATCAGTATAAAAGACGCCTGTCCACAACCTCAAACAGTCACACTCCAAACGCCACTATGGCCAAGACCAAAGAGCCGTCAAAGAACTCCAGAAACAACATGGTAGACCTGCACCAGGCTGGGAAGACTGGATCTGCAACAGGTCAGCAGCTCGGCATGAAGAAATCAACTGTGGGAGCAATTATTAGAAAATAGAAGATATAGAAGACCTCTGATAGTCTCCGTTGATCTGGTGCTCCACGCAAGATCTCCTCCCGTGGGGTCAAGATGATCACAAGAACGGGAACACGACTCCCAGAAGCACACGGGGGACCAAGTGAATGACCTGCAGAGAGCTGGGACCAGCGTAACCACGGCTACCATCAGTTACACACTACGCCGCCAGGGACTCAAACCCTGCAGGGCCAGAGGACATGTCCCCCTGCAGAGAGGACATGTCCAGGCCCGTCTGAAGTTTGCTAGAGAGCATTTGGATGATCCAGAAGAGGATTGGATGGTCAGATGAAACCAAAATAGAACTTTTTGGTAAAAACTTAACTTGTCGCGTTTAGAGGATAAAGGATACTGAGCTGCATCCAAAGAACACCATACCTACAGTGAAGCATGGGGGTGGAGACATCGTGTTTTGGGGCTGTGTTTCTGCAAGGGGACCAGGACGACTGATCCGTGTAAAGGAGAGGATGAATGGGGCCGTGTATCGTGAGATTCTGAGTGAAACCCTCCTTCCATCAGCAGGGCCGTGAAGATGAACCATGGCTGGGTCTGTCAGCAGGACAGTGACCCCACACACACTGTCGGGCAGCGGAGAAGAGGCTTCAGAAGAAGCATCTCAAGGTCCTGGAGTGGCCTAACCAGCCTCATCAGCCTCCAGATCTCAACCCCATAGACAACCTGTGGAGGGAGTTGAACATCCGTCTTGCCCAGCCACATCACTGCTCTAGAGGAGACATCACAGTGACATCACTGCTCTAGAGGAGACATCACTGCTCTAAAGGAGACATCACTGCTCTAGAGGAGACATCACAGTGACATCACTGCTCTACAGAAGCTCTGCATGAGGAATGGGTCAAAATACCTGCAGCGTGTGTGGAACGCTTGTGAAGACTTACAGAAAACGTTTGACCTCTGTCATCGCCAACAAAGGGTAGATAACAAAGTACTGAGATGAACTTTTGTTATTGACCAAAAACTTATTGTACCCAGGAATTTACCAATACATTCTTTAAAAATCTGACAAAGTGATTTTCTGGATTTTTTTCCTCATGTTGTCTCTTATGTCGAGGTTCACATATGATGTAAATTACAGGCCTCTCTCATCTTTTTAAGTGGGAGAACTTGCACAATTGGTGGCTGACTAAATACTTTTTTTCCCCACTGTATTTGAAGTGTCATACATATATATATATATATATATATATATATATATATATATATATATATATATATATATATATATACACACACACACACACACATTAATTAGGGCTGGGCAACGATTCAAATTTTTAATCTCGATTAATCGCATGATTGCCCTGATTAATCGCATTTGTATACGCAAAATCCAATAATTAATTCAAAAGTAGTGTATAGCCACTTCTATTTTAAATATTGTGCCATATGAATGAAAGAGCCATAACATGTGTCGTCCTGTTAGAGAGAGACACCAGAAAACACTTTCAGGGCAGTTTGACAACTTGACACTTATTTTAAATGTTCTGCCATATGAACTAAAGTGCCATCAAATCTGTTGTGCAAACAAACACTTAACATCAGCATTTGTATAGCAATTAAATAAAATAAATACTTTGTGTAAATCTCAACTTAATCAATGGTATCAAAACAAACGGAACTAAAGCTTATTGTCACTGTTGAGTGTTGATAAATGTATGGATGCATGTCATTATATTTGTCCAGGAGGAGGCGCTGTTGCACCTCATATGGCATGACGTCACAATGACACCACTTCCTTATAAGGGGGATCTCTCTCTCTCTCTCTCTCTCTCTCTCTCTCTCTCTCTCTCTCTCTCTCTCTCTCTCTCTCTCTCTCTCTCTCTCTCTCTCTCTCTCTCTCTCTCTCTCTCTCTCTCTCTCTCTCTCTCTCTCTCTCTCTCTCTCTCTCTCTCTCTCTCTCTCTCTCTCTCTCTCTCTCTCTCTCTCTCTCTCTCTCTCTCTCTCTCTCTCTCGACCTGGGGTCACCTGCAGCACAACAGCTGATCAGGCACAGCTGAGGAGGCGTGTGTCTGCATCAGACCGCAGTTGTTGAAGGGAGGGGTGTGTGCGCGCAACACAGCTGAGCTCTAATGCATGTCGGGCGCCCGCGCGAGCCGAGCTGTGTTGACGGGGGAATAAATAATAAACTAGAATGGGCACTCGGTAGAGCGCATACCTTCGCATATCACAAGATTGAATTATGAACAATTTGGCACTAGTTTCACGCAAATCGGATGGCAATTAACCGAGATATCGCAAATTTACGGTTTTCACCTTTTCGTGACCTTGACCTTTGACCCAATCACTCCCAAAAACCTGCGTTAAAGCGCGATAAGGTAATTGTCGCCGTTAATTCAGTGATGCGTTAACGCACGATTAACGCGTTAATGTGCCCAGCCCTAATATTAATACATTAATGCCTGTTTTAGTTGATGACCGAAACTCGGCTCAAGTCCATCTGCCAGACTTTCACCCGATAAATCGAACCGGCGTATTTATTTACCTTTTGTGTCTCGGCCGATCTCATCGGCGTCCTCCGGGGTCTGCGCTTCATCGAGGGCTTCATTGATCTCCATCAGCTCCATCAGGAACCCCGAGTCGGCCTCGGAGTCGGTGCCCTCCTCTGTACGCACCCCCTCCAGCTCCAGCTGAAAACACAGGGCGGGGGAGTTCATCGTGTTTCTATTCCTGACTGACAGACTGATCGGCATCAGACCGACGAGAGCTCGCAGCTATGAAGATGAACGTATTCATTGGAAGTAAAAAGTAAAGAGATTTTAAGACTCACCATGTAAAGACCACGACTCAAAGGCTTCAGCAGCGTGCGGTACGCTTTGTTCACCAGAGCCGAGTGGCTTTCTGAATAGTCCTGTTCCTTCTGCACAGAGAGGGTCTGTTAGGTTTGTTTTTACTTGTAATCCATATTCAATCATTTAAAATGAATTAAACAAATTAAAACGTGTGCAATTTTGAACCAACATGCTTTTGCATCAGTACATTCAAATTATCGAGTCACATCATAACACTCCACACTTTGTCAACCCCAATCTATACCCGTCAGATTTGTTCAAAAATACTAAATCCTCGTCGATATATATGCATATCGTTCCAGGTGAAAATTTGCCGATGGATGGGAGAACGCCTTGGAAACGGCTCGGTGAGATCCGAGTGCAGCCGTCGGCTCTGTCGACACTTTTTAAATCTCAAGCGCCGGCCCCCGTGGGGGCCCCCGTCGCGCAGAGCCGTTTCTCTAATCACAACCGGTGCAGGAAGGTGGCTGCCTTGTAGCCTTGGATAAGTAATGAGATTTCTATATATGATGTAGACACTCTCCCCCACCCCCACCCCCCTGAGGCTGGCATATGTCTAATTAAGAAAGAATGGCCAGAGGTGCCGATAAATAAAACAGGACTCGGTACAATATTGGACAGGTCGTTTGTGAGGAGACCGTTTAGTCTTCCTCTGCCTCTCTGGCGCGCTGCTGGATACGAGGGAGGGAGTCACACCGAGTCACCACAACATTCGGCATTGTGCTTTCTGCACCTGGGCGTACAAAATACCCCCCTTCCTCCTTCCCTCCGTAGTATGGATAAAGCTTATTTTATCCAAAATGCCAGGCAGGTTCTTTTAAATGATTCACAAGGGTGTAACAAGTCAACAGTTTACTACTTTGTTAAAAAACAACCTACAAAGACCTTCAACTTCAAACTGCTCGCTGCAAAATGTATCAAAATGTAATCAAGGTTTTTTATGTGAAATACAGGCATTTTTTAACTGTAGTTTTGGCCTCACTATTTATAACTATAACAATAACTATTTACCTAGTTATTATTGCGTAAATTTTTTTTCTGTCTGAGAGAAGGGACAAATCAAGAGTGACCAGGGAGAGAGTGTATGGGTTTGCTAAGCAGTAGTGAGCGATCACTCCTTCCAGCACGATCACAGCTCTTTCCCATCTTTTCCCTTCACAGTCCGTCAGTGTAAAGCTTCCCCACCGCTTTGCCGTGTGCCTCTTGTTGTTATTCTACATAATTACTTAATCAGAGCAGCAGAACCTGAGATTTACTTTTACTCCCTAGTATTGGTCAAGCGGGCAAAACACTCCGTCCTATATTTCCCATGATGCAACTTAAATCTTAGTTCGTAACGCAGGCTTTCTGATATAAATCTGTAGTCTCACAACCCTGATGACGTAACCCTGATGACATCACTGAGGCACAGTCGCGGTAATTTGATCCCATTTGACAAGTTTAAGCTGTAACTGATCTTTTAAGTGGAAATCAGTGGAGTGGCCCTTTTTTAAATTACAGTTCAGCTGACAGCTGCCTTCTAATATATATATATATATATATATATATATATATATATATATGAATGTGGGATATTTGTCTCTGTCGTGACAGTAAATTGGATACGTTTGGGTTTTGGACTGTGGACCATGTAAAACGGGTGATATATTGGGCTTTGCTCATTATTTTCAGGTCTTTTTTCACACAAAATGATTAGCAGCAGCCATGGAGGCAATAGATATGCTATACATTCAAAATGTAGCAACTTTAAGAATATAATTTGGAGATTAATCTTTAACAAAAAAAAAGTTATTACGTCCACATATATAATCAGGTATTTCTTTCTGTGTGACCAAATATGCTAAAAACTGTTCAAGGGAATTAAGCAATTAATACCAGAGGTCCACTCAAGCAGTAGTTATGAAATGAGTAGAGGCGTCTACGTCTCACATCGTACTTTTTACTGATTGACTTTCTCTAACTTCCCTTTGGCTTTACTTGTAAAAGACTTTCACATTTTTGAGAAGCATTACATTTTGTTTGAAAACATGATTTGTCCTAAATCCTCAGTCTCCTGCTTGTGCTTTGTAGTATTTTTATAACTTATTATATCATTGATCACACTTTATTCTTTGTAATTGAAACGGAGATCATCCTGTTAATTTACAATGACTTATTATTTTACACATTTTTTACACATATATATATATATATATATATATATATATATATATATATATATATATACACACACATACACATATATATATATATATGTGTGTGTATATATATATATATATATATATATATATATATATATATAAACATGACATCAGGGAGAGGAACCTGTGTTGGATGCAGTGACACAAAATGGACTGTTTCTTTTATTATTAAAAAGTGATGCAGGAGAAATCCATGCCCTCCGGCCAACAGAGTCCCCGGTGCAAAGAACAACAGGGGAAGAAAATTGTTTTGTTTCCCGTTACCATAAAATATCTTCATAATCAGTAAGGAGTGAGGACAGCCACTTATTGAAACCAGCTTGCTACCGCAGCACAAAGCCCTTTTTTTATATTTCTATTTAACCTTGATTCAGTCCTCTTCATCAGTCACCCGGTGCTTCTATTAATATAATATTAACAACTTTAAAATTAGATTCTGGAAATGCCAACTAAAGCCAATTGATTGCTGTTTTAGTCACAAACATACTTTTCCATTCTTCTACTTGTTTTAATAAAATGTCAATCTTTAGTTGTTTTATATTTTAGACCTTTCACAGAGGGCCACCTTGTATTTCTATTATATTTCATTCCCCCTCTTGTTTCTTAAAACAATGCTCTCATTTTCTAAGTATATAGGGAAATCTGCCTCACAATTACCTATATTTATCAACATCTAATAAAAGCATCCCATCTTAAACTTCAACCCGACCAATGCACGAGTCGTGTGGCCTAATGGGGGCAAAAGGTCAAACTCCATTGCCACGTGTCTCTCGTGCACAAGAAGATAGGGCATCATCAGCTGACTCCCCCCCCCCCCTGCCTACCCCAGATTTCTGGCTGAAGTTGTCCGGATGCAGAGACCGCTGGAGGTGCAAGTATCTTTTCTGCAGCTTGTGTGTGTCCAGCGTGAACGTGACGTCACTGAAAAGAGGCAACATGTGGTGACGCGACATGTTTTGCTCTGACTGACTGATGAAAATAAAACAGCCATTGACAGATGACAGATGAAAGTGTGTGTGTGTGTGTGTGTGTGTGTGGGGGGGGGTTATCAACAGGACATGATGCTTACCAATCCATGATTTTAAAGTAGGATGCGTCTTCTTCCGGGGGCTGGATCACTTTGCATGACGTGCAGAAGAATGCAGGAGTTGCATCGTGAGGCTGTTTGCAACTCCAGCAGGTCTGTTGGACTTGACCCTCACAGTAACTCCTGTTGGAACCGGCTGGAGTAGTAGAGTAAATACGCCTTCTTTCTTTCCACAGGGCCTTCGGGTACTTGTTGCCGTGCCATGTCTCCTTCTTGGAGAGGACGCCGGTGGACGTACAACGTGTGACCGTTTTATAAACACACTGTCGGGTCGTCGTAAGCCAGCTGCGGTGCAGTAGAGCCCTGGGTAAGCACAACAACCGAAAAGTGTTCAACGGCAACATTGCCTCTTAAAAATAATAAATTACAAATAAGAATACGTGTTGCTTTAATGCAGCCAATTAAAACACACAATGCCCCCTATTTCCCTCACTGTTAAAACGTGAACATCTCGTCCAGAAAAAAAAGAAAACACGGAAGTGCGTTCTTCTTCTACGTCTTGCCCACAGCGCCACCGCCTTCACGGCGGCGAAGCGATGGAACTGCACCCAAGGGCTGCTGGGAAAAATAAAAACAACAGCTAGCATGCGGAACTGCTAGCAAGTAGCAACAGCCGGCGCAGTTCTTTAGCAACTATTTATATAAACGCAGCGTTGGATTTGATCGCAGCACACCACACGTGGTGAGTATAAACGCCGTGGCATCTTTAAAACATGTTAGCAATGTGTTACTGCCACGTTAACGACAACGTTTGAAAGGACGTTAACTGCTGATGACACTGGGAGGGAGAGAGAGAGAGAAAGAGATAGAGATAGAGAGAGGGCGAGCGAGCGAGAGAGCCGGTGGGCAGTAAGTCGCCAGGTTAGCTCGCGAGCTAACAGCAGCCTAGCTCAGTTTGCTCATGTGTTTTTAACTTGTCGTGGGCGTTGTTGATGAATATCTTGTTGTCATATACCAGGGGCGCTTCTTCAAATATAATATTATCCCAACCATTTAATGAAATAAAATAAAATACTCCGCTTTAACTTTTGGGTTGAGAAGTGCTGGCTCAGCTCACCGACCGAGCCCAGATGACAAAGCCGCCCCAAGCTAACGTGACCAGCCGGTCGGTAGCCTGACGTGTGTCCGACTACACACTCGTGTCTGGCACGATGGATTAGACACTTACACACCACATAGTTGTGTTTAACATTTAAAATAGTGTGTGTTGAAATCTAACTTTAATTGTGCCTTTTATACGCATATGTGCTTGTTTGTGTTAAAGAATGTCTCTCCGACTGTGTGTTAGGAAAACATCTGGAACCTTATTAACACCTCCCACTGTCATGTTCGTGTCTCCTGTTCACCCCCCCCTCCCCCAGGCGATGGTCGATGAAGGGTTTTGGTTACACACAGAGTGGCTTGTCCACCGGGGTCTTCATCAAGCACTGGAACCCAGATAACGCCTCCAAACCGGTGAGTGTACCTGTTGTTCTGAAACACCATATGCCCTTCATACCAGGCTGCGCCCCTTGAATAGTACACGCATGCAGAGGTTTCTCTGATCGGGGGAACAGTGGACTGTACATATGCTCATTTGATCAAGGATCAGACTTGGCGTCTTCAGTCCTTGTCTTTACAGCTTCCTAACAAAGGAGAAGCTCTGGTGGATGCCAAGTCTAGAGTGTGTGTGTGTGTATATGTGTGTGTGTGTGTTGGGGTTGACACAGAGTGCAAAAGGTGACATTGGAGTATTCCAGAGAGACACTGGTTGGAGACGGCGGGTGTCTACGAGGTAAACAGGATCTCGTCCTGAAGGTCGAGGGAGGTGCTTCTCAAGGCCCCCACAGACAATACTCTGGTCGCATTAACGGAAATGGCTAAGAATAGAGAGCAAGGGAGCGAGGTGGCTCCTCTGGCGGTCGTGTTGTTTGGGTTAAACGAGCCAAAACGGAACATCATCTTTAGAAGAGAGACTTCTCCAACTCGCACGCTGGGTGTGTCATACTTGCACAAGGCTAAAAGGTTGATCTGCAGAGCTTTATCTTAGTAATGTGCAGCAGCAGCAGCAGAGGAGTAGTCCTGGGGTCGCTCTGGACTGCGTGTGTGTGTGGAGTTATTGTGCCTAAGGTTTCAGATTTGTAAGTAGAACTATTTCAAGTGTGTTTGGTTGGATTGAACAACTTGCAGTAATAATCTTTAACGGTGGTCTTGCTACTGTTTTCCAGGTGTAGATGTTGGGTTGTATGATAGATGCATAAAAGACTTTCTCCTTGTAAGGGCTGCGCAATACGGAAAACAAATCCTGTATGTCAGTACATGCTTCTTTTTTTCAATCAATATCATTATGTAATACATTTTCTGAAACATAACTTTAAATGTGTCAAAATATATAATAACCCCACAGAATAATACTTACATTGCCAACTATTACATTATATTACATTACATGTCATTTAGCAGATGCTTTTATCCAAAGCGACTTACAATAAGTGCATCAACCAAGAGTACAAACTAAGAACAACAAGAATACAGAAAGTAACATTTCCTCAACATAGTCAAACTACAAAAGTACCACAATAAGAGCCATTCAAGTGCTACTAAAGTGCAAGTCTGTGATTAATCCAGATATAGTCGGAAAAGGTGCGTTTTCAGTTTCCGGCGGAAGCTGTAGAGACTTTCTGCTGTCCTGATGTCAGTGGGGAGCTCGTTCCACCACTGAGGATCCAGGACAGCAAACAGTCTGGATGTAGAGTGATGAGCTCGAGGTGACGGAGTCACAAGTCGGTTGGTTGTTGCCGAGCGGAGCGAACGTGCCGTAATTCTTAGTTTAACAGTATTGGTTCATCTATATGCAATAATACACATTTACAAGGTTTTTATTTGTCATTGTACGACATCGTTGCACAGCAACATTTATATCGTATAATTGGCTACATAGGTAAGAAAACATTTCTTTTTTCTTTGATGTTTTCCTGCCGACAGGAGGCTTTCTATTCCACCTCTTTTAAAAGTTGGCAACAACTTATTATGGGAATGTTGCCATCTGAAGTTTCTTTTAGAAAGAAGCCTGTATCAGCTGTAAAGATGCTGGATCGTTATCAGCACCGGGACTGACACAAAAAGGATATTAGCCAGTAATCTATGTTGTTATTGTGCACAGTGTACTTCCTCAGGCTTACGACTGTATCAGGAGTAAGTTATGCAGTTCCAATCACTAAGCTTAGATAAGGTTAGACGGCCCTCTCAATGAAAATCAGGCACAAAGATTTTTCTTGATGAAGCTAATCTGAACGATTGTTCTGTTTATTTACTCGTGTACCGTTTGTAAAGCTTGCGTACGCATTGAAGGCAGCGGCCAGTGTGGTATTTGTTCTTCTTGCTCTTCATAGTGACAACCCATTTATCATGTCTTAAAGGGATTAAATAAAAATGCAGACGAATTGACTTGGATTTGATCAATTTGGCCTCAACGTTTAAAATGCTAAGTCTCTCTCTCTCTCTCTCTCTCTCTCTCTCTCTCTCTCTCTCTCTCTCTTTCTCTTCCCCCCCCCCCATTGAAAACAAGATTAATCATCAGTCTGTTTAACAAAAGTTAAATCAATAACGCGATAGCTCACACAGTAAAGTCAATCAGGCAGCTCTTTGTCACAGCGAGCGGGAATCTCTTTTATTCCCCCTGGCAGACGGTCCGATGACATTTTCTGGTGATCGTCCTGTTTTCGTTTGTTATCTAGTATTGATTGTTTGGGCTTTGTGTTGTGGTTCAGGGGAAGGCTGCAATGTTTTTATCTTTTCATTTAAAGAAAGCCATATCTGTTTAGTTGTGATGTTTAACAAGGCTTCATAACATCACTGTGCTCCGTCATGAATATGTCCTCATCTAAACTGCTCCCCCCCCCTCTCCCACAGATAAACCATGATCCCCATCACTGAGCTGCGGTACTTTGTGGACACCCAGCCGGCGTACCGCATCCTGAAGCCATGGTGGGACGTGTTCACCGACTACATCTCCATCGTCATGCTGATGATCTCTGTGTTCGGGGGCACGCTGCAGGTCACCCAGGACAAGATGATCTGCCTGCCCTGCAAGTGGGTGGTCAACAACACCTGCAAGAAGAACTTCAACGCCACCCTGTCGGCGTCGTTGTTCGCCGAGCCCAAGGGGATCCAGTACGACCTGGACCGCCACCAGTACAACTACGTGGACGCCGTGTGCTACGAGAACAGATTGCACTGGTTCGCCAAGTATTTCCCGTACCTAGTATTACTCCACACCCTAATTTTCCTGGCGTGTAGCAACTTTTGGTTCAAGTTCCCGCGCACCAGCTCCAAGCTGGAGCACTTTGTGTCCATCCTGCTGAAATGCTTCGACTCGCCGTGGACGACCCGGGCGCTGTCGGAGACGGTGGTGGAGGAGAGCGACCCGAAACCCATGAAGATGAATGGCTCCATGGACCACAAGGCGTCCGTCATAAGCGAGGACGTGGAAGCGAGCGTGCCGATGCTCCAGAGGACGAAGACCCGCTTCGAGCAGGGCATCGTGGACCGGACGGAGACGGGGGTGCTGGACAAGAAGGAGGGCGAGCAGGCCAAGGCCCTGTTTGAGAAGGTCAAGAAGTTCCGTATCCACGTGGAAGAAGGAGACATCGTCTACAGACTGTACATCCGTCAGACGATTATCAAAGTCATCAAGTTCATCCTGATCATCTGCTACACCGGCTACTACGTGCACGACATCAAATTCAGCGTGGACTGCTCGGTGGACATCGAGAGCCTGACGGGCTACAGCGTGTACCGCTGTGCTCACCCGCTGGCCACGCTGTTCAAAATCCTGGCGTGCTTCTACATCAGCCTGGTGGTGGTGTACGGCCTGATCTGCATGTACACCCTCTGCTGGATGCTGCGGCGCTCCCTGAAGAAGTACTCCTTCGAGTCGATCCGGGAGGAGAGCAGCTACAGCGACATCCCCGACGTGAAGAACGACTTCGCCTTCATGATGCACATGATCGACCAGTACGACCCGCTGTACTCTAAGCGCTTCGCCGTGTTCCTGTCGGAGGTGAGCGAGAACAAGCTGCGGCAGCTCAACCTCAACAACGAGTGGACGCTGGACAAGCTGCGGCAGCGGATCACCAAGAACTCCCAGGAGAAGCTGGAGCTGCACCTGTTCATGCTCAGCGGCATTCCCGACACGGTGTTCGACCTCATGGAGCTGGAGGTGCTGAAGCTGGAGCTCATCCCCGATATCACCATCCCGCCCATCATCGCCCAGCTGGTCAACCTGCGGGAGATGTGGCTGTACCACACGCCGGCCAAGATCGAGGCGCCCGCGCTGGCGTTCCTGCGCGAGAACCTGAAGTCGCTGCACATCAAGTTCACGGACATCAAGGAGATCCCCCTGTGGATCTACAGCCTGAAGAACCTGAGCGAGCTCCACCTCACGGGCAACCTCAGCGCCGAGAACAACCGCTACATCGTCATCGACGGCCTGCGGGAGCTCAAGAGGCTCAAAGTGCTCCGGCTGAAGAGCAACCTCACCAAGCTCCCTCAGGTGGTGACGGACGTGGGCATGCACCTGCAGAAGCTCTCCGTCAACAACGAGGGCACCAAGCTGATGGTGCTCAACAGCCTGAAGAAGATGGTGAACCTGACGGAGCTGGAGCTCATCCGCTGCGACCTGGAGCGCATACCGCACTCCATCTTCAGCCTGCACAACCTGCAGGAGATCGACCTGAAGGACAACAACCTGAAGACCATCGAGGAGATCATCAGCTTCCAGCACCTGCACCGGCTGGTCTGCCTCAAGCTGTGGTACAACCAGATCGCCTACATCCCCATCCAGATCGGCACGCTGACCAACCTGGAGAAGCTCTACCTGAACAGGAACAAGATCGAGAAGATCCCCAGTCAGCTGTTCTATTGCCGCAAGCTGCGCTTCCTGGACCTGAGCCACAACAACCTGACCTACATCCCCACGGACATCGGCTTCCTCCAGAACCTCCAGTACCTGGCGATCACAGCCAACAGGGTGAGCTCTTGGTTATGTTTCACCCCATCTAAATGTTCTTTGTTTATTTATGATTAAATCAAATAATATAATATATATTTAATATAATATATCCTTTAAATATTCAGGAAAGTTCCTTATACAAGTTTTACCCTTGATTTGAATTTGTGACATCTTGGTGTTTTTGTGTTGCCATGACAATATTTCCAAGATGTCTGCTCCCAGTTGTGAGCGATCTTACACCAGGAGCTCAATTTTATAACGCTTGTTTTTGTGGCTAACGGTAATATTCACCTATTTAAGAATTATAACATGTCCTTTATTATCTTGAACCTGCTGTGAACACATTAATTGAACAAACCGATGTAAAACCATTCAGATAAATATTGTTGTGATGGATAAATAAATAATCTTATGATTATGATCTGCTCAGTTAATATATTAAGCTAATATATTTTATATTGTTCAATTCAAAGCATATTAAAACCAATACAAACAAAAGAATCATGTTATATAAATTAAATTATGAATAGCAAAAAGCAAATGTAACATTTGGAACCCGATATTTTACATTATTTAATTTTTGTAATCGTCAGAAAAGGTGGTTTATTTATTCAGTTTTATGTTTCCCTTGAAGGAGAAATGGGTCCGGGCTCTATCCTTTTTACACACTTTAATATTCAAGTTTCCCATTCTAACGCTGCTCTGCCCCCCCCCCCCCCCCCCCCCCCCATAACCACAGATCGAGAGCCTGCCCAACGAGCTGTTCCAGTGCAAGAAGCTTCGCACTCTGAACTTGGGCAACAACTGCCTGCAGTCTCTGCCGTCGCGGTTCGGGGAGCTCACCGGGCTCACGCAGCTGGAGCTGCGAGGCAACCGGCTGGAGTGTCTGCCCGTGGAGCTCGGCGAGTGCCGGCAGCTGAAGAGGACCGGCCTGGTGGTGGAGGAGGACCTCTTCAACACGCTGCCCTCGGAGGTCAAGGAACAGTTGTGGAAAACGGACAAAGAGCAGGCGTGAAGAGCTCCGCGGTCCCGGAGTGGAAAACCGATACTGACCAACGGGAGCCTCCCCCTACCCCTCCTCCTCCCCACCCTCCCCTGGCACAGGAGGAACGCCGATACTCTCCCACGGGGCCAGTTGGAGCCGGCGCCGGCCCCGCTGCAGTGTCCTGCCAGTAAGGTTGGGTATCCAGAACCAGCGCCAGTCGGGCAGAACCACATGACCGATCGCTTCTGGTTGTTCTTTTAATCCTCGACTGTGCGACTGATCCTCCTTTCCTTTGCAAAACAACCTCCTCAGGCCGCCCAGTACAACCCAGTCTTTATGCTTCTTCTTTCTCTTTTTTTTTTTTTGCGATAATGTAGCATCGCCATGGTGATCAGCAGCGTTTGTTTTCTCCGTTCATTAGAGAAGTTTAAGGAGGAAAAACTGTGAGCCAGCTTGGCTCAAGACAGGAAAATAATATCAATACATAACGAATATATTTAAATAACGTTTCCAGCGTTATTTTACAAATGCGATAGCAAGCGGATCACGACGTAGTTAATCATAAATCATGACGGGCGAGGAACTTGTCTTTTTCTTTTGAGGAAAAAAATAACGCAGATGCTCACTCACAATAATTGAGATGTCGGATCGCAAAATAATATATTGATGTGTTTTTTATAATGATGATTATGATCACGAGCCAACAATCAAGTTAATTTAACTTCATTTGTGCAGGTGTTTGAAATTATTCGGAAAAAGGCCGTGAACAAATGAACCAGGGATGACAAACGACGAGTCGTGTCAAAGAAAGGTCAGGTCCTCCGAGAGCCTCGGGGTCGTGGAACAGGAGGACGTTCGTGGAGGAGGAGGAGTTAGTCGAGGGGCGGAGCTTCTTTCTGGGGGAAGGATGTGTGTGAACGTTTCATTCAGTGCTGAATGCCACCCAGTGGACTATTCCTAAAGTATTCCCCCCATACAGCGGAGTGAGGGGAGCGTCTTATCCGACACCCGACCCTGACAGCAAGGACGCTCTTTACTGGGAACCGAGCCGAGAAACGGTGTCGCGGTCTTCGTGCATGTGATGAACAAAACAGAACAAATCCAGTGGGGGTGAAATGCTGTTGAGCTTCACACAGGACACCGTGTTACTGACATGGCGCCTCGTTAGCGAGGTTGTTTTTTATAAACGAACCTGAAACACGAGATTGGTTTGTGGTCCTTTCTGTGATGAGAGCCCCGGGCTCTCCGGGGCCCCGATGGTCCTCAGTGTGCTCGAAGTTCTCTTCTTGTTTTAAATCATCGGTCCAAGTGCGGTGCTGTGTTCAGTGTCGGATGTGCAACAGTGCGTGCCAACTTTATCCGTTAGCTAATTAAATGCTGTGTTGGCGTCGTTGAGACGAGGGCCATTTGACATTTAATCCAAGTACATTTTTTTTCTACGGGAGAGAAATTGTTGTAATGCGGTCGAACATTTCTGAAACAAGATCTACATTCCATTTAATGTACGGACACATCGTTATTATTGCAAATTATAACCAGAGAGAGCGAGAGATAGAGAGAGATTGAGATTAAGAGGCTTCTTTTAAATATTTGTTTTTCATAGAGCCATGGCTGTCTGATCCGTCGCCTTAACGTAAATATTCACTCCTGTGTTGCGTCTCATTTCTTTTTCGTTGTGGAATCTGAGGAGTTGAAAACAAACGATTGTTTTCTTGACCCGGTTCTGGATGCAGATAATTGTCTTTAAACGCAACGCCTCACGCCCAATCGATAACGAGAGTAACGGGACAGTTTTTAGTTTTTTTTTGGTTTCATTCCTGAGGACTCCACACAAGCACAGCTGACACTAATTATCAATTAGGGCCAATTAAAGATACACTGGTATCTCGACTGATTAATTACGTTGTTTCCGTGTCACGTTGACTGTGCTAAATGTATTCCTCCATCGTAGAGTGGGTTAGGGTTACCGGTCAAAAGGGCTTCAACATAACCAGTGTAACTATCCAGTTCATTTTTAGACCACTCTTTTTTTGTCAAAGTGATCCAGAAATTTCAGTCGGGATTTGATTATTTGTTTAATTACTGAAGTGAAATTTTTTTTTAAAATTTGGTTGACGTTTATTTTATTTTTTACATTTATTTTTTCTTCTAGTAAAAATTACAAAAGTCATACATTATAATTTAGTTTTTACTAGACGTGGATTGTCCATGGAAATGTCTTTTGACCAACACGTTTTTCAATTAGATTTTATTCATCACTATTTAGTTTCACCAGTCATTATTTTTATTTTTAATGGCAGCCCTATATGGGCCTTCGTACTGTTCGTGTCATCTATTTGTCCGTTTAGTTCTCTGGTTCTAAATGTGTGTTACTTTGCAGAGAAACTTGTAACACTTCTTGCCTGAGTGACTTTTCGGCACCGCGCTAAAAATAGTAACGTCTAGATCGATGCACAGCTATGACGCAGCACAGCGCATAACGCCGACTCTCGCGTTTACCCAGAAAACAAGGTCGTCAGTTTATGTTTTTAATAAACCTAACTGCAAAGGAAATATAAGACGGCAGCAGAAGCCATGACTGTGTCCAGGTGGAGAAGCGTAGGAATAGCTTTACGCTGTATACCTTCTTTTTTTCAGTAACATGTTTTAACTATGCTACATTGTGCAATATTGCCTTTATTTCCACGACGTAAAGGTTGTTTGAAGTTTTTTGTGCACGGGCGTTCTTTTTTGTCGCATTCGTTGGAAGTTGAGAGGATGCTTTTGCACGACAACACCTGTCCCACAAGTTGCATTACTCTAAATGCAAATAATAAGATTTCATCAATACGACGACATGTTTTGTATGCACTCGGTATGGGAAGCTGCCGACCGTGAGATTAAGTTAGATATCAGGTTTTCCATAAGTATTAAAGTAGTTTTTGTGTGTGCAACTGCTCCTAGAAAGATGGATTATTTACCTTTATGTCCCAAGTGGAGTGTTTTAAATGGCGGCCAGAACACCTCAGCAATACACCACAGATTAAGACAATCAGCTATGAGACTGGCAGCAGAGAATTCAGCGAGCACGTCAAGTAAATGGTCAGCACGGTCAAAATGCAATGTGTAGGTTTCTAGTAAAGTGGTATGAAATAGATTAGCTTTTGATCTTAGTTATCGCTAATATTTTGGTTCTCCTTTTTTTTATGATAATTGTATCATTTTGAAAGACTTTGGTATTATTACAATATAACATTTCTCAGGAAACCAGCTAGTACTCACTTCTTGTTTGACTTGATTGCCTATTTATTTATTTTTAATACACCTGTCATTTTTAAAAATTAATTTAAACAATTGTTTTATAAAATTACAGTTTTATATGCATTTCTATACTTTTTTTTCTAGTTTGGTGTATTTAATATCGACTGCTGGTTTAAAACAAAATGTGTTTTGTGTTTTTAACATAGTGGTTTAACATTGATTATACTTTTTCCTCAATGACCATGTACAGGACTGTCTCAGAAAATTAGAATATTGTGATAAAGTTCTTTATTTTCTGTAATACAATTTAAAAAAAAAAAAAAAAAAAAAAAAAATGTCATGCATTCTGGATTCATAACAAATCAACTGAAATCTTGCAAGCCTTTTATTCTTTTAATATTGCTGATTATGGCTTACAGCTTAAGAAAACTCAAACTCTAAATATTAGAATATCATGAAAAAGTATACTAGTAGGGTATTCAACTAATCACTTGAATTGTCTAATTAACTCGAAACACCTGCAAGGGTTTCCTGAGCCTTGAAAAACACCGGACAGTTGCAGAGTGGTCCAAAGTCCTCTTTTCAGACGAAAGCAAGTGTTGTATTTCATTTGGAAGTCAAGGCGCCAGAGTCTGGAGAAAGGCTGGAGAGGAGCAAAATTCAAGTT
This sequence comes from Liparis tanakae, assembly GCA_036178185.1. NCBI lineage: Eukaryota > Metazoa > Chordata > Actinopteri > Perciformes > Liparidae > Liparis > Liparis tanakae. The sequence continues at coordinate 15,102,783 of CM070094.1, forward strand.
GCTTGAAATCCAGTGTGAAGTTCCCACAGCCAGTGATGGTTTGGGGAGCCATGTCAGCTGCTGGTGTTGGTCCACTGTGTTTCATCAAGTCCAGAGTAAATGCAGCTGTGTACCAAGAGATTTTAGAGCACTACATGCTTCCGTTTGCTGAAAAGCTCTATGGAGATGAGGATTTCATTTTCCAGCATGATCTGGCACCTGCCCACAGTGCCAGAACCACCAGTAACTGGTGTACTGACCATGGCATTACTGTCCTCCATTGGCCTGCCAATTCCCCTGACCCGAACCCCAGAGAGAATGTGTGGGGTATTGTGAAGAGGAAGCTGAAAGACACCAGACCCAACAATGCAAATGAGCTAAAGGCCACTATTGAAGCATCCTGGGCATCCATAACACCTCAGCAATGCCACAGGCTGATTGCCTACATGCCATGCCGCATTGATGCAGTAATCCGTGCAAAAGGATTCCCAACCAAGTACCAAGTGCATTAATGGACGTTTTTGTTTTGCTGTTATAAATCTTTTTTTTTACTTGGTCTGAGGACATATTCTAATATTTAGAGATAGGATATTTGAGTTTTCTTAAGCTGTAAGCCATAATCAGCAATATTAAAAGAATAAAAGCCTTGCAATATTTCAGTTGATTTGTAATGAATCCAGACTGCATGACATTTATTTTTTATTGCATTACAGAAAATAAAGAACTTTATCACAGTATTCTAATTTTCTGAGACAGTCCTGTACAAAGTGCGTGTGCGTGTGCGTGTGCGTATGTAAGTGTGTAGGTGTGTGAGAGAGAGAAAGCGAGGGAGAGATTGTCATCTGTGTGTCTGTTGGCATGAGACTTTCATCTTGTGACGTCCTGTCTTTGTTCTTTCTCCTTAAATTGTTTTGGGTACAAAATCCTTCATTTCAATGTTTCCCGATTGTAAACGATGGACAACTACGGCTTGTTTTCCTTAAGAACATCACGAGTGTCCGTAGTAAAATGAAGTATGTGACAGTGAGTATTCTTTTTTTAAACGTGTCCCATCTTTTCCTGCGCACTATCCACTAGACTAAAGATACAATAAACTTGGTTGACCTAATTTCTCTTGTGGACTAAGTGTTTTAATGTTGTATTTACAGTCCTGTGTTAGTAATTATGCACCAAAGCACAACATTAAGTGGCATGAGTCTTCACGGTGCATCCTGCTGTTAAGGCCCTGTGTTCAACAAGTATCTGTATCAAAACCTAGAGTAATAATTATCCCAGTTAGCGAAACCAAAGATAACGGTAATCATATCACAGCAAAATGATCTGGTTGTTTGTATTGAGTTTTAATAGCTCCGCGTGAAGGTGTATGTATCACTTTCATTTCGCCACCTGTAGGTTTTTTTAGAACACCGTAAATTCTACCCGGAACCATTCTTCACTGGCCAATGCACCGAGCCGGACATGTTTTTCCGACGCACTAGTTCAAAGACTCAACGTTTCAAATGGTGAATTTGATTGCGGACATTTCCAGCGGATATTTGTTAGTATAGAAATAATTGAACCGTTTAAGTATATATGAACTAATACGGTGTTTTAAGGCGTATTATGTTGTTAGTAGTTCGCGAGAAAACTTTGTTTTTGTAAGGAGAACGTGCTTTTATTGTGCAGCTAACGGGCTAAGCTAGCTAGCAATCACTAACGATGGCGGTTCCTGTGCCCTCCTCTGCGGTTCACGTGTCGGGCTAATGATTCTCTTTCTTCCCTTAATGTCTCAGGCGGTCACCCTACAAACAGATCTAGGAGAAATAAAAATCGAATTGTTTTGTGAGCGGGCTCCTAAAACATGTGAGGTAAGTGAACTAACTTCAGTCACGTGACTCACGCCGCGGCTCTGGCTGCTGCCTGCGTCCAAGAGTTGGGATCAGAAAGAGCTAATTATGCACAAGTATCCATATTATCAGAAGGACGTGTGTTATGTTATTATGTTGTAGTTAATGATGCTCATATGTTCGCCTCCCGAATGTTCCGGATGGGGATTATTGTCTACTTTTCTGTAATCAAAATACAAATACTCGAGTAAAAGTAACAAAGTCCAGTCTTAATACATGTACTTGTGTACATTTCATCATTGCAGTCTCTTTTTATTTATTTTATTTGTATTATTATTATTATCTCTTTCTATTCCTTGTTTTTGAATGATTTAAACATGTTTGGCTCTTTGGGATAATAATGCTCCTGTAATTTATAAAGGCCTAAACTGGGATTTACACCTTTTTTTTTTTTTATTATTTTCACAAAGCCATCAAATAACCTAACATTAATATTTCACTTTTCACAGAACTTTCTTGCCCTGTGTGCCAGTGGGTTCTACGCGGGCTCCGTCTTCCACCGCAATATTAAAGGCTTCATGGTTCAAACTGGAGATCCTACAGGTATGGGTGGGCCTGATGCATCTGCTGCATGTCAACGCTGAACAGGCCAAATCCACATCCTCACCTGTTCGTTGTTCCCTTTATTTTGATTGAACCAATCAGGCACCGGCAAAGGAGGAACAAGTATATGGGGTCGCAAATATGAAGACGAATTCAGTGAGCACCTAAAAGTGAGTACTGACTAATTCTAGCTGGTTTGCCTATCATCAAGATGTTTTTACCTAAAATGTCCTCAAGGTTTATCACTCTTCAACATTGTAACCTTTGTCTTCTTTTGCTTTCTTTCATTCCAGCATAATGTAAGAGGAGTGGTCTCGATGGCAAACAATGGCCCCAACACAAATGGATCTCAGTTCTTCTTCACATATGCCAAACAGCCTCATCTGGACATGAAGTACACGGTGTTTGGAAAGTATGCAACCTTTATACAGAAACATATTTGTTATGTTGGAAATAAGGATTTGTTGGAAAATAATATTTGACTTTACAGACATCCTGTTAGCTGGAACATTGCAGCATGTTTAGTGTAAATAACTCCATGAGAGGTCTGTTGTTTTGTGTTGGTTGCCTGTTTTTGTATCTGCCGTATTGGTTTTGATGTATGCTTTTTATATTATATTGTTTGAATAATGTATAGACGTTTTAATCTAAGTCCTCTTTATAGTTAAATCAGACTTTTATTTTGATAGATTATAAGGAAGTGCACTTTTATTTTATGTTAAAATGCAAACTTGACGGTACAGATACGGGTAGACGGATGCACATTTTATTTAAAATGTAATTGTTTTCATGAAAATGTGTGAGGCTAACGCTCTGACGGTGGTGACACGGTGGTGATTGTTTACAAGTTTTAATTTATCTTTATTTACCTAAAGAGAGAAAATAAAGAAGTTTCACGCCTATTCACATACGGGGATCGGTTGCATTTCGAAAACATTTCATCTAAGCAGCTGACAGCGTTCTCTCTCCCGCACATAGGATTATCGATGGCCTGGAGACGCTGGATGAGCTGGAGAAGCTTCCTGTCAATGAGAAGACGTTCCGGCCGCTGACGGAAACCCGGATAAAGGATGTGACGATTCATGCCAACCCGTTTGCCGGATAGAACGCCTCCTCTTCAAACAGGCCTTTGGCACAGATGTGACTGGCATTTTCAATTAGCCTTTTGATTCAGTGTAGAGTACCTTTACAAAGTTAAAATAGATGACTTGTCAGAGGATGGACATTAAATAGAAAACCCACAGATGACGCCAATAAACACATGGACTCTGAAATGAACAATCACATTTTTGTTCCATCATTTCAGTACAGCTTTGCACATAAGTGCTAAATTCATGTGTACGCGTTCCCAGTTCTAACTTGTTATGCTTATTGTTATTTGATGAAATTATTTGCATTTTAATTAAAGTTGAATGTGTTCTATTCATCTCCATAAATTCAGAGTTTTGTCCAAAAACACCACCGGTCAAACTTGGTAGAGCGCTGCTATCTGGTCTTTTTCATATTGTTTCATGATGTTGCAATGTAAATATATTGTCAATGTACTAAATAAAACCTTTGTAAATAATATATTCCCTCCTTTTTTCGGTTGCATAATTTAATGATGAATATTATTATTGTTAAATGTTACAACTCTAAAGATACGTGATGCTTACGGCTAGTTTAGGGGGTCTCCACACAAAAAGCGCTGTCAAACCCGTGAGCTCTCATGACGTCATCACTAGTGGACGAACCGTGTCTCGTGGGCTCGCCGGTCGAAGCAATTTCATACAAACTACATTAAAACAACAGAACAATGGCCTCAGGCGATGCGTTTAAAGTGAGTACTTTGTTTGACGCTTCGTTGTGTCCGTCTACGGCATTATTTAAAGGGTCGTAAATGTGTCGTGACCGTGTTCACACCTGTTTCAGGTGTCCTCCCTGAAGGGGAAAGTGGCCCTAATCACGGGGGCGAGCTCGGGCATCGGCGCGGGCACGAGCGTCCTGTTCGCCCGCCTCGGAGCCCTGTTGGCGCTGAGCGGCCGCGACGTGGACAACCTGAAGAAGGTCGCGAAGCAGTGCACCGACGGGGGCGCCGCCGAGGTAACCGACGCGCACGCGGTGGCGCGCGCCGCCGTCAAGCTGCGGTTAATGTCGTCATGTCGAACACGTGGACAGTGGACACTAGTGGAGTTATTAACCTTGTGAAAATAACATACCCAAAGTAATATAAATGTAGGTGTTATAATAAAGGCAACACATGTGAGCTTTTGTTCAGATGTCAGTGGGATTATTATTAAGATATTTTATAATTTGATGTAAACATCATTATATTGGTTCATGTTTATTAGAATGTTTTAGACAGTTTAACCACAATGGCTAAAAGGTCCCCCAGTTGGAGGACTTAAGCCTAGTCTATGCTTCTCCGGCGCTTCGACGGGCGTCAACGCGCTGCAGTCCTTGAGCATTCGAAGTTCTGCGGCGAGGGACGCGTTGCTCTTCGTTGCTCTGCAATTCACCGCCACGTCGCCAGGGGTGTGTGTCTGTGTGTCGGTGTGGTTTCATGGATTATAGCCGAATCCGTGCTTTTTTTTCCGGTCACAGTCTTCTCTTTGGTCCATTGTTGCTACCGGTCCACGATAACTTTTAAAAATTGCAGTGTAGGAAGACAGACCGGAAGATATACTCACTGCCGGGAGTCACGTTCTGAGCGGACCAATCACAGCGCTTACGGTCCGCGTCAACATGACGCGTAGTTAGGATTTTTTGTAGGTGCGCGGCAGGCTCCAGCGACCGTCTGCGAAGGGTCCGCGGCGGCGCGGAACGACGCGCCGGAGAAGCATAAACTAGGCTTTAGGGTTTAATATGAGACGTATTATTAGAATTCTACTCTTTGATGTTTTTATAAATGGAATTTGGCTTGGTAATGTGCTTGTGTTATATATTTCTTAAATTCCAGACTCGCGAGTCCATAAAGCAACAAATATAACAACAATATATAAAATACAATACGAGGACACGGGTACAATCACTGCAGGTAAAAAGTCACTTGTGGTTTAAAAAAAACTACAAACCCTCCAATGTTCCAGAAACAAGAAGAATACCTCTGTTCCCTCCGCGTGGCCTCAGTTATGGATCAGATAAGATATGGTTAGATGTTCCTTTATTAGTCCCACAGTGGGGACATTTCAGCATCACAGCAAAGCTTTAATACAAATAAAACACAATAAAAATAGTAAATACTAATATGTGTATGTATTATGTATATATACGCACATTTACAATACCTCACGTGTGTGTGTGTCTTTTAGCCGTTGCTGGTTCCTGGAGACCTGACCGACGAAGACACTGTGAGGAAGACTGTGGAGCAAACTGTGGCTCACTTCGGCCGACTGGATGTCCTCGTGAACAGCGCTGGTATTCTGGCCATGGGCAGCATCGAGACCACGGACCTGGCTCAGTACGACCGCATCATGAACGTCAACGTCAGGTGGGATTCAAACAGCTGACGTACTAAACATCACGAAGATGTGCCGGCGTGAGCTCCACAGTATACAGTGTGTGCAGTAGCCGGGATATGACGGAGGGCTCTTCAGTTCTAATGGAAGTCGGCTGAAGTGATTCATGGATGTTTATGGACAATTATTTGGGAATTTATTGTATTTCTGAAGAAAATCCCTATTATTACATTATTAAAAAAAAAAAGTATTTTGATTAGCAAGATAATTGGAATATATATATATATATATATATATATATATATATATATATATATATATATATATATATATATATATACAGGCACGTGCACAGACATCTTGGGGGGCAGGTGCTCAAACCCCAAAAAAGGGCACCCAATGCCAAAAACTAATTCTGACAGAGTTAAAGCATAAGCAGCAATATGACCTGCGTTTCCTCTGGGCAGCATCAGACCGCTAGCTTACATTTCTTTTATGAATTATTATATAGCAACAACATTACAAGCATTCTGATTGGCTAATGGGTCGCACATTAGGCGAGCTTCACTCGTGTGTTTTTTTTAAACAATCTTTTGGTAGAAAGTGGAGGGGGGCGCATTTTTTGCGCCCCCCTCCACTTTTGGCCCTCTGAACAATACGAGAGAGGCATTATGATTTGTTTCAGTCTGGCCAAGCAAATCCTAGACTAGCCCCTGTTAAATAGAACAAAATAAGAATTTATTCTCTTTCCCTCTCTCTCTCTCCTCTCCCTCTCCCTCTCCCTCTCCCTCTGCCCCTCTCTCTCTCTCTCTCTCTCCTCTCCCTCTCCCTCTCCCTCTGCCCCTCTCTCTCTCTCTCTCTCTCTCTCTCTCTTTTCCCTCTATTCTCTCTCTCCTCTCTTCTCTCCCTCTCTCCATTCTCTAAACATAACTAACATCAGTAAACAGCTGCAAAGCTTTGAAATCACGGATTTCGTGAGTTTTAGTTTTTTTTTTTTTTAGGAAACGTCGGACCAGTTGTGACGTCATGGTTTCAGCAGCGCTGATGTTGTGGTTGATTTATCACAAAACAACGTCAGGGGACAAACACCGTCATGACCTGTGTGTCTGATGCTGCGGGTCAGAGGAGACGGAGGTGCACCCGTTTGGTGGCGCGAGGAGCGTTGCGCGAGCACGACGTGGAGGAGGAGGAGGGAGGGGCGCGGAGGGGGGAAGCGAGAGAGAGAGAGAGAGGGGGGGGGGGGGCTCGTGAGCGTCGCGGAGCACGTCGGGGCGAAAGTCTCACAAGAACTCAAATAAAAGCCCCATCGGATATCAAAACACATTTGGAGGACTTGATGACAGAAAGAGAAACGTTTATTCTTAAACACTGATGAACGAAGAAAAAAAAAAGTGCCTCCTGAAAAAAGGGCACTTTTCTCAGCCAGGGCAAAGGGGCTGGTGCTTGAGCACGACTAGGGCTCTATCTGTGCACGTGCCTGTGTATATATATATATATATATATATATATATATATATATATATATATATATATAATTTTAAAGTTTGGCTTACCCCCAGATTTCACTAAAGAGTTTTTAATTCGCCCACCTTTGTGTTATTTCCCCAGAACCGTGTACCACCTGACTCACCTGTGTGTGCCACACCTGATCAAGACCAAAGGGTCCATTGTCAACGTATCCAGTGTCAACGGACAGAGAGCGGTGGGTGATCCGGGGGCCGCGCATTCACACCTCCACCCGCTGCACCTCTTTGTGTCACAATGCTAAAAACCAACACTGCTCCCTCTCTGTAGTTCCCCGGTGTGCTGGCCTACTGCATGTCGAAGTCCGCCATCGATCAGTTCACCTGTTGTACAGCACTTGGTGAGGGAGACATATTTCTCTCTCCTTGTTAAAGTTCTCCATTAATAACATCGGAGCTTTTTGTTTCTTTTCATTTTAGAGCTGGCACCAAAGCAAGTCAGAGTGAACTCTGTCTGGTGAGGAGATTTATTAAAACATCATGAGTTGTGTTAAGTAATTGACCTCTTTCATATTTTGGATATCTCCAATTAGCCGATTTAGAAAGCGTTGATATCAGTTGTTCCTGTTGGGAATGAAAGTGTTTTGTATCCCTGCTCCTGCTGCACCTCCACAGCCCCGGAGTGATCATCACAGAGGTCCACAAGAGAGCCGGAATGGATGAGGACCAGTACGCCCAGGTAGCGCCTCACGTCCAATACGAGCACATGCGTTCCCTCAGAGGTCCTGTCACGTCCGAGTGTCTCAGAGCACAGCAGACGATGTAGTTTAAGCTATTTTCAAATAGATCAAAGAAACAGTTTATGTCTGTTGATCTTCTTTATTCTCTTCGCCATCCAGTTCCTTGAGAAGTGTAAGCATACCCACGCCCTCGGCCGGCCCGGGCAGGTGGACGAAGTGGCCCAGAGCATCGCCTTCCTGGCGTCCGACGCGGCCAGCTTCATCACCGGGGTCAACCTGCCCGTCGACGGGGGCCGCCACGCCATGTGCCCGAGATGAGGTCGATGACAGGATTCGACAGTTCCAGGTGTAAAAATAATATTAGGAAGCTGAAAACAGTTAAACTGTCAGAAAAAGGCAATTTAAATTACTATTGTTATTACTCACTTTATCTCGGACACGAGAAAAACATACTTTCGATCTTCTGTATGTTCAACAAATGGAAAATTTACAATAAAGATGAGTTTGAATGATCTTCTATTTTCTCCCTTTGCAATTAAGTTTCCTTTGATGGAAAATAATGAATACATTTAAAGACGCTCATCAACAAAGGTTTCAGACTTTTATTGAATTACCTGTTTGAGTTCATTCACGCAGCATCGAATGTCTGCGCAGGTGAAACCCGCTGAGCTCCCACACCGTGTTGGTGTCAGGAAAGCCTTCTCCAAGTCCACAAAGCACATGTAGACTGGTTGGGGGAACTCCCAGGACCCCTCCAGTAGCCTTAAGAGGGTAAAGAGCTGGTCCACGGTTGCACAAGCAGGATGGATCCACACAGCTGGTCTTGAATCTGAAGTCTGACCCGCGGTCAGAGCCTCCTGACATAACACTTTTTGGACTGGCAGTCTACCTTTTTGAAAATGGGCACCACCACCCCGGTCTGCCGGGCCATGGGAACTGTTCCCGACCCCCATGCGACATTGAAAAGGCGTGTCAGCCGAGACAGCCCAACAATGTCCAGCTCCTTCAGCATCTCAGGGAGGAGCTCCTCCACCAGGCGCCTTGCTACAGGAGCGATTCGTCACACCTTGAAACCTGTGCCAGGGATACGGGTGAGACAAGTCTGTACTTGGCAAACTTGGTAGTAATTAAATGCTTTGAGCTGACAAGTACAGACAAGCACGCATCGTGAGAAACCGCCAAAGTGCAGAAAGGATCACCAGACGTTGACACACGGCTGCTGGCTCGCTGGGCGAAGCAACTTTAGACGAACTTCCTGAAAGCAAGACCGATAACGATGGCTTCAGACGATGCTTTTAAAGTGAGTACTTTGTTTGGCGTTCCGTTGTGTCGGTTTACGGCGTTATTGATTTTGTTTACTACTTGAACGGACTTGACTACATTCGTCGTAAATGTGTCGTGACCGTGTTCACGCCTGTTTCAGGTGTCCTCCCTGAAGGGGAAAGTGGCCCTAATCACGGGGGCGAGCTCGGGCATCGGCGCGGGCACGAGCGTCCTGTTCGCCCGCCTCGGAGCCCTGTTGGCGCTGAGCGGCCGCAACGTGGACAACCTGAAGAAGGTCGCGAAGCAGTGCACCGACGGGGGCGCCGCCGAGGTAACCCACGCTCAAGTCCTTTGTGGAACAAAAAAGGAGTGGAAAGAAATTTGTATAATTTGCTTGATTGAGTTTCAGAAACCTCAACCTAGTTAACAACCTCTTTATTTATTACATGAATCTCTTGAGCTTCATTTGACCATTTTTTAAAATAAAAATCGAGAGGGTAAGGACAAAGAAAAGGTCCAGAGCTTAACAAGGTAACCAAGAGACGAGACACTAATTGGATGATAGACCCTTGTTTTTGTGTATTTTACAGCTGATCTATTAACAAAGTGTGTAAATAGGATTTTGAAACTCTTTAAAAAAATGCCTGAAAGTTCCGAAAATATTAATTGTGTGTTAGCCATTGCTGGTTCCTGGAGACCTGACCGACGAAGACACCGTGAGGAAGACTGTGGAGCAAACTGTGGCTCACTTCGGCCGACTGGATGTCCTCGTGAACAACGCTGGTATTCTGGCCATGGGCAGCATCGAGACCACGGACCTGGCTCAGTACGACCGCATCATGAACACGAACGTCAGGTACAGTTTTAAATCCGGTTATTTAGTATTCATGTATCACGACTTGACGGGGAGCCACGGAAAATTGGACTCAATTGCAGACTGCAGAAATGAGTTAGATTCAAAACGCAAATAACATTCTTTACTGGGCAACATTTAGAAACAATGAGGGCGGAGTCAGCAATCACACAGGAGGGCGGCACACAAGGAGGGAGGAGTCTGAAACGAGAGAACACGACAGAAACAGACAGTGAACACTGAACTACCCAGAGGGTCTGAGTGTAACATCATGTATATAATTCTTCATTTCAGTGAGAATCTCCCCTAACTTGTGTGTTTCATTTCCCCAGAACCGTGTACCACCTGACTCACCTGTGTGTGCCACACCTGATCAAGACCAAAGGGTCCATTGTCAACGTATCCAGTGTGAATTCACAGAGAGCGGTGGGTGATCCGGGGGCCGCGCATTCACACCTCCACCCGCTGCACCTCTGTGTGTCAAGTCATTTTCAGTTTATTTGAAATAGCCCAATATCACAAATGACAAATTTGCCTCAGAGGGCTTTACAATATGGACACGTACAACATCCCTGACCCAACATGCAACAGAGGAGGATCCCGGATGGACAGAAGCAATAGATATCATGTGTAGAAGGAACAGCGTTATGAATGAATATGACAGAAATGTATGAATAGTTGGTAGTAGGCATGTCACACAATGCTCACAGCCCTAAACCAACACTGCTCCCTCTCTGTAGTTCACCGGTGTGCTGGCCTACTGCATGTCGAAGTCCGCCATTGACCACTTCACACGTTGTACAGCGCTTGGTGAGGGAGACATTTTTCTCTCTCCTTCTATTATGTTTAGCGTTGTCAAAGTTCTCCATCAATATTTTTTTTTCCATTTTCTTCCATTTTTCTTTTCAGAGTTGGCACCGAAGCAAGTCAGAGTGAACTGTGTCCGGTAATGTTTGAAAAAAAAAGTCAAACATCATGTGTTGTGTCGAGTAATTGTGTTGTGTCGAGTAATAGCTGGCACCAAAGCAAGTCAGAGTGAACTCTGTCTGGTGAGGAGATTTATTAAAACATCATGAGTTGTGTTAAGTAATTGACCTCTTTCATATTTTGGATATCTCCAATTAGCCGATTTAGAAAGCGTTGATATCAGTTGTTCCTGTTGGGAATGAAAGTGTTTTGTATCCCTGCTCCTGCTGCACCTCCACAGCCCCGCAGTGATCATCACAGAGGTCCACAAGAGAGCCGGAATGGATGAGGACCAGTACGCCCAGGTAGCGCCTCACGTCCAATACGAGCACATGCGTTCCCTCAGAGGTCCTGTCACGTCCGAGTGTCTCAGAGCACAGCAGACGATGTAGTTTAAGCTATTTTCAATTATATCTGTTGATCTTTTTCTTTCCACCACCCAGTTTCTTGCCGACTGTAAGCATACCCACGCCCTCGGTCGACCAGGGGAGGTGGACGAAGTAGCCCAGAGCATCGCCTTCCTGGCGTCCGACGCAGCCAGCTTCATCACCGGGGTCAACCTGCCCGTCGACGGGGGCCGCGACGTCATGTGCCCGATTTGACATTGTGCATATTAAGATGTCAGCAGTCTGCTAATATAGGTCTGTGGTGGCTTGGGCGTAGTTAGGCTCAGCTGTGGAGGGGTGTGGGGGAGTGGCTCAGGGAACAGGTGCTGAGAAGAGGCCTAATTGGCCTCAGCTGTAGGTAATCAGGGTGATTGTGTCTATTTGACTTTTTTAGTTTTTAGCTAGCTGACATGAATATGAGGATGCTAAAACAGTTTGAATGCTTCATTATTTGTTCTCATTTTGTTATTGAGTTTTCTTTGAGAAACAAATAAAATGAAAGCTGCTTATAAACAAAGGCTTCAGACTTTTTTTATTGAATGACCTGTTCCGAGTCGTGAGACTTCATTCACGCAGCTTAAACATGTAAAACACACTGAGCTCCTGTACCGCGTCGTTGTAATAAATCCTCTGAGTTTTTAGGTGGGCGGGACCAATCGCCGCTGACGCACCTTTCTGAGTGACGGATGCGTGAACAGCAAATAATACAGACAGTAATGTCCTAAAATACAGCTGATCGTCTCGGACAGATTAATTGGAGAAAAAAACAATAGAGCGTAGAATCCGTAACGCTCTGAATGACAGAATTTAAATAAAAATTTAAATAGAATCCACTGTAGATATTAAAGGCTGAATAATTACATTTACAGTTTGACGGATAACAAGAACTTAACTTATATAGTGTCAGACAGAACAAAGAATATTTAAAATGTTAAAATACCTTGAAAATATAATTTAATGAATGTGGCCTGCGTGTATATTTGACAATCTTCCCCTTTTTTTCTCTCCTTTCCTTACTTTTTTCTACCAGCAAAGCACAGACTTAGCTTTGCCCAGAGTTTATCAACCTCCATGTCAGGCGTCACCTCCGTGTCACGTCTCTGCGTCACCTCCGTGTCACGTGTTTTTGATGAGCGGTGCGGTACGAGGTAGCATCTTGACACACTGTTCTCGGCTCACTGTGGAGGGGCTTCCCGTGCATTGACACCCGGAAAGCAGCACGCAGCAGGTGATTGAGTGAAGTTACCTGGTATAAAGACGGGGGGGGGGTCACTTACCTGGAGACTGTGTGTCTGAGGCATACCTGAATGAGTGATGTGATGCTTCTAATCTATATATATATGTAAAATATATACATGTATATATGTATATATATATATATATATATATATATATATATATATATATATATATATATATATTAAAAAAATGCCTTAAGGCTGTGGAAAAATAACTATTGCACTTTATATTACAATATACAGCACATATACATGTATAAATAATACTTGAACATTAAAATTGGAATTATTGCATTTGCAGATGTCACCGTCCCATATTTCTGTACAGATCGCTCCTCTTTTCTTTTTTTTGTGCTAAACTGGGTCACAGCCCGTGAAGAAAATATGATACAACATAGGGTGGGACGTTCATATTACTGCCTTCCGAAAAAGGAGCATTCGGGTCTTGTGTCACACAAAGGAGTCTCTGATAATGACAAAAAGAAGAAGAAGCTTATTATTGTTTTCCATAGTCTGTTTAGTGCGGGAAGTCTTTTCTCTGCATTTTTTTCAACGGGCCTTCTTTCTCCGGTGCCGCCCCCCTCGGCCCCTCCTGTCTCCTGTTTCTGCAGTCCGAGCATATTTCAGGGGTCTGTTGTTCTGGATACCACAGAAGCATCAGTCGTCCCCACCTTCCCCCTCTACGCCGAGTACTCCCGGGGCCCCTCCGCAGGGGGTCCTACAGGAAGCACACGGGTCCGACCTCGAGGTGGAAGCGTGCGGCACGTTCTCTGGTCGGCAGGTTGTACACGTCCACGATGGGGAGTAAGTTGGGGTCCTGGGTCTGGAAGATGAAGTGGGTCTGGTGCCAGCGGCCATCTTTGATCTGGAAGGGAAGGTGGCGTTAGGTCACGGGGGGGATGTGGCAACGGGGCTAGTTATTCAACAACGCAACATTGTTCTTTAAAGCGTGGGCGTGAGCAGCGGCGCTTACCCAGCAGTCGTCCTGGGGGATGCGTGGCTCCAGGAGGTCGCCGGCCTGGATCACCTCCCCCGTCCAGGCCTTAAAGCTCAGAGCCTTGGACGACGGCTGCAGGGAGGGTCCCGCCGCCCACACGGGGGTGTTGAGGCAGTGGACGGTGATGTGCTGCACGGACTCGGTGCTCAACAGGTGGATGAAGTTCATCTGGATGCGACCCACTCCCGTCTCCAACTGTATAAAGCAAGACGTTGTTTCTGCGACTCAGATAACCCAAATTTAGATTAAAAAAGGCCGTTTTTTAAATGACACAATTCCTATAAGAGTTCCTGATGCAAACAATAACTGGAGTTTTGCTATATGAGTATGAGACAAAAGTAGATGGTAATTAATTAGAGTTCCTCACATATGGATCACAGGTCTGTCCTGATTATTTTGGTTACAGTCGACGCAGACATGGAGTCTGTCTGTGATCTTCAGGATTTTTAATTGGATAAATGTTACCTTAAGAGAAACTCCAAAACATTTCCATCCTCGATGTTTACCTGCCAACGGGGAAGCCTTAAGATTCATTACAAGATTTCTTGTTTCTACGGTTTATAGTTTAAGGGAAGAAAAGGCATAACAATCTCCGCTGAAGGCATCTCGTCTTTGTCTTAAGGCGTTTGTGAGTTTACGTTACACGGAGGTTTCTTTCGATGACCAACTATGGAGGAGATCCGAACCTGGGATACTGAGATGGGTTTCAGGCACGTCTGTCCACCGGCAGTGAAGTTGCACATCACCTCAATGGTGTCGGCGGCACAGCCGAGGTTTGGATCGATCCAGTAAGTGCCTGTCAGAGGAGGAGGAGGAAGATGAGGAAGAGGAGGGCCTCACATAACAAGACCACAATGGGATGTACAGTCAGATCCATAAATATTTGAACATTGAAACCATTTTCATCATTTTGGCTCTGTACACCACCACAATGGATTTTGAATGAAACGATCACGATGTGCTTTAAGAGCAGCCTTTCAGCTTTAATGTGAGGGTGTTTACCTCCACATCAGGTGAACGGTGTAGGAGTTATAACACATTTTACCCCAAATAATTGGACAAACTAACATAATCATCAATGTAATTGTCAATTTTAATACTTGGAACCAGAGACATCGCCAGACGCTGGGTTTCATGCCTGGTGACGCTCTGCAGGCCTCACTGCCACCAGCTTCACTTCCTGATGCTTTTTGGGTTATTTCCCCTTCAGTTTGGTCTTCAGCAAGTGAAATCCAGCTCCATTGGATTGAGGGCAGGTGATTGCCTTGGCCATCGCAGAACATTCCACTGCTTTGGCTTAAAAAGCTCTTTGGTTGCTTTTGCTCAAATTGCTTTTGCAAGAATTTGCAACCAAGTATTAAAATTGACAATTACATTGATGGTTATGTTAGTTTGTCCAATTACTTTTGGTCCAAGGAGGGTCCACGTATAACATGTGTTGTGAGCACGGTGGCTCAGTGGTTAGCACTGTCACCTCACAGCAAGAAGGTCCTGGGTTCGTATCCCGGTCCTTTCTGTGTGGAGTTTGCATGTTCTCCCCGTGCCTGCGTGGGTTTCCTCCGGGTACTCCGGTTTCCCCACCATCATAAAGACATGCACACAGTTTTCAACCCGGTTCGTATGGATGTGAATGAATGTTGGTGGTGGTCGGAGGGGCCGTAGACGCAGATTGGCTGCCTCGCTTCTGTCAGTCTGCCCCAGGGCAGCTGTGGCTACTGATGTAGCTCACCACCACCGGGTTGACTGTGTGTGTGTGTATGACTGGACTCTGGACTCTGTAAGCGACTTTGGGTACTTAGAAAAGCGCTATATAAATCGAAATCGAAATCATTATGTTGTAACTCCTACACCGTTCACCTGATGTGGAGGTAAACACCCTCACATTAAAGCTGAAAGGCTGCTCTTAAAGCACATCATGATCGTTTCATTCAAAATCCATGGTGGTGGTGTACAGAGCCAAAATGATGACATTTTTGTCAATGTCCAAATATTGATGGACCTGACTATATGTGGAGTCACCGAGCAGTTCACGCGTGGGCCTCACCGTCGTAGTTCCTCTGCTCACAGCTCTGGAGGTCCCGGCAGACCCGAGCCGGGTTGTCCCGGGTCCCCAGCGGGTTCTTCAGTCTCTGGATCATTGTGCTGAGATGCTGCAAGGTCTTGAAGATCTCCGTGCCCTGGTCCAGCATGAGCATGTCCATGCCCGGAGAGTTGTGCTTCGGACAGAGAGAATGCCCGTGGTAGAATTGTAATTTCTCTCTCTATATATATATATATGTATTTTATTTTTTAGACTACCCCTGAACTCACCTCGGGCTTCAGGGTGGCGTGGGAGTCCATGAGGACTTGGAAAGCGGCATCAAGAGCCTCGTTATTCTGCCGGAGGAGACAACAACGGCGTGACGAGACTCTTTAGGAACGGTGATGACGTACCGGGAAGGTTACGTGACATTTGAGTAGCACACCACACTTTAAACATCTTTTTTTATGAAACACTAAATTACAGCTTTCCAATCATTTTATGACGTTCTATTTGGACTTTGAAAAGACATTTTAAGAGACAGACTTTTGACTTGTTATGGCTTATGTGAAGGAAATTATCACATTTAAGGTTTGTGAATAGTTTTGTAATCTTTAAAAGACAAATGTCTATAGTTTTTAGACAAGAGACATTAATGAGTTGACATTTAATAAAGTATGACTATATGATGTCATATGCCAACCGTACGATGACTTTTTAAGATATTTCATACATGATTGATATTGATGAATATGATGACATGTGGTAATGACATTTTCATGACATGCATTATGACATGCAATACTATACATTCTTAGTTTTGTATGACCTACCAAACATAATGGTTCTTTTTTACTTTTCAGTTTGAACTTTAATGACATTAAAGAGAAACATACTTACAAGTAAGTGGGAGGAAGTAGGAAGACCCTGGAAAGAGAGAAGCCTGTAGTGAATGCAGCGCATATAATTTGTATATATATTGTGTTTGCAATTCTCTAGAAGCATTCATTGCATCTTATTCTCCACTGTTACTGGTGGATTCTGCCATTCTCATCGAATATGCAGATTTGCACACAAAACAATCATGAATGCACAGGAAATGAGGCGCGAGCGGACAGGAAATGAAGCGTGTCGAATGCAGCTGAGGAGAACCGCTGGCTAACATCTGTTCGAATCGGACCGCAGCTCCCTGTTTGACTGGGGGGGGGGTTCCAGCAGATGAGATAATGCACACACAGCTGAGTACTTAACATTTTTTCCAATGCAATTTTATGGATTTGAATTATGAAAAAAAAATACCATTAGCATTATTATTTAACACTAGTCTGCTCTGTGCTCTCAAGCCCCTACGCGTGAATTAACAGGGTCTGAAATGTGCTTTCCATCTCGATTTATTTTTATTTGTACATTTTTTTTTTTTATTTGTTAAATGACTGAGGAACCAACTGTTAGCCGAGCTTCGGGGGATTTTCACATTAATGCGAAATCTAAAAAAGCTCACCGGTGGTCCAGGAGGTCCGCGGGGGCCGAGGAATCCCTAAAAAAAGAAGAAGTGCAACATCACATCAGCTGTGACAACATTCAGAAGTCTGCCTTTCAGCGGAATAAGATGATGAAGTAGTTGATTGATTTCATCTGGCGGTGAGCGGGACCACCGGCCCGCGTGAAGAATAATGATGTCGCCGCACGGCGGGGATAATTACTCACCCTGGGTCCTTGCAACCCCTGGAAGACACACAAGAGGAAAAGTCATCAATATTCACAAGTGGACAATCCCACAATAACAGAAAGAGTTTGAGGGCGCATGAAATATGATTCTATCGTGCACATGTAGTCTTCGCCGTCATCCAACGGTAAAAAACGTTGAATGATTTGCCCTTTTGATCCTCTATAAGTCCACAACCTGCAAATCCGGATTCCAGACAGCGAGCTCCAACACGAATGGGAGAATGTAAACACGCCTCCGTACGAGCGCAACAACAAACCTCTTAAAAAAGCTTAAGACGAACACCCGGCCAACATTCATCACCCTCGACAAGGATATTCCGCGGCAGCGGCGCGTCAGCCCGCGAGTGTAAAGAACAAAACAAGTGGTAGGAAATGAAAAGTGCCCGAGGCCGAGCGGCACGCCGGCTCCATGCTAAGTATCCACAAAAAAAAGATTCATCAGAAACATCCACCACGCACCGTCTCCCCCCGACTTCCTTTGTCCCCCTCGGGTCCCTGATGGAGAGAAAGGAGACAGAGGATCACTCCGTCACTGCCACGAAGAGAGAAGTCACGCAAACGGGGATGAGGTGTGAGATACGTACGGGGTGACCGCTGGGGCCGGTGATGCCGGCGGGGCCCACGGCTCCCTCCATACCCTGGGAAGAGAGAGGCAGGTTGGTGACCGGCGACACGTATGATGGAGGAGCTGGTGGGAGCGCGGTGTGTGTGTGTGTGTTTTATTTTATAGCTTTTTTGTGAGAGAGAGAGTTCGGTACACAGAGTTATACCGGACCGCTAATCTTCAACCTCACCAGCAGACCGCGCGGCCCTTTTGGTCCCTGTATCCCCGCGGGGCCGACGTCTCCCAGGGGCCCCTAGAAAGACACATATAGTATTTATAGTGTTTAACTGGCAGATGAGATATGGACGCGTTTTAAAGGTTAAACCCATATTGAATATTCAGTGACCTTTCATGACCTCTACTGACAAGAAGCAAGATTTTGTAACATTGACATTCACCTGCTGCTCCTCTAACGCAGTGGTTCTCAAATGGGGGCACGTGGACCCCTGGGGGTACGTGGAGGCACTCCGGGGGCTATGTGAGATTTTACTAAATACAGAAAGTATTCAGACCCCTATAATGGGATATTTCAGTTTTTCTTTTTAATAAATTTGCAAAAAGATGGGGTACTGGGTAAAGATGAATGAGAAATAAAATACACTTTTTTGATTTAGCAAATGGCTTGCAATGAAACAGAGTGAACATTTGAAAGGGGTCTGAATACTTTCCCTACCCACTGTATATTTAAAATTAGTATCCATTAAAGAGACTAGACTACTGGCGTATTAATGCTATGAATGCACCGTTCTGTTCGTGCTGTACATTTTAAAGGATTTAACATTTTCACAGACCACTGCAAACAGCTTCCTCACCACTTAACGATGCGCGTGCCACCAGTTTTTAATCGACTCCACTAAAGCTGTAAAAATCAAATGGCTTGCAGCGAAAGAGCTTTTCTCACAACGGCGCCGTAACAAAATTAAAACGTATCTTATGTTTTGATTAATGTAATTACTCCATGCGGAAAAGTTTTTATAAGAAACTCGGGAAAACAATTTTAATCTCTTTTCAAGAATATGACCGATATTGTTGAGTCAACGACCATTTTACTCGACATCGCTCTAAAAGATGCTTTGTTTCAGAGCGCTGCACTTTTTGTCTGACGACTTAGCGCCAATTACCCACAACTCATTGCTCCCGAGTTAGAGCGATTACAATAAACTCCAGCGAACACGAACGCGAAGCTCATCTGCTTCGCACTCCCGTTCAACTCCCACAGTAGCAGAATATCCCCAAATCACCCGAGGGCTGAAATGAAAGAGCGAGACTCTAGGAAAAGCCTGCTCTGTTTTCTTCAGCTGGCAGTAATAATCTATAGAGCGGCGGCGCCGGCGCTGTAAGTAAAGCAGACTTATGGCGGAGCAGATGTCATCCCGGGGCATGTTACAGTAATACATAACAGCCTTCATATCAATTTTTCACTGAAGACAAGGTAATGTAATATAGCTTTCAGACAATTTTCTAAAAAAAAGAAGCTCAAACTTCACAAAAAGTACTAGAAAAGTAAATGTGAGTTATTTACCCAGAACATTGTTTTTTGTGTCAGATCCGCATCTGGAACATTAAAACTCGACATGACTGATTGATCCCCGAGTTCATCATTTGGGTTTTAGAGTGGAGCTCAATGGGTGTGACATACCTTCGGCCCAAAGAGACCCAACAGCCCTGGGAATCCCTGATCCCCGATATCCCCCTGGTAGACAAGAAATGAGAGAGTCATTACTGGGGGCCGGATTGGTGTTTTTAGAGAAATGCAAATATAGATGCAGGGTGATGTATACAAATGTACAAGTAAAACATCTTTGGATGTATATGTATGTGTGTGTATGTGTGTATGTATGTATGTATATATGCATGGATGGATGGATATATATATATATATATATATATATATATATATATATATATATATGTGTATATGTGTGTGTGTGTGTATGTGTGTATGTATGTATATATCATCATTATATATCATTGTATGTATGCATACATATATATATATATATATATATATATATATATATATATATGTGTATCATTTTGCCCTGTTTTATACATTTTGTTTAATGTTTACATCAGATTTTTTTTTTATGTCCATGTATCTAAACGAATAAAAATGTAAGTATACAAATTAATTTGTGTCATTTATACATGAATATACTGTATACATTTGGTAATGGAAATTTGGTTTAAAGTCATGGAAAGGTCATAGAAAGGTCCTGGAAATCTATTAGTCAACATGTGTATGAATCCTGTTTTAGGAAAAGAAAATCTAAAAGGTGTTTTCACAAATCCGGTGTCTCACCGGTTGCCCTTCAGGTCCGTGCTGTCCTCGGTTTCCGGGCAACCCCATCCCGCCAACGGAGCCTTTTTTCCCCGAAGTGCCAGTTTGGCCCAGAAGACCCCGCTCACCCTAGAAGAAGAAAAAACACACATAAACACGTTGACATCCTCCCACATGACCCCAAGTGACCTCTAAACAGACACCGGACCACCCAGTACAACCCGTAGTGCAGCGACCGGCTCATGATCCCTCACTGGCTTCCCACCATGCTTATTAATGCAAGTAATACGCACCACTGGGCACTGCCCCTTGAAGTAAGTGGAGAACGTTTCATTATTACAAGTTGCAGCATAACCAAACTAACTTTTATCTCATAAGCAACTGGACCAAAATTCAATTCATGTCCGCAACGTGGATCACCAACATACACAACCGTTCAAAAGTTTGTGGTCACTTAGAAAAAGGAAAACAAATGTAGAAATGTCCTTATTTTTCAAAGAATAACACCTTTTTTTTTTCAATGAAGATAACTTTAAATTAATCAGAAATGCACTCTATACATTGTTAATGTTATTCGAGGTGGAAACATCTGGTTTTAAATGAAATCTCTACATCGGTGTATGGAGGCCCATCTCCATTGTTCTAATGGTACATTGTGTTATCGCCTTAGAAGACTAATGGAGGGTTAGAAAACCCTTTTAATGTTAGCACAGCTGAAAACAGTTGTGCTGGTGAGAGAAGCTATGAAGCCTTCTTTTGAGCTTAAAGTTTGAAGAACAAAATTAATATTCAAATAAAAATCATAATTTCTAACCTTGTCAATATCTTGACTATATGTTCTATTCATTTTGCAATTCATTTGATGAATACAAGTTTGAGTATTCATGGAAAACACAAATTTCTCTGGGTGACTGCAAACTTTTGAACGGTAGTGTATGACCACATCATAATGCAACTTTATTCCCTAACCATGTGCAATTGAGGGGGAAAAAACAAAATGCTAACAAATAAAGCCTCTTTGTGTTTCTCACTGTTCTGCATTATATGTAACTTTAATGTTACGTTGGCCATGATACCTACGAATTTGCCAACTCATTATTATTTGCGACACCTTTCTGCAATTATTGCTGTAAAAATAAAGTCTAGATTTATGGCGTTGGCGGTTATAAAAACAGCACAGTGGCGCCAATGAAGTCAACTCAGGCACATTACAGCAGAGTTGGCAATATCCACTTGATATTGGCAATTTAAATTACCTGTATTGTGATCTATAAAAAAACTTGAGCTTGGACATGAAGTTCTTTGTGGATACGAGCAAGACTTTGCACAATAAGCTCAAGCAACTAAAATGAAGAAAAGAAAAAAGTACAAACTGTCCTCCCATCACTTCCTACCTTCGGCCCAAAGGAGCCTTGACTTCCTGGAAGTCCCGTCTCACCAGCTGTGGCCGGCTGGCCCGGTTTCCCAGGTAAACCCACTTCGCCATCTTCTCCTTGCTCGCCCTTGACACAGAAGAAGAGTCAAGGATTCAAGGAAAAATAAAGGTATGATCAAATATTGCTAGAATTTTTTTCTTCTTTCTTTTCATTAATTGAAAAGGTGAACCACTGACTTCTTGATCCAATGTGAGGTCAAAGGTCAGAAATGTTGTACGTGTACAGATTGTAAAGCCCTCTGAGGCAAATTCATAAATTGTGATATTGGGCTAGATCAATTAAACTGAATTGAATTGACTGTCCTAACCGTGACTCCTTTAGTCCCATCGGTACCAGGCAGTCCGTCTATGCCGGACTGGCCCTCGAGTCCCTCCCTGCCCACGACCCCCCGCGGGCCGAGAGGACCCTCCGGACCCTTAGAAGGACAATTGTAAAAAATGCTCAAGTCAAAGCTTTGCATCGGGTGTAAATAACAACATTTGTACCTCCATTGTGAGTCATGAATAATTATTAATCCAACTCACTGGTGGTCCTTTGGTCCCAGGTGCACCGCTCGCCCCTGATTTTCCTTTCTGACCCTGGAGAATAAAGAGTTCTTACATGGCAGTATATATCGTCCACTAATATTGCAATAAAGTGTTTACAAATTTGACAAAACCATGCCACTATATGTTGTGTCCTTACTTGGTCACCTTTAGATCCTCTCAGGCCCAGTTGTCCTTTTGGCCCGGGGTGTCCCTAAAAAATGATCGAAGTTGTATTACATTGATGGTGTTTGTACACAGTGTCTATAAATCTTGTATGTTTTTAAGGAAGTATAAATAAGATACTTACAGGAAGGCCTGAGGCGCCCGCTTCACCTCTCTTTCCATCGATGCCTATTTGACCCTGAAGCACATCACGTTCAACACGTCAATGTACCGTCAATAACAACTTGTCCCTTTATATTTGTGTTTTCTTTTCTTCTTCTTTTCGCTCACAATGTGTCCGTTGTCACCCGGTTCTCCTCTCTCTCCTCTGTTTCCAGGAGGACCCTGTTTGGTTCATCATGTGTAAGAAAACTTTATTAATCCCCAGTGGGGAAACTCATTTGCATACAGACAAAAAATAGACACAACAAATGGAAACACACCGCAAGAAACAAACAACACCAGAAGATGCCCCTTAAAACGTGACCATCAGAAAGATGCAAACAAATACTTATTATTAAATTAAATAATAATTTGAAAAAACTAAAGGTGCTTATTAAAAAAACAAACTGCTGCTGGAAGGAAAGACGTTCTCAGTAGCTCGCCGGAATACCGGGGCATCCTAAGTAACAGCTTCCGGGCCGTTACCCGTGGGTTTCCCCCAAAAGCTCCAAGGATCAGCCACGAACCAAGAGGTTCCATTTGATAACATATTGTATTTGCCGACACACAACACACAGCCGACCGCAAGCCTGCGCCTCTGCTCACTTTCCTTTTCCTCTCCATTCTCAACTCAGAGCTTTTATCAGGCCGGCGTCGGCTGATGACTGATTACCAACATTAACAAGCAGCCAGCAGCCGAGGCCAAAAGGGAGACAGCTGCCACACTCACTAAAGACCTTCTCAGTCGCTCGGTGGACCACCGAGGCATCCTAAAGGTGCGCCCACACCAAAAGCGACGTGATTTGTCGCGTCGCCCGAAACTTGTGTGTTTACTCGCTCGACCATTTGCCATGTTCACGCCATAAGCGTCGCGGAGCTCCGCAAGGGGCGGGGCTTATCTGTGTCTCGTCTCCGTAAAGACCGTTATCATTTCCTTCATCTACCACGGAATAACTAACCACTAGTTCTGCGTTATACTTCTTGAGGACATCTCACAAACGTCTGAACATCTAACGCCCTTGTGTTTGGGTTCATGACATCACCCGTAGGCTCACACAGCTCGGTCACTTTGACCAGAACTGTTAGGTCCGAAAGACTTCCGCTTCCAGCGCTACGAGAGCGGAACAACTAAACGCTGTTATGGTGTTCATAACATTATCATCTTCCTTGTTCTGATTCAAGAGCAGCGGGACAGCGATGACGCACGGAGCAACTCAAGAGCTGATTGGCCCGAGTGGCGAAATAATTGTCTCAAAGTTGTCACTAATGGTGACAATTGCGCCGCTCAAAACGAGCCGCTGTAAATGCGTCGCCCACATTGCGGTGCACCAAACGCGGCACCTGGAAAATGTCCCGTTTATTGCAGCCACGCGCCTCTGTACGTTTCATGGGATTCGCTTGCGCGAAAAAATCGCATCGCTTCTGGTGTGAAAGTACCATTAGTCTCACTAAAGACCTTCTCCGTCGCTCGGTGGACCACTGAGGCATCCTAAGTCGCTCGGTGAATGAACTTCGGAGCTCATCAAAAACACGGTGTAGTGGATGAGCCTCAAAAGAAACGGTTGTTTTAAGCGTGGCCCTTGTCCTCTTTTGTAGGCTGACCTCAATTTAATGAAACAATGCAGACCACCACTCGCAGTAAAAAACAAAAAACAGGAAGATGTATAAGAAACTCACTGTGCCACCTCGGGGACCTGCCGGGCCTTCCACCTTGCTGTCGTCTCCCTGCTCCCCCTGAGCAACAAATACATAAATACATGGGTACAGACGCACAACCACGATCAATGGAAACCTGGTGATTTGTGTAAAAATCAATAGGCGTTTCTTTTTTAAAGACAGAACAACAATAGTAAACACATCGCCCCGCTGTCTTTACATGAATGGCAAATCACTACATGCAGCATTACACTCATACGATCCCATTTTCACTGGATCGGACACCAACCTCTGTTTCGGGGTTTAAAAAAATATCTTTTTACACAGGATTCATCAAACAATAACCCACAGATTTGCGCGTGATTTTGTAATAGTCACGTGTGGCGCATATGTGTCATGGGAAATAAATAAACTTGGAGGCCCATCAGGCATCTAGAAGCATGAAAATAATTAGTGATGACCGCGGAGCGGGGGGCAAGCACAGCTGACACTTAAAGGGAGGAAACAATGAAAACAAGTGCAACGGCGCGAGTGCATTTGATAAACAATGCAGCTGCATGAACAATGCAGATGTGTATTTATTTGTGCCGGGGTCACTTGTCTCTCACTCGATTGCCAGTCGTACAGTTTTCGGCGTGACGGCTCGGTGATAATTTAATTAGAAAGCAAAGCACAGACTTTAGTTTGTGGATATTGGCATAGAGAAAGTAACAAATACTAGCATCCAGATGGCTCCTGCCCAGGGACTTAAAACAATAAAAATATGCTAATGAGCGTCTCACTAGACTGTAGTGTGGGTGTGTGTGTTCTATTCTGTGCTGCTCCTGTCAAATAAACACAAATTATGGCACTAATATCCCTAAAACCATGAGCGGACCAGGTGCTCGGCTAATTATATACATTTTGACGGCACCGAGCTAATTGGGCGTGTCCAAGTTCATATCATTGATCCTATTAGGGATGACTTTAGGAATAATGCAAGGACAAAGACAGACAGGGAAAGCACTAATTAGGGACACACCAATGACATTTTTTATTTTATTTAAAGCTGACCACTAAAGGACAACCAGCCGAATGTTGTGAAGTCATGCAGAGCTCATGAGACATCATCCAAGTGCAGACGGCTATTAGAGGCGGTAAGTATATCTGTGGTTGTGTACCTTTTCACCTTTTGGCCCAGGCGGTCCGAGGGGGCCCTGGGGTCCCATGTGACCCTAGACAACAAGAAAAAAAACGTTTTGTGATCTTTCACCTCCATCACGCCACAATTTACTGTGTGAAATATAACGCTGTGTAAGGTTGAGAAAAAACACAGAGAAAAACATTTCTGTGAACTGATTGAGCAACAGTGTCATCAATCAACACTCTCATCCTTTGTTGCCACAGAGATAACAATCTGAGTCCCGCTGCTGTTATACGTGTCAAAGGTTTGATTGTGCTCTGACATGATCGATTTCGCATCACCAATCTCATACAGAATAAACATTACGTGCGCACACAGATGATCACCACCTTCCCCCATTGTATTTGGTTTTATCTCTCTTGCACAAGAGGTAAACAATATACTTGTTGTTAAAAAAATCCACTGTAAATGAAAAGCTTAATATAATAATAGATAAAATAAATAAAATAAATAAAATATTATTCTGGTGTGGTTGGGTAGAGGAGAGGTACATTTAGCTAAAAATCTACTTTTTAGCTATTACATTTTTTCCTTGTATGATCTGTGTGGCCCCCATAGTACACGACACATGTTGGTTTGGTGTCTCCTTTCTGCCCCCTAGTGGTCAACTTTAAGACATTAAAATCCACAATGTCTTCTTTTTTTACATCCTAGTTTACGCAGAATCATGAGAAATGAAAGATGATAGACTTAATAAAATGTAGTCCACCAAAACAGTTATTCAGAGTATAGAAGTGCTTCAAATTTCGAAAAATGCAGGAATGAAAAAAGGTATTTAAATTGTCCTGTGTGATCCATGAATCATATTTTTTCTTTCTAACACCGTTGGCATGAAGGTGTAAAGCATTATGAAGGCTGAACTTATCATAAAGATGTCCTCCACTTAAAATACATTATAAACATTGTAATAAGCTTTCATGCATAGCTTTATAAAAAATATCATAAATAGTTTTATAAAAGGTTTTATGAAGTCACATGGATGCATTCTAATGTCTTATGAATGGCAGTATAATATATTATAGACATGACATTCATATAAAGTGAGACCACAGTTTTCTTTCAATGCAACACCTGGCTTCAATTTAAAGGGTTCGTAATGATATTTGTGACCTTTTCTAGATTCAAGACTTCAAAGGTTCGGAGCTGCAGAAGCAAACTATAACATCCCGAATTATTGCATCACTCTTCTTACCTCGTAACCTGATATGCCGGGGTCTCCTTGTTGGCCCATTCTCCCTGGAGCACCCTGGGCAAATACATACAGTATGTAATATTTATATTTATATTGGCACGTGCACAGACATCTTGGGGGGCAGGTGCTCAAACCCCAAAAAAGGGCACCCAATGCCAAAAACTAATTCTGACAGAGTTAAAGCATAAGCAGCAATATGACCTGCGTTTCCTCTGGGCAGCATCAGACCGCTAGCTTACATTTCCTTTATGAATAAAGATGAATTATTATATAGCAACAATTCTGATTGGCTAATGCAGTGGTTCCTAAAGTGGGGGTCGCGGTGGTACTACAGGGGGGTCGCGGCTTCATCACCAACCCACACACACAGACGCACACATACACCGGTAAAACAATATAAAATAACCGACGTGACATGCACTGTGTTCCAACCACGCCACCAGAGTGGCTCATGTCACAGACCGACTTTGGCAGAACCAGCGAGAGCGAGAGAGCGAGAGAGCGTGAGGGAGAGAGAGAGTGAGGGAGCGCGAACGAGAGAGAGACACACAGCGACACAGAGCGAGAAAGATACGGAGCGACAGAGAAAGATAAAGATAAGAGAAGGAAGTATGTACAAAGATGGACAGATTTGTGACTGGTCTAAATGAACTGAGAGTAGCTATCTCCAACCAGCAACCCCGCTTTGACAAAATCTGTAAAGCAAAGCAAGCCCACACCAGTCACTGATTGATATATATGAACAGGAATATACATAGGAATATGATCACAAAATAATATGGTCCATGTAGACCTGCACACCTTGTTCATAATTGTGTTATTTTATTGTTTGAGAAAACCTGCTGTTCAATGTGAGGAAATACAGTATATGTTGTTTGCACTTTGTTTGAAATTAAGTTAATTGTATTTACAAATTATTTTATATATTTTTTATTTTATATATATTTTATTATTGCTATTTTTTTCTTTCAGTGGACCAATGGCTGAGCAGCTTTTAGTGGACCAATGGCTGAGCAGCTTTTAGTGGACCAATGGCTGAGCAGCTTTCAGTGGACCAATGGCTGAGCAGCTTTCAATGAACCCATGGCTGAGCAGCTTTCAGAGGACCAATGGCTGAGCAGCTTTCAATGAACCAATGGCTGAGCAGCTTTCAATGAACCAATGGCTGAGCAGCTTTCAGAGGACCAATGGCTGAGCAGCTTTCAGTGGACCAATGGCTGAGCAGCTTTAAGTGGACCAATGGCTGAGCAGCTTTCAATGAACCAATGGCTGAGCAGCTTTCAGTGGACCAATGGCTGAGCAGCTTTCAATGAACCAATGGCTGAGCAGCTTTCAGTGGACCAATGGCTGAGCAGCTTTCAGTGGACCAATGGCTGAGCAGCTTCTTTTTTTTTTTTTTTTTTGTATTCTATTAGTGTTCAAAATCTCACATACACATATTTCAATTTTTCAGATTCTTTGTACATAGAGAAGTACAGGCCAAAAAAAGAGAAAAAACACATATGCAAATAGAGAAACAATACCATAGTAATAAAACTAATAATAATAATAAATAAAGCAGGGAGAAATCATTTTCCATAGAGTTAAGAACTACAGTCAGGCCATTTATCTGTGACATAGTTGCACCACTTTTGCCAGTGTTTAAGAAATGTTTCTGTTCTTTGATTGACATGAGCTGTGATCTGCTCCATTCTGTAGATATCCGTTACGATGTCTCTCCAAGATGTAATTGTAGGACACTCTGGTAGTAACCATTTTCTAGTAACAGACTTTTTGCTGGCCACCAGCAATGCATTAATCAAGAGTCTGTCCCCTTTCGGCCAACTCTGAGGTAAATTTCCAAGGTACAGAATCTTAAAGTCCAAAGGGATGTCCTCGCGAAAGATGTCCTGTAAAGTATTGTGTACCGCCTTCCAAAAGTGTTTAATGATGGGACAGTCCCAGAAGATGTGATAATGGTTTGCGCTTTGGTGTCCACATTTTCTCCAGCATTCAGGAGTGGTATCGCTATAGTGAGATGTCTGAGATGGTGTAATGAAATATCTTATGTAATTTTTCCAGTTAAACTCTCGCCAGCTCATTGAACTGGTACATTTCCATTGGTACCCCCATATTAATGTCCATTCTTCCTCAGAAATATCTATCCCAGATTCCTTTTCCCATTTTGCTTTAATGGGTCGCACATTAGGCAAGCTTCACTCGTTGTAACAGTTCAGCTCCATACTTTCCTTTTTTATTAGTTGTTTTCATCATGTCATTCCAGATCCTGCTTCCCATCTCGTCAGTCCAACTCCCTTCACCTGCCTCTGATCACTCCCTCGTTAGTCCCTCATTACCATCACCTGGTCTTCATGCCCCTTCTCACCTGTTGCCCATTCCCTAATTAGTCCCTCACTATTTAGCTCCCTCACTTCCACTTGTCCTCTGCCAGATTGTTTTGTGTTCTCCATGACCAAGCGCTCCAGCGTTATACTTAGTGTTCCTTTGTTCCAGTTTGTTTTGTTTTTACTGTAACTCTCAGTAAAGTAAATTACTTTCCAGTCCGTCTCCCCACTCTCCCGAGTCGTGCATTTGGGTCCACCCTAATTCCAGCCGTGACACTCGTGTTTTTTTTAAACGATCTTACGGTTTTGTACTTTTGGTAGAAAACAAAAATTGATACAATGTAAAAATAAATTAATGTAGGCACTGTGGCTTAGTTGGTAGAGGCGCCTGTTCGAGCCCCGTCAGTGACAATTTTTTTTTTTTTAATTCTTTACATTTTTAGCGCCCCCCTCTGAATGGCGCCCTAGGCGGCCGCCTATACCGCCTGTAGGAAGAACTGCCCCTGTGTATTGCCCTCTTACGTCATTTTCAAAATGAGTGATATTGATAGACATCAACAGCCATGAGCAGTGGTCCTCAAACTAAGGCCCGCGGGCTGGATACGGCCCACCTCCACATTTGGCCCTCTGAACAATACCAGAGAGGCATTATGATTTTTTTTTCTTTCAGTCTGGCTACGCAAATCCAATATTAGCCCCTGTTAAATAGAACAAAATAAGAATTCTCTCTCTCTCTCTCTCTCTCTCTCTCTCTCTCTCTCTCTCTCTCTCTCTCTCTCTCTCTCTCTCTCTCTCTCTCTCTCTCTCTCTCTCTCTCTCTCTCTCTCTCTCTCTCTCTCTCTCTCTCTCTCTCTCTCTCTCTCTCTCTCTCTCTCAACATAACTAACATCAGTAAACAGCTGCAAAGCTTTGAAATCACGGATTTCGTGAGTTTTAGTTTTTTTTTTTTTTAGGAAACGTCGGACCAGTTGTGACGTCATGGTTTCAGCAGCGCTGATGTTGTGGGTGATTTATCACAAAACAACGTCGGACAAACACCGTCATGACCTGTGTGTCTGATGCTGCGGGTCAGAGGAGACGGAGGTGCACCCGTTTGGTGGCGCGAGGAGCGTTGCGAGCACGACGTGGAGGAGGAGGAGGGAGGGCGCGAGGGGGGAAGCGAGAGAGAGAGAGAGGGGGGGGGGGGGGGGACTCGTGTCGCGGAGCACGTCGGGGCGAAAGTCTCACAAGAACTCAAATAAAAGCCCCATCGGATATCAAAACACATTTGGAGGACTTGAGATATATATATATATATATATATATATATATATATATATATATATATATATATATATAAATAATTACTTATATATAAATATACATATATATATATTTATATGTATATATAAATATATTTATATATAAATATATTATAGTGTATATATTTATAGAAATAATTACTTATATATATATTAATATGTATATAACAGTCTTAAAAATATATATTTATACATATAATATACATATATATATATATATATATATATATATATATATATATATATATATATATATATATATATATATATATATATAAAAAATAAATTTAGCCCACACGCTCTCTGACGATGTCTCACCAGTGGCCCAGCGGTTCCTCTCGCTCCCTTCTGTCCGATAAACCCCGCCTCTCCATGCTCACCGGTCAGCCCGGGTTCACCCTGGTGACCTTGTTGACCCTTGGTCCCCTGTAGAAGAGTCCATGGAAAAGTCTATTTGACATGCTCATGGAGGTATTGAGCAACACAGCGGAGAACCCAAAGAGAAAGGGACAAACCTTTTCTCCTGGTTTTCCTCTTTCACCAAGAATACCAGGTTTACCTTCCTGACCCTGGCAGAAGAAGAACAAATCAAACAGGTGTTTTTGGGTAATTGGACAAAAAGAGCTTCCTCTTCATGGGGAAACAAAGAGACCCTCACCCTGACACCGACCAGTCCGGGAGGCCCAGAGGGCCCGTCCTTCCCTCGCAGACCCATCTCACCCCGGTCTCCTTCGGTGGCTTCTTGGCCAGCGTCCCCCTGGTCCCCCTGGGAGGAGACGCGGCGCATTGATTGAGGTGAAACAGTTCGGTACACACACGCTCACACACACACACTCACAATCACACTCACAAACACACACACACACGCGCACACACACACACACTTGAATCACCCTCACTGGGATTGCAGCCTGCACACTGGATACAAATATATTTATATCCAATAAATGTATGAAATAGATCAAATGAAAAAGCTTAGAGGCTTTTTTCCTATTCCACTTTAGCAACTGACCAACTATCTGAGCTCTCCAGCTGTTGGTTTGTAAACAGAGCGACCACATGACCGATGATTCGGCGTGATGTATTCGGTGCCGTGTGTTTGATCTACGTCATGTGACGGGGAGCCCTGTGAAGATGTTGGCCGGCCCCATCAGAGAGGCGTTTTTTCAGACGGCTATAAATATCAAGCGAAGCCGGAAGAGCACAAGAGGAAATATGTAATAAAAGAGTTTTGGTCCCAGCTACTGAATATTCTAGTGAACAGCGTGAAGTTTACGAGCCGACGACAAACCTGTAGCTCCACGTCTGCTGGGACCACTTTTTAGTTTGGACTTTAAATTCTCTGTAACTGCAGCTGAGTTTCAAGTCCTGTATCCAAAAATCTCTCTCTCTCTATCTCTCTTTCTCTCTCTACATCTCCCCCTCCCTCTCTCTCTCCCCCCATTCTCTCTCTACATCTCTCTCGCTCCCTCCCTCCCTTTCTACCTCCCTCCCTGTCTCTCCCCCGCTCTCTCCCTCCCTCTTATCTCTCTCCCTCCTCTCTCTCTTTCTCTGTCTCTCTCTCTTTCTCCCTCTTACTTCCTCCCTCAATTCTATTCAATAGGCTTTATTGGCATGAATGTTGCAACAAAAATATTGCCAAAGCATCAAGCAAAAATATACAATTCAATAAGAAGAAGAAGAAGAAGAAGAAGAAGAAGAAGAAGAAGAAGAAGAAGAAGAAGAAGAAGAAGAAGAAGAAGAAGAAGAAGAAGAAGAAGAAGAAGAAGAAGAAGATTCACTGAGTTTCTGTTTTTAATCCCCCGAAAGTAATAAAATAATAAAAGTCCTCCGTGTGCTCAGTGTCACCACCTTCGTCCGTCAGCTGCTCTTCCAGCGGCTCTGACGACGGGCTTTTTAGGTTCTTTCCATCTTTTCATTTAGTGTTACTAAAATAGCCCGGCTATCTGTTTCCACTCGGCGTCGACAACAATGCATCTCCCAAATAAAAGCCAATATCTCGCCGACAATAGTCGACCCACCCTAATTGCAATAAGCTGCCGTACGGCACACCGGAGAGTCCCCGGGGTTCACAGGCGGAGGAATCGGTTTGAAGTTATTGACAGAAATGTGATAACCGGCCGAAGCCTTGAAGCAACGGTTTTTCCCTTCTTTTCCCAGTAAAAAGCCCTTTTTTCTTCTTCTTTGTTTTTTTTACACAAGGGATGAATAGATGAAATGATGTGTCACAGCTTGTCTTTTATGTAGGGACTTGCCTTGGCTCCATCAGGTCCACTTAGCCCCGCCTCCCCATCGATGCCTGGCTCACCCTGACAGGCAGAAAATCATAAAAAGAATATTATGGTTGCAATATATTTCTTTACGTGTTACGAGGACGGTGATCACAG
This sequence comes from Liparis tanakae, assembly GCA_036178185.1. Taxonomy (NCBI): domain Eukaryota; kingdom Metazoa; phylum Chordata; class Actinopteri; order Perciformes; family Liparidae; genus Liparis; species Liparis tanakae. The sequence goes on from CM070094.1 coordinate 15,135,497, forward strand.
AGAACCGGAACAGATGGCCCAACATGAGACACACTGGGATAGTGTTGTTGTTGTTGTTTTAAAGCACAAATGTACCTCTTTGTTTTTGCTCTTTGTATTGCAACAACAAAATAAAAATCAAATTAGTCCACTTCACAGACCGTAGACCTTTATGGAAAAAAATGAAAAGAAGTGTTCCTTACTCTCTGGCCAATCAAACCCTGCTCCCCGTTGTTGCCGGGTAGACCGATGGCCCCCTGTGAGCAGGAGAAGCACAATGGTTATGACATTGGGGATGTTTTTTTATCTCATAATGCACAACATGGTTGATTATGTTTTGTTAGGACCCACAACTCTCTCTGTGTGTGTCCTTAATAACTAATAGGCCTGCGAATAATTTGTGCCCCAAATCAAATTCATGTGCTTTTTTGTTTTTCTCTCAGAGAGCATCCACACGCTGTCTGGATCGAGGCCCTGATGCATATTTGCATAGAACAGGAAGTGGTTATTGCAAAGGTACTTTGAACATACAAGGAACTTGGCGAACGGTGCATAATAAGAAACATAAACATGGGATCAAAACCATTAACAATATATAAATACAATAAAACAAGGGGCTCCTCCCTCATCTTCACCTTCTCTCCCAGTTCACCAGGCAGTCCTCTCTCTCCGGCCCTCCCCAGCGGCCCCTGTCATAAATAAAAAAAGAAGAAAGGGACAGCCTTTATTATTCGCGTGCAATCGATATAAAAATAAAAATAAAAGTCAGTGTCTTTCTTCCAGCGGCTCACCCAAAGGCCCCTCGCCCCCAGTGGCCCCATCGTCCCCGGTGGCCCCGCTGGTCCCTGCAGAGGCACCGAGGAAAAAAGTTTAGGAGTCCTTTCTAATCTTCTTCTTCTAATCTAATCGAAGGCTGATAATAAATGGCATTTTTATATATAGTTTAGTATGCCGTAGAAAAGAAAAGAAAAGTCAGAGCGGCACACCATGAAAAAAACATCAGAGAAAAATGTCAAAATACAGTAAGTAAAGTCTTCATAACATACCGTACTATGACCTATTCATGACGTATTGTTCACAAAAAACATGTTCATCAACCAGATGAATACATTGAAAGTAAACACAAAGAGGGGGATGTTCTGCATTTCTTTCATAGCATTGTATGCCATTAAAGAGTCATAGTACAGTTTTCAAAAATGAATAGCATAAACAGTAACAACTCATAATATGTCTGTCGACACATCTCCATCACACTCACGGGCTCTCCTGCAATTCCTTTGGCCCCCGGAGGTCCAGAGGGTCCTTGAACGCCCTGAGGAGAGTGATGAGAGAGTTACCATAGAGACACTGTGGGTGTTCACACACACAACGCGACCGCAACATCCCAAAGAGAACCTCCGTTAGCCCACATCACTTACCGGAAACCCCGTCGGCCCGACGTCACCCGGCTCGCCGAGCCGCCCCTGCAGGGAATGAGTGCGACATGTCAAACTCATGGAGGGTTGAGGACGCATCAGAATCAGAACCAGAACCATTTAGTGACAAATATGTTGGATGTATCAGGAATGTGTCTTGGCGGGTTGTGCATAACATTGGACTATAAGACAAGTAAGACAAATAAATAGAGTGCAAGTACTGCTAGTGTGGCTTAGTTCCCTTTCTCCTCCTTCAGGTGTTACATCATAACCGAGTCACGCCTGTTTGGCTCATTGTCTTTAATTAATTAAGAAATTCATGTACTTAAAATACTTATACTTAACTTGAGTATTTCCATTTAGTCTAAGATATACTTCTACCCCACTACTTTTTAGACCCCACCACATTTGGTATGGCACCTGTAATAGATGCTGGAATAAGAGTTTACATTATTATATATATAGATAATTCCTCTAGGACTTTCACAAAAGGTCGGACACGAGGAGGACGGTGCTAATACCGCTGATGATGCTATTACTGTTACGAGGGCGGGAAAGTTAAGCCAGCACCATTTTTCTTACCGCGTCCCCGTGGAGGCCCAGTTTTCCTGGCGGACCATCCGGGCCCTGCAGAAAGAAAAAACATCCAGCTCAGTACGACGAGCTCTCTAACCCCCCCTCTAATTATATATATATATATATATATATATATATATATATATATATATATATTTATATATAAATATAAATGTACATACATAAATAATTATATTTATATAAATATATATATATATATATATATATATATTTAGGGCCATTTTGCTTATGCTAGCTTGTTGTGGGATAGGTTCCATGTGGCGCAATGAAGAGTCGAAGGCCGGACATTTCTCCCAAAGAAACGTATCAATAAAAAGCCAGAAATCTGAAAATGTTGAATCAACCGTTGACCGCGTCGTCTTTCTGACCGCGTGCTCACCTGCAGTCCAGCGGACCCCTTCTCCCCCCCGTGGCCGTCAGGACCGCTCGGGCCCTACGGAGAGGAATTGAATTAGTCATTGACGAATGGCTCGGGCACATGTGGCCTTTAACTAACGGGCCCGAGGCAGATGTTTTTTAACATATTACGTCATAATTAGGAGTGCTTGATCTACATTTTTGACATCTCCCTGAGGCGGAGCCTGGGAGGCGGAGCCTGGTTGGAGGGGGCGCCCTTCAAAAAGCTTGTGGCTCCGATTCCTGCTTGTTCCTTATTGTTTATAACGGACCAATTCATTCAAGACCTTTGTTGAGAATCTAATTTATTAAAAAATGTACTACATAACATAAAGCTGACCTCTTCGTTTAAAAAAAAAATCTTATTTTTTCGCTGCCTAGTGAGACGTCACAATTAATTTAACTGAAAAAGAAATTCCAGTACATTTAATATTGAGCGACATTTGACGTAAGAGTTGATAACTTTGCTTTTCTCGCAGGGAAATTTCAATAAGCACTAATCAAGACGTAGCTGTGGGGAGGAATCTGTCTTATTTCAACTTCCTGTCACGTCAACAGAAAATGACTGTATGACTTATTAAGATCGACATGTTTCACAGTGCATACATTTACCATTTATTTCTGCCACCATAATTATTTTTTTTCAGCACCTGCAGGCATTTTAGGAGGAAACCCGACAATTTCAGACTGAAAACAAGAAGTAAAGTAAGAGGATTGGACGCATCCTTCAAATCGCTGTCACTACTTCCGTCTGTATTCTTAAAACGAAGCGAGACAATAACAATAAAGAGTATTATCTTTTTTTCTTTTTTTCTGGAGGCAATATCACAATTTATATTACAGAACTTTTGGGCTCAGGAAAAGGTTGTAACTGTTTCATTTCTCTCATTCTTGTCAACTGAGAACGACGTCAGTCGTTGTAATGAGGAGGCTGGAGTTCATCCCTGCTGTCGCTAATTCTAGTTTCCAAAGCCCCCGATGTAATTTTCAGCCATTATAGTTATTAAATATTACTACACTTGTGACTGCTTGTGATATCAGGGGAGCCGTGTAAAACTAATCAGGATGGAATGCCTTAATTATACCACTTATTCATGTCCCATCAATTATTCATTCAGTCCAATGATACCGCTGTGCATCCATGGGCACTTTTTTTCTTCTTTTCAAAAGCATAAAAACTCAATTATGGAAAAAGCTGGAATCATCCTGAGCTGGCAGACGCAGACACACACACACACACACACACACACACACACACACACACACACACACACACACACACACATACATACACATACACACACTCTGGGATGTTTAGTTTGGAGAGGCCTCTTAGACCGATTGTATGTGCATTACCGACACACATCCATGTTCACCTTGCGACGATGAGCAAGGTGAACATCTTCTTCTTCTTATTCTTCTTCTTATTTTTTAATCCTCCCTCTGCACTTCAAAGAGATGTAATTATCCATGGATGGCGGAATTACACTTCCTTATTTATCTGTAATAATATAAGATCTCCGTGGTCTCTGGATTGAAGCTGCTCACGTCTCCGTGAGTCGGGGTGTAGGTCGTTGATTCGTAACAGACAATAGGATGCAGCAGCTATTGGTTATATAATGATTATAAGATTCAAGTCACTCACCCTCCTGCCTTCGGGTCCTCTGATGCCGATGGATCCCTCTGAACCGGGTGGCCCCTGAATGATTAAAATATCCTTTACATTAGACAAGAACAAACTATACACACTAAGATACCCAACATCTTCTAACAGCTGAATACAATATTATAATAATATAATGATACGGCTGCTTTTTATGTGACTTTACAGAGATGCAACATCGGATTTGTGTTAAAATAGTACGACACAAGCTTAATATCTTATTCTTGCTGAACTCCAGTGATTGAACGTGTCACTTTGCTGCAGTAGACGTAGGCGTGTACTTCAATAACTAGAAATCATGCAGTGCAACAAACATCATCAATTTAGTGTTTTCCTTGAAAACTCACACTTTTATTTATCAACTGAAAAGCAAAATGAATATAAAATATAGTCAATACATTGACATGGTTAGAAATAATGATTTATATAAAAAATATTAATTTTGTTCTTCAACCTTGTCTCTGAAAGGAAGGCCAGTTTTATAGCATAACTGTTTTCAGCTGCGCTCACATAAAAAGGGTTTTCAAGGGTTTTGTAACCCTCCATTAGTCTTCTAAGGCGATAACAAAATGTACCATTAGAACACTGGAGATGGGCCTCTAGCCACCTATGTAGAGACGTCATTAAAGACCCGAGAATAGTCATTTACCACATTAACTATGTAGAGAGTGTATTTCTTCATTGAAGAAAACAGTGCTTTACTTTAAAAATAAGGACATTTGAAAAGTGTTTTCTTCTTTTTCTAAGTGACCCCAAACCTTTGAAGTTACATAACAAAAGTATCAGAGAAGATCCAGATGTGCGCATGGCGCTCTGACATGATACCAGTAACTTACTGGGGTGCCTTGCAGTCCAGGTGGGCCCGTTTGCCCAGGTCTTCCAGTGTGACCCTGATGGAAACAACATTAGTCAAATCTACTGGATGAGAATCAACAAAAGAATCATAAATTAGCTGACTACACTGTGTGGCCTTATATCATCCGCTCTGTAGATGGTTATTGTGGAATACCTTTAATCTGTCAATCCTTTAATCTGTCAATCCGAACTCCGAACCCCCCCCCCAACCCTAAATGATGACTAATTCAATTCCCCCTGGTACGAGAGACGGGGTCCAGACTTACTCCTTACCATCGGCCCCGTTTCACCTGGCGGCCCGGGGCCACCTGTTTTGCCTCGATCCCCCTGGAGAGCCAAAAGCCACAATTAAGGTGAACATTGATTACCTATCGATAGATTTAAATTATGAAGCGTCCAGTCTACAATATATTTAAAAAATGTAATGCATTATAAATGCATAATTTGACCTATTTCTTTACTGTGCTTCATCTTTGCTTACTCTTAACCAGTAACATATATATGATATATATATATATATATATGTATATATATATATATATATATATATATATATATATATATATATATATATCATATTTACACATCTGATCAAAGGCTCACATGGGTTGCCTTTATTATAACACCAACATTATTCAAATCATTTTAGTTTGGGTATGTTATTTCGAGCAGAAACTTAGAAATAGGCTCGTTTTTAAAAGGTTAAGTGAGGCGTTGCTGTTGCAGATTCTGACCAACGGTAAAAAACATATTTAATGTTATAAATCACATAAGACAGAGAGAGAGAGAAAAAAAGTCAATCTGCACATCTGATGGCATCCATTTTAAAATAATCATAAAGCTGACTTCAGCCAAATGGAGCAAATTCAACAGATTAGAGATCGAAGTTGCACGTCAACAAAGTGCGTCCAAGTGGGACGAATCGAGATCGTGCCCACCTTCTCGCCGCGGACGCCAGTCTCTCCGATGGGCCCGACGAAGCCGGGCAGTCCCTGGAGGGCAAGAAAGCACGTCACTTATTCCTCTGAGCTCGACTGAAGTTATATATTTATCATAACTGGGCAACAAACACAAATCATCAGAAAGACAGAGAGAGAAAAGCCTTTACCCTCTCGCCAACTTTCCCCACCTCGCCGCTCGTCCCGCTCTCGCCCTACAGCAGAGCAACCGATTAGCATTTAAACTCATTCGTGCCTTCTTTTTTCTCACACTAGAAATGTGATTCTGGAAAGGGGTCCGCTCCCCCTGTTGTGACGGAGCATTATCATCTCATTTATACACATTCACATCGGGCACATTCACATCGGATGTGTGAATGTCAGGTCTGACCTTGAGTCCGTCTGGGCCCGTCAGTCCAGGGAATCCCTGCCTCCCAGGCCTGCCCTGAGCACAAAACACAACAATGTCAGAGACGTGTACTGCATCGACAATAAACTCTCCATTATAAAAAAAAGAAAAAGAAAAGGTTTGAATTCAGTTTTTTTTCTCCCTAAAACCTCACAATAATTTATTTCATTGGCATCCACTCACCAGAGTTCAAATGCATCATTGAATTAAGTATTAAGTAATACATCAAATAATTTAAACAGTCCTTTCTAGTTTTTAATAGTCCTCTAGTCCACCAATCGCAGATTTATATTCTCAATGAATAGAATCTAAATATTCTAAATACAGGCAAACCATCCACAAATGCATCCGGCTCTGAGGGACTCATAAAACGGAGCGCGTCGCTTTAAGAAGGCTCCTCGCTACTCACGGAAGTCATCGGGTTATTTGAGATTGTTTTTCCGTCAACACTCGTGGGTTCAACTTTTGGGAGAAGGCCGATTGGAATCGGGCTTTTGGAAGAATAGAGAGCTTCATTGGAAAAGCTTCCCTTGTCTTTGAGTCTGGGACGAGTCCAAACCAAACGGGACAAAGACGAGTCACTGTGGACCCTATTCACACAGAACCACTCCAAGACAATCCTGTGTGGTATGAAATATTACGTTGGGTTGGTTTGACTTCATCTATGTTTAGACGCTATTCATTAAATATGAATCTGTGAATGAATGGCCTAAAGAGGACTATTAAAACTAGAAAGGACTGTTTAAACTAGTTTATAGAGTTTCTTAATTCAATAACTTTAATAACACATTTGAACTCTGGTGAGTGGACGTCAAACACAAAAGCATTATTGTGATGTTTTAGGAAAATGTTACTCCAAACCCGAACATGAATCCATCACCTGACGGATAAAGCTTCACATGTTTTATTTAATTATTTTGTTATGATAGAAAAGATCATCGCAATTGTCCGACCAATAATAAAAGTCTACGGCGTCCAAAAGAAAACCGCTTTACAACAATGGCGGCGCCAGTCAGCCAAAGGACTCGCTGTCCCAACCAGCTCACAGTTTTCCAGCCAAAGCTAAATTTAGAGAGAGACAGACGGTTTTGTTTGTGGATCCTAAAAGATGAACCGTTATTGTATTTTCTAAGTGGTCTCAAGCCGCAAGGGACGATCCAATCAGCACTCACCTCGAGTCCAGCGAGTCCAGCGGGCCCGACCGGTCCCTCGTCACCCTGGCGAAAGAAATGTCACAAAACAAATACAAAAATCAGCTTTCTATGTTTTATTCAGTCTCAAAATGCTTCGATTTAAACCTCACCTGAAGACCAAGTGTTCCTCTTGGACCCGGTAAGCCCCGTAACCCTTGCTTTCCCTGTGGATGAAAAACACTTGAGAGTCAACTTTCACTTGGTTTTCTTCTCCCACGGACGGTTCCACATTTATCGAGAAGCGTTGACGCCACTCCGCTCACCTTGGGTCCTTCGCCGCCATTTTGTCCCGGAGGGCCGATGTCACCCGGGAAACCCTGAGAGAACAACAGTAACATCAATATGTTTCTTCTTCTTTGGTTTAGTTAATAAGGGACAGTGCACATTAATAAAAATAAGTTCTGTAAATGTGCGAGAGTTATAGCCAAGATGCTATTTTTCATCTGTATAGTCCCGAGAGGCAGACGTCATAAAACAAACCTAAAAACAAACAATTACAAATACACAATGTTTTTACAATATTTACTCTTTCCAATGGGTGCACAAACAATTATTAGTGAGAATAGTGAATATACTCTTAGATGTTGTCAAGTAGTAACAAGAAGACTCCCAAATTCAAAATGGATGAAGCCAATAAGATGAAATATAAAGCATCCAGTCAGTAAATACCTCGAGGCCAGGAGGACCAGGTGAACCATCAGGGCCCTTTTCACCAGGTTTGCCCTAAGAAATGTGACAGATGATTAAAACGTCATCCCCCAGATAAGATCCTTAGAACAACGTTAGCATGGCCCTTATTCCCTAGATAGTTTGTGAAGGGAACAATGTGTATCATATTAACCAAAATACTCCAATATAACCTTGAAAATGACAGGAAATCACTGTCAACAGCAGCATCTTTGTGCTCCGTTGGACAGACAGCGCTCTCCCTAATGTGTTTATCCCCCACTGAGAACAAACAGGCAACCGAAGCGGTTGAGCGTGAAAAGAAATAGCTTAAAAATCATAATTGTTATCTCTGTGTGACTTCCATATCAGAAACTCAGAGGTTTGTAATGCGGGGTTAGAAAATACCTGCGGTCCAGTTTTTCCACAAGGACCCGGCAGCCCGGGCGAGCCACGCAAACCCTGGACAACAAAAAGACCAGCTCAGAATAAACAAGTCAACAAGAAAAACACAAAGCAGACACACAAAGCAGACAAACACAAAGCAGACACACACAAAGCAGACACACACAAAGCAGACACACACAAAGCAGACACACACAAAGCAGACACAAGCAAAGCAGACACAAACAAAGCAGACACACAAAGCAGACACACACAAAGCAGACACACACAAAGCAGACACACACAAAGCAGACACACACAAAGCAGACACACACAAAGCAGACACACAGCGATGTTCACATCCCGAAGCTGTCGGAGGAGAAGTCTTAATCATCGTCCTCTCGTGATATCATAGCTGGTGCAACTCCTTTGATAGAACCTGTGTGTGTCTGAAGAACTAGGACCGGTTCAAGGTGACCAGACACCCATGAAGAGCGTCATGTCCTGGGTTCATCTTAGGGGACCAAATATGATCACTTCGAGAGCGCCTTGTCCTATCATCTCCGCTTGAGAAGCTCAAACACAAATATTATTCTACTGGTTCTGTAAACATATAAAGGACGGAACTCTTGGACTGACGGACAGCTGTCATTTCTGACCGTCTTGCTTTAGACGCTCAGAGTTGGACGCTCAGATTTAGACGCTCAGATTTAGACGCGTGGTTGATTACTTGTAAACTTATTATTGTAAAAAAAATCTTACAAGACAACCAATGCTTGGACCTCTTTTGATCTACTAGGTAGATAGGAGAAGGACACTAACTTATTATTCATTATTTATGGGCAACCTGAGCACACAGACATAGGCCTACCTTGTCCCCTTGGTACCCGCTCTCCCCCGGCTCCCCCGCCAAGCCAACCTCCCCCTGAGGAAACACAAAAGAATTCAAAGAAAAAATCAAAGTGTTAGCAACGTGATTATTCAGTCAGCGAGCGCCACACAAGCTGTTATTTTTCTCAGGATTCCCCTAAATAAAAGTTGTGTGATTTGTCCCCTTTTGGCGTTATTGTATATTGTAGTGGAGTAATGATAAAATACGTATGCAGATCACCTTATCACCTTTCAGTCCTGGGTCCCCCGGGTTTCCAGGTACTCCCTTGGAAGCAACATTTTTTTTTAAAGAGAGAGAATGAAAAAAGGTTATTGATTGAGCATGATTAATATGCAGTCCTGGTGTTTCCTCAGTGGAATGGACGAATCAGCAACCGCTGGTAACCAATCAAAATGTACCTTATTAATATTGGATCCATATCAAAGAAAAAACAGACAGACACACAACCACAAAACGCATCGTTTACCTTGAGTCCTGGTATTCCTGGTATGCCCATGGAGCCAGCGGAGCCCATGTCTCCCTGCACACGTCAACACACACACGCACACACACACACACACACTTAGAGGAACCTAATTTCTTTTTTTGAATCACATAGTGAAAAAGACACAAGAACACTTACAATAAGACCAGGGACTCCACGAGGGCCAGGAGACCCCAGCTCACCCTGGGGAGAAGAGGGAGGACAAATGAAAGAGGGATAAAAAGAGATTCAACGCAGGCCCCATGTCAGATCTGGAGGTGGGAAGATACACACATGAAATCAAACTTTCTATATTTTATTTGTTCGTTTGTGCTTTTCTGAAATAGCTTGTCCCCTTCCCCCCCCCCCCCCTCCTCGAGCCCCGGCATCCAGCGGAGAGACGGATGACACGCGGGCCTCCGGTGTGGCCTCCTGTCGCCTCTAAAGAATGAAAGGGTGACGGGATTCAGCCAAATGGAACGTCCCCTGCTCCCCGCTGGAGGCAGAGGACGAGAGGCTGGAGGAGGCTAACCAGAGGTCAGCCCAGCTCAATCACGAGCGAAGAAGAGGAGGAACCGCTGACGCTGCTGTCGTGGATACATATCTATACGGATTATGATGGGTGAGCTCCTGAGGGCAGGGGATGCAATGTCCCTGTTGTAAAAAAAAAAAGAAAAGGCGATGTGCAAAGTAAGCTCCCTCCCTCCCTCCCTCCCTCCCTCCCTCCCTCCCTCCCTTACTTTCGGGAGTGTTCACTCATGTGAATTCTGGTGGAATCTCCGTCAGGTGTAATTTGCCATGAAGACTGCCCCAGTGCAGAGTGAGTAAAATTGGTGCATTCATCCACATGATATCACTTACTGGGTCCCCATCAGAGCCGGGAGGTCCTCTCTCTCCAAAGTCACCGGAGAACCCCTGAGCACACAGAAAGAAAACAGGACGGTCACGAAAAAAAAAGCCGGAGAGGGAAATGGAGTGGCTTCAACACAAAGAAAGACGCTTGAATTCATTTGGCCGTCCCCGCGTGGCTTGTGGGTGAAGTGATCGCAGCTCTCACACGGGGAAACAAGGCGGTTTTAAGCCAGGCGGAACCCCTCAAACGAGCTCCCGGCCGCTTCCCTCCTGGGAGACCGGAAGGAAATTCCACGGCTGAGTGTTTTTAACGAGCGACCGTGTGTCTGCGCTGTGTGCACGCCGGCCCGCGGAACCAACCCCCCCCCCCCCCCCCCCCCCCCGGGACTCGCCTAAAGGACCAGAATAAAGCTGCTTGGCTCAGAAACTGTTGACTGCTCGTAATTCCAGAACGAGAGGCGTGATCCCCAACGCGTGTCTGTCAACGTGCCGAGGTCAGCGCTGCACAAACGAGTCCCGAAAAAAGCCGAGGGAACGCTCATCGATCATCGAACCTTCGGGCGCCGGGTGCCGTGGGGCCGCTCGTCTGGTGCGCTGACGGCTGAGGCAAACGTGGACGCGGTAACGAGTCGTAATCGCTGCAACGTGGAGGCCGACCGAGAAATGTGGAAAAAACGTGTGCCTCTTTCGTAAATCTACAAAACAAAAAACTCGGTTTGATCGGAAACACATGGGAGCGAGTCTTTGTTCTCGTATTGACATCGACTTCCATCGAAGGCTGGCGAGACCCTTCTAACTGTGGGATCCGTCTGATGGAAATCATGCACAAACTATGGCGTTAATTAGGTTATCGTTGTACTTCTCATCCATTAAGGGAGCTGTGAATCTCCCGTGGTCTTCGGGATATGAGGATCAAACCTGCGTGTCTTTCCAGATTGCGTTAACCGCTATTACTGCTGACTCAGGACACATGATAACCTCTTGCGTAAAAATTCCCCAACCTCACATCTCACCACAGAGGGAAGGGAAACGACTCGCTCATGATTTGAACCGCTGACCGCCACTGATTTACACAAGTGTTGCATGTGCAGCGTTAGCATTTTGTTCCATGTAAGCCTGGAGGGATGGGAAATGTACGCAAGGCTTGATCCTGATCTGCGGGGTAGAGACTCTCTGAAGAGCCAAACCCACAACCCACTCATCACATTATTACGCCCGTTCCAAGCACAGTAATAAACACATTATATAACAGACAATCTTTCCGAATCACCTTCAGCCAGAGGATTGCTGGTATATATATATATATTTATTTATTTTTCTTTCTTTCTTTTTAAGGATCCGACTGAGAATATCTGAGACGTTGTTTCCGATACATAAAGTCACGCACTTCCCGAGTTACGGTCCCGAGCATCAATGTGCACGTGTGTGAGTTGCCACAAGCTTTTCTTCAGAGTAATAGACTTTTAAAGTGTCTCTGCAGGACAGTGAGCGACCACAGACCAACAACCCTCAAGGTTCACGAGGCCGCACCACAAATGTTCTGTGAGAAATATGTTGAGAGAAAACTTTACCGGCCTACCCATCTTGCCCTTCTTCCCATGAACGCCGGGAATTCCCTGAAAAAACAGGAGAGAAAACCCAGTTGAGAGAGAGAGAGAGAGAGAGAGAGAGAGAGAGAGAGAGAGAGAGAGAGAGAGAGACGATGGATGAGAAGCTACGAGGATAGATGCAAGTGAGCAGAAACATAGACATCATTAGATAAGACAAGAAGCCTTTAGCTTCAGCCCTTTGAGGCTTTGTTGCTCAACTAAAGTGTTGGATGGAGGAAACATGAAGTCTGAGATCTGTACAACTAGTGAGGAAAATAACTGTTTGTTGTTGAGCGTGGCAACAGCAGGAGCTGTTCTGTAGCTGTCATTGACATCACATCACAATCTTTGAATTAATTAAAATGTTCATTCATCCATTAATAACGTTTAATAACCCACTGTTAAGATGAAATGGATCAAAGGCAGGGCCGGGCGTTAATTCAACATGACGATTTACGGCCTGACAATGGAACCGTGTGGTAATGAAATCACACATCGAGATATCGTGACGCGCAGTTACGACGACTCAATGTGAATTGATAAGAAGTCGTAGAGAAAACCCAGAGCAGTTAAATCATACCGCTGTTCTAATCGGGTTGCTTTGCAATATCATCAGTAAATAACTGGAAGTTCTGAATAAAATGAGACAATATTGAGTTAGTTTTTTATGTGTCGACAATTTAATTTCACACAAGAGTAAATACAAATAGGTCTTCCCATGTGGTAATTTCATAAACCCTATTTATTATTGATTAATAGTGCTGTGTGAGTTAATTATGTATATCAGGATCGAAGATTTGGGCAGCCCAGCCATACTCAGATGTAAATGTGCAATTACATGATAATTAGGCAAACTTGATTTGATCCAAACAGACCGGCTCCCTAATGGATCTTGAGGTGAGTTTTGTTCATCAACTTCATCATATAAGTTTATCTTCTGCAGGGTGCCACCATTTAGGAGCATTCAGACTCAGCTCGTCAGGTTCAAGTTACTCTAGCTTCCCTCTCTTTTTCAGCCTCAATACGCTTCGACCCGAATGCCACATTAGCATGCTAACGTGCTAACATTCAATATGAAACCTGTTCAGTCACCGTAGGGACATTTTGACTTGATAACATTGGGGCTAAAGGTATCATGGTTGAATCGTGGTTTCCTTGAAGATGAATCCAAGAACCAGACTGACTAGCGCACTAAAGGCTAACATGGGTATTAGCTAATAGCGCCGTTTGACTCGTGTGGCTAAGAACTGCCCTGGAGGTTCATGGGAGTTTGAGTCCTGCATTTAAATCCCACTCTACATTTGAGAGAGCAGAGAGGTTGAGATGTAGGCTGTCTTGTCTAGGGTGCCACTGGTACTCACTCTCTCGCCATTGGGACCAGGAAGGCCGAAACGCCCGAGGATGCCTATGTGACCCTGGAGAGGTGAATAAAAGATGAGAGCGAAGGCCCAGAGACGCCCAGGACGGGCGGAAAAAGGAAAATAAGAAAGTGGACATTGAGACTTGAGCCGAGACGGGGGACACCGCGAACAACAACACAAACACGTATCCAACAACAACAAAAAGAAGAAACTTTGACAAAGGCTGCGGTGCTTCGCTGTGGCACGGCCTCTTTTTGTTGTCGTTGCTGCGGATGAGTGGTCCTGTAGAGCCAAGCCTTGAGGAAAGTGTATATGCCCATGGACTGCATGGTGCCGGCTTCCACGATGTAGTCCAAGGGCACATACCCTCACATCAGGGATCTCTGAAGAAACTCCCGGGCCAAACCTGCTCAGCGGGGAAGAAAAAGGGGGCGGAGCCACAAATCACAACACCACGTGGCGAGGAGGAGGATGCGTTACGGGTTATGCTCAGCAGCGGAGCAATATACACACTTTTATGATATTTGGATAGCATTAGAGAGAAGGGCAAGCACAGGGGAGGGGGGCTTCAAGAGAGCCAGAGTTAATTGCTCCGACAGTACTTCATACACACTAACAAAACCATCTGTCGTTATCATCGTGGAGTTAACAAGGCCAGGAGAGTGGCGTTTTATGACGCTGGGCCTTTTTTAATGTACCCACTGGTTAAGGTAATTCCTTTAGCAGGCATTTCACAGTTCGTTTAAGAGAGCGAAAGTTCACACGCTTTACTGCTCCCCCTCTCCCTCGTGGCCCTGGCCGGGCGGCGAGCGAGGCCGCCCGGCCAGAAGATGAAATGCGAGTGAACAGAGTCCCTCCATGGAGCTGTGAACGCCTCACAGTGTGAGGTACACACTATTTACTTTTAGTGCCTTTAACAGAGCTTAATGACAGAAATACGTGCCACGGTAGTCATTTCTACTACTTACCGCGTCTCCTTTTGGCCCCATCTTGCCCACAGGCCCCGGTAAACCCTGAATGTGGTACATGACGAAAACAAGTGTTGGTTACAAACAAGCCCCTTGATTTACAAACAAGTGGCACTGTCAAAAGCGCACAAAAAGGAACACTTCTTCACTATTTCGGCTATCCAACCAGGTCTAACACTCGCACTACGTGATGGTACAGCTAGTTAAATTCTAACGAGCCTCTTTGTGGTGATTTGTTATGGAAATACTTAAAAAGGCGGAATTAGAGTCGGATTCGTCGGCTGCTTTGGGGAAATACATTTTGGAACGAGAGTTGCTCGCTCAGTAGATTTGCATGTTTATTTTTTCGGAGCTTCTTCGTGATGCATGCTGATGATCCGGAGACTGGTCGCTATGTTTTTATAGAGGTCGACGCCCATAAATACCCCATCAACACTCGGAAATACAGACAGGAGGCTGAGTCGTACCCTGACACACCTTCTAGTGGGTCATAAGTAGTGATTGAGAGGGACTGTATCCTATACATTGGTGTTACTCCTTCTCATTCTGCCTTTCAGCAACATCCACTAATTACATCCATTCATTTCTCAGCGACACTGTCAGCAAAATCCACCGGTGCGGAAAATCTCCCCCCGCCCCTGTAACTTTAAAGATTATCTCTCGCAGCTTCGGAGCGCTCCCCACAGCGAAGCACCTCCACGGCTGATCCACAGCCCACAGATGGTGGGGGGTGCTCAGGGTGGGGGGTGCTCAGGGTGGGGGTTGCTCAGGGTGGGGGGTGCTCATGGTGGGGGGTGCTCAGGGTGGGGGGTGCTCAGGGTGGGGGGTGCTCGAGCCTAATCCATCACACACAGAGCGTCTGCAGGAGGTCAGAGGTCTGTGACACGGTCGGCAGAAGAGAGGCGAACACGTTCGACCTCTACGCTGTCATAAACATTCCTGGAGAGGACAAGTGAGCAAGCAGTTGTCTTGCTCACTTGTCCTTATGGGGTTTTATTTAGCTTAAAGCTAAGAGAAAACATATTTGTAATGCAGAGAAAGCCACAGTGCTCCTCCTAGACTATTCTAAAACTCTGGGTTTCTAAAGATACCCCTTCTACGAATGATTGGTACGAGGGGATTTTGGAAGTTCTCCCTCTGGAAAAGATGACCCACACCGTCCATGACAAGGATGGACCCCTCCGGGCTGGACTTTACCCTGCCAGATTAAAATCACTGGTACCGATGCTGACTTGATTTAACCAAGATGTACTCATGTCAGACTGGGGATGTGTGAATGTGTTATTTGCTGTAGTTTTTCTAATTATTTCTCATTTTTTATGGTCTGCTTTATGGTGTTCTTTCCCCTTTTTCTTTCTCCTTTCGCTTATGGCCCCTTAATTTGGGGACCCATCTGGAGTGTGTTACACCTCCAGTAGTTGAGGGTCGCCCCCCCCCCCCCCAACTTGGAGAAACACACTCCTGACTAATGGACTGCTGGCAAAATATATTTTAAGCACCTAAAAGATAGACTCACCTCCAAGGAAGAGAAATAAATCAATATCCATTTAAGTGTGAGCTATATTCAGAATATTTTTACAACTTAATCTAGCTCTCTCTGGCGGAGAACCGACCTAAAAAGCGCCACACACACACACACACACACATATATATATATATATATATATATATATATATATATATATATATATATATATATATATATATATATATATATACTTTTAGGGGCTGAAATAAGATTGTTTATATCTGTCGGTGATTGACTCGTACTTTCTGACTTTCTGCTCCTCCAAGCCATCCTCCACTGCAGGAGAGTTAGATTATATTATATTACACTTTATTCCTCCCCAGGGAGACGTTTCCTGAAGCTGCAGCAAACATGTTTACAAATATACAATTCAATAAAAAATAAAAATAAAATAGCCGGGCATATAACATTGAAACATTTTAATAATAAAAATGTAAATGAAAATGTAAAAAATTAAATAAAATGAAAGTGTATACAGTGTATCTGAAGTATAAAGTGATGTGAGGTTTATTGATGTTCAATTTGAGGAGGATCAGGCCTGACGTGATTCACTATGAAGTCTAACAATACACCGACTGTGGGTTTTACAAGCTGTTTTAAGAAATGTTACGTATACATTTATATATGAAATCATTCAACATAAAGTTTAGTACTACACGCCAGTTCCAGCTGTGGAGACGTTGGTACATCTATCCGTTTATAAAGCATTCATAGTTCTATGTATTTTACTTCTCATTTTATATGTGTTTTATTATATTTAATGTTTTTTACTATCTGGAATTTGATTCTGAAATAAAAGTTTGATTGAATTACCTCATACAACCCCATTGGAAGGACAGAGGAAGCAGATTAATATTAATAATAAGGCATTATTCCCACTTTTTTTATTCCCAAGTGATGACTTATGATTCTTCTGCTTGACCCCGGGGGGGCGGGGCCTCTGTCGCTGACATGTGACAGGTGCTTCGCAACATCATTGTGCCCTTTGCCTTTCATTCAACGAAACAAAAGAATAACTTTTTATATGGATTCACCAGATTAGATTTTCTTGAGGTGGACCGACATCGCCGATGGCTGAGAAGCTTCGCCGGCATCCAATATCTTTAAATCACATTATTTTTTATAGCAGCGGAAAAAGAAAACTAGGATTTGGTGTGTGTGTGCGTGTGTGTGTGTCCATCCCGACCCGATAATTCCATATTTATTCATCATTATGACAGTGACAAAATGGTACAGGCTGAAATTTGATTTATTTAAAGGCCAAAAAGCTGAATTTTCAATAGAGACGACATCCCAGTCTCCCCAGTGTGTGTGTGTCTGTGTGTGTGTGTGTGTGTGTGTGTGTGTGTGTGTGTGTGTGTGTGTGTGTGTGTGTGTGTGTGTGTGTGTGTGTGTGGCCCTGCTTCAACCACTACCGCAACACTAGATTTACTGCACCTGCCTGCCAGGATAGCCTTTGGCCCCGGGGCTTCCATCATCTCCCCGTTTACCCTGTGGAGAGTGAGACGGAGGAGAAATCAGCTCCAGAGGAGGGAGAGGAGACCAAAAGAGGGGGGGGGGGGGGGGGAGCGAAAAAGCAGTAAAGAATGGAGGGAGCGAAGAGATATTGTGTAGGAAAAGCATCATTCTCTTCGGCGCACATCCGATTTTCATGATTGCAAAAATCAAGAAACAAAAAACATGGAGAGTAGGAAAGTCAAAACAAACAATTTATATGTGAAGTAAAAAAACAATGGATGATTTTCCACTCTCCGCTCTTTAATAAAGACCTTTTTGGTCAGCGTTGGTCATTACCATTGAAAAACACTTAATTAATGCGACAATAAGAGCTATATTTCTTAACGGGGTCGAGTCCCATGCTGTTAACCTGCTGTGAGCCCAGCGCTGCCTTCTTGTGTTTATCTTCTATTATAATAATACACTATAATAACTCACGATACGTCCCTTCCCCCGAGGTGAGATTGAAGGAAACGCATCCCTCCGAGAGGAGTGTTTAATGCTGCGTGTTATGGGGAGAGTGAAACAGGATTAGTGAAGAGTTACAGGCTGTCGTTACGGTCATCACACGCCGGAGACCCGAAATAACCAGATCATTAATGGGGTGTTAAAAAAATTATAATTTTATAGGAAAATGTTTTTCAAATGGCCACAGAATAAAAGCACAACGTTGGGTTCTTCAGAAGGATGTGGATCATTTGAAATAAAAAATGGGGACTTAAAGTATTTTGTATCATACATACACACCTGGTCGTTCTCGACCTCCTGGAGTGAAGATGAAAATCAATACGTTGAAGTTAATGATAACTTACTGCATTTTGGAAGGAAAATAAAACTAAGGCTCATCTTGTAATATATACACATGTATAAATATATGTAAATGTATACATATATGTGTATATATTTATATGTATATATATTTGTATATATAGTCTAGGTATAATATATATATATATATTTGTATATATATATATATGTATATACATATATATATACAAAGTATACAATTAATATTGTTTTTCTTGTGTAAAAACTATATATATATATATATATATATATAACTATAACTATATATATGTTTGTGTCAATTAATATTGTTTTTCTTGTGTAAAAAAAAAATATATATATATATATATATATATAACTATAAATATAACTATATATGTTTGTGTGTATATCTATACAATATGGAGGACTAAAAATGACTTAAGTATAAATAAATAAATATAGGAATAAATAAATAAATGCTTAAATAAATGTATGAATAAATGTATAAATGCTTAAATAAATGTATAAATAAATAAATACAGGAATGAATGAATATAAGTTATAAATCAACAGGACATCATTAAATAAATATATTTCTACATTTCTGTATTTCTTCATTTATTTATTTCTCTATTTATGTGTTCACACGTATTTATACATTTATTTATTTATGTGTGACATTTACGTGTCCGTATATTCAAATGAGCTCGGGTGGTCCGACCTTCTGTCTAAAGCCTGATTGGTCAAGTCGGTGAGCAAGACAGAAGCAATCGATCCCTAGCACTTGGATCTGTAGACGAACAGCGTTTATTATGCGTTCTGGTCTGTACATTCTAAATACTACTGTTGAGTCACGGAATGTAATTTAAGGATGATTTCAGCCGAGAAGTTAGTAGTTCAAGCAACAAATCTGTGGTCGGTTTATGGAAATTTAGCCTGATAAGGATCTGCGACGGAGATTTGAGGTCCTGCTCGCGGGACTCTGAGCTCGAAAGTGCAGGCGTTCAGCGCGCTGCGTGGCCGCCGACAGCAGCCGGATCTCGGCAGGACTTTTTGAAATGCTCCGATGGCTCTGATGTCTCCGTAGCGGCTAAACATGAGATTATAATTAGGTTTGGGAGGATCTAAAGAGCACAAAGAGTTTATTATTTATTAAAAGATAACGATACGTCAATTTGACTGAGGGTTAAGATTCATAACTTCATATTGTAGCGACCCTGGGTCAGGAAAGCTATGAGACGTTCTATAGTTATTACCGTTTATTCGTAGCCTACGCCAAACGACAGTGAACACCAGTTGATCCAGAATGCTGCAGCTCGTATTCTCACTAAAACTAAGAAAAGAGATCACATTACTCCTGCACTAGCTGCTCTGCACTGGCTCCCTGTAAAATCAAGAATCACTTTTAAAATTATTCTCTTAACCTACAAAGCCTTAATTGGTGATGCACCATCATATCTTAAAGAGCTTGTAGTACCGTATCGCCCACCAGAGAGCTGCGCTCACTAAATGCGGGCTACTTGTAGTTCCGAGAGTCTTAAAATGTAAAATGGGAGCCAGAGCCTTTAGTTATCAAGCTCCTCTTTTATGGAACCAGCTTCCACCTTCAGTCCGGGAGGCAGACACAGTCACCACATTCAAGAGTAGACTTAAGACTTTCCTCTTTGACAGAGCTTATAGTCAGGGCTGAATCAGGTTTGCCCTGGTCCAGCCCCTGGATATGCTGGTATAGGCTTATAGCTGCTGGGGATGTTTAGGATGCACTGAGCACCTCTCTCCTCTTTTCTTTCTCCTATGGATGAATCTTCATCTCAATCACACATGACTAACTCTGCTTTCTCCCCGGAGTCCTTCTGACTTCACGTCTCATGGGGTCATCGGACCCTATGAGACGGCATAGATTCCATCTGCTGATGGACCTTCGATGGTTGGATCGTGAGTTCTTGTCGCCAGCTGTGCCACTGCCCTGCTGGGACTCCGCCCACTCCTCCACTTGGGAGGTCTCCAAACTCTCCATCGTGGAATATGTCTAAATATGAACTATTGATAAACTCTGTCAGATTCCTTGAATGTATTTTAACTCTAAATATGTCCTTCTGTACACATTACATCTATTGCATCTGTCCATCCTGGAGAGGGATCCTCCTCTGTTCTCTCCTGAAGGTTTCTTCCCTTTTTTCCCCCTGAAGGGTTATTTGGGAGTTTTTCCTGGTCCGATGTGAGGTTTTGGGTCAGGGATGTCTATGTGTAAAGATTGTAAAGCACTCTGAGACAAATTTGTAATTTGTGAAACTGGGCTATACAAATAAACTGAATTGAATTGAATTGAACACCGCAACACATTCTACTCCACTGTAAAGTATGTTACAGTGAATAATTCGAGTAAATTCACGAGCAAGAACAGTTGATGTGGTGACGTCACAAGACCAGAAAGACCGTCCTGCGTCCTCGAAAGTCTGGACTCCCAAGACCAGACCCCCAAGACCAGACCCCCAGGACCAGACCCCCAAGACCAGACTGCAAAAGAACACGAGTCTGTTCTCAGTGTACTTGGAATTGATAAACGTCTGAAGTCAAAAAGCTGTCTCGGCTAACTCCTGCTAACGGTGAGCTGAGCGAGGCAGGAGTAGTAGTAGAGCACAACACACCAGGTGCATCACACTCCTGTGACCAATCAGGCTTCAGACAGAGGTTCGGACCGCCCAGCTCATTTGAATATACGGACACGTAAATGTCACACATAAATAAATGAAGAAATATGTGTGGACACATAAATAGAGAAATAAATAAATGAAGAAATACAGAAATGTAGAAATATATTTATTTAATGATGTCCTGTTGATTTATAACTTATATTCATTTATTCCTGTATTTATGTATACATTTATTTAAGCATTTATACATTTATTTATACATTTATTTAAGCATATATTTATTTATTCCTATATTTATTCATTTATTTATTTATTTATACTTAAGTAATTTTTAGTCCTCCATAATACAAATCATGCAATCAGAAACGTGCGTAAAGTTAAAAAAGGGTCCGGGAAGAAAAGAGGCTGCTCAAAGGAAACATGGGGGTGCGTCCCAAGTGTCCTATTTGCATCCCTCGCTTGCCTCACCAGTGTCTTGCCAAACCATGCGAGGAGGGAGGAAACGAGGACATATGTTTTAATTAATAGAAACGAGACATCCTTCCCTCTGAAAACGGTTTGCGACGACAGCCGAACAGCTGCTCACATCTGGACCGTCTGTCGTCAGCCGTCAGTCGGCTTCTCACAGCTGGAGAGACTTGTGACGGAGTTTACAGTTGTTAGCTAATAAAAAAATCTACTTTACATATCTATCAAAATGATCGTATAATGTTTTTAGTTGATTTAATGGTGTTAAACTACGACTAATATTAATAAAAACACAGCAGAGTGGAGATGTCTTTACAAATTGCATTAATTATTTATATACAGCGTGTGTGGTATTTATACTGTGTCTTATTTATGAATTATTTGCGTTTGTATGTTTGGATTATTTTAATTGTGACGTCATTATTAAACAACCTAGAATGTTATTATTTTTGCTTTTGAATGGTTGGAATTAATTTATTAAGCTCAGGGGGGAGTTTTTATTTAAATGATCTGCCTCACGCAACTATCATGACATCATCGTGTGAGGCGGATCATTTAAATATAAAATTCTGGAGATCTGGAGTTTTCCTGTCTTATTTTGAAGTCCTCGTTTCCTGTTTCTCTGCACTTCCTTCCCTGTGATCGTCTGTCCCTGATTGTTTCCTCCTGTGTGAATATCAAGCCCCGCTTGAATCCAAACCAGAATCTGGTCCCCTTTGTGCTGCTTTTGGGTCCACGTTTTGAACCCCAATGCTAACTCACTGCATTTTGGATGGAAAATAAAACTAAGGCTCATCTTGTAATGTGTATGTATATATATATATATATATATATGTATACATATATATGTTTATATGTATATACATATATATGAATATGTATATACACATATGTATATATATATGTGTGTATATATATATATATATGTGTATATATATATGTGTATATATATATATATATAAGTGACGTGGGATGTTCCAATGGACGGTTTCCAATGTCGCTCCCTCCTTACTTCTCCCTATAAGCACCTATAGACACGTAAACCCAGATTTAGACACTGGCATGTGTGGAGTCATGTTTGCATCCATCAAGTTTAAGTCTGGGAGTGTGTGAAGGCCTTTTAGAACTTTCACACTCAGAATGTAGAGTAAAAAAGAAGGGGGGCTAACCAAGTTTCACTGAATATAAAATATGGAGGGATTACAGACACAAGTTAGTAGTAGTTTTTTTTTTTTCAAATGATATGAATCTTGAGTTTTGGTGAAAAAATTCACTTAAATTTTTCTCCAAAAAAAACCCAACTAAAGTTCCAGTTCTACCAAATAAATGAATCAATTGGGGTCGTCTTCTGTCACCGAGGAGTAATGTCCTCCTGGCACAAGGTGTCGCCACTCATCGTCACTAAAGCACGAAACTTATCACAATGAAATTCCCGAACAAAAACACGGAACCCCCAAGAATACATCGCAGGTCATCAGCGCCGGTTTTGCGTGTTAATTAACCCGGTAATGTTTGAGTTCCCACGGAAACGAGTGCGTCGTCTTCTCCAGAGAGCACCGGAGGAGACGGGTGGAAGTTTCTTTTTCTTTTTCTTGTGACACAGCACATTCTTCTCAAAGATAGCACACAGGATCTGGAGACTCAGAGAGGAGGAGGAGGAGGAGGAGGAGGAGGAGGAGGAGGAGGAGGAGGAGGAGGAGGAGGAGGAGGAGGAGGAGGAGGAGGAATGACCTCGAGGTGTCCAAACTATTTAGCCCACTTGTACCTCTGCCAGAAAATCTCTCCGGCCCTTTTTTCCCGCCAAGTTTCCCCAACAGCTAATGTCTCTCCTCTCTCGCCGTAATCCCCCCAGCCCGATGTGCCTGTGTTAATCTGTCCTCCCGACATTGTAACTATAAATGGAAGAACATGGCGGATTCTCTGAAGACTCCGGGCTCGTCTGTCGGATGAGTAAACACTAAACAGACATCCACCATGCAGCTGACGCAGGGCAGCCGGCAGACGGACAACCAGCGTCAACACGGAAACATGGAGGAGCCATCTGGCACCGAAAAGGGTTCTTCAGAGAGATGCCATAGAAGAACCATTTCTGGTTCCACAAAGGACCTTTCAAACCAGGGTTCTTTAAATAACCATGTCCTTAAAGAGTTCTTCAAAGAACCTATAAAGGTTTCTCAAAGAACCTTAAAAAAATGTTCTTTAAGGCATAATGTCTGGTTCCACAAAGGACCTTTCAAAAAGGGTTCTCTTGAAGAACCATTTCCTTAAAAAGTTATTTGAATAGCCTATAAAGGTGCCTTAAAGAACCTTCAATAAATGGTTCTTTAAGGCACTATGTCTGGTTCCTCAAAAGAACCATTCAAACCAGAATTCTTTATTGTGCTTAAAGAGTTCTTTAAAGAACCTATAAAGGTGTCTCAAGGAACATTCAAACACTTGTTATTTAAGGCACCATTTCTGGTTCCACAAAGGACCTTTAAAACTAGGGTTCTTTAAAGAACCATGTCCTTAAACTTAAACTTAAACTTAAACTTCAAAAAATGGTTCTCCAGGGTTAAGCCATAGAAGAACCATTTTGGTTCCACAAAGGACCTTTCAAACCAGGGTTCTTTGAATAACCATGTGCTTAAAGAGTTCTTCAAAGAACCTATAAAAGTGCCTCAAATGGAAAAATGGTTCTTCAGTATGATGGTTCTTCGTAGAACCACGAAGCCTTTTAAAGAACCATTTAAGGACCATTATTTTCTGTGTGCAATGAGGTTTAGTCGGCATGGCGACGCTTTAAGGAGCCGGTTGGAGGGATTGTGTGTGAGGAACCAAGAGAACTGAACCAGTATACTCACAGGTTCCCCCGGGACAGCAGAAGGACCAGGATGACCGGTTTGCCCCTGTTGACAAGAAACAAGGAGTGAGAGTCTTTCTACATCCGAAAATACTTTTTGTATAGTTCTTAGATAATAAAGGATATGTTGTCTAAATGTTCTTTGTTGTTGTTGATAGCCATTGGCACTTTATTACTATTATTATTACTCACTTTATGTTGGACAAGAGACAAACACACTTTCGATCTTCTGTATGTTCCCCAAATGGAAAACTGACAATAAAGACTTTGATAAGTCAGAGAAAGAATACTGTGGCATCTCATCTAGTTTAAAAGCTGCTCACATCGCCACAGAGTGCAACGCTCTACAGAGGTGTGCGTTGGAGGAATAGCTTGTGTCTGGTCAGACGGATCAAAATGAATCCAACGTCGTTGATTCACCTTCCGTCTTCAAGACGGTCAACGACTCGATGGGCCGAAAGAAAATAGAAATCATGTAAGATGCCTTAAAGAGGACTGGACTTATAAAAGAGCCACTTGATAAAGAGTCTGTAAGACATCTCTAGTCACTGTTACACCGATTGACCACCGGGCGGCGTCAGGCTGGTTGACCCAGAACAAATCACTTTGTTGCCATTTCAGTGGCCGATGTTGCCGTAAAAAAAACCTGATTAAGGAACGAACCTGCGTTAATTAAAACGGCGAACCAATCGGACGGGAGGTGAGACTCGACAAGGTAATTAGCGGTCGCCTTCACGTGGTCTGGGATAAACGTGCCAGCTTGGTATAAAATGCATTCATCTCGGCACAATGGAGGCCGACAATAGAGCCCGATAGAGCCGCAAGAAGTCATCTCTAAGGGAAGAACACATCTATCTAGGGATGCACCGATCTGATCGGTGCCGATCCATATTGGCCGTTATTCCCATTATCGGTTTTAATCGGCGTTCTCAAAACGGCCGATCATAACGGCCGATCAGATGACGTTACATCTGCGAGAACTATCAGACGTTTCAATCGCCACGCGCCGCAACGGAGACGATGCGCCCGCCGAGTCCCGCAGAGTGAGAGATCCACGAGGGGATCCTCAGCACCGAGCGATGCTCCCGTCTCCCGAGTTGAATCTCTGGGTCAACTCACCGACACTCGCATGTCTGCACCTATAGACTGATGTTCACGGTACAGGCATTCCATCGGGAGCGCGCAAGGGTTTTCATAAAGTTAGCGGAAGGATTTACGTGACAAAACATCAGGTTTTGCAAAGTTAGCGGAAAGAACCACGTGAAACAACATCCGTTTTTCAAAATAAGATGTCGAAAAATTATACACTAACAGGGGTGGTCACACTTTTTCAGCATGAAAGCTACTTATAATGTGGGGGGGGTGCCAGTGACTTTTTCTTTGCTCCGCCCCAGTGTGCGCAAGCTAGCGGAGCTCTGCGGGGTGCGAGACGGCGAGCAGAGGACCGTTAACGCGACACGGAGAGACAGAAATGACACGCTTCTGCTGTAATCTGCCGCTATAGAGAAAGTTCCAGGGGGCGGGCCAATTTATTTTTCTGTCACGCGATCTACCAATACCACGCCGCGATCGACTGGCAGATCGCCGCGATCGACGTATTGAGCACCCCTGCACTAACATATACAAGTTAACAATGAACTGATTTTGTATCTTTATAGATCATTTCTGAGATTTAGCTTGAATTATGCTAACATTAAAACATTTTTACTGTACAAAGGAAGAGTTTATAAAAATAAATCAGACTTTTGTATGTTAAAAAAAGTCCTGTATATAGATTTCCCCAAGAGTTCCAGGAACTATATAATGCAGATGTGTTCCATACATATCTGGAATCCCCTACAATGGCAATCAAACAATTTCAATTTATCAATTAGTCCTAAATGTTTAAAGAAATCTGTAATTTCTTTAATGTTTGAGGTGCTTTAGATGTGTATTTCCTCATAGTCCTAGGCAATAATGCTACACAATAAATAGAATGCTTCAATCGACGCCCTGATCGGTGATCGGTATTATCGGATCTGCAGATACTGATTTCAGTGATCGGTGATCTGTGATCGGTATTATCGGTGATCGGCAGCAGTGATTTCAGTGATCGTGATCGGCACCAAAAAACCTGATCGGTGCATCTCTACATCTATCCCCTCGAGTTTGAAGCCATTAGCCACCAGCTGGGAGGTGGCCCGTTACTAGCAGACCACTTGGCGGCCAGAGGCTGATGGATGTAAAAAAAAGAAAAGAAAGTAAAAATAGTTTCAATCTAAGCACACAAATCACCCTCAAGAGGCCCGTGCCGAGCACTCTCCAGACCGCAGCCGGGGTGTATACACAAGGATTAAAATGTCCCTCTGCAAACGTCCTGTGAGACATTAGGTAGTATTGATGTAAAGCAGGGCTCCACTTTGAAGGAGACTTCCCTGTCCAGGGTTTATGCAGCCCTGGTGGACACTGGTGATGAAGGGGAATGGAATCTAAGTGAGAATTTGGGTAATTTTCCGATATTAAGTTCTTTACCTGCCAGGATGCTAAGCCTCATTCCCACTGCAGAGGGATTCGGCCTCTAGCCTCTTACATGTGTGCCATAGCTTCTAAAACATATTTTACTCTTAAAATGTCCCTGATAGGAATAGTTTCCCCCTTTTTGGAATATATATTCATCCAAAGTGAGAATTCCGGCTAATTTCAATATCTTTTTGTACCGATATTAAAGTTCTTTACTTGCCGCGCTGAAATCACTTAAACCTCATTCCCACGGCAGTGCGGTTCTTCCTCGAGCCCAAACTCTTACATCTGGGCCCATAGCCTCTCAAACATATTTTTTCCTGAAAGGAATAGCGTGCCCCCTTTTGGAAAAAACATATTCATCCACTTTCTTGTAAGATTTGGATGTGAAGATGTATGAAGCTACAGCCGGGAGCTGCTTAGCTTAGCTTAGCATAAAGACTTCCGACTTTAAAATGAGGCTGTCCACCACAACTATGGGGGCGGGCAGGTTGAGTGAAAGGGTCATATGTTTCCAGTGCATCATCTTTACTAAGAAAAGCAGATTAAGAACATGCCAATGGGACATTTCTGGAGATGTATCAACACAATCTGAGCCCGGAGCCTGTGATGTCATCGTGATGTGGGAACTGTTCCCTAAACCAACAGGCAGAAGGACACACACACGCACACACACACATACACACACACACACACACACTTGTGTATCCACGCCAAACTGTGTAACAGAATGAGAAAACACTCGCCAGTTAATTTTTTTTCAAATGCTCAGAGCTGCTAAAAAAAAGTATTAAATTTAAAAAAGTTTGGACAAAGAAAAGAGAGAAAGAAACACTTTTCAAACCATTAAAAAAGTGAAGTGAAACTTCCTGTCACACAGAGTGGAGCCAGATGCCGCTTCATCAGCCACAGTAATTCTATCAGGCACTTCACTGCCGTCAAACTCCTCATTGATGAATACGTGTCTACGTATCTGCAGGCAGACAGCCGTGTGCTTTTAAAAAAAAAAGTTGGATTTAACCGACAGGGTTTCATTTTTTTTTTGGAAGTCGATGAGTCTCCTGCGGGGAACCGAAGCTCTGTGTAGCAGCTTAAATATGTGTGCTGTAAATATGGAGTCCAACAAAAAAAAGGGAAACGCTTTCACAGTCGGGATCCTCCTCTCCATTAGTTCTCCCTCTCCATGAAGAGCAAACCGGTTTTAATGAGCTTCAACCCTGCAGCCAAGAGGCATCTCCTCTGTTTACACTAGAACTATCAGACTTTCACTGGCAGACACCAAACATTTTCTTTCTTTTTTCCATTGATTTTTTTTCTTTTTTATTATATCTCAAAACGTATATATTCACATTTGGCGAGCCTACTTGGATAAATCAGGACTCAGCAATTTTAATAAAGGCTCAGAAAAAACAGTATTATGCAAAGCTGAGGAGAAATCTGGAGATCTGCACAGCCAATAAACATCGAGCGTTCCTTAATCAGAGCTGGCTGTGTAACAGAGTCCAGAGATGGTAATACTCTACAGTATATTACTGTGACACACGCACACACAAGTATCTTCTTACTTTTACAGTGCAGACCGCTGACTGACTCCTAAACAAACCTCCCCATTACAGCTCCACACACATTTCCCACAGCGAGTCTTTCTGTGGCAGCGCGCCAGAGCACGAGGCCCAAAAAAAGAAAACTCGGAGTCCATTAAAAAGCAGCGGCGGGTCGCGGTTCCACCGGCTAGTTGGACGACGGCGGGCGGCAGATTGAACCCCCGAGCTTCATCCGCGGCAGATGATAGAACTTCGGTGCTTTTTAAGTGCACTGTAAGGAGTTCTGTTGGCTTCCAGTGATAGAACAAACGATAGAAAAAGAAGGGGGAGGGGGGGGGGGGTAGGAACAGCTGCAAGCCATAAGGTGTCTGGTGGCTTTCAGAGGAACCGAGCTGATTGCTTTTATTAGCTGGATGCAAACTGTGTGTTTTTTTTCTTCTTTTATGTCAGCATTTCCGTGGGTGGATCCATCCGAGGGCCTTTAAAGTGAACACAGAGCGGATCAGAGGGGCCGGGGGTCCCACCTGAGCTGATGGGCCGCACATGAAAAAGGGGGATCTGTTACAACCACTTAACCCCAGCTAGGGCGAGCAAAGATCCTCAATTACCACAAATCAGGAGGAGTAAAACATCAGACTTTTTTCTCTCTTTTCATGACTCCACGTTTCGTGACACACGTGGCGAGCAGAGGTCTTCCTCCTTCTGGCCGGAGTCCTCCCCGATTACTACACCGACTGGAGGATCCAGATGGCGGTTCCCAGCCGGCGCTGTTCCATTGCATAACAGATTGTTGGTGTTCCCGCCGAAGCCTTTCACTCATGTGGTGGTGTAAGAGAGAAAGCTGCTCGCAAAAGTTTTGTTCTCATCTCGTTGTGTTGCTGACATTACCTTGACTTTTCGCTGTACTGATGCACAGTTTATCTGTTTTTTTCCCTCTTTTCCCGAGTATACTAATCCTGACAGAAAACCACAAAAAGGAGCAGTAGAATAAAAAAATAAAAAACTTTTTTTTTTTAAAGGGAAGACAGCCATGTTCTTCTAAAACAGATGTTGCCTGTGAGATAACTCAGAAGAGATTCCCTTCACTCTCATTTTATCCAAAATGAAAACATTCTGTTTGCCTGCAAGGACATTGACATTTGTTTTTTTTAAATCTCATCGCTGCAGACAGCGAGAGAACATTCTGCTCGACTAGAAACTACCAACGTGGTGTGAAACACAACTCTACCAGGACATCGACGGGACGAGACATTCAATATTTCTCTGTATTAAAGTAAAGATCGGTTCATAATGGGCGAGCGAGGACCCTGTGCTTCATCCCACTGACTCGCTGCTGTGAATCCTCAGCGAAGCATCAAATGTGTTAATCCGCCGCAGAAAATAGTCCCCAACTCCTGTTTGAGAAATGTTCTCTGAAAAACTACAGCGCCTTCATGTTTTAGGAAATAATTGTAGCCCAGTTGAAATTTTTTAAATAACAATAATTAGAAAAAGTATCCAAGAGTGGTTTTAATGGTTTCCATCGTCAGTAGGGACCATTGGGTTTAGGACTGAATGCCACGCAGAGCGGTAGGGAAGCGTTGAGAGATAATACCGCTTTGCTGCTTATGTTCTTTTCGTGGGTTTTGTTAAAAAGTGGAATATCAGCAACTTTATTGTCAAATGAAAGCAGGTATTATGTTTGACAATGCTCCATATACAACATGCATGGAAAATCATAACATGCAAAAACAACAAAACAAGATGGAAACACACAGTCAGGCGGTTGCAGAGCTCTACAAGATCTGCACACGCCGCAGAGTCGCGGAAATCCACCGGGCTGCGGCCCACTTGAGAAGGGTAATTACTGTGAGGGGGATAACAGGCTTTGGAAACAGGCCACGGATAAAATGTGCGGGGCCATGGAGAGAGAGAGAGAGAGACAGAGAGACAGAGAGAGAGAGAGCTGCTAACCATCACTCCCTGTCAGGACAACCCATGTGAAGAAGTCCAATAATGTAAACCAATAATAAACCTTAATCAGAAGTGTGTTCCACTTTTTTGGAGAACCTACTCCAGGGAGTGATGACATAACATGAACAAAAAATGTCAGCTCTCCTCGGCTGCTCTTATTGTTTTGGAAAGGCCTGCAATATCGGCGATGACGCAACGGGCCGGACACTGAAACCCCCGGCAGTATTTTTTCGACTCACGGGAATGGGGGAGGGGGGGGAGAGAGAGAGAGAGAGGGAGAGAAGGAACCTGAACACGAACACAGGTGTGCTCCTCGAGGCCTGCGTTATGTTCGGCGGCGTTCCAAACAAGAGCTCAAACGCCCATGTTTGGCCGGAGCCTGTAAACATCGTAGTTTCACAGATCCCTCCTCACAGTGTCGGGCGTGTCGGGCGCTTTGATTTAGTAATCCTAGATATTTGTCGGAAAACTTTTTCTTTAA
Source organism: Liparis tanakae (assembly GCA_036178185.1). Taxonomy (NCBI): domain Eukaryota; kingdom Metazoa; phylum Chordata; class Actinopteri; order Perciformes; family Liparidae; genus Liparis; species Liparis tanakae. The sequence goes on from CM070094.1 coordinate 15,166,351, forward strand.
GAACGAGCAGGAAACACTCGCACGGTGTGGACTCACACACACACAGACACGTTACTTCCTGGTAGTTTCTTTTTTTTTTACACAAACACAAAAACACAGAGTTTGAAGTGGTGAGCCAATCAGACGGGCTCACCTTCTGTCCGTCATGGCCGTTCAGTCCAGGGGGGCCAGCGGCGCCAGGCTCTCCCTAAAGGAAAGGACAAACCAGATCACATTCAAGACACCGACGTCACTTCATTAATCAACTCCTTCGTTGAAAGGAAGGATGACAATCGGCATACTTTCAGTCCTTTTGGGGCGTGGCCAGGCGACTGTCCGTAATCTCCTTTTCGTCCCTGGAACAAATAAAAAGTATACATATAAGTATGTATCAATCAACACCGTTTTTTTGATTTTTCTAAATAAAATTCCATCGTAGGTTAACTCTCACAAGCGTAAGGTCACTTTTCAAAATAAACTTCCGTTGTAGGTTAACTCTCACAAGCGTATGGTCACTTTTCAAAATAAACTTCCATCGTAGGTCAACTCTCACAAGCGTATGGTCACTTTTCAAAATAAACTTCCATCGTAGTTTACCTCTCACAAGTGTACGGTCACTTTTCAAAATAAACTTCCATCGTAGGTTAACTCTCACAAGCGTACGGTCACTTTTCAAAATAAACTTCCATCGTAGTTTACCTCTCACAAGCTTACGGTCACTTTTCAAAATAAACTTCCGTCGTAGGTCAACTCTCACAAGCGTATGGTCACTTTTCAAAATAAACTTCCATCGTAGTTTACCTCTCACAAGCTTACGGTCACTTTTCAAAATAAACTTCCATCGTAGTTTACCTCTCACAAGCGTACGGTCACTTTTCAAAATAAACTTCCATCGTAGGTTAACTCTCACAAGCGTACGGTCACTTTTCAAAATAAACTTCCATCGTAGTTTACCTCTCACAAGCTTACGGTCACTTTTCAAAATAAACTTCCGTCGTAGGTCAACTCTCACAAGCGTACGGTCACTTTTCAAAATAAACCCTTTGTTTGGAAATCATTCGAAAAAGGTGATTTACATTTTCATAAAATAGTTTTTCCTGAAATATGAGAAAGATAAACTAAAGAAAAAGGCTAATCAAAAATGGTGGCACGGTCATTTGAAGACACGTTATTATTAAACGTGACGTATCCCAGTCTGCACCAACGTCTGCTGCATATTTTCGGCTCATGCCAGCCGGCGTTCTCCGAAGGCTCGGCGGAGTCGGAAAAAATGGGTGAGTCCATCCAGCGTATCGGGGGGAGTGGAGCACTTGTATTTACAGAAACGTGAAGTCCATTTATGCCCCGCGGGGACTCGGTTTACACCGAGACTGCCGTGCACATTCTTCTCCCTTTTCGGGCAGTAGGGGGAATCTCGTCTGCGCTTTCTGGCTCAGCAGTCAAAACGTCCAATCACACCAGCGAGAGAGAGAGAGAGAGAGAGAGAGAGAGAGAGAGAGAGAGAGAGAGAGAGAGAGAGAGAGAGAGAGAGAGAGAGAGAGAGAGAGCTGCCCCGGAAACGTAAGAAATAGATCATCCCCCGTGTTTTAGGGGCTTATCGTAGAAAGTAATACGAAGGATAGCGATGCGGGGGGGGGAGGCGGTTGGACCGCAATCAAACGGCGACTGCCGTTGGTCCGATGGGTTCTGACACATCTCAATTTTGCAAATTATTGTCTGGGCACGCCAAGGTGATTCTTTCTTCTTCTTTTTCTTTCTCCCCGCATGCTGTGAATCACTTTGAAGCGAGCCGGATTTTTCAAATATACCGAGGCCATGTTTTCCTGATCAGAAAAAGCAAAATGGAAAGACATGCAGTGCTTCAAAGGAAATATTCCGTACTTCACTGGGGTTGTTGGAAAAAAGGGTACGGCAGGAATTCCCGTCTACATTTCAATCTACATGTTCTTGACAGAGGCGACTTGGCATGGAGAAGTCTTTGAGGGCCAGGAGGAGAGCGACGCCAAGAGCAGCGTGCGTTCCCCGAACACTCGGTCTTTAAACCGGCGAAAGATTTTCATCTCGACTACATCATCTAAATCAGGGGTGTCAAACTGATGTTCACCGTGAGCCAAATCAGCATCATGGCCGCCCTCTTAAAAGGGCCGGAAACACTTTATAAACTCCTCGAACATATTGGTAAATAACTCTCTTTGCATTTGATTCTTGTTTATTTGAGTGTAGAAATGTTGTACGTAAGAAATTGTCTCTAATATTAGAACATGAATCCATTTAATCTAAAACTTTCAAAAATAAAAGCACAGGATATTTTTCTTCAATTTCTTTAAGAAAAGGTGATTGCGGGCCTTGTGTTTGACACCTGTGATCTAAATACTAAAAAAGAAGCTAAATGTAGTCATTCCTCCCCAAAAGCTGAAGATAAGCACTTTAAGTTTTACCTTGCATTGACTCAACGTCATTCAGGCCTTCATTTAGTCCAATACTTCACCCACAGAATGACCATTCGTATATATCAATTACTCACCGTGTGTTTACTTGAATTAAAAAATATAAAGAATACTTCTTTGGACAAAAATGTACGCATTTGGGAAGCACGCAGCCTCAAAAACTTGATAAACAAGTCGCGTGAGAGCTTGGAAACAGATATCTGACCTTGTATTGCTACTGCTGGGGATAAACTTGGCCTCCATTTATTTCCCATTCATTAAGGATTCACTCTTCAACGGTTGGAAGATAATTCAAGGTAACGCAGTCGTGAGTAATAGATACTGAAAAGTTCATTTTCAGGGTGAAGCATCACTTTAAGTCTACCGGTATAGGTACTCACAGCCGTACCACATTCATCATCATCCCCATCTCAATTTCTCGTCATTACCTCCAGATAAAATGATAAATTCAAAAACTAAATTCAGCTGACACAGCGGGTTTTTCATCCAGCCTGTTCATTATTTTTTCCCCCAAAAAAGAGAACTGTGCCAAACCAGACGGTTTACATGCGTCACATTTGGTGAGACTCGACTAAAACTTAAGTACAACACAGGAGTTATTATTTTGTTTCTCCTATGCTAAATCAGGCCAAACGATGGTATCAATTGTGTGGTTTTAAATGTGTAAAGACTGCCTGATGAATGCTGAAATTCAACCGCATTGGAATAGATTACAGAGCAATTTTCCATTTTTACGGAGCCTAGTTTAAGATAAAGACTGATGTAAGACGGACACATCTAGGGGCTAAACAGCTCTCTGTGTCAAAGACACTTGAAGCTTCTGTTCTCGCCGCCTGAAGGGAAACAAATGGCTTTTTGAGAGGCTAGATAACAGGTTCTGATCCCAGACAAGCAAACTAAGAAAAATCTAAAGCAAATATTGCAGAAAAATTTAGAAAAAAACATAATTACTTGCTCTTTAAATGTGCATTTGTGTTTAAATGTCCTTGTTTCATTGGTTAGACATGGACCAAAGAGTATGTACAACTGTAAGTATGGAACATAAAACACTATATATGTTTTATCTATATTTATCTACATGATCCTCTCTTGCATCTCCAAGAGGGTCCTAGATCCCCTCTAAGGATCCAGTACTTTGCTGACTTAATGGATACCAGCGATCTTAAAAAGGTCCATTCTGTTAATTATCTGACCACATAACTTAATCTCTGGTATTGCCATGCGTATAATAATGGAAAATGTTCCTCTGCTCTGTTTCTCGATGTAAATAAACCTTGAGCGGCATTCAAAAAACGATGCTGTGATTCAGGTTTTTTCCCTTACTCAACAATTCCAATGTGGCTTTTAGCCTCAAAGCTCATTAGTTTCTACTAAAGAGGTTTTAAAAAAACGGTCAAAAATATGTAGTGATTTAGAGAGACTCAACATTCCCCCATGAGAAAGCACCGGGAAGACCAACAACCACTGAGACTCCCGTTTAACGGCTAGAAACCATCGAGCGGCTTCATGTCGGAACTACTTTCCTTCTTTCTCTGAACTACAACCCGCCAACCGGATCACCGGGCGGTTCTCCGGTTCTCCACGCCGTTAGCTAAACTGACTCCTCCGGGCTAGCTGGCGATACCGCTCGGCCGAGCAGGACACCATTAACGCTTTGCATCTCGCTCTGTGTCCTCGAGGAGATGCAGGCTGGGTGGCTGGAGTTTGGCAGGAAGTAAATAGTTTCGATATGAAACGTGTTCACAACGAGGTCTGTGGGTGCTAGTGAAAAGTCTGCGCACATCACAGAGCGAGGCGCGCGCGCGCTCAGACGCAGACGGACCTCTCTTATTCTGCCTGTTTTGTGATATACATGCCTAAAAGGGGGATTTTGTTTATCTGGCAACACTGAGATCAGTCGACCAATGACTGTTCAGGTGGAATGTACGGGAGATACCATGTAAGGGGTAAAAACTTGTGAAAGACCCAGAGAAACGAGTATAATATAAAACAAGAGTATTTATATATAAATACACACATTACAAGATGAGCCGTAGTTTTATTTTCCTTCCAAAATACAGTAAGTTATCATTTACATCAACGTATTGATCTGTACCTTCACTCCAGGAGGTCCGGAACGACCAGGGTTTCCATGTGGGCCCGGGGGACCCTGCAAAACAAACACACACACACAGACACACACACACACACACACACATGAGGAAGACACCGAGAGAAGATGATCATCGGGTTCACTGAACGGGCCTCCTGTATGTGAGGTCCCGTCTGTGTTTTGGGACCGGTGGGCCTCGAGGTCCCTCTGCGATGTCTATAGGTGAGATGTCTATCTGTGAGATCGGCGTCTGCCTCCCCCGTCTGCCTCTCCCGTCTGCCTCTCCCGTCTGCCTCTCCCGTCTGCCTCCCCCGTCTGCCTCTCCCGTCTGCCTCCCCCGTCTGCCTCTCCCGTCTGCCTCTCCCGTCTTCCTTTCTCGTCTGCCTTTGCTCGTCTTCCTCTCCCGTCTGCCTTTCTCGTCTGCCTTTGCTCGTCTTCCTCTCCCGTCTGCCTCCCCCGTCTGCCTCTCCCGTCTGCCTTTCTCGTCTGCCTTTGCTTGTCTTCCTCTCCCATCTGCCTCCGTCTGCCTTCGCCCGTCCCAAGTTATGACACACGGCTGTCAAAAGTGAAGGCCGTCTCATCCGTCTTTGTGCCACACACAGTGTGTGTGTGTGTGTGTGTGTGTGTGTGTGTGTGTGTGTGTGATGCACGACGCGCTCAGGCGTAATTCATTGAGCCCGCCTGTTGCTTAACGCTTCATCGAAATGTCCCGTCTCCTGCAAGTCGGGCCAGGTGGGAGGACGTACGGGAGCGGAGAATGAGGAGACGAAGAGGGATCATAAATTCAAGCATAGCTGCACGGGGAGGGGGGGGGGGCACAACTTCCAGAGGCATCCAAGTGAGGAGCCTCCCCACTAGTGTGTGTGTGTGTGTGTGTGTTGGGGTACAGAATGATGAGCATGGAAAATCTTCCCCTGGCTAAAAAAAAACTAAAAGCATTGAAACCTGTTCAGAACAGGAAGCTGATGTATCTTCGGGCCCTGTTCTTTGAGTTGTTCAGACTTTCCAGAGAGAGACTCCCCCCTCCCCCTCACCCCCCTCACCCCCCCGAGCATGAGGTGAAAGAGAGGGGTGGAATTACTCCGAGTCAAAAAGACAGAAGTGGCCAAGAAGTGTAAAGAGTACGGTCGGGTGATCCGGTCCGTCTCTTGTTATTTATCTTGAGACAATCATCAGACTGTGGAGAGGAGTCAAGACCCCCCCCCCCCCCCCGACCTCTCTGCTGGACATATGGAGACACTTAACAGAAGCTCATCTATATATTTCCTCCTCCTCCTCCTCCTCCTCCTCCTCCTCCTCCTCCTCCAGTCAAGAGCATTCCCCTCTCCACTGGCTCAATATTGAGACGTATGGAAGTCGTTATCCGCAGATAGGAAAAGAAAAAGGGGAGGAGGAGGAGGAGGAGGAGGAGGAGATGAAGAGAAAAAGAGATGGATGTCTGGACAGAATGTGACACATTACATTTCTTTGCTGTACACAAAGGTGAGGAGGCACAGCGCCGATGACGCGGCGGGAGGGAGGGAGGGAGGGAGTGGGAGAGGGAGGGGTGAGAGAGGGACGGGTGGGCGGCGCCTTTCGGACGGAGACGAGCACAGCGTGAGGTGAATGAGTCACTTCGTCCGTCCATCTTGGTGTGTGTGTGTGTGGGGGGGGGGGAGGATCCTCTTTGCTTAATTAATGAAAAGAGTTACTAACGGGGAACCATTTACACACGAGTCAGCACACACACACACACACACACACACACACTACACACACACACTCACAGAAACACACACACACCTGAGGCCTGCAGATGAAGGGCGATGTGGGCCGATGACTTTTTACATGACACGTGCAGCGCTACTGTTTTTATGGGCCCGTTAACCCCGAGCGGACCTGCTCACGCCGCCCAGGCACCGCAGGTCGGGGCACCGCCTCCGGCCCGATGACTATGCAACACAACGTCTGCGGAAAAAGGATCTGAACTCTTTTATTTTGGCGGGACCCCTTGGTGCTAACTAGGTGCTTATTCGTCTGGATTTGCAACTGCAACACGTATATTTATTAATCAATAACTGTTGAGTCCGATTAAAAGATTAAATTAACCAAATACCGGTATTTTGAAAAGCTTCAACCAGCCTGTTTCTGGTATTTCTGGCAATAAAATAGAATCAGTGAATACCGAGCCGAAATCTGCTTTTTTCCTTGGATCCTTTCTGAAGGTGGCGATGCTCTTATATTATATGCACTTATTTAAAATTAACTACCGTAGCTGCAGTTGCAAATATCAAATGAATCATCTGCAGCCAAAGTAAATATTTGTCTGGTGCGTTACGGCACCTAAACATTCTAGTAATACGGGTAAAACTGTTTAGATAATAGGACTACAAGTCTGGAGATTTACAGACGCTCGCCGCTTTACTGCCAGCGCTCAGGATCAATTGAGCGGTAATGAAGCGGCCGCCTCCCGTAAACCTCGTGCCACTTCACTTTAACTCACACGAGAAATAAACAGTGCTGAACCGTCAGCGTAACTAATAAAGACATAAATAACGTGATCAAGCCCCGGAGAAGAGTGCTTATTTTACCACATGTGCAATTCATTTCAGAATAATCTACATTTTACAACAGAGTTGATAAGTCAGTGGAGTTTTCTGCACCCATTGGCGAACGCAGCGCTTCCATCTGCTCGGGCCGCCGCAGCCTCCTGATTACATGTCCACCATTCTTGACATTATTATGCAAATGTTTTTAATTTCACAGAACAGCCAGCGCTGCCGCTCGCTGGCGTGTCGTCCCTCTGCACAAAGCCCCCTTGATCCTCGGCGCTCTGCCGGGCTTATGGCCGGGTCGAGGGACGCGGACGCTCGCACGCCTGAGAGCTGCTGTCGGTGGTGGTGTTGGTGCAGGTGGTGGTGGTGATAGTGCCAGTAATGATGGTGGTGATGGTGATGGTGGTAATGGTGGTGATGGTGGTGATGGTGGTAATGGTGGTGATGGTGGTGATGGTAATGGTGGTGATAATAATGGTGATGGTGGTGGTGATGGTCATAATGGTGGTGATGGTGGTGATTGTAATGTTGGTGATGGTGTTGGTGGTGATGGCAATAGTGGGGATGATAATGGTGATGGTGGTGATGGTAATGATGGTGATGGTGCTAATGGTGGTAATGGTATTTAGTGGAAATGCGATGGTGATGGTAGATCACCTCGTGGTAAATGTCCAACACGCAGTTCACATATTTTGTGATATATATATATATATATATATATATATATATTCAAACTATATATGATTTGTGATCAATGCTTCTGCTTCACTTCCCTAAAAATAATCCATCACTCTCTCGATTTTGAGAGCAATCCTAAACTTATTCACGTCTAAAATAAACCAGCGAGGGACAACAGTAATGTGTTTTTAAAGCCTCCAGTCAATACAAATGATGTGCTTATGCTACATTGAGTTGTGTTTATCTCGAGCTACGAACTACTGACCAATAGCCATTTGTTAGGAAACATCCACTGCATGAAGGAATACACCTTAATTAAAGCAAATCATGGGGTAAGTAACTCAAAGAGAGACTTAAATATGGAAGTATGGTATGTGTGAAATATAAAATCCTAAAATATAAAGTTGCATTTATTCACAAGCAATGTCCAGACCACAGTCCACTCAGGAGCCACGTGTGTCACTGTGAGGTATTTTCTGTTAATCACAGGAACCAACCAGGAACACTTCTGATCAACAAAACAATCAAAGAAAGCGTTGTTCTTTTTTCTCTCTTCTTGCTTTGATCGGGGAAGGTGGTCTGGCCATGATAAAAGACGTTATCATGGCCAGACTGACAACAAACAGATATCAGACAGTTGCGTTCGTAGCTAGCGCTAGCTCGTAACTAAACATGGTTATAATGGCTAATGTATTAGTTGTTGGCCTACTTTGATGAAAATTGCAAGACTTGCAATTAACGTTACGGTACTAATCTGACCGCTGATGTGCACGGTACGGGATCACACAGTCATACACAACGCCATATTGGCACCGGTTTTCGGTACCCGACCCTAGGTATAGCTCTTATGCACACTACTCAGCACTCAGCAGGAGTCTGCAAAAGGAGCAAAAAGGAGCAACCTAAACCACGCAGCTCTCCATCGTCTCGCTGCCATCGGGGTCCAAAGCGCATTTTTCCTGCAAGTACTGTGAAGAGGCACAGAATAACAGACACGGCCATCCGTTGAAGGTCTCTCCGAAATTAAAATAACAAACTGTCCCTGGGGACAAATCATGTCCCGGTGCGTTCGCTCTTCTTATATTTACTCTGAAAACACCGGCTTGAAATAGCATCTGCTCTCACTCCTTTGGGTTCCATCACGGTTGTAGGCTGACATTTTTGATCTCCCCCCCGAAAAAACGAGAGATATGGCACCGGAGGACTGAGTGTAACACACAAGAGGCGTTCGCAGATGTTAACGTAGGAGCTGTGCCTAATTTATAAAAAAAGTGCTCACTCTGAAATCTCTACTTGCAAAAGTTACCGTATTTTTTCGCGTCAACCTTAATGACAACCATATGTGTCCAATTAATTGTCCATTGGCAACCCACAGGCCTTACAAATGGACCTTGGCAGCGGAGAAGCGCAGCTTGATGGAACCCGCCGGCCAAAGCAAACCCATGTCTGGCTCCGTAATCCAAAGATGTCACACAGTGCTTGATCATAGGCTTCCCCATCAGTGCCCGGCTAACGGTGTTATCTCGGTGTTAGCGCGGATCGGACGGGATTTAAAAGCGTCCTCGAGATCAATGAGATACGCTCGGGATAGATTGCGGAAGGGAAATGAAAAGCGGTGGTGGAAAAACAAAGGGAAGGTAAATGGGAAAAATGTGTTGTGCCGCTGGTTGGAAGGAACTCACCCTAGGACCCCTCTTCCCTGGCTTTCCTCGCAACCCTGGAAGTCCTTGAAGGCCCTACAGAGAAAATAAAGAGAACATATAAACTATGTCAAAGAGAGAGAGAGAGAGAGAGAGAGAGAGGAGCCAGTCTCGTCCCTGCATTTTGCCAAGGGGGGCGGGGGAGGGGAGGTTTTAAATGTTGAAAAATAGATATTCAATCAGTAAATAAAGCGGAGAGTTGCAAAACACTCAGTGAGATGTCCTGGTAGGAGCTCGATTGGTCCCGTTCCTTTGCAATCAATGTCATATAATGACTGTTGAGTCATTGCGCTGGCGGGGATGTCGCCACTGGCTCCATTGTGGGGCATCGGATAGCTTTAAAACAATTTCATCCATGGATTAGCAAAACTCTGAAAGGTCGAATCTAACGAGGGGTCGATCCGAGGAACCGGAGTTTGCTCAGAGATGTTTGATTGTTACTTATTCTCCCATGGATCCAGATGGTTAAAGAAAGAGGACAAGGAAATGTGCCTGGACATGGCCCAACAGGAAATTGGGCGACTTTAATCATGTCAGATGTACGGTATTGAGCACTTTTGTCTGACTTGGACAGGACCGATAGCTATAAATATACTCCTTCAGCCAGCGTGCACTCTGAAAAGCCCAAATGCTTTCAGCAACCTTTAGACTTGTTAGACTGTGACCACCAGGCTGTCCACACACACACACACACACACACACACACACACACACACACACACACACACACACACACACACACACACACACACACACACACACACACACACACACACACACACACACACACACACACACACACACACACACACACACACACACACACACACACACACACACACACACACACACACACACACACAAGATAAGCTGCTTGGGCCATTGGAGCTCACGTCTTTACAGAAATTATTGCGATTTTCTTTTTACGATGACAATGTGTGATTCAAGTCTTAACTTGAGATCCATAAGATACACAAACCAGCTTAAAAGATACAAATATATCTGAACACAGCAACATGGTGGAGAATCCCAGTGGTGCACGACCTTTAGGGTAGCACCTCTGCAAAGGATCGACCAATACAACTTTTACAACTCACAATACAGCTGCAACACCTCAGGGCCGAACCAATACAGGTGCTTGATTAACAGTATGTCCATTATATTGAAGCAAAGTGAAAATAAGGTTATATTTCATTATCTCTAGAATATTCTGTTATTTTGGAACATGAGCAATGAGAGTACAGTTTTATATATTTGTTCTTTAATTTTTTGTATTGCTTTTCATTTTAAATGTCTCTAAGAGTCCAGCAATAATAAATGTCTCACATCATATTTCAGTCACTCTGGGGAGTTGATATGAATCGGCATATGCAGTAGATCGCAGGCTCCTGAATTGAATCAAATCAAAATAGTATCACGGCAGACTTTGTGGTATCAGCAAATATCGTATTGTCTGCAAGGATAAACAGTATATACAAATATTGTGATTCAACTTGTGATTTACAGCCCAAATTAAAAGCTGGTGTACCTCACTGCTTGAGGTACTGGAATCATCGGAAAAAAGGGCACTGTATCAGATCTGTGCATCCCAAACCCGCAACACCTGATCTGTGTGCTGACAGCTAACGGGAACCCCAACAAGGTCTTCTTTAAAGAACCCCTCATTAGACTAAAGGTAATCCATTTTGATCCTCCGCTCATCAGAGCAGTCGTTTTGTGTTTAACTAAAACATTTGTGCAGTTGACACTTGAGAGCAGTTGAGACGTATGCCTCCTTAAAGAGGCCCACTAATGTTGACCCAAATCCCGGAAAGAAGGGCTTCAAATACTCAACAATGTCTTCCAGTCATTACTAAAAAAGGGTTCGGGTGACAATATTATAAGAAGTGCCTGAAAATAATGTATAATCTGCAGCTGACTCAGCAAATGTTTAGACTTTATACGACGAGACTATTGAAAGCCCTCAGGAAGGTAACCTTTACCGCACACCAGGGACAGATCGGTTTCAGTACTTCTGGCATATGCAGAGCTGCGGTTTTCCTCGCTGCCAAAGCAGCAAGGCTTTACTTAAAACATTCTTTTCTGGCCAAACATTACCCAGAACGAGACGCAGCAGTCCTTTTAACAATGGAAAATGTGGGTAACCATCCTGCGTTCAACAGAAGATCAGTGTCTGACAGGACCACACAGTCAATATGGATACAGTCTGCAGTCGACACTTGTTGACTACATTACCCACCAACACTTGCTATGAATTAAAGAGAGTCTTACTCTGCAATTTCGAGACAAGCTAACAACGTTCAACCTCATTCTTTAAGTTCTCGCTTTTTATACATCACATGGCTTGTAGGTGTTGTGTTTCTTTGACAGATTTGCAAAGGCTCAGATCTGCCATCAGGACAATGTTTTAAAAATGTCATCCTCCATGAGGGTGAACACAAAAGCCTGTCAGTTAAAGTTAAATATGCTCCTCCGCCAAGACAAGCACTAACTGCTAAAGGTCGGATCTGACCTGGAGTATTTCTACCACTGCTGCTAAAAAGGAAATCACACATTAATCGCCAACAATGGGAAAGGGCTAGAGAAGTCTTTAACACCACATGCAAGTAAGAAAAAGAAAGAAAACTTAGAGTAAGCAAACATTTCAGGGATGCTGTGGTTGGTGACTATGAGCACCGATAACTCTTCAACCAAGAGGCCCGTCAGCAGCAGTTCTGGACATCAAAGAAAGTCACGTTCAAAGAATTATAATAACAAGCTGTGTGAAACTCCTATATCACGGTGATCCAAATACATTGGTCGAAAGATATTAATTCAGAAAATAAACACAAAACCACCAAAGTCTGGAGAACAAGATTCCTGCACAAAGAAGCACGTATTGTGGCCCAAAGGTCTGATAGACGTGCACCTACCCGTGCACGGGTTTCAGGGGGAACTGAGTGTTGTGTTTGAGGGGTGCTTGCAGACTCACCGGCCGTCCCGTTTCACCCTTTAATCCAGGTTCTTCATCTAGCAGGGAGATCTGGGTCGGTTCCAGGAGATATAGTTGGAGGCCATCTGTGCCTGGAGTAAGGGAGGTTGGTTTGACTTTACTGGTGGCTTTTGGCTCAGGTGTCTCTGGAGCTTCTGTGGTGGAAAGGTCTTCCCGGTGAAGATGGAGTTTTGGGGAAGACCCCTGCGTGAAAGCGGCTGTGGCGTGGAGGTCTGGCGGCAGCTCGGACAGTCGGGAGGAAGCAGGTAAATCCATCTTTTCGTTGGATGTTTTTTGAGCATCGGTATCTCCTCGCTTGGCGTTCCTTACCTCACCGCCACGGGAAGTGGGTTCGGGGCTCGGTGGCATCACGCCGGTATGTATACTCGGAAAATCCAAAAGACTTTCCGACCCTCGGGGAACCGGCGTAGAAACGGACAAGGCACCGGGTTTTGGCGCGGATGCTTTGACCGGCGTTGACGAACGATGAGACCTTTCGGATACCTCTGCCAATGGCAATTGACTTGCATGAGGCACAGTGATGTTTGGGTCCGTGGAAGTTAGAGGTAGCAGGGCTGGAAACACGGGCCGATACGTGTCGGCTTCTCTGCATTGTTTCTTAATGTAATCACAATAGTTTTGAGCTGCCTTAGCAGAGGGATAAATGTCAAACTGACAGATGGCCCCTTCGAACGCCACCGAGTTGTGGTTCATTTTGCCCAGCAGGAACAAGCCCTCCGCATCCAGAGCCTCCTCCTTTTTAGAACGCAAATCTGCACGTGCGATCCCCTTTCCACAAGAAGTGTGCAAGGACACGTGGCGGCCTTGGATGTCCAAAGCCAGACTGTGCCACTGGCCATCGTGGACGTCGTAGTCAAAGTGCACGGAGCTCCTCTGGCCCACGCGCACCACGACCCGACCCTCCACGAACTGCACTCCGAGCTGCACTTTGCGTTTTTTCGTCAGCACTGAGAAAAGGTAAGCACCGTTGACCCGGTGAACCGACAGGCTTAGGATCAGGGAGAGGTTGGTGGTGCTGTAGGACGCGGGGATGACAGTGTGCAGAGGCGCCTGGATGCGGGCCCTCGGGGTGAGGATGACACCTGACTTGAAGGGGATGATGCCGTTGGGGATGGCTCGACCGCCCTGAGATGACGACACGCCCAATCTTCGCTCGGAGAGACCGAGCTGCTGCAGAACATCCACATCTTTAGGAAAAACAGGAGAGAGAGAGAGAAGTCAGTGACTCTTGGATTGTAGACTTTAAGCAGCCGAAGATGCTGAACTTGTATCGGTCGTTTGCATGCAACGTGTTCTCGGCTTCCCCCGAATGACTGTGATTTACCACTTTGATAAAGACCCAGACCACAAAGGGCTTTACAGGAGCTAATGAAAGTAAATGATGGCAACATATAAATGTCAAAAACCTAGAAGCAACAAAGAAAAGGCTAACTGCATCACACATATAACTTTATACGTGCACTTAATAAAAGCGCAGCAGTATAAGTATTAATTATGCTGTGAAGCCGAGTTGGGAGTTCATGGCTTTAAAAGTTGGACTAAAGGAAAATCCTGCGAAAAAAGGCCACATGGAATTTCCGTTTCGGTTCGCACGTCAACATTCAGTCATGGAGATTGCCGCAAATTATGTAATCGTTACATCAGCGTTAATTAGAGCGATCTTATGGAAGCGGAGGATGAACGGATCCCCCGAGGAGAGGACGGTGACACGCATTAGTGCGGAGACAGAGAGACCATTTCACTGTATCGGGTGAGATCTGTTGATTAAAGATGATGGTTCTGACAGGGGCCTCGTAAAAACACGCATCTCCAGCAGGTTTTAATTGCTACTCGCGTCTCACAGGATTTTTCACACATTACTGTATTGTGTGTATTGTTTGTCTTGTATTGCTCCTAATTGGATCCACAGCTCCATGTGAGGCTTTAATTAAATCCACATTTCCGCAGCCAATGTTTTTCAAGAGTATTCTTTACAATGAATGCACATTTTTTTCCGGGAGCCGTCATTATGAGCCTTTTCAATGAGAAGTGTCTCATTGTCGACGGGCGACCGGCCGTTACAGGGCACACAACGGGAAGAGTAACCGGCTGTCATGCTAGTTTGACACTGTTTAGTATTTCATAAGAAGTGAAGCTAAAATCAGAGAACAAAAACAATGTCATATTTTTATGTCAGGCGTGATACATTATCGGCCAACGATTTTATATTATTATTTTTTATTCCGATAATTAAATTATAGCCAATGAATAATCAGCTGATAATAAGAAGCTAAATCATTTGTCATTGATTTAAAGTCAAAATGAGCGATGATTGGGCTCCGACTTAACAATATATGCAAAAAAAACGTGACTTATTGGTATATGCCATGAGAAGCAGATAAAGAAGGAGCATTGGTATTGGCTTTAAAGTAACTCTCAACTCTCCAAAAGTATGACCTTTGCAACCCCTGATGCCAATTCCCTAAAAGTGAAACTCAGAAAAACAATAATACTAAGATTATGCAAAGCAAAACATTCAGTCAAATCTATTTTGGGGGTTTTCAAACAGGAAATGTTCCCATTGTCAAACTATTGCTATCAGCACTGGTGCGAGACGGCAGTGATGTCAAACAACAGCGTTCTGTTTGGTTCAGTACGGCTGGAAAAGAACGAGGGATAGATCCCCAGCCAATCCGCATATAAAAGTGTTACTTATAGATCTCAACTATCTGTCCTCTTCCGGACTAATACAAAACAAATGTGTGTATGTGAGACTGAAATAAACTGCTTAAATGAGGTATTACAGCTCGGCGGAGGAGGAACGAGTATATAGACCCTCAACATGTTTTTTGAGGGGGCTCGATTGAAAAACCCACATATGGAAAAAGAAACATCAAAGAGACTCATAGAAACTCTTTTAGATGAATTCCCCAAACTGCATTCATTGGAAGTGTTACAATGCGTTGAGGAAGCCAACATTGTTCTATGGCTGTGTGACGTGTCGTCTACTTTCAGGGCTCACTCCAGATCGGAGCGGGGACACGCCGGGGCCGCCCTATGGCTTTTTTTTAATAACCTCCCGAAGAGGTGAAAGAAAAAAATAAACACCACGGGAGAACTGAGCATTACAACACATGCCGGAGACGAAGCAAAGCTGGAGCACACGACTTCTCTCTCCTGAAGCTGGCACGTGGACGGGCTAATGCTGCTTCCCCCTGTTGGTGGGCCCTCAACGCATACTCAACATTCCCGCAGCTTTAACACTTTATTTGACAATTCATGAAAAAGCTCTACGCTCTGGTTACACAACCGGTTTGGAACAATTAACATAGCTCGATAGAATCCACCCCCCGCCAAAAAAAAATCTGCGTATAAAGACTTTTTTTCCCTAACGGTCATACTGTGTTTTCTTGAGAAAGAACGGGGAATGAATCGCTGACCTCTGATTCGGCAATAATGCATCCTCTAAAATGCAGATATTACACATTTCTCATAACTCAGCTGGTTTCAGTTACACTCTCCCCTGCGATGGGAAATCACAGTTCATAACATCACTGAGTACATTCCTGAGGGCGTACGCCGTTATCTTATGACATATCGTTTGAGTTGAGGAGGTAAAGATTGTGTTGGGTGGTGGTGGGGGGGTGTTTTTTTTCAGACTTCATTCTCAGCACTGACATGTGAGCCGTTACTGGAAGTCTGGATACTTCTCTGTGGCTGACGTGTGACGGGAGCTATGGCAACTCCTGTGCATATTGACACTTAAGTTTTTTCTTTCTGCCGTC
Organism: Liparis tanakae; assembly: GCA_036178185.1. Classification (NCBI taxonomy): domain Eukaryota; kingdom Metazoa; phylum Chordata; class Actinopteri; order Perciformes; family Liparidae; genus Liparis; species Liparis tanakae. The sequence goes on from CM070094.1 coordinate 15,182,537, forward strand.
TGAGGTCACGATGCCGAGGCAGCGGCGGCGGCGGCCCGTGAGGTAGAAAAGACTGCAGAGGACAGCGTGTGCGGGCAGCACCGGTCAAACTAAACCAATCCGCGGCTTGTGATCGGAGTCACTTTCCACATGCGTGTTTATCCTCACGATACTTATAGAGCAGGGTGTCAAACTAATTTTCACCGTGGGCCACATCAGCATCATGGCTGTCATCAAAGGGCTGTCACTGAAACATATAAACGTATAAACTACTACCCAATATATTGTTAAATAACTATATTTGTATTTATTTGAGTGTAGAAATATTGTACATATGAAATATTCTCTAATATTATAACAAAATAAAAAACACAGGATATTTTTCTTACTTTTCTTTAAGAAAAGGTGATCATATGTCTTTCAAGTTGTCAGGGGACAAATAAAATGCTGTGGCAGGCCGGATTTGAACTTGGACTTGTGTTTTACACCTGTGTTCTAGAGAAACCAGTTGACGGCGTGGTATTCATCTCAGGAGCGGTGCAGGGTTGAACGACACATTTCATTCGTTGGCGTAGATCAGGGCTCGCCAACACGGTGCCCGCGGGCACCTGGTCGCCCGCAGGGACCAGGTGAGTCGCCCGCACGCCATGTTCTAAAAATAGTCAACATTGAGCTCCGTCAAACAAAAAAAAAAGGCCATAATCCCCGGGCACTAGGACCTGGATAGAGGCTGCTCCTCTGGCTTTCTCACTCTGCAAGTAGCGTCTCTCAAAGAGCCAGGATGACAGCCAATGAGTTGAGCTTAAAGCAGTGTTTCCCCTACCATTATAATTTCCCCCGTCAACCAACTGTCCTCGCGCAGCACGCGCCTTGCTCAGCTGTCAACAACTGTCACTCAGCTGTGATGCGCGCCCTTCGGATTATTTTGTACCCTTGAAGTAGCCCTCGGACTCAAAAAGGTTGGCGACCCCTGATGTAGAGGGAAGATTGCCAGAAACCGTTTTCTCCTTGAAGGGAGCGCAGCAGTTGACGTTATTAAAGGGCGTCTAGGAACTGGAGAGAGCTGATTGAATGAGATCTGGCAGATTTTTGACTGGAAGCTATATCAAGATTAAAAAAACATGCATGCAAGGGTCTTTTAATGGAGGAAATGGGTCCTGGACCACCTTGGAAACCTTCACCATCGTATAGTCAAGACATCAGAAAGAAGTGCGAGGCTAGTTTTCTAGCTCACGGACAAATGTCCAATGACATCTCGCTAAATAAATGTCCAAAGAAATTATGAAATGACATCATTGTGAAATACATGTCACGTTGCGTTCATGTACAAAGAATGCCTGACTTTAAGCTCCTTCGGGGATCCGACGAGGATGTCGTGCGAGCAGAGCGTGATGTGATGGACCCTCCAGCTCATATTTTGGCACAGGAAGTACATCTCCACGAACAGGAAGCCAGTCTACAGTTACAAACCGAGTGCCCGTCTCCAACGAGGCGCTTGAAAAACGTTTTCCGGGGGAAGAGCGAACATATTAAATGAGAGTTTTTGTTGGGGCCTTTACAGATGAAGCAGAGACACCAACAGAGACACCCACAGATGATCAAGCTGCTCGTGGGAAACGTCACCCTGAGATAATGACCGAGATGTGACGACTCGCGGTGGATTTTCACTTCTTTTCTCCAATCGGTGGACTATACGCATTCATATAATGACAACGCAACCTCGTTTATCCTAACAGACCCACACGGGACGTACCGGAAAGAGAAACCACACCAAGATCCTGATTTAAATGTCCTTCTTTGCCTTTGTGTGTGACGCTACCGGCTCAACGATGTGTTTGAGTCGCGTCGTTGTCCTGAAGTCGCTTACCTTGTGCGTGCGCTAGCCGTAGAGAGCAGGTGCAACAGAGGATAGTCCAAAGAATCAGAATTCTCCTAAAGAGGAAGATAAAAAAGGTTAGAAATTGCAATGTACTCTCTCTTTTCTCTCTTTTCATCCAGTTTTAAACCGGGTTTGCCCTAAAAAAATGGGGGTGGCCAGTTTCACCTCACCCTTGCAACAATCTCTCTCCCCCCGTCTCTCCACCTCGCTCCACTTGGGGCATCATCCCTCCTCAAACCAACCTTCCGAATCTCCTCCTCCACCTGTCTCTTCTACGTCTTCTTCGGTCATCCACGCTTCTTGGGTTGATTTACTTTAAACTCTGACGCTTTTCTCAGGACATGATTACCATCCCTCCTCAGCACATGTCCATACCAGCGCACTCCATTCGCCTATTACTATGACAGATAGTCATGGTTTTCTCTACAAATTCATTAATCTTTCAAGGTTTTGAATTATTTGGGTCTTTAAAACGATTATCCCGCCGTGAAGCCCTGAAATGTTATCCGTCATGTTCTTACTGAGTCTGATCAGAAGCTTTTATGCTATCATGTATTTATTCATTCATTCATCTGCATAATCTGAGGCAGCAATTAATTCAAAAGTTGCAGAATTATTATTCCACCCATCTGCTGTTAGACTAAAGGCGAAAATAGCAATTTGTTTAAAAACCTGCTCAATACATTATCTCTCCTTTTTGTCATATAACGTCGACGATCAAATAAAGAAACTCGACACTCGTTCCCCATAATCTCAAAACATCCGTTTCCAGACGACACGCGGCGCCTCATCTCAATGGCCGACCTCCGGACGAGCTGCGCAGGTGAGCAAGGTGAGAGCACCTCTGGCGAACGCCAAGAGGAAGATGAAGAGAGTTATGTAACAGAGTTTGCATATGTCAGTGCCGCGTGTCGATGACACCTCCTGTTGCATCGCACTCTCTAAATACTTGCAGATCTTTCTCAAACCGTAGAAGAGACCGTGTCACCCGTCAGCTGGAATTAGGCCAACTGTGATTTATATCATCTCGTGTGAGCCGATGAAACACACGGATGTCACACCGGCATTTTGGTTTGCACAAGGAAGGAGGAGCGTTGATTGCATTTTTTTCAAAGAGGACAAAGTAGAGCTCTAAATAAAGATGTCGATTGTGAACTTTATCATCAGCGGGAAACAGTTTAACCAAACTACTTACGGGGAAATCTATTGCATTTGTGGTTTTCCCAGCAAGCCGCAGGAAGCCACTGGTCAACCACTGACACACTAGCCATCTGCTGGAGCCTCTCTCTCTCCCCCTCTCTGTCTCGCTCTTTCTTTACAACCCATCCAATGCTCTCACAAAGACATCAGCAGACACTTTTTTTAAAAGGCAGATGCAGTTTTGTGATGAAGTTTCCCCATATGTCCAGCAGTGCACGGTTACATGATGCAACATTCTGACTTTTATTCCCCCTCCCATTGGGAAGGCTTGGGCCAACCAGCTGAATGAGATGCACAGCTGGGAGGGGAGGAGAGAGAGAGAGAGAGAGAGAGAGAGATGACTGTCTCCTCCTCTCATACATCTCCCTCAAATCAGTCCCAGATCGCTTGGCAGCTCATTTCTAGTACAAGCTGCACAAAGACACGAGCTTCCAGAGCAGCACAGCAGACTCAGCAGAGACAGTGTGTGTGTGTGTGTGTGTGTGTGTGTGTGTGTGTGTGTGTGCGCGTGTGTGCGCGTGCGTGTATATAAGCTGTAGCCTAACACATTTATTTAAAATTAAAGTTTAAAAACCTTGAATATGAATGTGAATATGAACACTTTATTGCACGTTATTGCTCGTTATTGCTCTGTATAAACTATAAAATAGCATCTTAACGCGACTGTCCAGCTGTACGGTTCTTCGGGCGCGGGGGCTGTTCAAGAGCACACCACCTCGTTGTTAAACGTGTTTAAAACCATGAAATAACCACATGAGAAGTGTTTAAATGTAAGCGGGACTACTCACCCCCCGACTCCAGTGCCTTTGAGTTCGGAGTACGGCGCATTGTCCGGCTCCATTGCGGGTTGTTGTTTTACTTCATGCTTCCCCGGGTGTTTGTACAACAGTCCGCGCGAGACAGATAAAGTTGTTCCATTCCAGGTGCTGCGCGTGAACGCGACCGGAAGCGACGGCGACAACTCACACACTGCGCGAACAAGCGGTGGTGAAAAGACAGCTTTCTGTCATTGTCTCGTCTCCTCGTGTAGTCTCCTAGCTCCTTGCATGAACATAAAAAAGAGGGGGAGTAAAGAAAAGAAGAGAGGACGCTCCACCTGTGCGCTTCCGATGTTTGTTCCGTTTTCCCTTCGCGCGTGTTCGTGAAGTACAATGCGAGTCAAGTCCGGCGCAGCTTTTCCGCAGCGAACCGTTGCAGGACAAGATGTGCGTGCGCGAGTGTGTGCATGTGTGTGTGTGTGTGTGTGTGTATCGACTTTCCCAAAATGAAAGTTCATTGTGGACGGAGGGAAAGTCTTGAGGACCGAGGAGAGGGGAACACCTCCCTCTGTCGCCCTCAGCTGACATCGAGGGAAACAGATGTGCAGCCGAGCCGGTGCAGCTTCAGCTGCTCCGGCTCAAAGTGTGTGTGCGCGTGTGTGTGTGTGTGTGTGTGTGTGTGTGTGTGTGTGTGTGTGTGTGTGTATGGGGGGGTAAATAAATGTGCACTTGTCCTTCAGGAGCAGCTTTCTTTGTTTCTTCTTTTTTTGACATTTGGAAGTTTTTGTTTTTCCCGGGTTCACTCAGTTGTCACACTCTGCTTTGAAGTCGACCTGAAGGTGATCACAAGCTGAATAAACCTGCAGCACCAGCTGAGCCAACTGCTGATGGGAAACCTGTGACGCTGTGGAGGGGCTTCCACAACAAGCAAATAAGCAAGTAAGTAAGCAAGTAAGTAAGCAATTAAGGAAATATGCAACTAAGTAAGCAACTAAGTAAGTAACTAAGTAAGAAAGTAACTAAGTAAGCAAGTATGCATTTAAGCAAGTAACTAAGTAAGTAAGCAATTAAGTAAATATGCAACTAAGTAAGCAACTAAGTAAGTAACTAAGTAAGAAAGTAACTAAGTAAGCAAGTATGCATTTAAGCAAGTAACTAAGTAAGTAAGCAATTAAGTAAACAAATAAGCAAGTAATCAAGTAAGTAAGTCAGCAAGTGGCCCGTGAGTTCACATTGTCTCGGCAGATTAGTTGGTGCTCTCCTGTGGACAAACTCTGTCATAGAATAGAATAGAATAGAATAGAATTATACTTTATTAATCCCCAAGGGGAAATTTGCGGACAAAGTAGCACCAATAAACATTAAACTAAAACACAATAATACAATATACATATAAGAAAAAAGAACAAGTGTGCATAAACTATACAAGTGAGATATAAAATATAAAATACAAAATAAAATAAAATATATGCAAATATGTATATATACACACAACATATGTGAAGAAAATAACAATTAAATAAAATGTGCAAAATGGCAACATGTTTTTAACATTTACAATCTGTTGTTCTCCATCTTCTGCCGTGTGTGTGCCGATACGTCTGATGGCCAAAAGCACAGCTTCATGTGAAGCTCTAGTGAGCTGGAAGTCACAATAAAAACCACGGCAGTCAACTCTCTTTCTGAAATGAATTTAATTTCTCGTGACAGCTGTGGTTTTTACGTCACGGTCCGTTTCCAAAAATATTTAGTTTGTACTAACTTTGTATAGGATTAACTTATTTTTGTTACATACAATACATTTGCTTCTTTTTCAGCCTTCACTTCCGTTCTCACCAGAGATCTGGGCTGCAGGGCTGCGCCAGGTTCCAGTGAGTGAGTGTGTGAGTGTGTGTGTGTGTGTGTGTGTGTGTTGTCGTTTGCTGTGAAATTCCTCTGCCAAAGAAAGTCCTCGTTGACCCGCCTTCAGCAAACACGCCATGACAGTGTCCAGGGGAGACCCAACAGAGCGCCGATTCAGCCGCCTGCATGCAACTGGACCCCCCCCCCCCCTCTCTCTCTCTCAGTCCGCCCTCTCGGGGGCCAGAAAGGAAAGGGAGCTCGCCACCTTTTGAAGAGAGCACTTCCCGTCTACCTGTCTGAGCCGCGTTGGATGTGAGCTTTTTGTTACCGCGGATTTTCAGCTCAAGGACAAGAGGGGCCAATGTCCTTCTTTTTTCTTTCTTTTTTACAGCCCCGTGGACGAGTGCGGAGAGGACGATCTCCCAATCCGGGGTGTTAAGTTTCATGGGGTTTGGTAACGATTATTGGGGCAGCTTCTACAGGAAGCGGTTCTCAAACTGTGGGCCCTTGGGGGCCTGAAACGTGTTTCCTTAGGGCAGACCAGGAAAGAGCCCTTTATGAGTTTAAAGGAATGAGTAGAAGAAGGAGAAGAGTGGTACCACTCTCATCTGCACGCTGGTTAGCGTAGCTTAGCACCAGGGGCGTCGTTAGGCCTATTTTAGGGGGGCTTCAGCCCCTCCTCAGCTAGCTGTTAGCTAGTTTGTTGGAAACCGACTCTATTATTTACATTTATATATATTATTATATATTTTCCATTAAATGATATATTTGATACTGAACTAGTTCATCTTTATCTCAGTGATAGTTTCCAAATGTGCATAAAATATCACTACGACCCTGAAATGATGTCTCTAACCATGGATATCCGTGGCCCAAAGAAACTCCCCTTGGGGCTAAGCCCCCCCTTTCTTTGTATCTTACTAACGCCCCTGCTTAGCACACACATTGGGAACGAGGGGAAACAGCTAGCCGGGCCCAAAAGCTCATGAATTAACACATTTTTGTTGAATTAGTTCACAAGGCAAACGGTAAAAGCGCTATGTTGGGGCTTTAAGGCGACTCTCCCCGATCCCCATAAAAAAAACACAGCTTGACTAACTGCGGTTAACCGGACGGGCCAGATGGTCGGATACTCGGGAGCATCTGAGAAAGCCGTCACTGGGAAACCGTTTGGGGGAAGAAGGGCAGGCACTTCCTAGAGGGTAAAGGTCCAGAGTGTGTATCAGTGTTCGTACGGTCATGGAAAACCTGGAAAAGCCATAGAAATTAAAAAAAATATTTATTTCCAGGCCTGGAAAAGTCCTGGGGAAAAAATGAAATCCCCAACATTTTGGAAAAGTCATGGAAATGTGTTGTACTCACGTGTTAATTTTACGCTGTGTGTATATGCTGTATGCTTTGGAATTCTCTTTGTTAGTATAAAATACTACAGTTCGAGAGTTCACACATGGATCAAGGTCGTAGTGATATTTTATGCACATTTGGAAACTATCACTGAGATAAAGATGAACTAGTTCAGTGTCAATTATACCATTCAATGGAAAAAATTGAGAGTTGCGATAGTTGTTTCTTGTATTTCTGGAGACAGTTATGGAAATCCATTGTTCAACATGCGTATGAACCCTGGTGGATATAAAGTCCACGGTGTCTGTATTCGATTTACTTCCAATGGACGAATCGCCATTGTTGAGTCTTCCCGAGCCACGGTTCCATCGGAGTATGTTTGTTATAGTGCGGTATGTACTGAGAGGCTGCGGCTGACAGCGAGCGCCCCTTGATTGTTCTCACCGTTTGTCCTCCCAGACAAGAGCTCAGTCTCTTTGTGTCCAAATAAACGTCTTTTCTCTCTTTCTCGTCGAGGCCAAAAACCTGGAAACCGTAAAAATGTGAATGGAAAGATTAAAGAGAACATTGTATTTTAAAAAAACATCCGGGAGCAAGTTTTTAAAATTTGTTTTTATTATTGTTTTCTTTTTTACGAGTTGCATTTTCTTCCACTCATCACATGTACGACCGCCATCCTGCACGGACCCCGTCTCTAACCAGGGACAGGTGTGGTCGGCGCTGTGACTGTTTACACTCCAGACCCAGTGGCGGGTAACTGAAGTCAGCTGGGCCTGTGCACCCCCGACATAACAATGCATATTAGAAGGTCTGCAGGAAATTCATCCAATTTCCCATGGACAGACGGTGTCACTGTAACTACTGTCCCTCATGGCGTTGCGTGCATATGAATCATCTTTTGAGATTACAGAGCGGTCACACTGTTTTACAAGACACATTCGGTTGCACACGGTCCAAGTTTTAGTGATTTACGGTCACCTCGTAAACTGCTAAAAATAAATAAAGTTTAAAGAAAACTCCAACCTGATAAGGATCATCTTATCAGTTCTCTCTTCCTCTCTTTTCTATTTTTAATAACGGAGGCCTCCAATTAGGAAAATTGGCCGCGTATTCTTTCGTGTCGGGGTCTAGCGATGGGAGGTCTCGTCCCATAAACACTGAGTCTTTTGTTTTACTCCCCATGTCTCGGGGAATTGGGGCCAGCTGACTGCAGCAACCTCTGTCAAGGCACAGCTGGATACAATAAGCTCCGGTATTTACCCATTCCATACATTACAACGGGACATTTGGGGTAGAGTGCTTTTCATCCTGCGCCCAAATTAGAGCGCTATATAAAATCATCCCCCCCTTGTTTTTGATCTCTGCGTCGCCTCGGGGTGGAACTATATAACTTTGGATTAGGGAGATGTTTTGAACCGGTTTCATTGCTACACAACGGCTATTGATTGCTATTGACAAACCGCATAAACAAACACATTAGAGCGGAAAGAATTGTGGATTTGATCTTGATGGTGACAATTTTCGAAAGGGAATGGGACAAATTTTCACATAAATATATCGTTAAATGTGCATCTTTTCTTTATTTTTTATGATTTAAAAACTAATTGCTTTTGGCATTTAGTTTGAACAAAACAAGTATCTTGAATATCTCAACTTTACGACAAGAGTTTGGCTAATTTCTCACTATTTCTTTGTTTTATTAATAAATATTTTATGAAAATATTCAGAAAAATAATCAATCTAAATAATAATTAGTTGCTGCTCCAAACTGAGTACAATATAAACTACTTGTTGCTTGAGTGTTTTATAAAGAGACATTTGAATCTGCTTGGAATCCATTATTATTATTATTATTAATAATAATACTATTATTATTATCATTCCCAACAATAAATAATAAACATTAGCTGTAATGCATACAATAAGCTACGGATGTTTATTATCATTGAAAAACGAAATTAAGTCAGTGCAGCAATAACAGGTAAAAAACATGTATAAAAACATTAAGATGGGACATTCTAATTTAAAACAAATATAATTATAAATATGAATATAATTTAAATAAATACATTTGCAACAAATGTTTTCTTTAAGGCTGCGTCAATAAATATTCTTATACTATGAACAAGAACCAAATGTCAATGTGTAATGCGTCACAGTAGTTGCTCTAAAGACACAGAATGCTACCTTCTTTAGGGTAATGGTTTGGTTTGTTAGGAACTAATTATTAACATAGCGCAGCATTTTAGAAACCAGATATTTCCAAGAGGAGTAGAGAAAAAACATCTGGGTGAATATTGGGGTAACATACGATAAGGTCGCCCTGTGTGAATAGACAACTTTTTGTGTAGACATTCACCATCAATGAACAATTTTTATTATTATTTAAAAGGGACCATGTAAAGTTAAAACATAAATGCTACCATTTGATGCACCGTACCAGATTGTAGCTACACCGACAGACCATAAAACAAATAAAACAATAACAAACAGTACAAGATAAGTCACACTACAACAGAATATATGGTAAGATGAACACTAAATATTCACTATTATAATACAGGTAGATGAAATCAAGCATTCTGATTGGTTGAGAGTGAGTCACGGGGTGTGGTTTAATGCGCGACTGTTAGTTGTCATTTCAAATCACTGCCTGCAGCTCCTTGGTGCAAATGCTCTCTAATTCTGATCTGGAAGCAAGATAAATCATGTCAGTGAGTTGACATACATCCGAAAGCTCCCTTCAAAGCTACTGGGCGCCAAATCTCAATGAAAGACAGCTTTGGAGTAATATCCTTCTGGAGAAGGCACTTCCAACACCGAGCCACCCGCAAAGAGAGAAGAGTGGTCGGAGGCGATGTCATCAGAGACGAAGAGGACATGAGAAACGTTTTCCACGGATGCACGATTAATGGAGATATCCAAATCAACATAAGTAAACCTTAACAACAGCCGAGTGTTAGTCTATTGAATCCCAAGTCGCTCGTAACTATAGTTTAGTAATCATCATGTATAGCTAACATAGACCCAGTGTCTAAGAAACATTTAATAAATATTATTTTATTGAAAGTGTCCCATTGTCATTGTTATTATTTTAAAGGCAACTTTTATAAAATGAGCTATTTGAATTAATGAGATGTTGCAAGAACTAGCTAACCATCTACACTCCTTTAGCTAGGCTAACGAACGTGATGTAAACAATACTGTTTGTCCGTTAGCCACACGGAGGGGACTACTTTCACACGGAGGGGACTACTTTCACACGGAGGGGACTATTTTCTCTCGGCTACTGAAATGCAATGCATAACTTTTGTTGGCAACAACTTTTTTTGTGCTGAAAGGCAGCTTACTATTTACTTACTATTTATAATGTCGCTGTGGCCGTATTATAAAAGCAATAAGGGACTCGAGGCAGTACTTTATCTACAATAAAGTACTGTTCAAGGGTTGCCTAACAACACCCTTGAACACATACTTTATTGACGATACAGTACTGCCTCTCCTATCTTATTGCTTAAATATTCTCCCTCTATAGTTGGAAGACGGATAGCTTTTTGAGAAAACAGCATTTTAAAAATATATTTATAAGAACACTTGAGCTGTACAGCTCACATCAAGGCTGCGTGAGGGTTTTGGCTTAAGCTACGTCTCGAGCCAACCTTTTTTTGTTGTTATTCTCTTTGTGACCAAATGTCTGAAGGCATTTGGGGTTAAAAGCCGCAAGCAGTTCATACACGTTGTGCTTTTTTACATCGTCATTCTCAACACATCAAAAGTCTTCCCGCAACATCGCAGTGACGCGGTCAACCACCACTCTGGTTTATTTGTTCCTAATCCTCCACAAAGTGGTAATAACGATCATTTGAAAAAGCGCTTGAATCTTTTTATTCTTTCCCGAATGTCACATTCAGATGAGCCAATTCCTCAACCCGCGAGAAAGGCCGCCTCCACCATTGTTCGTGGTGACGTTTGAGCGGAGTATCAAACCGCCGATGAATAATTCGCATTGAAAAGCTGCTCTTTCAGCCAAAATGTCAAACGGGCAGCACGCTCAACGGTTCCACAACTTTCCACTCATCGTCATGGCAGCGCTGTGTCACACACACAGTAGTTAGTGGTCGTGGCATATCCAGTTGTTTATGAATTGACTGGTTTAATTAGACTCACAAACTGTGAGTCTCGTAATTTCTTCATGATGGACCTTCCTCGCTGACGATGCCCTTTGCCTTTATTTCCATTTCATCCAGTTTCCCCCTGATACCAGAAGTGACACGATTTCCAATCTACATATTATCATGACATGTGCCACTTTGGTGCTCATGATCACCATACTGGTGACTTCTTGACCATCTCATAGTTTCTTCATCATGGACCTTCCTCGCTGATGATGCCTTTTGCCTTGAATCCCATTAACTCCATTTCATTCAGTTTCCCTCTAATATTGCCGCATTGGGTTTGATTGGATGTGTTCTAGTCTCAATTTGTGGTTCCTAAACCTTTTGACCTAAAATTAAACAACTTTTAACTTGTTGTTTTACGATAAATACGTGTAAATCTATGAGTGGTGTCCCCTTCTCAGACTGTTCGACTTTAATCATCTTCAGGGCCAAAATGGATAGAACACAGCAATGTTTATAGAAACCAAACATTCTTGTTCTTCGTACTATTAATCGTCTCTTCATATTTTATGTTGTGACCCATTTTTGCGGCATCCTGTGTTGCTGTTGGCTTAAGAGAATAAAATCCAACTGTGACTGTGCTAATAAGGTAACTGTAGCTTCACAGTCTATAAATTGCTCTCCCATGGAAAAAAACAAGGGGATCTGTTCTGGTGAAACTCCACAAAGAGATCTCATTCCCCAAATCTAGAAAAAAACTCCGCTCCCATCCTCGGCCTGGGCCTCTCCACACTCACATCCTCCTCAGAGACAACAAACTGTGAGCCAACGTCAACTTCCTGCTCCCTTGGCGCCATTTCCGTGGAGACGGTAGAAGATCGTAATGGCCGCCGCTAATCAAGACCGCAACACGGTCTTCTTTTTGAGCGTCGTTTACCTGACAAGCTTTCCGTAAACCGGCAGAGCGGTGGTGATTATCCAGGCAATGTTTCAAGTCTCCACGTGAGAAGAAACTAAATAAGTCTTGAATTAACAACAAGTGGCCTCAATCACCTCTGACTCCGGACGGACGAGACAAAACAAATGAGCGAATGTGCCGGTGAGTTAATACGGAGCAGACGGAAATGGTCCCAACAGAGGGTATGCTGTTCCGACAGAGGTCCGCCACACCCCCGGGGCTTCTGTAAACACATAAACACCACCTGGCGGAAAGCGCACACAGACTCACACACACATACATACACACACACACACACACGCACAAACACACACACACACACACACACACACGTGCACTCCTGCCCATCCGTTCCCTCCCACTGACTCAGTCAGGCCCAGCACACTTGGGTGGTGGTGTTGATGGTGGTGCAGGTAGTGCAGTGTAGAGGCCTTAACGTACATGTAGGATGCATTCAAATACAAGCATATCTAGGCACTCTTTCAATAAAGGCTGTTTTGTCCCCAGAAACTCATTTTCTAAGCTTTTATTATACATGTGTGCACATATACAGATGCACTAAATGAGGCTTGTCGGATGGTCAAATCCATCCTAGAGTAAAATATTTAGTTTGACGTACATAGACTTGGGAGCGTTCAGCTAACGGCGGTGCAATTCAGCTAACGGCGGTGCAGTTCAGCTAACAGCGCTACAGTTCTTATCAGTTTAAAACTGCCGAGTGAGGTTATTTCTGCAGTCAGTGCGCAGCGATACCGTGACCTACACAAGCCCGAAAAGGGGAAACTGTCCCTCAACCCAAACCGGTAAATTCCAAACAGATTGAGCTCCCCGTGTTTTTGAAGCAGTTGAAAGAGGCTGGTAACACAGCAGGATTTTGTTCCAGGCCAAACACAGATAACGTTAGCGGACGGACAATGGGGTCACTGATCAGGTTTTTTTCCCTGGTAACGGAGAGGCCTTATCGGAGGAGTCGGTGAGCTACAGTGCGTCTCTTGTTCGCCGAGCCTCTGCTCAGCCAGCGTGACGGTGTAGTGCTTTAGAGCGGTGCTCAGTGGCTGCTGAGATTTTAGAGCTTCATCAGTCAAAAAAAAGAAGGAAATTTTGGACTCATCTGCGGGAATGTAGACACAAATAAATGACCTTCCAGAAAACAAGACAGCCCTAAACCACAAATTACCCCATTTATCCAGTTTTTCCTTCAGAGGAATTGAGGTGTTCTTAAACTTTTGACTGGTAGTGTAGACATCTTTTTTGAACGGCCCTACAACAACAGCTCATTGAGACCGATGCGGTCGGCGCAGATGTAATCTTGAGGTGCGGCAGAGTCTCATTTACCTGTCATCCCCCTCCCGGGGCTTTTTTCCCCAGGATGGCGTCTTTATCGCTGGGTTCCACTGGGGAAGGAATCCGCGCGGAGGGATTGGTTTTCAGCTCGGTACCGACCGGCAGCGCCGAGAGGAGACGATAGTTACTACTTTGACAAGCTTTGATCACGGAGGTACAGCTATTCTCAGAATGGCTGCGCTGATGGAACAATGAGATGACGGCCTCGGAATTAATATGAATTTGCCCTAGTTTTTCCCCTATCGCTTTGGTTCTGAATAGAAGCTCTGTCTAGCACATGAAGAAACAATGATGACAAAATGAGGGTAGTTGACGTAGCACGGCTTTAGCTGTCCGTAACTTTTTAGATTTTGAAGGAGTGGAGAAAAATGGGGGATCGGCAAGTGATGGATACTGAAATGTTCTGGGACGGGGGATGGGGGGACGTCGTGGGTGAGAAATGCAAAGACCTGTAAATGCTGTAGGAGGAATGAATCACAGTGGTGGTTCTTTCCTTTCTTCTTCTTTTTTTGTCAGGAGGCAGGGAACATTTTCAATAAAATGACAGATCAGGGTGCTGGAGTCAGTTTTTAGCAAAGTAGGAGGTGTGGAGTCAGCAGCGGTAACACTGGTGGGAAGAAGAAGAGAACTCACGGTGAAGATGAAAAGCTCTCACCACGAAAGAAAAAAAAAACCTGCCTCCTACACTACCTGCCTGGGCTAAACAAGGATGCAGCATTTGTTAACGGGGCTACCCACGCTAAGGAAGGCTAGGAAGACATCTTTTTGTGTGAAGGTCAGATGAGTCAGGGTTTGCCTGTTTTCTTTGTCCTCTCAAACTTCAAAAATGTAAACAAAGAATCTCATGAGCCCTCATGTCAGCGCTCTGTTTGTTACATTGCGAATCGTCTCCCACTCATTTGTGTCGGACCTCCTCCTGTATCCTCTTCATGAGTCCCGCGCTGATGTCGTTCTCCCGGAGGCTCAGGTGCGTCAGCGGGAACCGCGTCCGGCAGAGCAACGCCCCCATGATGTCGTTCCCTCCCACGTCGCTGACGCCGTTCCCGTCCAGGTCCACCTGCCGCAGACTGGCGTTCTCCCTCAGCGCGTCAGCCAGCAGCCTGACCCCCGGATCGCCCAGGTTGCTCTCGTCAAGGATGATCCGAGTCAGCGAGCCGCTCACTCTGAGGCTGTCGAAAAGCTCCTTCCACGCCGGCAGGTCGGCGCCGGCGGTCTGCGCCAGCCCCAAGTAGCGAAGGTACGAGTGGTGCCTCATGTAGGACGCCAGCGCTTTGACCCCGCTGCCGCTCAAGCCGTTTCCCCCGATGTCCAGTTCTAAAAGTGCAAACGGCCTGAAAGAGCTCCCCCCGGTGGCGGGGTGCAGAAGCGCGCTCTGGATGGCAGCTGCAGCTCTCGCCGACTGCTCCTGCAGCTTCGCTATCCCATTCAACAGGGTCAGCGCTCCATGGTCATGCAGTCTGTTTCCAAACAAGCTGTAGAAAGAGAATGAGGGAGGGGAGGGAGAGAAAAAGTGGTAACCGTGGAGATTTATTTTTATTCCTCAGTGAACTGCTGCCTAGATCAACATTATACAAAATCCTTTTATTTTTCCCACAGAATAAAATAAAATATTTGTATCCGTGTGTTCTGCAGCTTCAAGATCGTTACGATGTCTTATGGACCATCTACATACATATTTCCCGGCTATTGGCTCGGACATGTGAAGGTCTCGGAATTTGAACTGCTGACGTGTTTTGAAATGATGCCTCCAGGAATATTGTTGAAATTCATACATGCAAATTCATCATTATTCAGCTAACGCTCTCGTTCCTCATGGCAACACGTTTGATCTGTTGTAAAAAGGAATCTTTGTTTAATCCACACAAAAACGGTATAAACAGTTTGTGCTATGTGTCAGTAGCCAGTAGTTATATATTTAATGGACATATAACATAAATATTTGTTTTTTTACGCCCCTCTCCTGCAGCGTATTTCCCAAAGTGTTGATCGCTTCCTCTCACACACGTCTGACTGCAAGTCTCTACGTCTCTAAAATGCCTCAGAGAGACACGTTATTGCTTATTCTCTGTGTGTCTTAGGGGAAAAGAAAATAACCCAGAGAGGTAAGGTACTGGAGGCATTTTGTGTTCACATAAAATAGATGGATTGCGTAATTCAAAAGTGAAAGGCAAAGATTTTATTCTGCTACGACGAGGCTGGCCTCGTATCAGCTGCGTCTGTCTCACTGTCTCTCCAGTTTCATTATGTTCTTTTCATACAAGTCCATTTGGAAGATTTTTTTTCATTTTTTTGTGTGCAAAAGAATGTTCCTGGATCTGCTTGTTATTCTGTGTGCCGGGTAGTGGATCAGCGCAGCCCCTGTGTGGACTTACTGTAGGCCTCTGACCTGAGGCTTGGCCCTCAGGACGTCCAGCAGGATGTGAGCGCCGTATGGACCAATGAGGTTGAGGTTGAGGTTGAGCAGCGTGACCTCGGACCGGCTGCTCTTCAGGGCGCACGCCAGGCTCAGCAACAGGTCGTCCGTCAGGTCCGTGTTCCTCAGAACCAGCTGCTCCACCTCGGCGGACGTGCTCAGCACCGTCACCATGGCCTCCAGCTACAGTCAGAAACCAAGAGGAAGGAGACACATATATAATATATACAATATATTTGTCTGGGTGGAAGATGCCTGGAGAAACTTGGCTTTCCAAGAGTGAAGACATATCTCCAAAAGGTTATCTTTACACACAAATGAATAAATAATGGCCTCGCATTTTAAAGTGTATCCCCACATGGGCTGCAGATGGTCCTTTCATGGCCAAAGGTTGTGGGGCTATGGGAAAATAATCTTTAGGGACTTTTAATATTCTCTACACGGTCAGACAAAAATGAGGACAGGTGCCGGAGGTTTTTCTCAACAAATGAGCCGAGAGTCCAGAGAGACACGTTGCTGGACCTTGTCCCAGAGAACCTCAGTGGCCGTTTGTTACAGTCGCCTGGACCTCGTCCGCCCAGCTACTGGCCTCCAACATCAGAACACACTCTTTGTGAATCAAGTCAAATGCACATGGCATCACAATGAGATAACGCCCTTTCTCCGATCTTATCGTATTGTTATTAAGGCTGAAAGCTAAATATTCATTATCACGCAAAAAGGAAAACATACTGCACGACTACTTGGAAATGTATCACTTTAAAGGACTAGTTGTTAAGATATTAACACTTTACTGGCACCTTAGGTGCCACTGGTTGGAGGCTAGGAGTTGCTGCTCTGTACCAACACACCTGCGCCTGCAGGTCTTGTTCCCTAACGAGCTCTTCGTTGCCAGCCCTCTGGCTGGCCGTGTTGTCCTCCTCTTCCTCCTCGTCCTCCTTTTCCTCCTCTTTGTCGGGCCGCGGCAGCGCATCACTTTCTGCACTGGGCTCCACATCTGAGCCCGGAGCTTTGGGGCATGATGACAGCCTCCTCTGGAGCCGCCGCCTCTCCAGGACTCGGTGTGGAAAGGGCCACAAGGACAACTCAGGCGCCTTTAAACGGTGTGTGTGAGTGTTTGTGTGTGTGTGCGTGTGTGTGTGTGTGTGTATGAGTGGGTGTGTCTGCATAACCTGTGCCACACGTCATCTATCTGCCTTCACCCAGACATCGCTTTTTCTTTTTACATTTTTTTCTTCTGGCCAAAGTGTGTGTGTAAATGTCCATGCTCTCCGGGGGATTCTCTGCTCCACTCACTGTTTGCCTTGAGCCAGTTGTGTGTGTTCAGGCCGCGCTCCAACGCCGCGCTCACTCTGACGCATTCTTCGTAGAAGTCCTTCAGTCTTTCCCCGTCTCGGTTTTTCCCATTTGATCCGAGCGCCTTCTGTTTCTGTCCGTTCTGCCGAATCAGCGCTTTTTCTTCCTGCGATGAATCTTTCAAAAAGGGAATATTAAATGGAAACACCACATGCAGATGGGTTGGAGGTAGCTTCACGCTCTATGAACACATTTTTAAAAACAAAACAACAAGAAGAACAATGCTCACCGGGAGCGTTGCTCGTCCTGTTTGACCGTGGACGCTCCTCGACAGCGCCGGTTCTCCCATGTGCTCGACCGACAGACAACGGACTGTCATCGCGTTCTGCTCTCCCCGTTGACCTCCCCGTGACCTCCGAGCCCTCGCCGTACCGCCCGGCGTCCCTCTGGTTTCCAGCCGCCTTGCCTCCGCTCCCTTTCCGATCCGTTGGACCCCTGCGTCGCTTCTTCTTGGTCGCCTCTTCGATCCCACCCTCTGCGACGAGGTCATCACTGTCCGTAGATCCGCCACCGCCTTCCTTGATACGTCTTATCGTCCTCCTCACCGACTTCTTCTTCTTCTTCTTCTTCTTTTCTGGTTTGGCAGGGACAAACAGAGGGGATGATGGACGTGACTCCACGGTGCCTGCGTTGGGAGACATAAGACACAAAATGAAAGGCTGTTGTGGGTATTTTTGGTATTTAAAGCAGTCCATTGAAATCAAGAACTGGGACTCGAGTCAACATTTTTTCGATGAATAAGCTTTATGTAATCGAGAAACACTCATTCCCAGGCTTTGTACCGTCGCCAGGCCTCCGCTCCAGAGGGATGAGGAGGTTTTCCGTTGTGCCGTTGTTCAGCTGCTGGCAGGAGCCGTATTTGTTTCTGAGGCTTGTACATCTGGAAAAAGATGAAAACATTTCCTTTTGTTGTGACTCAAATGTCCGAGCACCAACACCAGTCACTCATGTCATGCAGTATGCAACAACTTCCCCCTCTACCACACATCATATCCATCGAGCCGAAGGTTCACCCCGTCGTTTTTTCCGGGTACTCATTCCTAGGTTTGGGTACCGAAAACCCGATGGGGGAGACCGGTCCCCCTGAAAGCGTGGGGACCGATGATAAGGGAGAGCAGCCTTAACTCAGATTAGTACCGTGACGTTGATTGCAAGTCTTGCATTCATAGAAGTAGGCCAACAAATAATAAATTAGCCAATATAACCATCTTTAAGCTAGAGCGCGACAGTCTAAAGACCGCTTTTCTGTCAGTGCTCCACGAAAACGACTTTTACAGGGAATATGGCTAAAGAGGTTTTTAATGTCGTCATTGTAAATCGTTGTTTAGTGCTTTTTTTTTTTTTTAAAGGGGACATATTATGAAAATTACACTTATTTAAGTGCTTCTATACGTTAATTTGGGTATCTGGCATGTCTCCCAACACACAAACTCTGGAAAAAAACAACTGACGCAGCTTGTTGTGGTTCCTCTATGTCAGAAACGATATGCTTGAGTGCGTCGAATGGGATCACGATCCAATCCTACGTAGTTTTTTAACCACGCCCATGTAAGGAGTCTGGTTACGCTCCCCCCCACCACATAAACACCAGGGTTGGCTGATGATTACGGTGAACTTTTTTTTTCTCGCGCGGCAGAGCTCCCGCAAGAAGGTGGACCGTAAGGGAGATACTATTTCCAAAACGTGTAAGGGGTAGATACTAGTTTGTGAAAACCCTTGTGAAAAGACCCTCTGGTCACCCTAACTTATGGCGCCAGACGTTAGGGTGGTCAGGGTGACCAGACGTCCTCTTTTCCCAGACATCTCCTGTTTTTGAGACCTAAAAAATGCGTCCGGCAGGGATTCCAAAAATGTTCGGCATTTTGCTTCGTCGGATATTTGTGTTTCTCTGGGTTTTCACAAACTAGTATTTACCCCTTACACGTTTTAGAAATGGTATCTCCCGAGCTCTGGAGGGAGCTCTGACGGTATAGAGAACAGTCATACACGATAATTACCCTCCAAATAATACATTTTAATACCATTTTGAGCCTTTGGTACGATACTTCACCATCTCCAACCTGGCAACACGGAGCACCTCAAAACAGGTCAATCTGTGGGGAGGTGTTTCTGACAGGTACAAAGGCTGTTTGAAATGATTCTTATAGTATTTGGACCAAAATATGTTACCAACATTATATTAAGACCCCAAGGAACCATATCAACTTGTCGAAAAATGGGCATAATATCGCCCCTTTAAGTATCGGTTTAGGCACCGGTTTCGGAAAAAACCCTAACGATACCCATCCCTACTCGTTCCCCTGTTTGACCTCTGACCTGTAACAGGGGATCCCGCCGGCCAGCCAAGCCAATCGGAAGCAGCTCTTCCGGCCCTGCTGGAAGCCGGGAGCGTAGCGGTACTCGCAGCAGGAACTGATTCTGGCCGCCATGATGCCGTTAACGTACAAGGCGGCGCTGAAGGGGAAACCTCGGTGTCTCTGAGAGACGAACTGGAACTGCTCTGAGAGATACAAGGAGGACGATTACTTATGAGTGACTGTAGACTGACAATTTACATTGGATGTAAAAACAGCATCATCATTGCAAATATGACAAAACCACCAAAGAAAATGTTAAATAACTCATGGCATTGCATAGTTTCTTTTCTGACACAAGTGTGTATCGTTTGTGGAACCCGTTAAATTGTGAATTCTTCATTGAACAAAAGGGGCCCTTAATCTGATTAACAGATTAACGTAAATCAGCCCCCGAGGTCTGATGGATTTGGGCCAATCTCACCAGATATAGGACAGAAATGAACAAAGCGGGTTCTGAATAAGCCGTCATTCATTTACAGACATGTTGTGTGCCACAGTCTATCTCTCAAACATACACTCTTTGATCTGGCTGTTGAAAGGTTCAATCCCTCTACGCCACAGGTGTCAAACACAAGGCCCGCGGACCGAATACGGCCCGCCACGTCATTTTATGTGAACCCTGACAGCTTGAAAGACATATGATCACCTTTTCTTAAATACATTTCAAAAGAAATATCCTGTGCTTTTTTTTGAAGGTTTCAAATTAAATGGATTTATGTTAAAATAATAGAGACATTTTCTTATGTACAATATTTCTACACTCAAATAAACAAGAATCAAATGCAAAGACAGTTATTTAACGATATGTTCGGGAGTAGTTTATAGAGTGTTTCAGGTACACTGGCCCTTTAAGAGGGCAGCCATGATGCTGATGTGGCCCACGGTGAAAATGAGGCTTGCGACCCTCAAAGTCTCTCGCAAAACCCCTTGGGAATCGCTGTGGAGACCAGTGAGTTCAAGTGTGTCGCTGGTTTACACACACACACACACACACACACACATCACACACACACTGGTTTAAAAGGCTCGGCAAGGACCTATTTGCCAGAGTCATCACATTGTTCCTGTGATGTTTCACAGCCTTTAAGTAAACGTTTGACATACATCAACAATCTGTGTTCTACTGTTCAGCTGTGTTGAGTTATGTTTCTGAGTTAAAAATGCTCTCCGATGTTGTCGAAAGTCTTCTGTATCTCACAAGGGGGGAAAAAACTGAAGAAATGTGTCACAGGCTGTTAAATCTTGAGATCTGAGTCCAATTTAGGAAGAAGACTGTTTTGTAGCTCTGCCATCCTGTTTAGTCATGTGTACGCTATGTTCAGACACTCATTAATGCCCAGGGAAGGTACATCAAAGGAGGAAATAAAACAGAGGTTTTTTTATGGCGCCTCACCCAGATCACAAAAAACTTCCATTTGGCCCACTTTATGTTCGTGGTCATGTTGGTTTTATAGATTTTATATGTATCTCAAAGCTTTTTCCTTTCCATCGCAATACAATGAAGGTCAATTCAATTGTGTTTGTGGTGTGAGTATGCAGTGAACAGGACAGTGTGTGAAGGGTAAAAATCAATGCAATAAATAAAAAGTAAATACACAAAGTCAATGCAATAAATTATAGCTAAATACATAAAATCAATGCAATACATTCTTAGAAAATACACCAAATCAATGCAATAAATATAAAGTAAATACACAGACAATAACTTTACCCAATCACATATAAACTGGTGTCCTTAGTATTTGTTTCTGTTAACTTGCTCAGCTCCAGATGACTAAACAGATCACACACTCTTTCTACTAGCAGAAATCCATCACCTCTTCCTTTCTTTCTGCCTGACACAGTGAGTTCCTCCCCTGGAGGTTACACAGTGTGTATTATGTACCGGCTGCAGAAGATGAAAAGGTTTTGGCTCGTCTTTTGACTTCTTCTTTTTTACGTGGCGGTTGTCCCTCAGGTCATGAATGAGCTCTCCGTTCTCCTTTTCAACTCAAACGCGGCCTAATTATTCTGGACTCATTCAATGTGTGAAAACACCTGGCGGTCTCCGACACATTTAGCTATAATGACTCCAACATGGGGACGAATCATTATCGATATCCGCACATGCACAAATTAAATATAACTACAAGCAAATTACTATAAGCGAGCGCTTTCACATCACTACTAAATGACATGTAATGTAATGTAATGTAACTACGAATATCTCAGCTTTGAGGGCGAGGAGCGCCCCCTGGGACACGACTCCTGTCACTGCTCTCAGGCTAGCAACGCTTTCGCCTGTTGTTTCTCTAGTGGGGGCGGAGCCAGTGACTGATTTAATTGGTTACAATCCATTTAATTTGTTACAATCTATTTAATAGGTTACAATCCTAGTTAGATACACCACTCCCGACACAGACGCGAGGTGGCAGTATCTCGTTGGTTTTCATTGGAGAGCTCAAGTAAATTTTTCACTTGTTCACGAAGCAACGGGTGTCAGACGACACGTTTGTAGCCTTGTGTGATTGTTCCGTTGAAACCTGACTTACGCTTTTCACTTTGTGAGACCCTGTGTGAGTCGTCGTGACGCCATGTGCCGTGTACGATACGTAGCAGGAGCCACCACTGAAGAGATCACCGCGGTAGCGTCGAAAAAAAAATGCAAGATTACATTTTTTAGAGATGTCGGTAGAGATCAAAAACTGAAGTTTTACTACCGAGGGGCCCAGAAGTAGAGTTGGGAAGGAGCCATTGGCCCTTTCCCACTTTACACCCTGGCATGATGATCTGAAGTTACGTTTTATAGGTTGAATACTCTTTGTGTGTTAAACAGCTTTACATGGAGCGCCTTACCTCCTGGAGTCATCACGCCTTTGAAGACGCAGATATTCTCTCCTCCGTTGACTTGCTGGAGCACTTTCAGCTCATCCCGAGTTGACCCCAACACCGACCCCCGGCGACCTTGTCCGAGGTAGGTCATCGTCACGGTGACGTTGGATTTCTTCGCCTGTTTTTGTGCATTTAGGTTACTCTGATTAGAAGAGAGGGAACGGTGGATGAAAGAAGTTTCGACGTATTTGCGCAGGAAGTTTGACAGGAAGTGAAATTACCTGTTTTTTAGGGGGACCTCCAGTTTTCTGAGAGGCAACAGAGGAGAAAGATCCTCTTCGTTTGTCGTACAGGTAAGGACAGGACTGACTCAGGGAGCCTCGCATTGAGTTTAGACTCGATGCCTTTGTTGCGATGGCTGGGAGGTAAACACTGTCTCTACCATTTCTGGCAGGACGGGCTGTTGTGTCATCCAGCTGCTTGTTGTGTGCATGCAATAATAAAAAAGGGGGTAATAAATCTGACATCATATTCTAAACGAATGTAAACCTGAATTACCCTCTTTATATCTGGTTATAAGTCAGCCAGGTGCCTGGGATTGGGTTGGAAGGAAAAATATAATTCCTGTTCTGTTCCTTAATAAATATGTACAGTGGTTACGGAAAGTATTCAGACCCCTTTCAAATGTTCACGCTTTGTTTCATTGCTGCATTCATTTGCTAAAATCAAAAAAGTTCATTTTTGACATAAAAAAACTAAAATGTGAAATGTGACTGGGCAGCCAGAGACATGACCTAAACCCAATTGAGTATCTCCGGAGAAACCTGAAAATGGCCGTCCACCAACGTTCACCATCCAACCTGACAGAAGTGGAGAGGATCCCTAAATCCAGGTGTGAAAAACTTGTTGCATCATTCTCAAGAAGACTCATGGCTGTACGAGCTCCACAGGCTTCTACTCCACACTGAGCAAAGGGACTGAATACTTATGACCATGTGATTTAAAAAAGATTTTTTTTTTAATAAATTTGCAAAAATGTCTACATTTCTTTTTTTTCTGTCAAGATGGAGTGCTGAGTGAACATTAATGAGAAGTAAAATGTTTTTATTTTTATTTTAGCAAATGGCTGCAATGAAACAAAGAGTGAACAATTTAAAGGGGTCTGAATACTTTCCGTACCCACTGTATATACAAAATAAAAGTCGTAAAAAGTAATTATCTTAAAATTATATTAAGTCTTGGAGAGTACTATTAATCAGAATGCAATATATAGTGTCACGTGTAGAAAGTATTAACATCTACAATGTTTTCAATTAAATGTGAGCTCTCAACCTGTATTAAAGTTAAATACCACTCCCTGTAATCTAACAACAATAATATATAACCACTATTATAAATATTGACCTTATTCTTATTATTAGACAGTATGTAAAAGCTGGATGCTGACCATGTAGATCCCCCCAGGGTTCTCCAGGAGGAGCAGTTGGCTCTTGGCTCGGATCAGGCTGGCGATGGATTGGATCATTTTAACATCTCTACCGGGCTGACCTGGGATCTGTAATACGAACACGTCACATCATGCAGGCTGTGGAGCCGACAGCCGGACGTCATGAACATGCTCGACACTTACAGGAGCATCCCTGTCTCCTCCATGTTCGCCCCGGTAGAAGAGAGGCTGGCTGTTTTTCCGGATTCTTCTCATTGAGTCCTCATGATACAGAAACAAAAACATTGGTTTTAACATGCATCCCTTAGCATAAATGGATATTTTACATGAAATTTAGAGTTTAGTTTAATATAGAGTTATCTGAATGAATGAATCCCAAAGTAAAAAAACAATGTGCACCACTTTACATTACAATTTGTAAATAGGTTCATCTACGACGAAGTCGACGAGGACCTTAATAACAAGGTAATAATGGGTACATATCAGCATTATCTGTTGTGCTAATGACCATAATAACCATATTTAGCCTAAATACATGTGTTATCGCTGTGTGCTTCTACAATGTAGTTTTAAGTGGATAAATAACTATTTAAAGCACATCTTCGCTCGCTCGTCGAAAAATACCATCAGAAGATTTACACCACTTTTATATCTCTGGGTTTATGACGAGTCAGGGTTAGCTTAGCTTAGCATAAAGCGTGTAGGCTTGGCTTTGACCAAAGTTTAAAAACATGCCTATCAACACCTAAAATCCAGTTATTACGCAATGAGGAGTAAAAAAACGACAACTTGTGGTTTAAGAGTGAAAAAAGTCAGTTACATGTTGTAACTATTTAGGCCAGGCTAGCCGCTTGTCTATATGCTAAGCTATAGACTAAATAACAGCTTTTACATTTAGAAGAGACGACACCTGTGGAAAATGTGGAGCAAACCAGGTTCATATCATTACCAATGTGTTATTACTTCTCTTCTTGTTAATCAACCAGTGACCATGCCACATCGGTGTGAGCATCTATAGAGGATTTAGACTAAAGGGGGCAGGTGAAATGGGCTTATGTCTCATGTGCATGGTTCCACTCCCACCGGGGACTCGTGTTAAAATCCACCTTGGGGAAACTGAATTAAGATGACATTGATCCCCCCCACACACACACACACACACACACACACACTGTAAACTAACAAGCCTCCTTTGTTCCATTCACAGCCTGTCAGTGACTTAGAGTTTCTGTAACCTAATCACTTCATCCGCCGCCATGTCATCTACTGGGCTCAGTGCTTCTGGGACAGGAGGCAGCAGGCAGGCAGCCATGTCCTGAGATTAGCGGCCTGTGTGTGCATGCATGAATGCACCTCAGCCTCAGATGGTAAATAGCAAAAGAAAAAACGAGGCTTGTGTGGTCAAAACGTTTTTTCTGTACTTTTTACTGCAGGCGCCATACACAGCTGTGTTGCACCCTTCAGTGGCTGTAAAGAGAAGTGTTCCTGCCACTGTTAGACATCGATCTGTAATCAGGTTTTCCTTCAGTTTGAGGCTATTTAATCATCTTAAAAAATGCATGGTGAATTTATTCCTCGTTTTTTTCCATTACCAGTGGTTCAGTTTCAGGATGCTCGACTTAAAGGGGAAATATTATGCCCATTTTTCCACAAGTTGATATGGTTCCTTGGGGTCTTAATGTAATGTGTGTAACATATTTTGGTCAAAATACCACAAGCAACATTTCAAACAGCACCAAATTGTTTCTCTTTCACCTAATCAGCAGCTGGCCGCTCTGTCCATTCCCACACCTCACATTTTATTTTTATTTTCTCTATGCAGGAAACCGCTGATGTTTATGTGGTGGTGGGGGGCGAAGCCAGACTCCCTACATGGGCGTGCTTCAACATCTACATAGACGTTGGTGGTGATCCGATTCGACGCACTCAAGCATATCGTTTCTGACATAGAGGAACCACAACAAGCCTCGTGAGTTGCTTTTTTCCAGCGTTTTTGTGTCGGGAGACATGCCAGATACCCAAATTAACGTATAGAAGCACTAAAAAAGTGGAATTTTCATAATATGTCCCCTTTAAGTTCAAGTCACTGAAGAAATAAACTCCACTGACAGAAAAACATTTAAATGTACGATCAATAAAATAAACAGCATTAAAAAATAAGCATTAAAAAAATACTGTTATTTATTATCATGGAAAATAAGCATTAAAATAAGCATTAAAATAAGTAGTACAATAAGTATTAAAATATGCATTAAAACAAGCATTAAAATAAGTAGTACAATAAGTATTACAATATGCATTAAAACAAGCATTAAAATAAGCATTACATTGAGTATTAAAATAAGTATTACAATAAGCATTAAAATAAGCATCAATTGTAATGATGCCGCTGGATCAGGTGGAGCTCATTGCTTATGGGTAGTTTCATATTTAACAATGCATCACACTTTATACAAAAAAGGACATGAACTTGCAGTACCTCATATTGTCTCACGTAGCTATTTATAGCATGTTAAAAAAATAACAGAATTTGATTTCTTTATAGTGAGCCCCCCCCCCCCCCCCCCCCCTCAGAGCCTCACAGGACAGAGATAAGAGATCTTACCTGTCGTCTCGTCCAGGTTGCGGAGCTGATGTCTCTCTTTCCACCAGAGGATCTGATCTCCTGTTCTCTGCTCTTGCTTCACACGGCCAGCCAGCGACACCTGAGCAGACGACACCTTTGCCCCCTCCCCCCCCACACACACACCTGCCTCCGCCTTCTTACTCCTCTTCTCTCATCCATCTTTAATGGTCCCGACCTCGGCTCTGTGCGCTCGGCCCACTCGTCAGGCCGTCTGATGAAACCATTTTTAACTGAAGAAACGTTAGAGATTTGATTGAGTCTATTTGTGTCAGTATCTTGCTGCAGTTCTGTATTTACTGTCCTTTTATTTGCTTTTTGGGAGGCGCATGCCAGTATTTTTTGATTGATGCCCGTTGCATCTTCACAACAACTAAAGACTGTAACTTTAGAAGTTTCCCTACTTGATTTTTTTTAACTCGGCTGAAACCTCAAATTAAGAAACGACCAAATTTGGATAGTATTTTCCAAAATGAATAAGGAATGCTCATTATAAGCAGGGGCAATCTTCATATTGGAACCTGCCTTGTTTTTTTAAAGTAATGTAACTATCCTATAAACAAAATATATACGTAAACATAAAGGTTTGATAAAGAAAAAATCATACATCACAAGTCTTTTTGTCACTTTTTAAATTTTTCCGGAGGTTTCAGCCGCGGAAAAGCTCCTAAACTCTTCACTGTCACGGATGAAATCGGAAGAGCTCCTGCTTCCATGTCAACAGATCCATGACCAGGCCCTGTGTTACGGATGAAAGCTCCGGAAAGAGCCGGTAAATAGAGATGGGATTGTTTTGTCGTTCTACTTTTTTGACAAAAGACTTATTTCTTATTTCTAAGGAGAATAAACTTTCATGGCAATTTTTTTTTTTTTTTACATTTCTGTTGCCAGAAAGAGACCTCAATATTGTTTACGGTTGAATGTTTAAAAAGGCCACAAAAAGAAGAAAAGAGGAGGATGCTGTTTTTTTGCAAGACTGATCCCATAATTAGATCAAAAGAAGTTGGCTGACAGACACACGGAGGAAAAGCACACAGGTTCCTCATTCATTAAAGACTGACATGTGACCTTCCGTGTTTCAGCCAGTGAGAGACGGTCCGTGAGCGTGTGCAACGTTGGGTCAAACCATCCTGATATGGTGGGAGGAGGGACTCTGGGTTTTTAGGTTAATTAAATGAAATTGCCTACTTAATATACAATTCAGTTTATGAACTTACACTTTTGTTTTATTAAATATGTATTAAATAACTTTTTTTAAAGGATTTTTTAATGGATGCTAATTAGTTGGAATGCTTCAGCAGTCCAACTCTTGTTCTTGTCTTCTTTATTAGTTGGAATGCTTCAGCAGTCCAACTCTTGTTCTTGTCTTCTTTATTAGTTGGAATGCTTCAGCAGTCCAACTCTTGTTCTTGTCTTCTTTATTAGTTGGAATGCTTCAGCAGTCCAACTCTTGTTCTTGTCTTCTTTATTAAACTTTTTTTAATTCTATTTCTATTTCTTCAATTAGAGAAATCTTCAAATCCGCTTCAACTTGTTCAACTTTAAAAGCTTACTATATCGGCATACATTCAGCTAAATACACAATTCCACGTTTAAAATGTTGACACATGTGTTAGCTATAACTTTGTAATGCATCTTCCTTTCATTTCTTGTATAGTTATTTAATTGTTATTATTTTAGTTTTATGTGTTTTTCCGCTCCTCCTGGCATTTACAATGGGTGTGTGTGTGGAAATCTAGAGCTGTGATGTCATCGCTAGAGTGCAGCGCTGCTTTAGAATCTTGCGGAAAAAAGATTTGTTTATCGGCACTACGGCCACAATTCTTACTCTATAGACATAATGTTGTGATAAAGTAGTAGGGAATCTTGTGCTTGTCGTAGACATGTGACTGTGGGATCCAACAGTTTCCCAGATTTCTCGAGAGAAGCCTTAACGAGGGGAGAAGTCCGGCTTTCTCTACAGTCATCTCCATTATAATTCTGAGCGCTTTTCAACTTTTTTGAAGCAAACGGGAGCATTTTCTAAACTGCGACTTAACTCTCATTTCTTAACCTAAAAAATATTTAAGGACATTTAAACGTTTACAAAAGCCTTGTGCCTCTCAAAATCACATTACTTTTGCGATTGGAGTTATGGTATTCTGTCAAGTTCTGAAGATTCACAGGGTGTTTTTGAAGAAATCCAAAGGAAATTCTGCCTTCAGGAGCTGCACGCAGCTGATCCTCGTTAACAATCAACAGGAGGGACACAAGGAGCAGCCTCTGTCCCGATGTTTATCAACACGGAGGCGCCAGACAACAGCAAACTGACCTCAATAATACATCTCACTACTTTTAATACTCCAAACTCTCCATCGTGGAATATGCCTAAATATGAACTATTGATAAACTCTGTCAGATTCCTTGAATGTATTTTAACTCTAAATATGTCCTTCTGTACACATTACATCTATTGCATCTGTCCATCCTGGAGAGGGATCCTCCTCTGTTGCTCTCCTGAAGGTTTCTTCCCTTTTTTTCCCCCTGAAGGGTTATTTGGGAGTTTTTCCTGGTCCGATGTGAGGTTTTGGGTCAGGGATGTCTATGTGTACAGATTGTAAAGCACTCTGAGACAAATTTGTAATTTGTGAAACTGGGCTATACAAATAAACTGAATTGAATTGAATACAGAAATGAGGAGAAATAGGTCACATTTAACTTCACAGACAGATGAATAGTATTAGCGCGTTCGGCTCAATCTTTCCTCTCTATTGATTCTACTATTTTGGTGATTTGATCATGTTTTATTTGACAGGGTTTAACAAATGCTTTTGTAGGAAAACAAATCCATATGTTCAGATGTTTAAGCTATGTTCAGCCTATTTCAGCTGTTGGCAGCTATTTAAAGCTATGTACAACTTGAAGAAAACACAAATTTCAGCTAATTTCAGACATGTTCAGCTATTTCCAGACATTTTCAGTTATTCATTTCATATTTAAGTTATTTTCAGCTATTTTCAGTTATTCATTTCATATTTCAGCTATTTTCAGTCATTCATTTCATATTTCAGCTATTTCCAGACATTTTCACTTATTCATTTAATATTTCAGCTATTTCCAGATATTTTCAGTTATTCATTTCATATTTCATCTATTTCCAGACATTTTCAGTTATTCATTTCATATTTCAGCTATTTTCACCTATTTATTTCAGCTGTTTACAGACATTTTCAATTATTCATTTAATATTTCAGCTATTTTCAGAAATTTTCAGCTGTTTTGAAACCTTTCTCAGCAATTCAATTTTTATTTTTCAGCTTCAAACTTTCAGCATTCCAACGCATTTTCAGCAGGAAATGCATTTTCTAGTTAAACTTTTTTTTATTCTATTTCTTCCGTACCTTTTTGTCCTCTTCTACTCCTTCATATATTCAGCTATTTAAACCATTCAAATATTTAAAAATTCAGCTTCTTCAGACTTAGAATGGCATTACTTTTCATGTTTCAAATGTTTCAAATTTGTATATATTTAAATACTTTTATGTTATTTTAAATTCATCAGTTCCTATGGAGAAAATCTTCAATTTTAAAAAGCTTACAGTATCTTCATATTTTCAGCAAATTCAGCAATTCATTTTTTCCTATGTTCAGATAGCCTTCAGCTATTACTGTATATTTTCAAATATTTTTTATCTTTTCAAATTTTCAAATTATTAATTTTTTTATGGAATAAATAATGAATGGGATCCAATTAGAGAAATCTTCAAATCCGCTTCAACTTGTTCAACTTTAAAAGCTTACTATATCGGCATACATTCAGCTAAATACACAATTCCACGTTTAAAATGTTGACACATGTGTTAGCTATAACTTTGTAATGCATCTTCCTTTCATTTCTTGTATAGTTATTTAATTGTTATTATTTTAGTTTTATGTGTTTTTCTGCTCCTCCTGGCATTTACAATGGGTGTGTGTGTGGAAATCTAGAGCTGTGATGTCATCGCTAGAGTGCAGCGCTGCTTTAGAATCTTCTTGGAAAAAGATTTGTTTATCGGCACTACGGCCACAATTCTTACTCTATAGACATAATGTTGTGATAAAGTAGTAGGGAATCTTGTGCTTGTCGTAGACATGTGACTGTGGATCCAACAGTTTCCCAGATTTCTCGAGAGAAGCCTTAACGAGGGAGAAGTCCGCTTTCTAAAGTCATCTCCATTATAATTCTGAGCGCTTTTCAACTTTTTTTGAAGCAAACGGAGCATTTTCTAAACTGCGACTTAACTCTCATTTCTTAACCTAAAAATATTTAAGGACATTTAAACGTTCACAAAGCCTTGTGCCTCTCAAAATCACGTTACTTTTGCGATTGGAGTTATGGTATTCTGTCAAGTTCTGAAGATTCACAGGGTGTTTTTGAAGAAATCCAAAGGAAATTCTGCCTTCAGGAGCTGCACGCAGCTGATCCTCGTTAACAATCAACAGGAGGGACACAAGGAGCAGCCTCTGTCCCGATGTTTATCAACACGGAGGCGCCAGACAACAGCAAACTGACCTCAATAATACATCTCACTACTTTTAATACAGAAATGAGGACAAATAGGTCACATTTAACTTCACAGACAGATGAATAGTATTAGCGCGTTCGGCTCAATCTTTCCTCTCTATTGATTCTACTATTTTGGTGATTTGATCATGTTTTATTTGACAGGGTTTAACAAATGCTTTTGTAGGAAAACAAATCCATATGTTCAGATGTTTAAGCTATGTTCAGTCTATTTCAGCTGTTGGCAGCTATTTTAAGCTATGTACAACTTGAAGAAAACACAAATTTCAGCTAATTTCAGACATGTTCAGCTATTTCCAGACATTTTCAGTTATTCATTTCATATTTCAGCTATTTTCAGTTATTCATTTCATATTTCAGCTATTTCCAGACATTTTCACTTATTCATTTAATATTTCAGCTATTTCCAGATATTTTCAGTTATTCATTTCATATTTCATCTATTTCCAGACATTTTCAGTTATTCATTTCATATTTCAGCTATTTTCACCTATTTATTTCAGCTATTTACAGACATTTTCAATTATTCATTTAATATTTCAGCTATTTTCAGAAATTTTCAGCTGTTTTCAAACCTTTCTCAGCAATTCAATTTTTATTTTTCAGCTTCAAACTTTCAGCATTCCAACGCATTTTCAGCAGGAAATGCATTTTCTAGTTAAACTTTTTTTAATTCTATTTCTTCCGTACCTTTTTTGTCTCTCTTCTACTCCTTCATATATTCAGCTATTTAAACCATTCAAATATTTAAAAATTCAGCTTCTTCAGACTTAGAATGGCATTACTTTTCATGTTTCAAATGTTTCAAATTTGTATATATTTAAATACTTTTATGTTATTTTAAATTCATCAGTTCCTATGGAGAAAATCTTCAATTTTAAAAAGCTTACAGTATCTTCATATTTTCAGCAAATTCAGCAATTCATTTTTTTCCTATGTTCAGATAGCCTTCAGCTATTACTGTATATTTTCAAATATTTTTTATCTTTTCAAATTTTCAAATTATTAATTTTTTTATGGAATAAATAATGAATGGGATCCAATTAGAGAAATCTTCAAATCCGCTTCAACTTGTTCAACTTTAAAAGCTTACTATATCGGCATACATTCAGCTAAATACACAATTCCACGTTTAAAATGTTGACACATGTGTTAGCTATAACTTTGTAATGCATCTTCCTTTCATTTCTTGTATAGTTATTTAATTGTTATTATTTTAGTTTTATGTGTTTTTCCGCTCCTCCTGGCATTTACAATGGGTGTGTGTGTGGAAATCTAGAGCTGTGATGTCATCGCTAGAGTGCAGCGCTGCTTTAGAATCTTGGGGAAAAAAGATTTGTTTATCGGCACTACGGCCACAATTCTTACTCTATAGACATAATGTTGTGATAAAGTAGTAGGGAATCTTGTGCTTGTCGTAGACATGTGACTGTGGGATCCAACAGTTTCCCAGATTTCTCGAGAGAAGCCTTAACGAGGGGAGAAGTCCGCTTTCTACAGTCATATCCATTATAATTCTGAGCTTTTCAACTTTTTTGAAGCAAACGGGAGCATTTTCTAAACTGCGACTTAACTCTCATTTCTTAACCTAAAAAATATTTAAGGACATTTAAACGTTTACAAAAGCCTTGTGCCTCTCAAAATCACGTTACTTTTGCGATTGGAGTTATGGTATTCTGTCAAGTTCTGAAGATTCACAGGGTGTTTTTGAAGAAATCCAAAGGAAATTCTGCCTTCAGGAGCTGCACGCAGCTGATCCTCGTTAACAATCAACAGGAGGGACACAAGGAGCAGCCTCTGTCCCGATGTTTATCAACACGGAGGCGCCAGACAACAGCAAACTGACCTCAATAATACATCTCACTACTTTTAATACAGAAATGAGGACAAATAGGTCACATTTAACTTCACAGACAGATGAATAGTATTAGCTGCTCGGCTCAATCTTTCCTCTCTATTGATTCTACTATTTTGGTGATTTGATCATGTTTTATTTGACAGGGTTTAACAAATGCTTTTGTAGGAAAACAAATCCATATGTTCAGATGTTTAAGCTATGTTCAGCCTATTTCAGCTGTTGGCAGCTATTTTAAGCTATGTACAACTTGAAGAAAACACAAATTTCAGCTAATTTCAGACATGTTCAGCTATTTCCAGACATTTTCAGTTATTCATTTCATATTTAAGTTATTTTCAGCTATTTTCAGTTATTCATTTCATATTTCAGCTATTTTCAGTCATTCATTTCATATTTCAGCTATTTCCAGACATTTTCACTTATTCATTTAATATTTCAGCTATTTCCAGATATTTTCAGTTATTCATTTCATATTTCATCTATTTCCAGACATTTTCAGTTATTCATTTCATATTTCAGCTATTTTCACCTATTTATTTCAGCTATTTACAGACATTTTCAATTATTCATTTAATATTTCAGCTATTTTCAGAAATTTTCAGCTGTTTTCAAACCTTTCTCAGCAATTCAATTTTTATTTTTCAGCTTCAAACTTTCAGCATTCCAACGCATTTTCAGCAGGAAATGCATTTTCTAGTTAAACTTTTTTTTATTCTATTTCTTCCGTACCTTTTTTGTCCCTCTTCTACTCCTTCATATATTCAGCTATTTAAACCATTCAAATATTTAAAAATTCAGCTTCTTCAGACTTAGAATGGCATTACTTTTCATGTTTCAAATGTTTCAAATTTGTATATATTTAAATACTTTTATGTTATTTTAAATTCATCAGTTCCTATGGAGAAAATCTTCAATTTTAAAAAGCTTACAGTATCTTCATATTTTCAGCAAATTCAGCAATTCATTTTTTCCTATGTTCAGATAGCCTTCAGCTATTACTGTATATTTTCAAATATTTTTTATCTTTTCAAATTTTCAAATTATTAATTTTTTTATGGAATAAATAATGAATGGGATTCAATTAGAGAAATCTTCAAATCCGCTTCAACTTGTTCAACTTTAAAAGCTTACTATATCGGCATACATTCAGCTAAATACACAATTCCACGTTTAAAATGTTGACACATGTGTTAGCTATAACTTTGTAATGCATCTTCCTTTTCATTTCTTGTATAGTTATTTAATTGTTATTATTTTAGTTTTATGTGTTTTTCCGCTCCTCCTGGCATTTACAATGGGTGTGTGTGTGGAAATCTAGAGCTGTGATGTCATCGCTAGAGTGCAGCGCTGCTTTAGAATCTTGCGGGAAAAAGATTTGTTTATCGGCACTACGGCCACAATTCTTACTCTATAGACATAATGTTGTGATAAAGTAGTAGGGAATCTTGTGCTTGTCGTAGACATGTGACTGTGGGATCCAACAGTTTCCCAGATTTCTCGAGAGAAGCCTTAACGAGGGGAGAAGTCCGGCTTTCTCTACAGTCATCTCCATTATAATTCTGAGCGCTTTTCAACTTTTTTGAAGTAAACGGGAGCATTTTCTAAACTGCGACTTAACTCTCATTTCTTAACCTAAAA
Organism: Liparis tanakae; assembly: GCA_036178185.1. Lineage (NCBI taxonomy): Eukaryota > Metazoa > Chordata > Actinopteri > Perciformes > Liparidae > Liparis > Liparis tanakae. The sequence continues at coordinate 15,217,005 of CM070094.1, forward strand.
ATATTTAAGGACATTTAAACGTTTACAAAAGCCTTGTGCCTCTCAAAATCACGTTACTTTTGCGATTGGAGTTATGGTATTCTGTCAAGTTCTGAAGATTCACAGGGTGTTTTTGAAGAAATCCAAAGGAAATTCTGCCTTCAGGAGCTGCACGCAGCTGATCCTCGTTAACAATCAACAGGAGGGACACAAGGAGCAGCCTCTGTCCCGATGTTTATCAACACGGAGGCGCCAGACAACAGCAAACTGACCTCAATAATACATCTCACTACTTTTAATACAGAAATGAGGAGAAATAGGTCACATTTAACTTCACAGACAGATGAATAGTATTAGCTGTTCGCCTCAATCTTTCCTCTCTATTGATTCTACTATTTTGGTGATTTGATCATGTTTTATTTGACAGGGTTTAACAAATGCTTTTGTAGGAAAACAAATCCATATGTTCAGATGTTTAAGCTATGTTCAGCCTATTTCAGCTGTTGGCAGCTATTTTAAGCTATGTACAACTTGAAGAAAACACAAATTTCAGCTAATTTCAGACATGTTCAGCTATTTCCAGACATTTTCAGTTATTCATTTCATATTTCAGCTATTTTCAGTCATTCATTTCATATTTCAGCTATTTCCAGACATTTTCACTTATTCATTTAATATTTCAGCTATTTCCAGATATTTTCAGTTATTCATTTCATATTTCAGCTATTTCCAGACATTTTCAGTTATTCATTTCATATTTCAGCTATTTTCACCTATTTATTTCAGCTATTTACAGACATTTTCAATTATTCATTTAATATTTCAGCTATTTTCAGAAATTTTCAGCTATTTTGAAACCTTTCTCAGCAATTCAATTTTTATTTTTCAGCTTCAAACTTTCAGCATTCCAACGCATTTTCAGCAGGAAATGCATTTTCTAGTTAAACTTTTTTTTATTCTATTTCTTCCGTACCTTTTTTGTCCCTCTTCTACTCCTTCATATATTCAGCTATTTAAACCATTCAAATATTTAAAAATTCAACTTCTTCAGACTTAGAATGGCATTACTTTTCATGTTTCAAATGTTTCAAATTTGTATATATTTAAATACTTTTATGTTATTTTAAATTCATCAGTTCCTATGGAGAAAATCTTCAATTTTAAAAAGCTTACAGTATCTTCATATTTTCAGCAAATTCAGCAATTCATTTTTTCCTATGTTCAGATAGCCTTCAGCTATTACTGTATATTTTCAAATATTTTTTATCTTTTCAAATTTTCAAATTATTATTTTTTTTTATGGAATAAATAATGAATGGGATCCAATTAGAGAAATCTTCAAATCCGCTTCAACTTGTTCAACTTTAAAAGCTTACTATATCGGCATACATTCAGCTAAATACACAATTCCACGTTTAAAATGTTGACACATGTGTTAGCTATAACTTTGTAATGCATCTTCCTTTCATTTCTTGTATAGTTATTTAATTGTTATTATTTTAGTTTTATGTGTTTTCCGCTCCTCCTGGCATTTACAATGGGTGTGTGTGGAAATCTAGAGCTGTGATGTCATCGCTAGAGTGCAGCGCTGCTTTAGAATCTTTGGAAAAAAGATTTGTTTATCGGCACTACGGCCACAATTCTTACTCTATAGACATAATGTTGTGATAAAGTAGTAGGGAATCTTGTGCTTGTCGTAGACATGTGACTGTGGGATCCAACAGTTTCCCAGATTTCTCGAGAGAAGCCTTAACGAGGGGAGAAGTCCGGCTTTCTACAGTCATCTCCATTATAATTCTGAGCGCTTTTCAACTTTTTTGAAGCAAACGGGAGCATTTTCTAAACTGCGACTTAACTCTCATTTCTTAACCTAAAAAATATTTAAGGACATTTAAACGTTTACAAAAGCCTTGTGCCTCTCAAAATCACGTTACTTTTGCGATTGGAGTTATGGTATTCTGTCAAGTTCTGAAGATTCACAGGGTGTTTTTGAAGAAATCCAAAGGAAATTCTGCCTTCAGGAGCTGCACGCAGCTGATCCTCGTTAACAATCAACAGGAGGGACACAAGGAGCAGCCTCTGTCCCGATGTTTATCAACACGGAGGCGCCAGACAACAGCAAACTGACCTCAATAATACATCTCACTACTTTTAATACAGAAATGAGGAGAAATAGGTCACATTTAACTTCACAGACAGATGAATAGTATTAGCGTTCGGCTCAATCTTTCCTCTCTATTGATTCTACTATTTTGGTGATTTGATCATGTTTTATTTGACAGGGTTTAACAAATGCTTTTGTAGGAAAACAAATCCATATGTTCAGATGTTTAAGCTATGTTCAGCCTATTTCAGCTGTTGGCAGCTATTTTAAGCTATGTACAACTTGAAGAAAACACAAATTTCAGCTAATTTCAGACATGTTCAGCTATTTCCAGACATTTTCAGTTATTCATTTCATATTTCAGCTATTTTCAGTCATTCATTTCATATTTCAGCTATTTCCAGACATTTTCACTTATTCATTTAATATTTCAGCTATTTCCAGATATTTTCAGTTATTCATTTCATATTTCATCTATTTCCAGACATTTTCAGTTATTCATTTCATATTTCAGCTATTTTCACCTATTTATTTCAGCTATTTACAGACATTTTCAATTATTCATTTAATATTTCAGCTATTTTCAGAAATTTTCAGCTGTTTTGAAACCTTTCTCAGCAATTCAATTTTTATTTTTCAGCTTCAAACTTTCAGCATTCCAACGCATTTTCAGCAGGAAATGCATTTTCTAGTTAAACTTTTTTTTATTCTATTTCTTCCGTACCTTTTTTGTCCCTCTTCTACTCCTTCATATATTCAGCTATTTAAACCATTCAAATATTTAAAAATTCAACTTCTTCAGACTTAGAATGGCATTACTTTTCATGTTTCAAATGTTTCAAATTTGTATATATTTAAATACTTTTATGTTATTTTAAATTCATCAGTTCCTATGGAGAAAATCTTCAATTTTAAAAAGCTTACAGTATCTTCATATTTTCAGCAAATTCAGCAATTCATTTTTTCCTATGTTCAGATAGCCTTCAGCTATTACTGTATATTTTCAAATATTTTTTATCTTTTCAAATTTTCAAATTTTTTTTTTTTTTATGGAATAAATAATGAATGGGATCCAATTAGAGAAATCTTCAAATCCGCTTCAACTTGTTCAACTTTAAAAGCTTATTATATCGGCATACATTCAGCTAAATACACAATTCCACGTTTAAAATGTTGACACATGTGTTAGCTATAACTTTGTAATGCATCTTCCTTTCATTTCTTGTATAGTTATTTAATTGTTATTATTTTAGTTTTATGTGTTTTTCCGCTCCTCCTGGCATTTACAATGGGTGTGTGTGTGGAAATCTAGAGCTGTGATGTCATCGCTAGAGTGCAGCGCTGCTTTAGAATCTTAGGAAAAAGATTTGTTTATCGGCACTACGGCCACAATTCTTACTCTATAGACATAATGTTGTGATAAAGTAGTAGGGAATCTTGTGCTTGTCGTAGACATGTGACTGTGGATCCAACAGTTTCCCAGATTTCTCGAGAGAAGCCTTAACGAGGGAGAAGTCCGGCTTTCTACAGTCATCTCCATTATAATTCTGAGCGCTTTTCAACTTTTTTGAAGTAAACGGGAGCATTTTCTAAACTGCGACTTAACTCTCATTTCTTAACCTAAAAAATATTTAAGGACATTTAAACGTTTACAAAAGCCTTGTGCCTCTCAAAATCACGTTACTTTTGCGATTGGAGTTATGGTATTCTGTCAAGTTCTGAAGATTCACAGGGTGTTTTTGAAGAAATCCAAAGGAAATTCTGCCTTCAGGAGCTGCACGCAGCTGATCCTCGTTAACAATCAACAGGAGGGACACAAGGAGCAGCCTCTGTCCCGATGTTTATCAACACGGAGGCGCCAGACAACAGCAAACTGACCTCAATAATACATCTCACTACTTTTAATACAGAAATGAGGAGAAATAGGTCACATTTAACTTCACAGACAGATGAATAGTATTAGCGCGTTCGGCTCAATCTTTCCTCTCTATTGATTCTACTATTTTGGTGATTTGATCATGTTTTATTTGACAGGGTTTAACAAATGCTTTTGTAGGAAAACAAATCCATATGTTCAGATGTTTAAGCTATGTTCAGCCTATTTCAGCTGTTGGCAGCTATTTTAAGCTATGTACAACTTGAAGAAAACACAAATTTCAGCTAATTTCAGACATGTTCAGCTATTTCCAGACATTTTCAGTTATTCATTTCATATTTCAGCTATTTTCAGTCATTCATTTCATATTTCAGCTATTTCCAGACATTTTCACTTATTCATTTAATATTTCAGCTATTTCCAGATATTTTCAGTTATTCATTTCATATTTCATCTATTTCCAGACATTTTCAGTTATTCATTTCATATTTCAGCTATTTTCACCTATTTATTTCAGCTATTTACAGACATTTTCAATTATTCATTTAATATTTCAGCTATTTTCAGAAATTTTCAGCTGTTTTCAAACCTTTCTCAGCAATTAAATTTTTATTTTTCAGCTTCAAACTTTCAGCATTCCAACGCATTTTCAGCAGGAAATGCATTTTCTAGTTTTAAATAGATTTAAAAAAAATCTCACGTACCCCCTGGAGTGCCTTCACGTACCCCCAGGGGTACGCGGACCCCCATTTGAGAACCACTGTCCTAGTGGATATAAAAACGTGTGCCCCCCCCCCTTCCCTCCGGCGTCGCATTATGTGAGCGAAGGAGGAGATTCGTCATTTTTCTTTAAGCTCAGCTCCTATTTTAAGGGGCACTGGGAATTTGTGGGGAAAAAAAAGAAAAGGAAAAAATCCCCCGGTGATTGATGAGGAAACACAAGTTGCCGCAGTGATTATTTGGAAGTGAGGCCAAATTGATCGCTGATGTGGAGAGTTTATAAGCCATACATCGCCGTGTGTTATAGACTATGTCATATCCTGCTCTTGGGGGACGGTTCACATGACTGACCATCCAATCTGCCTCTCATCGTGACAACCTAAGGACCAGGATGTCATTTCCTCCTATTCCTTCTTATTGAATGATGTGTAACTCATATAAAACCTTAGCGGCCCATGGCGGTGGTAGTAAAACTTCTTCGGCCTTCATGGAGCAAGTCTTCCACAGTCTTCATGTGTGCTGATCCAGTGGAGCAGTTGGCATTCATGCAATGCCTTGGAGTTTAAAAGTTTCATCCGTTTAATCGCTCTCTTCTAGCAATCCATTTTGTTTTTCTACGCGCCTCGATTGCAACACTTTTAGCGTGAAGTGGTTTCATTGATTCTTTGCTCTCAGAGCTGCAGGAGTAAACAAGTGCCTCAGGCTGGGAATTTTAAAAAAGAAAAAAAGAAAGCAGGACCGTGACGGTAAAGTGGTCGGTTCATTCTCCGGACCGGCGGGACACATCTGTTGGGGGGAAAATAAAAGAGTTTCAGCGTGGCCTTAAACCCCCCGCCCCCCCATGGAGAAAACATTGCTGCAAAGGAGTGCATTGCTCTCAAATATCATGCTTTCAAGAGTATGTCCAAAGCAAGCTTGGTTGTGAATCAAAAGATCCACATCGCCTGTTTATAAGCCGAAGATCTTTAGTCGCACAGTTGAGGAGTGGTATTGTTCCTCTGGCCACTGAGCTTCAAATTGGATCCTATTTTTTTTTCTACTGCACGCTAAGAGGATGTAAGTGACTTGATTGTCCATGAAGTGGTTCTACACAACCCTGATGTGTATTGCTGCTGCAAAGGCCCGGAAAACGAGGTGGGATGGTGTATTTACTATTAGTATTTAAGCATTTTTGGGTATTCACTATTCAGAAAAGCGCTATATAAATCGAAATGATTATTATAGTATTTACTCCGATATGATTGTGAAAGTTGGTTTCATTAATTTTTTGTGTCATAGTATTGTTAAAAGATTGTACACAACTCTCTCAATGGGGCTCATATTAAGTTGTGCTGTCTTGTAGCCACGATAAAATAACTTAATTCATTAATTCGTCATAATTTTCTGGAGACACACAAGCCTCTCAAGTATGTGTTTTTCTTTTAAATGATTATATATATGAATAATAAAATCCCATTAATCAAAATGAATAATAATAATACATTATTTTCAGTCAGGTGAATCACAAACTACAACATCCAAAGTGAACGGTCTCATTGACAGTGAAAATAAAAAAATAAAAAGCATCAGCCGCCTGTTTTCTCTCTCATGTCAGCGTTTCACCACTTGAGGGCGCAAGAAGACCAATCAGACTAATCTCATCACGCTGCACTCTCACTTCAGTGCACATAGCAGTGCATTGTGGGATGCCGGCTCTTCCAGGGGCCTGTTGCTCCTCTGGGGTCCAGAGGGCTGCATCCTCTCATCCGGTCGTCATTCACGCCGCCTCAGGGCCGCTAGCTGGTAGGTACAGTGGAGTTCTCGCAGCATGACTATTGTAGCCAAGCAGGTCTGGGGACCTATCAAATAGCTGCATTACATTTCATGTGCTGGTTTAATTAATTTAATAATCAAAAGAAGCAGAAATATCCGACGGAGGATTACATTTTTGGGGAAAACTGGGAGTTGGCGGAGGAGAGGAGCTGCGTTTATTGCACGCTGATTTCACACATTAGGAATTAATCATAGCACGCCAGCACTCTCACACACACACACACACACAAACACACACACACACACACATGTGTAAACATACTCTGTACTCAGCTCTGCAGGGTTACACTTGGTCAGGTTTCATTTCTTTCACATCAGAAATTGTTTGCTGACCGGAGCCATTCATCCTAGTTGCTTCAGCCTTAACCTCCTGGGAGGATTAGTCTAGTAAACAGTAACAAGAGGAGGTATGAATTTGCATTAAAAGCTGAACAATGGCCAAGTTTATAATGTTTTCAGTGCGTCCTAACTGCTTTGGTTTCAACACGGTTGGTTTATGGACACTTGGCATATGGCAGCGACACATGTTCCCCAGATGCCTTTTTAACCAGACTAGATCAGGCACCACATATGTATCCAGTTTTAAAGACGCCTAATGCCACATTTATAGTAGCAAACAAAGATGTGCTTCACGCAAAAAGATATAATGCCTGTGTATCATGTATAATGTTGAACAGGCTCAGAGATGTCATTCAAATGTCTCTGTGCTTTATTGACTCATCCAGGCTGTACATGCATGCTTTTAGTGCATGTTAGTGCACATGAGCGTGGCCCGCTGGCTCGATCCCAACAGCTACAGCTGATAACGCCTTCCTGACCAGCGCTTTAGATGTTGTATGAGCACTGTTAGCACTGTTAGCACTGTTAGCACTGTTAGTATTGTTTGCACTATTAGTATTGTTAGTATTGTTAGCACTGGCGTACTGTTAGCACTGTTAGCACTGTTAGTACTGTTATGATATGATATGATATTCCATTATTCGTCCCACACTGTTAGAACTGTTACCACTTTAAAAACTGATAAAACTGTTACCACTGTTACCACTGATCGCACTGTTAGTATTGTTAGAACTGTTACTACGGTTGCCACTATTACCATTATTATAACTCCAGTTATGTTATCTTTAACATTCACTTTAGATTATAAAACTCAGACCGGCACATGTATTTTAGAAATATCTGCTAATAACTGTGTTTGCCCTCGCCATGGTTTAACGATTGGACCTTATGTGATGACGCCCGTCTGTGATCTTAAGTTAACACAACATCCATTTCTCGTGTCAGTGGATGGCACAAGTGGCCCGTTCCATCTGGTCCCAGCTGGAGACTGGCAGAGCCATGTGGCAAGCTTCGACTGGGAGATGGTGCAGGCTGCGTGTGAGGGAGCAGCTAAAAAGGGGAATAATGCAGACTGAGCGATGTCCAACCTCCAACCCCCTCAATAAATATTCCATTATTCATTGGACATATGGCTTGAACATAGCATGTGAATGTGGGGGTATGTGAGCTGGTTCTAACGGATATTGAAAACAAAATGAAAAGAAATACTGATTATACAATTTTTTTCATCTTCAAACCTATCTGCATTTGAGAGACATCAGATTCTCAATCTGGAACGTAGTGGGTAACACGATGCTGTACAGATTATCGCTGTGAGGGAAAGATTGACGTCCAAGCTGCAAGTAGAATAGAAGGGTGATTATGTTACTGCTGTTGGTTTGACCTGAGTTTCCAAGACACCTGAGAAACCAGCACGGTAATCGTGTAGCTTACCATCCGCTGGCCGACGGACAATAAGAAGAGATACCAGGGGAATGAATGCAGCATGTGTGTCAGTGCACAACAGTCGCTCATTAACAATCACTGTTTCGTTGAAATATAAAACAACGACACAGAAACACAAGACAACAAAGAAAAAAAGTTACAAATATATACAAAAAACATTCAAAGGAACTGACAAAACATCCACAAAGAATCACAAAATGACTTAAGAAAGTCACAAAGAAACTACAAAGCGACTCATAATGACTACTAAGAGACACAAAGTGACTACAAAGAGACATACAATGACTACAAAGAGAGACGAAGCAACTACAATGTTAATATTTGGACATCAGGGAGAAACTCATCATACCATCCACAGTACCAGGCAGAACCTTCTGTTTCCTCCACTGACAACAGCTCTGACGGACCAGAATGCAACAGTGATTTTTCTCAACAGGGAAACAAAATAGTAATTAGCCACTTCAGAAGATTTATCTGCTGGCAAAAGTCATAATGGGACATGGAGGAAATACATGTAGCTCGCAGAAAGAGATCATGATCGTGAGGGGTGGAGGAGGGCACTTAAAAGAAATCTTCCGACTTCACATCCCGTGATGACACAGGGTGGAATAGCGTAGCGGATGCCTTCTCCTGTAATCTCCATCGTACCCCCGTGTGACGTAAGCGAGAGGTAACAGCAGCGCGGGGCCGTGTGCAGGTTTATCGTGGTGTGTGGGCCGGATTCCGAATGAGGCTCTTCAGAGGCCCGTCTGGGGAAGCCAAAAACGAGTTGGATCCGACCGTAAGCCCCTGTGTTTCAGGGCGATACGCTAATGAACTCCTGCTTCGGGGTTGCGGTGCAGCATTAGCGACGCCCACGCTCAGCTTTCAACAGTCGGCCTGTAATGGTTTTTTTTCTCGTTGATGAACGATGTGATCATTACCGTCATAATATTTCCCCCGGTGTCAATTCACGTGCGCGTGCAGAGATTAGACGTCAGGGTATTTGTGATCTTTTAATGAGGAGGTTGTAAGAAGGTGAGGCAGGTTGGTGGGTAAGTGCTCAAGTGATGGAGACGCTGTATGATTGTGTGGGTTTGTGTCTGCGTGATGAAGCTCTGGCTGCACCGGCTGGGGGGGAGGGGGAGGGGGAGGGGGGGGTAATCGAGGGGTGCTGCTGCATGGAGGATTGCAGAAAAATAAGCCGTTTAAAGAATGATACCGTTTTGAAGTGTAAATGTAATTGTCGGAGGGGAAAAAGCTGCAGGCCACAGATAAACTACGCCACGGTCACATCGTCTCCTCACGCCATCGCCACCTAGCCAACGGCGACTTGTGTTCTGCGTGATGACGTTTAACCACTTATTAGCAACGGCCTTTATTAAGACTCGTAGCATATTTTACGAGAGGGGTATTTAAGATAAGATAAGAACAGATATTCCTTTATTAGTCCCACAGTGGGGACATTTCAGGATCACAGCAGCGGTGCACATTAGAGCATTAATAACAAAAGATAAAAATAAAACACGGTAACTATAATAAATACTAAATATACAGAGGAAACAAACTACATACACAAGGTAGTGACCAAAATGAATTTCCAGCAGATTAAAGTCAATTTACTGAGATATGTTATAATGTAGAAAAGAAGATTACAATCTCTTATTTTAGGTATATAAAAGAAAAGGAATAGGAAGCCCTACTTTTTCAGGGTTTAGGACGCATCCCTACATCAACACTTTGACTACATTGGATTTGTAAAATTAATTATTATTATAAACTCTAGATAGTGTCACGACTGCCACGGAGAAATAGAACTCAAACGCAGACACACGAACGAGGAAGTCAGATTTCAGGAACAAACATACTTTTACTGGGCAACGATTAGAGACGAACCGACACGGACAAGAGATTGACACAGAACAAAATACACAGGGCAATGAGGCACAGGTGGAAACAATGAGGGCGGGGTCAGCAATCACACAGGGGGGCGGCACACGAGGAGGGAGGAGTCTGAAACAAGAGACAAGGTGAGTGACAGACAACAGCACGGAAACAGACAGTGAAAACAGAACTACCCAGAGGGTCTGGGTGTAACAGATAGTAAATATACCAAATTATCCACTTTTCTATAAAAACAAATAACGGTTACACCTTAAATCATCTCTTTTTGAACATTAGCAACGTTTTTATTTCACAATATTATAAATAACTTAATTTGTCTGTGCATGATGGTCATAAAAACAACAAATAACAGGATAAAAGCTGAACATCTTTTAGATGACGAAGGTCTAAACATTTACGGATATGTTTTAGGATTCTCCGTGTTCGCTGTACTTTAAATATCTGGCTCAAACCGGTTCCTCAAGTCAAGCCGTGCAGCTGTTAACTTTACAGGCTCCTCTTATTGAGGTCTATATTTCACGACTTCTATATCACTTTCTCCTCAACTGGGATTTTACGTCAGCATTTTATTTGTTTTTTTACAACTGCAAAATGACATCTATGAAAGATGGTCGAGGGGCGTCCGGGGTCACGGTCGCCCCCCCCCGACGGAATGACTTGCTCCTGCTCCATTTAAAAAAATAAAAACATGGACTGAAAATATGAACTGTGTATGATCACGAAAAAGACACGCAGCAACACAACGCTCATGATCATACTACTAAAACGCAGCTTTTATCTTAATCAGCCCTTATTATACTTTTCAAAATGCGATTCAAAGTGCTTTATAAATAATTAACAATACAAAAACAAGACGAAAATGAAGAGTTATGCCAAATGTGAGGGTTGTAGATATATAGATCTGCGGCTGAATGTATATCATACTGTGGACATGTAATAAGGCTGCACTAAACTGATATGATTCCTTCAGTGGACCATGCTATATTTAAATAAGACTTAAAAACTCAGGTCTACACTTTCCATTTCCTGGAAGAAGTAAATATCCATGAATCTCTTCCGTCTCCTATGAAACATCTTCAACAGCCTTACCCAGCGTGGGGGGGCTGGGGGGGGATGACGTGTATCACTTGCACGCCTCATTGTTATGACTTATGATTGGCTGGGAGGTCTCCAGAGCCAGCTGTCTGGAAGGCTAGCATGTCATCGGCCGGCTGGGGGGTCAAACGAATCCCGGAGAGTCAGCCGCTCACGGTCTTCCCTCACGCTCTACCACCATGCTGTCATGCAGATTACGTCACTCGCGTCTTGAAGCGACGGCGGGTGACCTTCAATGCCGAATGCGGACGATGACATCATCTTCTGCTTCTGTCCATCCGGGGGAGGGATCCTCATTTGTTGCTCTCTCGTCACTTTTCTTCCCCGTGAAAAGGTTATTTGCTATTTCTTGGGAGTTTTTCCTCCTCCGATGTGAGGTCAAAGGTCAGGGGTGTCGTATGTGTACGGACTGTAAAGCCCTCCGAGGAACATTTGTAATTTTTTATATCGGGCTATACAAAATAAACTGAATTGAGTGCATGTTGAATGTTTTTCCCACTCTTTCCTCGTCCCTCGAACCACAAAACTCTAATAGTGAGGACGTTTGTTGCATTACACCCATAAAAAAAGGCTCCTGTTTTATGATCAAATAGCAGGACTTCCATTCTTTACGAGCACATTGGCCTTAAAGGAGCCCACTGGGAATTCTGGGAATTGTGCTTTTTTCTTCTTATCGAAAACCCACTGCAGCAAAGTTGAAAGACAGTCGAGTCACAGAGGCACTCGGCTTTTGTTCAGATTTACGAGTGGACTTTCCAAAGCACCAGACCCCAGCTGTTGGCCAAGAAATAGCTGGAATGATTGAGCCGCATAACTCCTTCAAAAATAAATACCTCATCCTCTGTTTCTATGTTCTAAACACGCAATTTCTGACGAAAGAGAGTTATGGAGGTGTTGGATGAGGCTTATTGTTTCCCTTTTCCCTCTAGGCCTCGAGTTAAATCTCTCTGGACTGACAGCGAAAAGTTATACTTGATATTCGCTACATGCTCTTTTTAGAGTCTGAGTAAGACTGAACCTTCAAAGAGCACATGCCTGAGACGTTATGTCATCCACCGTGACATAGATACGGAGAAGATGAAAGAACAACTCACCACCTGTTCCTCTGGAACATGTCCAACAGTTCATTCCCCCTGACTGCTGTGTTCCATGTGTATTATGTATTGCTTTTAGAATAACTGTATTTCATGTACCTTTAGCTCTTCATTTTGAATGCCATCTGTACCCGACTGAGCCCCTGGCTCATGACATCCCCCTTACTTATCTCAATGTCTGAGTCAACACCGTCTATTGAAAAAGGTTGTAGGGTTTTACATTAACACAAGCCGATATTGGGCATTGATTAATCATCAGATGTCCAACACATATTCTCATGATTCATCCTACTGTTGCAGAATTTAAAAATAAATGTTCGAGCCAGTAACCTTTTTATTTCTCCACACTGGTGCGGGTCGAGGAAGGAGACATTGCCGACACTTTACATGACAAACCTGTTAATGGTCCAGGAGGCAGCCGGTCAGCATTTTGGTTTAATCCTCACAGACCTAAATAAACACATGACCTCCTGAAGATTTTGGATTTTACAGCCGAATGGCTCAAGTGGCCCCCGGCAGGCGGGCGGGGTCACCGAGCTGCCAAGTTCACAAAGTGGTAGAATGAACTCTCTGGTATTCGTTCAGGACATCTCCGAGGAGGAAGGTCTCATAGCGACTCATATCTGGATAATTATTGTCTGTTTTCATATCTCAAGACCTCACACTCATCTCTCGTTGGAGTAACTCTAAAGGCCTTGTCAACAGGAGCAGCTTCTTCTGGTGTGGGTATGGATCTATCTATCTATCTATATAGATCTACATATATACTAACCATCTATCCATCCATCCATCTATCATCTATCTGTCTATCTATATCCATTTACCTGCCTACCTGCCTACCTACCTACCTACCTGTCTATCTATCTATCTATCTATCTATCTATCTATCTATCTATCTATCTATCTATCTATCTATCTATATATCTATCTATCTATCTATCCATCCATCCATCTATCCATCTATATCCATCTATATATCTGTCATCCACCCATCTACCGATATATCCATCTATTCATCCTTCAGTCTACCTATCTCTCTATATCCATCTACCTATCTCTCTCTATATACCTATCTATCCATCCATCTATATAGATCTACATATATACTATCTATCCAACCATCTATCTATATCCATCTATATATCTATCCGTCATCTATCCATCTACCGATATATCCATCTATCCATCCATCGCTCTACCTATCTATCTATCTATCTATCTATCTATCTATCCATCTATCTATCTATCTATCTATCTATCTATCTATCTATCTATCTATCTATCTATCTATCTATCTATCTATCTATCTATCTATCTATCTATCTATCTATCCATCTATCTATCCATCTACTTATCTCTCTATATATAGCTATCTAACTATCTATCTATCTATCCATCCATCTATATAGATCTACATATATACTATATCCATCCATCCCTCTATCCATCCATCTATCTATCTATATCCATCTATATCCATCTATCTACCGATCTATCCATCTATCCATCCATCAGTCTACCTATATCTCTATATATACCTATCTATCTATCTATCTATCCATCTATCTATCTATCTATCTATCTTTCTATCTATCGATCTATCTATCCATCCATCTATATAGATCTACATATATACTATATATCTATCCATCCATCTATCTATCTATCCATCTATTTATCTATATCCATCTATATATCTATCTGTCAACCATCCATCTATTGATATATCCATCTATCCATCCATCAGTCTACCTATCTCTCGATCTATCTACCTACCAATCTCTCTATATCTATCTATCTATCTATCTATCTATCTATCTATCTACCTACCTACCTACCTACCTACCTATCTATCTATCTATCTATCTATCTATCTATCTATCTATCTATCTATCTATCTATCTATCTATCTATCTATCTATCTATCTATCTATCTATCTATCTATCTATCTTTGACATCAGACTGGCAGTGACTACACATCATTTGTATTTGACTCGTGTCCCTTGACCTCCATGAGATGAATCCCCGTCTGAGGCCTTTCTGCTGGAAACAGTTATAAATACGAGCATCCCGCAGTACAGGTAGTCACATGAAGAGGTGATGGAGCGATGGAGAGAGATTTGCAGGAGGGAGCTGACGCCTTCCTTTTTTCAGACAGTAACTAATAGCTGGAGCCGTGTGGTGAGAATGTGAACTGCACCTGTCACCACTGATGATGCATTGAGGGTAACATAGAAGGAAAAGCCTCGACAGTGACCCCCAACTCCATCTGCTGACCCCCATCCACAACACATGGTGGCATGTCACTTCTTTGTGCTTGACATTTGTCGAAAGGAGGCTGGACGTGGGGTGTGTGAGAAAGGGATTGGGTTTCAGGGTGCAGGGATGGTGGGATGAATCATTTGGGGAATTTGCGTGGGTGTTGTTGGGGAGGAGGTCTTTACTTCTCGGAACGGTCGTTCTGGGCGGAAAGCTGTTCCAAGCAGTTGGCGGCACGGTGGTAGAGCGGCACGTGGTGATAAAGCACAAGGAGGCCTGAGACCCGGCTGACTAGGAGAGGAGATAAAACATGGGGGTGTACAATGAACAAGGGTAAGATTAATAATCCAGATTGAAAGCCAGGGATGCAAAGTCAACTTTAAAATGTGTTTCATCATTCGTCATCGTTTGTGTAATTGCAGCAATATAATTAGCACTTGGAAGAAACACTGGCAGGTGATATTAAAAAGTATACACCCTGAATTGTTTTTTAATTGTTTTTGTCGATTACAAATTAATTGTTCATTTGAAATCAGATGATTAATGGTATGGTACTTGAAAAAATACTTTTCAAACATAAATTAAAAAGTTATACTTTACTATTTTAACTTTATCTACTGTTTTACAAGCATCTATATATATACATATATGTATATATATATTTGCATATATGTATATATATATAGAAATAAACAAAAATATTTATGTATATATATAAATATAAATATACATATTTATATATATATATATATATATATATATATATATAGAAACATATACATATATATACAGAGAGAGATAGAGAAAGAGAGAGAGATACTTCTCATTTAGCATAATATGCATAATGAGAAGTATATTATAAATGTATTCCTTGCCAATTGTTTGCAGTAACTCTACATCTGTTTACTCAAATTTTTTTATTTGTTATTATATTTATTCCTGTAACTTAAATTCTGCACTATTTTATGTCTTAATTAAAAATATGTATCAATTGTGTTTCTGTACTTATGTGCATATGACAATAACTAACTTGAAAACGTAACATATTAAGAACAACATGACAACAAAGAAAGCTATATTAGTAAAAAGAAAAGAAAAGAAGGTGTATCTCTGAAATTAAATAACGGTTAAAAAAAGTACTGAACAGTTCCGTGAAGAGTAAGTTGTGACTGCTGTTTCAGGGCGGCGCTGCAGGAGCCAGAGTCTTGTCACTTGACGATGACAAAGAGCAAAGGGGGGGCTCCCCCCCACCGGAGCGACGCGTCCACCCTCCCGGCCCTCCGCAGGCAGCTCGGCAAACTTCCCCCCAAAGACGACACGATGTTCATGGGTCAGTCGATGCATGTCTGACCGGCAGAACTTCTGGTTCTACTGAACTTTCATCTTGCAACTTCTCTTCTTCTGCATGAAGGACGTGAACGTTAGAAAAGTTACCGACTCCTCCTACGATAAATATACGCCGTTCCACCAGAGTTGTTCATGGGACAGGCCCAGGATGCATTGCTAATTAAATAAATCTGACCACCACCTCACACCGAGGTCACCTTTTACTTGAATTGCTCCGGCCCCTTAAAGAGACACGTGACAGCGTCCCCCATTAATATAGAATGTCTATATCTAACAAATAGTTATCAAACAAAGTCAAAGTTCTCTCTATTTATGCACACGGCACAGTGAATGATGGGAGTCATTACATCACATCCCAGAGGCTGGCAGCAGGAAGCCATGCAAGGGGAGCGGCTGATTACATACTGTATCACTAAGAGAGCCTCGTATTGTATCCGGGCAAAAGAGCCCGTTGGGAAAATGCTGACAGGAGACAAATTAAGAAAAGAGACAAGCCTCAGTGAATGAGTGAAGGCATACAACAACAAGCTTCCACACAGGGAGGAGGGCCCGGGGGTTTTTAGAGGAATATATATTATGTGAATGAAATGACCTTTGCATTCAGTGGACCTCAACCCCCCCCCCCCCCCCCCCCCCCCCTCATATAGGGCCAGTTGGGGCCCTTTGACTCACGGTGCTTGTTTTCTCTACGTGTCAACGATCTGTCCATTTGCAGTCTATATTAATAACTCATATTTTAAGAGTTCATTTTCGAGTTTTTTCACTCTCCTGCATCGCACATCCTTTTCTGCCAAGCGTTACCATGGAAACCAGGAGGGGGGGGGACAGTACTAATGTACTCATGCTTTAATGTGTTTACCGCTTCTACAGCATGTCGAGAAACACAACAAAAGCAAAGTGAGATCTTTGTTTAGTTCTGTGAAAGGAAACATCTTGTTATGCAATCTTTCTCTGCTTGGCTCTGTTGCAGGATGACGTCCTTGACGTCTCTATTTTTCAGTTTAGAGCTTCTATGCACAGGGAAGATATGAATGTTTTCTAAAATGACGAGCGCTCCCTGTTCTGTGCCGGCAGTCGGGGGATGGACACCAGACGACCCGTCCTGTCTGGTGGAGCAGTTCTGCCCCGAGTACAATGAGTGGAGAGCGGCAGCTCGCATGGTCAACAGCCGCGGAAAAGTGGCTGTGGGGACCCTGGAAGGCCAGATCTACATGGTGGGAGGGGAAGACGCTGTCAGGTGCTACAGCAGTGTGGAGAGGTGAGAGACGTGAGCACGGGGGGGAGGATTCTTAATTTGGCAATTATTACAGCCATATATCAAGTTTACAGTCCGAACCGGGCAGCTGCTGTACTGGACACGGGGGAACCTCTGCTGTATTGCTTATGTAACTTTATTCAACCAATAAATCTCACTGGGATGAGAGTCCTATCACCGAGACAGCAGCAGCTTGTCAGAGGCCACCAGACACGGAGGACAGAAGAGTGGACTGTAAATCACCCTGAATAAAAGGGAACATCCACATGGATGTTTACTCGTGGATATTCCTGTCAAATTAATACTATTATTAGGTTCAGCATATGCAGAGGAAGTCATACAATGATTAATAATAATAAATTAACCTCACTTTTTTCCTCCCATACTGTTGATGTTAATCTTAACTCTCACTATCACATGACAGCTCGTGGTTCAACCCCCCTGCGTGGGGAAGAGTGAGAGGAGGGGTGTGATGGCCTTTCACCCCTCATCACACTAGATTAGATTAGATTAGATATTCCTTTATTCGTCCCTCAGTGGGAACATTTCAGGATTACAGCAGCAGGTTCACAGTAATAATGCATACAAAATAATATAACATTTAATGTTGAAAACAGTAAGAAAAAGAAAAAAGTATTCCCTGCATCCTAAAAAGACCTCAGTGTCCTCAGCCTGCTCTGTCCCTTCTTTTTACATGGCCAACATGATTACTATTTACCTGATGTTTGTGCTTTAGAATAATAAGCTGCTCTTTTTTAACCCTTTATTGAGTAATTTATCACTATATTTGGTGGGGCGAAAGAAAGATATTTTTTATTAGTATTTGTTGTTGTTTACATGAATGACCAGCAGGGGGCGGCATTGAGGCAGACATTAGATTACACAGTTTTGCTTTTCTTTCTGTGGATAAAGCTCCACAAAAAAAAATCTCTCTCACACACACACACACACACACACACACACACACAGCTCCTCCCATTTCCTTGACTCAAACCCCCACTTCCCACAGTTGGCCTTTTCCGTAACTGAATTCCAACTACTTGACCCCACATTGAACCCACACTGACCCCACATTGAACCCACACTGACCCCACATTGACCCCACACTGACCCCACATTGAACCCACACTGACCCCACATTGAACCCACACTGACCCCACATAGTTCCCACATGGACCCTCCCTGGATGGCTGGACCCGAACCAGCTGTAGCTCTCAACGTGGTTCCCAGAGTGCATCCGATTTCTGGATTGGTTGTCATGTTCTCATATTTTTTCGGGGTAACGTGCCACTTAAGACAATAACATTTGCCAATTAGGAGGAAATTATGTTTCTGTGGGAGGTGTTTTTATTTAATCTAATGGCCTCAGACGGATCAACATATTTAATAGCCTTCCGGAGGAGACGCAGCATGCCCACACAACTCAAATCCTCCCGGTGCCAATGTGTTCCTCAAAAGCAAAAAGCTTTGAGTTGTTTCTCCTCACGTTGTCAATAAACATGACCCCTTGACCCTTGACACCCCCCCCCCCCCTGTCAGGTACACCCCCGACACAGACAGCTGGAGTGCAGATGTAGCCCCCTTGAGCAGCCCCCGCAGCGGCGTGTGTCTGGTGGCGATGGACGGCTACCTGTACGCCGTCGGAGGACACGACGGCATCGCCGCCATCAACACCGTGGAGAGGTACGGGGGAAAGCTGGAAAAATGTCTTTATGGTATTATTTAAAGAAATTAACCGTGCATCAGATTATGTAAACGAAGGGGGATCTATCTGAGGGACTACAATTTATTTAATGAATAATAAATATGTAATAAATAATACAGGTTTCATTTTTCAAGTAGGCTGCGTCTCGCATACATCGAGATTGAAGGCGGGAATGAATTTAATTACCTGACATCTCGCATGGCGTTGAGATCAATGTGAAGCGACTGAGTCAGAGGAGGGAACATGATCAGCGCGAGCGGCGTGCAAACAAACGGCCGACGAACCATTTGTCAAATCCGTCTCGACGAGCTTCTCATATTGTCGTTATTCTTTTTTGTGTGTGTTTGTTTCCATAGGTACGACCCACACGTGAACACGTGGAGCAAGCAGGCCGCCATGCTGAGCCGGCGCTCAGGGGCGGTGGCGGCCGTGCTGGGGGGCCACCTGTACGTGGTCGGGGGCAACGACGGCGAGGGGGCTCTGAACTCCGGTGAGAGGGACGTGGCTTTAAAGAACAAGAGGGGACATCAAACACAAAATGCCCAAAGCTAATCAATCTCAAATGATATGCCACCCCCCCCCACACACACACACACACTCACACACACACCAGCCCAAAAAACAAATTAAGAAATCCAGCAAATCCTCACATTTAAGACGACAGCTAACGTCGGCTATTTAAAAAAAAAAATTGATTAACGACTCGGAAGATTAATTCATTCTCAAAATTGATGCCGATTAATTTCCTCTTCTATCGACTAATTGATTCACAGCCTTATGGTGTCAGACGCTTCTTTAAAATCCTCATCGGAATACCCAATTAAAAATCTAACTCCGTACTCTTGTTTTTAATTGTCTAAGCACGAGTCATAGATAAAGTATCACTTTAAGAAAAGAGTAACACATTAAAGCTGCTTAAAGGGATACCGCTCATTTATTTATGTGGGAATTCTGCTTACGCATAACAAACTGTTATTTCGTGCCTCGGAGGTATTTTGTGATCCGTCTCGTTCCCACCGTTATTAATTATTTATTAATATCTTCTTTGTTTTAAATCTCCGCCTCCCGTTGACAGCTTTTTGATAAGCAGCAGAACTTTAGTCGCACACGTAACCGCTTACTTGACCTTTTATTCGAGCCCCCACACACACACACACACACACAATAACACACACACACACACGCACACACACACACACACATGAACACGTACACACACACACACACGCACACACACACACACACACACACACACACACACACACACACACACACACACACACACACACACACACACACACAGGCTTTATTGAGCCCTGTGCCCCCTTGCCAAAGATAAACAGGGGTTACGTTGCCACTTGTCATCCGTCACCGGCTATTTCAGTCTGTGAGAAGAGCACGTCGGTGAAATTCCCACAACTCTGTCTGGATCCCATCGAGCAGCCACCGTTATGACGTCATCGTCGTCTCTAAAGAGGGTTCTGTTGAAGAACAAATAGATCCAAATAAATGTTGCATGGAGAATTTTTCAGCTTTTCTTCAGTTGTTTCCTTGCAAAAAGCTCTTTTTGTGTATAATAAATATAAGCTCTGCCTGTTAGGTATAGCATGCGGCCTCTTACGACTCCTGCTGCCCCCCCCCTCTGACCCCCAGTGGAGCGATACAGCCCCGTCGACGGCACCTGGTCTCTCTGCGCCCACATGCTGAGTCCCCGGGAGAACGGCGGCTGCGCCGTGTACCTGGGCCACATCTACGTGGCCGGGGGCAGAGACGAGCTCGGCCTGAAGCTCTGCGGCGCCGAGAGGTTTGACCCCGGCGCCATGAGGTGGACCCCCGTCAAACGCATGAGGAGCAAGAGGGACGACGTGAGTAGAAGACGGTCACCGAGACGCGCATCAGATGTAAGGCAGTTTATTTATTTAAACCATGGGAAAAGACAAGATGGAGGGAAGCAATCTTCACAGATGACCTCAAATATTTCACCGGAGGGTAAAAAGATGTCATCGCTGCGTTTAGATGCCATGGACTAAATGTTGTTAGATTTTCTCTGTACATAAGAGCACAACAACAACAACAACAACAGGGTGGAAATTGTAACTTTCTATTTCTGGCATGGACGTATAAACCTTGAACATGTTCACAGAGAGGGGGCTGATGGGAAACCGTCACGATCCAAACATGGAAGAAATAAATCATTCTGACCGGATGATGGTGCTATAGGGAACATTAAGGACTCAGCAGAGTGATGAGGAGTCATCCTGACGGGGTCACTGTTGGGGCTGTTAGCTGTCGAGGACACATGAGATGTGTATTGTATCAAAGTCAAAGTCAAAGTCGTCTTTAGTCTCTATTTTACAATGTTGAACATACAGAACATTTAAAGTATGTTTCTCTTTTTGTAAAATTTTTTAAAGCTCTTATTTTAAGGTGGAAAAGTTACATAGTGGGGCTTTAAGAACTATAAAAAAAATACTTTCTTTAGCAGCAGTTAGACATTGATTGTAAAAGTCTAAAGCTAAAAGTATGCTAAAACTATATTGAATTATAGAAGTATTATGTAATAGATGTTTATGTAATAGAACTTTCTATCATCCTCAGATGTCCCTGGTGGTGTTCAACGGGGCCCTGATGGCGGTTGGAGGCTCTGATGGAGTCACCAGTCTGAAAACACTGGAAGTGTACTGCCATGAAACCAACAGCTGGAGGTAAGAGGAACGCCCCGACGCTAAGAGGAACCCCCCGACACTAAGAGGAACCCCCAGACGCTAAGAGGAACCCCCCGACGCTAAGAGGAACCCCCCGACGCTGAGAGGAACCCCCCCGACGCTGCCCGAGTCCTCATTGCTGATCCCAAGAGATATACTCTTTATTTAAATAAGGCGCTGAGCGTTTACATTATGTTGGCTTCCATCAGGGACAAACACTGCAAACACCACAACACCACAACAACCCAACAACACAACAACACAACAACACAACAACACAACAACACAACAACACAACAAGGATGCAGTGATAACCAAACCATGAATACAGAGCAGAGGAGATATAGAATATTTGGTGATCAGGATCTACGCTTGTTCTTACATTTTTTTTATGTGACACAAGACCAAAGTTAATACGATGATAATTATATGGAAACATAAGAGGGCAGGGATGTCTATGTGTACAGATTGTAAAGCACTCCGAGACAAATTTGTAATTTGTGGAATTGGGCTATACAAATAAACTGAATTGAGTTGAATAAGAGAGGTTGCAGGGCAGTCGGTTGTTTAGGTTTCCTGCATTTGAGCAAAACAGTGTTTAAAAAAAAGAAAAAAGGCAATAAATAGATCTACACATTTTTCTTCTTCAACAACCGATGGGAGTTAACAAAGTTAAAATACATAAATTAGATCACACACACACGATTGCGAGGGAATATCATATTTACTTTCTTTACTGCACCGAGTGTGACACGACCCAGGGTGAGGTTGTTGCTGTAAACACATCCTTTTGTCCCAGTCGTGCGAGATGTGTACTAAAAAAGAAAAAGAAAAGTGTCACGATGAAGGAGAAGAAAAGAGAAAGAAAGAGAAATCACTCTCCGATTCAGCCGCCAAGCGAAACTCTTTACATCAAGTGAGTCTGCCAGACCAAGTGATTCCTCTGTGTGATTCATGTGAGCTACAGTACGGCTCCTACACATCTCGTATACAGCGGTGCCTTCAAGCTCCGCCGCACTCGCTGAATTCAGAGCGCTTCGACGTCTAAGTCTGCCTTTCCTCCCCTCCGTCTGTTTTTTTTTGTAGACACTTTGGAAGCATGAGGAGCAAGCACCCGGGCGGCAGGGTGGCCGTACTGCGCTGAGACGACGCCTCGCGATACGCGAAGAGGACGGAGGTGATGGAGGTGACGGAGTGGAGAAGCCTGACCGCACACCGTGAGGTGGTTTTAAATGAGGGGTCACTCCAAAGGTTAAAGGATGGCAGCTGATGTCACAGGAGCATCACATTAAAGCACATTAGTGGTTACAGTTAAAGTTACAGGTCGTTTGGATGTCTCCAGACTATAAAACAGTGTTTTTAGAGAAATGAATCAGCAGTAAATAAATTACTTTCTTAAATTTTTATTTCCCCTCAGATCACCATAATAATAGCCAGAATAGCTCTATTATATTATTATTAGAGAGGAGACAAAAACAGAACGCTGTTTATGACAGAATGACCGGTGTTTCACTCTGTGATTATATATATATATATATATATATATATATATATATATATCCAGACAAATTATAATATATACACACTCTGTGTTGTGATGTTTTATTGGAGCATAACAGGTGTTAGAGAGATTGAGGGAAACATGGATGTAAAAAAATACTCTATCTTTTGAATATTGAGTAGTTTGCTTTCAATTATGTATTAAAGGTGAGAAAAGCAGGTGGCTGTTGGAAGTGGAGAAAGTGCACTGGATGTTTTGAAAGTAATATCTTTAAATTATGTAATGATGTGAGTAATTATGTTTTTTTCATGTTGTGATCCTCTCTGCATTGCTCCAGTAATTATTTCCCATTTGTAATGTAGATAGTTGACGTATCGGTACATTTTGTAAGTGTAGATCATCTTCTGGGAACATCTGTGATGCCATCACCACTTATATAATACTGATAGTAATTACTATCAACACATTACTATTAGGATATTTCAGCTTTTAGCTTGCGTGAATGTTTAACATTCAAGGAGGCAAGGCAGCCAGAGAATACATGCAAAATACACCCCACCCCCTAAAAAGGAAATCAGCCAGATCAAGTAAAAAAAAGAAATCTGTGGAAATCAAGATCCTAGCGAGATAAACGAGTGAGTGACATGTGACTGCTGGCATGGGAAAGCAACGTAAGTGGCTGTGTGGGCTTTGAAATGATGACGCTCGGAGCTCTTTCCCCTGGAGAATAATGGGCTGAAATGTGGAGAGGCTGAGCACAAGGAACGCACACAGAGCGACGAGGATTTTTTCTTCCCGGAGACACACACACACACACACACAAGCCAGCGGTGTTTCCAGCCAGACCCCGAGCGCACACAGAATGAATATATTTTTCAATTTGAGGGGAACGATGGTGAGACAAATAGCAGAGGACAGAGCACTTGCAGGTATGTTTTGAACAGGATATAAATAGAAAGACGTGTAGACTATAGCGATTGTGGATTTGTAGAAGTTGCCCAATACTTTGCATGCACTGTGTATACTCCATCTTTAAATGTTGGATAGTGGGATGTAAAGAGAGAACATGAATAAATAACTTATGATTTGGGGACTGTTCCAATGCATTGTTGTTTTTGTTCTTTATGCAAATGTATAAGGGGGTCATTTAAAACCTTGGTTGGACATATTTACTTTATTTGTACTGAATGATATGCAACTGTTTCAGCATTCACACATATACAGTTGCACTTTCCATCTCTTACCAGCAGATGACTCGTGACTGACGGAGACATGCATCGTAGTGCACATACACTGGAGCAACACGAGTCTAGTGCTCATAAAACAGAAGAAGCTGTATTATTATGTGTCTGTATTCGGCATCAACACTAGATGAGTTGACTTTTTTTAGCAGATGGTTGAGAGGGCAAGAAATCATGACGACGCAGAATTGCAGTTTCTATAATTTGGTTTATTTTTCTTTCACTAAACGCTTTTGTGTGTGTGTGCAAGAGAAGTTCCCTGTCGGCATTCAACACATCGATGCTCACTGCAAAGTTCCCAGGTAGATAGAGAGTCACCCATGGGTGACTGGAGCGTTTTTTCGAGGGGAGGAAGGATGCTGATGCTGAGAGGAGAGCATGGAAACCAGCAGGGAGACATAACGTTATATGAACCGGAAGATGGCAAAGATGGAGAAAGCCATTTAAAAAGCGGCACTTACTGCGATGTATGAAACCCAGGGGTTGTGACGCAAGAGCAGCTGGAAAAATACCGTCTCAGGGAATTTACGAGCTAATGAAATAAATAAATAAAAGAACAAGACGGATGAGAATATCGCGTTTTATAGTCGACTGCATACAAGACGAGAACATACGAATTCGTTCCGTCCTTCCGCCGAGCGATGTAGTTCGTCAAACGCCAGCAAATAAAGTTGTTGCTAGGCGACAATGAAGTCTCTCGGTATTGGTGGCGGGTTCGGGGGCTCGCGCATTGATTTTTAAATTGCCAGTCAGGTGTGCGGTTAAATACAACGTTTTTTTTTAATGTGTGTCAGCCAATCAGTGCCGAGGACCGGGACTAGTTTTTTTATTTTTTTTTAGCTCACCAACCCAAATAACCCAGCATGGAAGCCGACAGATAGTTAGCTAACAGCTAAACCAAGTACTGACAGTAAGCTAGCTCGTTACGCGCTAGTCGTGAGTGGCGTCAAGAGGGCCGACAGCCGTTGGACTCCACCTGACACGCCGGAGTCCTCCTTTCCTCAATTACTAGTTTCCCCAACGATGACGGCTCTCTCGCAGCCCGGGCGCGTTGATGGGAGACGTCCTCTGGCCAGCGCGCGGAGGAGGTTATCTAGAGCGAGCGTGTGTTTACGATGATGGGACCGCGGGCACACGCGGGGACGCAGCGAGGTAACCCGGAGTTGGCGACGAAGTCCAGTCCGATTTCTAGCCCCTGTTCCCCGGGGCGGGGGGAGGAGCTTTCCTCCCCATGACTGGTGCTCATTTATAAGTTTACTCCAAACAGCCTTGGTGTTTGTTTTTATTGTTGTGTGTGTGTTTGTGTGTGTCTTTAGGCAATAACGTCGCCATTCGAGCTGTTCTAAACATTGTATAATAGTATGTAAAGTCATAATTATGTGGAAGTTCAACTATAAGCTTGGTCCAGTGTCCTCTCTGTTTTGCACCCGGCGCTGAGTCAGATGGAGGAACTTGTGACCTTGTAACTGTTTTTTTACTGTTTGTCCATTAGTATATGACACATGATTTTCTTGGTGCTCAGAAATATCCCAGTTTGTACAGGTGGAAAGTAATTCTGAAGGTTTTGTCACTGACTGATTATGTTTTTAAGAAAAAAAAAATCTTGGCCATATTTTTTCTTGGCCATATAGAAACACTAACAGCACACATTGATTTAGATGTAGTTTATGTCCTCTGCATTGCTGTCTCATATACATTAAAGTGACACTATGTAACTTTTCCCCTGTAGCGCCCCCTTCAGGTATTTAACGTTTACTTCAGTGTCATGAACTCCTGGCTAGCTGATCTCACAGCTGATCGATGCGTGCTGCCGGCAGCGAGCCGTTCAGCCACGGCATGTCACTCTGTCTGTACGCGTCGCGAAGCGGAGCAAATAAAAAGTCACCTGTGAGCGTGGACTGGCACTATATGACGTTGCATAATCACTGCCAGAAAGCAAGTCGAAGTACTTCTGCCGGTCCAAACCGGAAGTACCGGCCGGTCCCAACATCTTACATTCAGCAGTTTTCTGGCCACAGACCCCCGATGGCAGTGGCGGAGGAGCAAATCAACATATTAAAAGTCATTGTAGAGGCACAATTTTTTTCAAGCTGTTACTTTAAGGTGGAAAAGTTACATAGTGGGGCTTTAAGTGACCTCAACCGTGGGCCTTATACCACACATGAATTACAATCGAAGAAGACTACAGATTTCCACGTATCCTATAAGTCGGGCTTGATTCAGTTTGATCTTCTTATTATTTACAGAACAATTTGATATGTGCCCTGCATGCAATCTTTCACCACTTCATATGCTTTATTTTGTCTGAATCTGCGGTATTCTCTAAGTGGAAGAAAGGCTCCTATGGGAGCACTCCTATCCCCTATTAGTGTGGTCACTTTGTACTCATCCATTATGTCATCCCCCAGAGGTTCCACCCACTGTAATTCAAAAGCGGACGAGGCTGACGATGTGTTTATAGTGACCTCCTTTTTATTTCCTGTTTTCCCTACGAGCGCACCGATGTGTCATCGCCCCGCTCTCTCCTCTGTCTGAGGGTTTGTGCTTTCACTGGTAAATCAGGGGGAGCGTGTCTCTGGATGCTATTAGCCCACTCAAGGCTGCCCACACTGCACTAGGATAACCACACACACACACACACACACACACACACACACACACACACACACACACACACACACACACACACACACACACACACACACACACACACACACACACTTCTCTCTCTGTATTACCCACTTATTGTTCCCTCTGTTGTGGCTTAAAGGGGGGTAGAGATATTCAAAGTCATCTTAACAGGATCCACCAACAAATAGGATTCTAAGAGCAACCTATGAAATAAGATGATCCTTGATTTATTTGAGTAGAAACACACACACGCACACACATGAATGAAGCCCATCATGTTCAGTTGGACCAAACCTCCATTCTGCATACATTGTAGATGAGCTAGAAACGTCACTGTCCTATTTCTGAAGATACTTCTCTCTCCTAGAGTGCCTTCAATACATGTGTCAATCATAGCTGATCAACCCACCTGAAATGCTAGTTTCCACTTTATCAGAATACACAGTATGAATAATAAAACTCACACATCGATATTAAATCACGCCGCTTCGAAGTGTGCCTGTGTCATCCTGCAACGCTCAGAGAGGCACGGGCAGCGGATGTAATCGTATAACTAAGTGTGAGAGGTGAGCAGGATGTTTAATAAGTGTGTTTAAACTCTCTCTCTCTCTCTCTCTCCTTGTCTTTCTTGTATTTGGCCTTCATTCTCTCGCTCTGTCACTCAATTCGCCCCCGCAAGAGGCAGCCATGAGCCCTCCACGCCGGCAGTCGAGCCCTCCACGCCGATCCTCCAGTTCCCATGATGACAGGTAATTTCCCGAAGCACTTAATACCCCTTATAATATGCACACACATACACACGCATGCATGCACATTTACAGTTCTGCACAAGTAGGTGGGTTGTATTTTCATACTCTCTGTAGGCATCCTTCCCTGAAGTATCCGCTTTTACGGTGGGAAACCGTGGGTCACATCAGCATCATGGCCGCCCTCAAAGGGTTGTATATGAAACATAGAAAAGTATAATCTACTCTCCAACACATTGTTAAATAACTCTTTGCAATTGGTTATTGTTTATTTGAGTGTAGAAATATTGTACATAAGAAATGTTCTCTAATAATATAACATAAATCCATTTAATTTGAAATCAAAATAAAAGCAGATGATATTTTTCTTACATTTCTTTAAGAAAAGGTGATTATATGTCTTTCAAGTTGTCGGGGGCAACATGAAATGATGTGGCGGGCCGGATTTCAACTTGGACTTGTGTTTGACACCTGTGCTGTGGACCGAGTTCGATATCTTTGTCTTCTCAGCAGTCTCTTACTTTATTTGCTACGTTGAACTCGTACGAGAGCGCTCCTAACCTCAAATAACTCTCTATGATGTAAACGTAATGCGTTCATGAAAATGTGACATTTGCATGAGTTGATTGGACACCCCAGCACTGTGTTCAGTGTCTGATTTAATATAGAATATTTAAAATTCAGTTATGATCTTAAAAATATATTGAATATTTATTAAATCACTATTTTTTAAAGATTTTTTAAATCAAAACCCATCTAAAATATCCCATGTACCATTTGAGAACCACTGTGTTAGACTGATGTGTATATAACGACTTTGGCTTTCAATAATATCATATAAGGCATTGCCGTCTATCAAAGTGCTGCTTTCAGGTGAATATCTCCAGTGTCAGCAGCGGAACTAAAGCACCCGCTAAAGCCTAGGCGCAAAACAGGAAGTTTAAATGAATTCAAAATGAAAAGATTTGTGAATACGGCAAGTTCTCTAAACTGTTTATAAACCACAAAAAAAGAGCAGTGCACGTACACCATCTCTGGTCTTGGGGCCTTATCGTGGCCCGCCAGCGCTGCAAATTGCTGACGCGGCAGATGCCGCCGTCCTTCTCGTCCAGCAGGCCCTCCGCTGAGACCCTGCAGAGGAACAACAGCAGCAACTCCGGCGTTATTCTGGACATCTCGGCTCTCAAGATGGCGGAGGTGGACACGGAGGTGCCTCCTCTCCCGCCTCGCTATCGCTTCAGGGATTTGCTCCTGGGGGACCAGACGTTCCAGAACGACGACAGGTAGCACGACAACACACTGTTGGTGCAAATGTACTATCGTATGCGAGAAGGGATGAGAAGGCATTCCCGTGTGTGTGTTTGCGTACATGCACTTCATTTATCTTCAAACCTCCTTGGATGCTGGAGACACTGTTTTCACGTGTTTCATCATATTCCAGGAGTTACCTTGAGCCGAGTATCGTAGGTTTATGTTGGTGCACTCGCTTCCCCTCGAGCTGTTTCGTCCGCTTCTACCTCGCTTACTGATTTTCCCAGAATGACGACTCATGACAACCCCCTGGAGATGTGACGTGACTCGTGTTCTCAGCTGTTGGTTTAATGTGTAGGTGGATAGGACAGAGCAATGGAAATAGAAATGGCCTGAGGTTCCCGTCGTGGGAAAACGTTGTGACTTGAACAGATCCTGTGGCTGAATTCCACTGCAGACAATCTGGAGTATCCGGAGGGTTTCAAAGGGAAAAAAGCTGGTCTGTCTGCCTGACCTTGTTTTTTTTTTTCTTCCAAAGAAATGCTTTTCTTGATATAGTCTTCTTCAATAATTCAGAGTGTTTTAGCTTGTTTTTTTTCTTCTCCCTCCGGCCCTGAACTGACCATGACATAGCCCGTCCCTCGGTGCTCCATTGATGCTCCGGTGTTTGGGAGTCCCCGAAGAGTTGAATTATTGCTGCGCTTGGAGGAGCCGACCAACAGACGCCCAGCCGCCCGAGAGGGGAAGAAGAAGTAGCCGAGCCCGCTGGCCGAGTGCTGCGGAGCTCTCCGTGGTGCTGGAGTGAAGCGTCTCACTGAGGCATCAGCAGCCACTTCAGGAGATCGGCTTGTAAAGAGCAAACGGAGAGAGCGCCGCTTTCCAGTTCCTCCTGTCGCTGATCAGTCGCCCTAAAGCTAAAAACAACAACATGAGATTCATTACTTGAACTTTGTCACATTTTTGCTGCGTTTGTTGAAGGAGATTTCTCCCCAGGACGGGGTCGGTCTTATCGTCGGAGGGCTTCCTACATATGAGGCGCGGCGGGAGCCTCGTCTCGACTGAAAGGCCCTCCGGAGCCTTCCTGGGCTCAGGGTTACCGATACTGAATAAACATGTAGTTCAGATTGTGTAGCCGGGCCACGTTCATCCTCTTATCAATGGTTCCAATCTGACAGGCAGAACATTGTGTGTGTGAGTCTGTGTGTA
This sequence comes from Liparis tanakae, assembly GCA_036178185.1. Lineage (NCBI taxonomy): Eukaryota > Metazoa > Chordata > Actinopteri > Perciformes > Liparidae > Liparis > Liparis tanakae. The sequence continues at coordinate 15,247,202 of CM070094.1, forward strand.
TTTGTGTGTGTGTGTGTGTGTTATCTCGCCACTCCAGGCGTTTGGTTATCCTCAGCGGCAGCAGTCGTGTTTCAGCCATGAGTCGATCACCTTCCCTGGCTTCTGTGTGTGTGTGTGCGTGTGTTTTTTTTAAACAATTACCTTATTGATGTGCGTCGTGTGTGACCGGACACGGGATACCGTCATCTGTGAGGTTGCATTTTGACCCGAGCGTTTTGCGGCCAATATATAATTTAATTTTTTTTATGCCACGCTCCTTCATCACTGTCGCCGCGCGGCTCGCCGCAGGAAATTGCTGTCAGTATGTTTCATGTCAACACGACATGTAACATTTAGAGCCGCAGCCTAGAATACGAGCGTTCCCCCCTCACACACACAGGCCTGTGGGATTACTTGATTGTGGGAAACAGATCCCTGTATAGGTTTTTCTCGCTGCGTGGCAGTTTCATCTCTGTACTGCTGACATGACAAATGGTTTGAGGTCCAGCACTCCCCAAACACGGTATAGATTACACGTTAATTACATGGAAATGCAGTCCACATGCAAGGACCTTGAGGGTTTATCTGCCTGGTAGACCTTGAGAGGCTAGAATATGGCAATGCAGCAGACTGTGTGTGTGTGTGTGTGTGTGTGTGTGTGTGTGTGTGTGTGTGTGTGTGTGTGTGTGTGTGTGCATCCTGTAGATCCCCTTGGAATTGTTTTGCTGCTCGCTATTCAATTGCAAAGGGTAATTAGGGTTTGTTGCTGGGCTACCAACACATGTATGCCTGTGTGTGTGTGTGTGTGTGTGTGTGTGTGTGTGTGTGTCGGGTCACAGAGCTATAGTCATTCACAGATACCGACGAAATGGCTTTTGTTTATACAAGGAAAGTAACCGCTGTAAACTGCAGCTTGTCAGACGCACGTTGGTTAGGAAACGAGGATCCAAAAGAAGGAAACAGGATTAGTGATGGTGTGTAATGGCGTCAGTTGTTGTTTTTCGGAGCTCTGGAGTGGAAACGGAAGCAGACGATGTCGCCGAGATTCGGCGACGCTCTATTTCTCGGTTGATGATCCTGCGCCCGCTCACAGTAATGCTCAGTGTTTCCTGCGCTGCTGATACCCTGTGGAGTGTAAAGCCTCGAAAACAAATGAACCCCCAGATAGAAAGCCCCCTCACTCCCTCACTCCCTCACTTCCTCCCCCGATGGCCTTTTGCATCTGTTTCAGGCATCTGTCATACTGGGCTGTGAGAGTAAAAGGCAGTGGGCGGAAAGACTAGAAGGGAGTCCCACTATGCAGCAGGGAGGGCAGTCAGATGACCTCACAGGTTGTAATAAGACCGTTACAAATATACAAATGAATGTCTCTGCCGCATTGCCTGTCAATGTCATATTTTTATATATTTGTTTGGTGAAGAAAGTCCAATTTTAACGAGAAGGAGCTCTGTAGAAACTGAAAATGATGAAGCAATTGAGTTCTAACCAGAAATGACGTTTCTAATGCAGCAGATGAAAAACCTGGCACACATATTTATGAATAAGAACGACCAGGACTCTACAAAGATGAGCCCCTCTGCACGCTCCCGGAGGACTTCCGTGGACATTGGGGAGTGCCCAGTAATGAGCTCATTACTGTGGGACTTCTTAATGGACACAGAGCCGGAGACGAGCTTTGTGATTAGGGGGGATCGGGGGAAATACCCGAGCTGGTATACACACAAGTGGATCTGCACGTCTAGGTTAAATATATATATAAATATATATATTAGATGACCTCATACCGATTTCAGATGGCTTCCTAAACAGATCTGATGTATTTATTAGTCGTTAAGCTTTTATAACTATGCAAAAATCTCCTATCTGCCATCATAAAACCCCGAGGTCTGCTTCACACCACAGACAGACTCTATTTGGAGTGGTCTCAGTTTGGTTGTTGCTGTGTACCCGGGTTGGCTTGACAGATCTCTCACCAGCCCACACAATGGAGTTAGTTTTGACTGAACCACACAGCTCAGTTGTGGAAGCACCCAAATGTCTCCAAAGCGCAACTTAAATATATTGTATATGCACTCATTGACGGTTTCTTAGTGCGTTTTCTAACTTTCTCAATGTAAGAGTATTAAGGCTGCATGTGTGTGTGTGTGTGTGTGTGTGTGTGTGTGTGTGTGCGTGTGTGTGTGTATATTGGGGGGGGGGTCATTATCTCCAGGGTTGGGTGTAAGAGGGCTGTAATTATGGCTATGCTGTGTGGGTGGATGCTGAAGGCTGGTGTGTGTGTGTGTGTGTGTGTGTGTGTGTGTGTGTGTCTGTCTGTCTACCTCTGAGTACCTGATTATACATCCGAGTGTGTACGTACGTGGGCTTATTTCTCGGTCTGTCAGCCAGCAGAGGGGGGCAAGCCTCAGTCAGCTTTAGAAATAGAAACAACGAAGCCACTTAAAAAAAAATAATGAATAAAAATGCCCGGCCGACAGGGTTTGAGAACAGAGAGCGAGTCGCCGGATGAGAATTGGTTCCGTCTATCTTTCCTCTGCATGTCTAAGTTTCCTCTCCTCTAATCAAGGCAGCATGCCGATGGGAGGAATATCGACACCGAGGGGTGTTAATTGGTCACCGGATCGACTCTAAACACCTCCTCATGAGTCAAATAGTGGCGCTTGGAACGGCGACCCGGCACCGACACTTGATCTGCCGTCGAGCCACACGGCTCGTCCCAGACACCAAGCGCTCACTCGTCTTGCCGCGAAAATGTTTCATCTCTAAAAGTTAAGAGGCGCTGTATCGAGCCTGGTCACAACTTTGAGTTGATTTGGATTGATCCTGGTATTACGGCCGTGTACCTCGGGCAAATCAACAATGTTGTCGTTCTGATGATGATAAGGGGGGTTGCATCTTTTTCTGTTTTTGGTGGAACAAAATAGAGAAATTGTACATTGGTTCTGGTTTGAGTTTGAGTTTGATGCCTGGCTGATTTCCCCCTGAGTTTAGGAGGGTGATGGTCGGATAGAGAACAGAGACACAGAGGGAGAGGAGGAGCCGGAGGGGGAAACATCCGAGCAAAGCAGATTCATCCGTGACAAGAATATATGAAGATGATGAGAATGATTAGGTCCAATAGGGGGCTTGTTTACGCTGCAGGCCCTCATGCTAAATGTAAAATGAATATGACCCTGAGGTGTCCGGTGCTCCACCACAACTAGTGTACCAGCTAACCAGTTAACCAACCTGTGGTCATGCAGAATGCTAACCTGTGGTCAAACAGAGGGTTAACCAACCTGTGGTCAAACAGAGGGTTAACCAACCTGTGGTCAAACAGAGGGTTAACCAACCTGTGGTCAAACAGAGGGTTAACCAACCTGTGGTCATGCAGAGGGTTAACCCTCTGTGGTCATGCAGAGGGTTAACCAACCTGTGGTCATGCAGAGGGTTAACCCTCTGTGGTCACACAGAGGGTTAACCAACCTGTGGTCATGCAGAGGGTTAACCAACCTGTGGTCAAACAGAGGGTTAACCAACCTGTGGTCATGCAGAGGGTTAACCCTCTGTGGTCATGCAGAGGGTTAACCCTCTGTGGTCATGCAGAGGGTTAACCAACCTGTGGTCAAACAGAGGGTTAACCAACCTGTGGTCAAACAGAGGGTTAACCCTCTGTGGTCATGCAGAGGGTTAACCAACCTGTGGTCAAACAGAGGGTTAACCAACCTGTGGTCAAACAGAGGGTTAACCCTCTGTGGTCATGCAGAGGGTTAACCAACCTGTGGTCAGACAGGGTTAACCAACCTGTGGTCACACAGAGGGTTAACCAACCTGTGGTCATGCAGAGGGTTAACCCTCTGTGGTCAGAGAACCTGTGGTCAGGACCATGCAGAGTGACGATGGCCTTCCGAAAAGTTGTATGAAATAACCAAGTTCGGCCATCGTGATTCGTGACCCGACAGTTTTCTCGACGTCCTCTCGCGTAAAGAAATGTCTCGCCGTGCACGAACCGCTGAGTGTTGTCGCTGCACGGTTCCGCTTAGCAACCGGAGCTCGCCATCCAGAGTCCATAGGTGGCATTAGTCACCGCGTCGGCAGCGAGTGGGCGGGCGCCGCCGCGAGACTCGTCCTCATCAGCGAAGCGGAGTGGCTGCTGCGTCTCCGGCAGGCTGTCGGTTTAAGAGCTGCTGTTGTCGTATCGCGGCGAGACCGAGGCCTCAGACACGTTGTCACGTTGTAAAGAGAGAGAGGGGGGGGGGGGGGGGGGGGTTCTTTTAGGAACTGGAACGCAAACAAGCTAAGGGTGGATATTACAGAGAGAGCTGAGAAAAAAATGTATTAGTGGAAGCTGCCCGCCGGCTCTAAGCCGGGAGGAATGAGCGCACATCTCCACTAAAGCATCACAAAGGGATCAGCGGCAACGTTCACTGGTTGCCAGGCTGTCGTCGTGCAGCTGTTCTGCTCTTCACAGATCCTTTGGAAAAAAATGAATCCATGGAGTCCCCGGTTGCCTGTTCATCCATTCTCTCTCTTTGTGTTTACCTGGACATGTTGAGCTGATCCCCCTACAGGGACACATCATCTGCTCAGAGATTACCTGTGGAAGGAGACGGGCAGAGCCAAACGGCACGTCATCCAAATTTGGGCAATTCATTTAAAAATCATGTATTTTCTTTTGGTCGTGCACGCTCTGCTGTTTGATGTCCGTATTCTTTTATATTATAAAAAGTGGTTGCCATCGCCGGCTGAGCATTGTAGCCCAATTTCTCATTATGGTTGCCGATGGCTCTTTGAGTGTCACGGTGATGTCATCTGTTGTTTTTTTGGAATATGGTTTTGAAAGCTGGAGTTCAGCGTTTCGGTCGTCGCCATCTTGGATGTGACCCAGTACAACTAAATGCTGAATATTTTTTTTAAGGAGGACCAAGATGGTAAAATTAAATTTTTTATTTTTAAAACCAATTGTTTTAATGGCAGTTTAGTGTTAAGAGATACAGCCACACTCCGGGGACGCAGAACACAATTCCTTCTACCAATTTAAAGTGACTCAATCAATCAATCATGGTCTGAATCCTGAAGCTCAGTTGAAGTGTAAGATATTAACTTTTTTTTTAATCTGATCATATTCGGCAACAAAACTCACATAAATGTCTCACTTGTGTGTTTTGAGTTGATTTTATCGGTGGTGCTGGTTAGGTTATGTGCCATTTTGGGGGTTTTGGCCCCACCAAAGTAAAATGTTTCACGGATCTCATATGTTCTTCATAATCTTCGTGGTGGAGCCCAGGAGCCTCTCCTACTGTTTACTTTGACACTATCAATCACATTCAGTATATTATCTAAAGATTAGATTTAAAGTTATCTACATAGGGAATTTTGCGGTTGTTTTTTTAAATCTCGAAGTTGGCAAAAAAAGAAGCGGATTGTCCTTCTTCATGTAAATGAGGACGCCGCCATGAGGGCGTTCTCGCCCGGCGCCACGCTGGGCGCTCTTGTTTAATTCATGCGACTGTTGAACGTGGCCCGTTTGTCTTTTAATGTGGCCTCATAAAATAAGTGTTCGCATATTTTCAGGGAAGTTTGGAAGGGAAATAAATGGCTGTGTCCTCACACCCCAAACAGTCCTATTAATGCAGTTCTTATTTGAGTTAATGCTGCACAAGCCACAGTATTTATCTACGGTTCAAGGGACTCCCGTCTTTATTCAAATAAATGATTTAACGGTCCCATGGCGGAATGAAGACGATGTCTTTTCTTCTTCCTTTTCCTTTGATGAATGAACCATGGGCTCTGGCTCAGCCCTTTTGAAGTGAACATTCCTTACGACGTCTTCATATTCGGAAAGAGGACATACGCTTATGGCCGGTTGAACCTTTTTGCACCAATCAGCCGTTGGCGAAACCGCAGTCAGGCAGCAAAAGCATCCCTGTGTGTGTGTGTGTGTGTGTGTGTGTGTGTGTGTGTGTTAGGCTGCCAGTGGCATTGGCTAGACTTCTTCCTCCTCTCCGGCGTTGCTGAGCACAGGCAGACAGCTCGCCCACAGCAGCGCCAGCTCAGCGCCTTAATACGTTCTGACAGAGGAAGCGTTGCCACGGCTCTCGCCGCCCATCTGCAGCGCGGCGCCCTCACAGGCTCAGCGACGCACTTCACAATTTGGGAGTCGCAATGAAAAAGGAAAATGTTCTGCTCTATCAAACATCTGCGAATGCCTTAAATGACTATTGTAAGTAAATCGTGTGAAAGGCGAAACGGCCTAAAAAAGAATCTCCGAATTTTGCACTTCACACATTATTTTAGTATACTGATTTTAAACCAAGCCTACAAATGACAAGAATATACAAATTCTTCAAATATATTGCTAAATAATGCCAGTTTCCTTTTGTCTTTTTTTGTATTGCTTTCCATTTCATTTTCATTTATTCATTTATTTGAACATCAATCAACCCAGGGGTTAATGTGTCACTCTTAGCTACGGCTAAATTCCTACTGTACAGATTGAATCCCTGAAGTAAACACACTCTTGTATGCATTAGTTATTGTGCATGCCCTTTGTAACAAGATACTGCATGAACAAACTCTTCTCTTTAGTTTATGCTGCCGTCGTGTTTTACCTGTCTGAGGAGAACCTGCATGTTGGCTATGAACTACAGGTGCTCAGGACAACGCTGCCTCTGATTGGCTGCCACTCCTCAACCATGTATTCTTAAAATAATAATGATAAACTCGGCTTACCGCCTGGTTCTACCAACTATATGAGCAATTCCCTCGACTGGATTGTTCTGCCAAAATGCGACAGCACTGGCACTTTGTTATTGTTGCCTTTTTTCTTCTTCTTCTTTCTCTGTTCTACTTTTCTTTCTCTCAGTGGCTGGAAGTTAGGATCTGGAATTCATTCAAGTTTTAAGTGCCAGGCGTTTCAGAGAGGAGTTAGCAGATACACCCAGCACGCCGCTAATAGGCTTCACTGCAGCTCTCGCTCGCTCTCTCTCTCTCTCTCTCTCTCTCTCTCTCTCTCGCTCTCTCTCTCTCTCTCTCTCTCTCGCTCTCTCTCTCTCGCTCGCTCTCTCTCTCTCTCTCTCTCTCTCTCTCTCTCTCTCTCTCCCGCTCTCGCTCTCTCTCTCTCGTGTTCTATATTCCTGCATTCTGCTGTGCTGTCAGAATTCAGCCTAAAAGAAATGTTATGTACGTAGTGTGAATGTGAAGCCACTCTGGGGGGCAATCATAAGGCAATAAGTCCAGAGCGACGCCTACAATATGAATAAACTGCATCCTGTAAGAAAATGATCATTGAACCGGTGAGATGGGAAATATTTCACGAATATTATTTTAAAAATGAAGCACGATCTGTATACTTTCCTCTGTTTCGTGGCGCAGATCCCAGCAGGTAGTGTGTATCGTGTTCCCGCAGCATGTGAAGTGGTAGAAGCGTTTAGTTCAAGGGCGCTGGATTAGTGCGAGCTAACGGGGGTTTTAGCCGGGGCTCTGCTGCCATCTGTGTCGTGGGCTAAACGGTGCATGGCGCCGCGGCCCCGGCCGATGCCCGTTTGTAGCTCGCCGTCTCCTCGGGCGTGTCGTCAACCCGCGGTGCAGTTCTCCACTTCGCCCACAGAGTGTCTCTGTGCTCCAGTCGGTTTGTGCCTCCGATGAACTCGCCTGTGTTCATTTTTCTCTCTCGTCCTCTGGCGTCTGCTCTCTTTCTTCCTCAGCCCCCCCTTTTGGATTCATATATACAGTGGGTACGGAAAGTATTCAGACCCCTTTAAAATGTTCACTCTTTATTTCTCTTTGTTTCATTTTAGCCATTTGCTAAAATCCAAAAAGTTAATTTTATTTCTCATTATTGTACTCTCAGCACCCCATCTTGACAAAAAAACTGTCACATGGTCATATTCAGACCCTTTGCTGGGACACTTTGAGTGTGTACAGCTATGAGTCTTGTTGGGAATGATGCAACAAGTTGTATATGTATACATAAGAAGGGAGGTGACTCGATACGTGCGCCAACACCGTTACAGGACAACGGGTTGATCGGTACCAACTGTTTCCTGTCAGAGTAGCGTTCTCATTTATATATTGAAACCAATACGTTTGCTTTCCAGTAACAGATTAAATATGCAACTCTGCCGGCCCACCTCAACTATCAACGGATAATTTGATGTGTTTCCTGAAGGCTGAGAGCCTCAAATGCCATGTGTGATGACCGAGGGGTTGCATTACGCGTTTCCTAAACATATTACTCACGAGGGGTCAGTTTATGTGGCTGCATTAGAAATGAACTGCATCCTGTAAGCGCACGCTTGTCAATAGGCTTGATGATGATGATCAGGAAATGAGAAATATAAACTCCCTCTGAGATCGACCCATGATGTCATCATCATCATCATCATCATCATTCGGAGAGGCAGGACAACCCCAGACCCCACCTGGTCCTTCTTCCTCAGACAAGGTGGCGCACGGCGTTTAAAGTCTTCCCAATAACTCATTGTGCAATTATCCTCGGGCGAAAGTGGCTCCTCGATCGATATTCCATGACCATTAAACCTGTTGAGTCCTTAGCTGTTGCTTCACACGGACGTTTGGGTGGTGAACCCAACCCTGAAGCCGTGTGCGCGGACACGATGTGCTCTGCTCTCCCACCGCCCCAAATAATGTCCCAGCCATAAAGAGACATTAAGAAAATGTTCACACTTGCTTTAGGAATAAACTGCATCCCGTCGGCACATTACTGTCCGTCAGCGGATGAGTTATATGGATTCACATCTGGAACAGATGTTTGCAGTTGGCTGGTTATGTATTGAAAAACAGAGAGGGAAACATTACATCATTGTCTGCTGCACACCTGAGCTGTTGAACAACCACTTTCCTGATTAATATTTAAATTACGCACAAGGCAACTGACAAAGCACCGAGTTCAATCCGGGGATCTTGAAGCTCTGAAACTCTTCCAACACTTTAATTGGCTCTCTAATCGTGGCCCACAGGGGACGCACCAATCCCGTCTTTACAGTTCCCGATACTCATCGGCTGGTACGGAGAATCGATCCACGTCCACGTGTTTATTAAAATCTGTACGCTTCACTGTGTGAATGAAAGGGATCTTTTTTCTTCTTTTTATGTGTAAAGAAAGAATCATCAGACTTGACTGCAACTTTGCAAAACAAAATGGTCCAAATAAATGCAGATGTTCGTGTAAAGGAAAGTTCTTTATTTATTTATGATATGCAACGTTGTCTATTGCCATAGCGATCCAGCAATGTGTGTGTAGACAGATATCCGTATCGGTGTATATAGTTGTAACCTAATCTAACTCACACATACAAACTGTCAGCTGTAAATGCATTTGTTTACAGTGGGCATACGGAAAGTTTTCAGACCCCTTTAAAATGTTCACTCTTTGTTTCATTGCAGCCATTTACTAAAATCAAAAAAGTTCATTTTATTTCTCATTAAAGCGACACTATGTAACTTTTCCCCTGTAGCGCCCCCTTCAGGTATTTAACGTCTGGCTCTCGAGCCATATATGGCTCTTCCAACTAGACTCACAGCTGATCTCACAGCTGATCAATGCGCGCTACCGGCAGCTCGTCTCTGCAGCTGCAGCTAGCTGTTTAGCCGTGGCATGTCATTCCGTCTCTACGAGTCGCATAACGGAGCAAATAAAAAGTCAACTGCGAGCGTGGACTGGCACTATATGACGTTGCGTAATCACTACCAGACAGCAAGTTTAAGTACTTCCGCCGGAAGTATTAGGCGGCTCCCACCATCTTACATTCAGCAGTATTCTGGCCACAGACCCCCGATGGCAGTGGCGGAGGCGCAAATCAACATATTAAAAGTCATTGTAGCGGCACCATTTTTTTCAAGCTGTTCTTTTAAGGTGGACAAGTTACATAGTGGGGCTTTAATGTTCACTCGGCACCCCATCTGGACAGAAAAAAACAAATGTAGAATTTTTTCCAAATGTATTAAAAAAGGAAAAACTGAAATATCACATTGTCACTTTTCGTCACTATAGTTTTATATATTGATTTGATACATATAATATATTTCATTGTGTATATTTGATCTGCAGCAAGTTTTCAAGCTTTAATTCACTTTCTAGTCTACGCTATTTATGTTTCTGAGGATTTCCGTAAGTAGTTTAGATAATGTGACGTGTCTCGAAAATAATAATGTACCTGAGAGTCTAATATTGTGGTCCTCCAGGTGTCATGTGTAAAGTGGTATTATCCTTCCATGGGCTGTTTATCTGCCACCTGCTCGTCCTATTGGTCTCATTAAAGGTGATTTGCGTGCATAAATGTGTCATAACGACACCCACAGCTGAGCGCGGCTGAGTAATGAGCACCGCTTTGATTGGCCTAATCAGCACCCGTTGAAGGATTAAAGTGCGCGTGCGCGCGCGCTTGGACGGAAACGCTAATGGTACGTCATGGACAGCCGTTGATTGAGTAATTGGCGCGTGGGGTCCGATTTGAAGCCCCCGCGCTGTCACTCCGCCTGACACTCCTTGTGTGTGTTATGTAATGCGCGTTGTTGGTTTTTCGCCGCGTGCGGGTTTAACGCCACATTGCGACGACGCGCGCGCGCGGATCGGGAACCTCACATGACCACCGGGGATGGAGGACCGGGGCGCTCGGTGTGCCTGAGGAACCCGTGATGCGGCGGGGAGGGTAGATCGCTCTCCCTCCGCCTCCCGCGCAGCGCCACTGAAGACGTGTGTGTGTGTCAGTGTGGTGGTGGTGGTGGTGGTGGGGGTGGGGGGGGATGCGGTTTTCCGGCGAAGTCTGTCGCTGAGCGCGCGAGCAACCCGCTCTTGACACCACCGCCAGCAGCAGCACCTGCAAGAGGAGGAGAAGACCGCGCGTGCATTTGGCCGCGCGCTCCCTCTCTGCTGGAGGCAGAAGGCTCGGGGAGGCGGAGGAGCCATGGCGGGCGCCAAGCTGACGCCCTCTCCCTCGGAGATCGACCCCGACGTGAAGACGGAGGCGCAGAAAACCCCCGAGCCCACCTGGGTCAACCCCTCCAGTCCCCTGCGGACCGTGGGCTCCTTCGGGAGCGATGCCGGCCAAAGGTAGCTGCCGCACAGCCTGCATGCTTTACGAACGCATCCGCCAAAATAAACGCGGTGCCATGCGCATGGTGCATAAAGTCTCCCGAATAACTTGCATCGTGTAGTTATCCTCTCAGGCACAAGCTGTGGTGCCATTTCCATCAAATATGTGGACCCGGTTGTTGACATGTGTCGGGATGAGTAATCGTTACGGTGGCAGGCTATGAATACATATATATTCTCTCCCATTGAGTTTAACCAACGCATCCAGTGCGCCACTGTGTCATGACAGCTGCATGATTGCAAATGCTTCATCCATCAATCACTCTCTTTTTTCTTCTTTCTCTTCCTCCCCGCATCCCAGTTGGGACATATTTAATAGCTGCAGTATGTTGTGATTACATAATTCAGTGGATGCTGCATTCCTGTTACAATTGTATGAATATTTAATTTGTATTTATTTTTATAGGGTTGTAACATGCACATGCCACTGCATCCACAGCTGAAGTTATGAACAACCAGATTTTTATTTGAAAGAAAAACAACAATGCAAACCACAGGAGACGATGTTGACGCACCTGTAGCTCGACTATATGCATATCAGCACGTCTGCACCTGTCCGTAGACCCGGCAGGCCGACCGCCACCACAGGGGCTCTCTCCTGTCATCTGGTAGTCAAATTAGATTATGGTCAGTCTGTAAAAAATGTTATTAGAGCGATGAATGAAATTGAGATGAGCAGATACGCCAGCACAGCTCTCACTGGCTCGCTTATCTGCGAAGGTTCGGCCAAATCCGGTGAACGATTGTTTTTGTTTGGCAGCGGTTCAGAGAGCGCAGTATAAACAGCACCAATATTTATCCTTGGGACATTTTTTTTGTCGAATGCTTCTGTTTTTATAATCCCTTTTCAATGGGCGCCACGATGTGGTGCAGAGTTGACCGTGTTATCCATCACGAGAGACTGCAGGTGGCTTTAGAGAGGGGTGAGGAACACTGGAGAGGACACTGAGGTTTTTTAAAAATATGTTATTATTATCATTGATCAAGATATCTTGTGCTCTTTTGCATTCTGACGTACTTCGACCAAAATGTGACTGTTTGGATTTTAATACACAAGAAGCACAATGGGGGAGAGTTGTAGAACGATATGAGAAGCGTTTCTTACTTTTTTTACTCCAAAAATAATGGACCAGCCCATTAAGTATCCAATGGTGGCGCATCTCAGATGTTATTAAGTGATGATTTGTTTTTGTAGTTATGATTCTAGTTTCAAGATGGCAGCATAGCCCAGAGAAATTTCAAGTGACAAGAATTTCAAATACTCTAGGATTAAAAAACAACATGTATAGGATATTGGGACATCAGATTAAAAGTAGCCTCTTTGCTATAACTCTGGCCCACTGGCAGTGTTACTATTGATTAGTGTCCCTTCAAAATAAACAATTCAATTTGAATTACCTGTATTTTACTGCTGACATTCATCTAAATGTCAACCCAAAGGATGAATGCCGGTTTAATCCTCAGATGGCTGTCCTGTGTGGATGAATGTGTAGCCTGTTTATGGCGGGCGTGATGACAAACACTCATCATTTTAATAGATGATCGAGCACAGTGCGGATGGAGAAGGGGGCGAGCTGGCCTTAAAAAAAAGAGCAAGAAATTAACAATTCATCATGACATTAATAACAGGGACGATGACGGAGCTGTCGCTGCCGTGTTGCGGTGTCGGTCTCGGAGCGATCAAAGTCGTCGTCAAACTATACAGAAAGAAGGAAACGATCGCCTTCCAGATGTTCGACAATATTGTCGAGTGGTACGGAGATCTAATAAGGCCGGGAGCTGCGAAACCCCTAATGCGACGGTTGCCCTGGGCAACCAGACTTGGCCCGCTTTTGATGAGTTCTCGCCTCTTCAATGGATGAAGACCCGTTTTGCCTCTTCCATCATCCGGCTGCAGGTGATGCGCGTGGGATTCGTGTCCAGCTGGCTCGAGGACGTGGCGGGAGGAGCGAGCGAATCGATATATATTCTGGCACCGTGGAGAATTTAATCGAATTCTGCAAACTGAACAGCAGCAGGGCGTCCCTTCTTGATGTCTGCGTGTGGAGGATTCTCTCTGACACTAGCTGTAAACGAGTGAGACCGGCAGGATCTCCAGGGGGGGCCGGACATCTTTTTAAAACTCAAATCTAGCATATTTATTTTGGCTCCGTCCCGCCTCGCCGCCACACGGCTCTCTGGGTAAAAATCTGTTTATAAAACAGGCACTTTGTTCAAACCTGCTGGTGTGCTAAGAATTACAAGATGCGAGCTCTCAGTGGGAGCTGCTGGTCCGTTTCCCATCAATACAACACGGGAGGATTGGAGTGTGTTATGGATGTAGGCCAACACGGTAGCTTTATCATAACTTCATAAACAAAAAAAGCAGGAGTTGTGATTGATTGATATGCAGCAGAGACTTCACAGAGCTTCATAGAGCTCATGTTCGTCAGCCCGGAGCACTTCTGCGTATTATTAAAGTTATGCCTTTTTCAATTTCTACACCGCAGTCTTTGATTTGCATGTTTCCACTATTTGATTGATGCTTTGACAGATCCATTCATTATTTAAGTGTTATATGTCTCTCCATGCATCATTGTTCCTTTATGTGCTGGATAAACAGGAACATCTGGCATGTGCACATTAGACAAGGAGCCACTTTGTTTTTTTCTGTTTCTTTTTAGGAGGAATCGGGAAGAATCTCTGTAATTTCTCTGCATAAAAAATGACAGCATGGACAGAAGCCATAGATGGCATGTGTACAGAATGAGAGAGTGCATGAGTAGTTCATAGTAGGCATGGACCACGATCCAGACCTCCACAATCAATGAGACAGATGGAGGTAAAGAGGGGGGGGGGGGGCATTAGACCCAGCGAGACCCTATATGAAACATGAAGTCAAAGAGACTGAGGAGGAAGCCGAGTTAATAATGTGCAATGGAGAGATGAAAAGTCATCCATAAGTAGAGAAGAGGAGAGAGGTGCTCGGTGTATCCTAAAACGTCCTTAAGGAGAGAGAGAGAAGAGGAGAGAGGTGCTCAGTGTATCCTAAAACGTCCTTAAGGAGAGAGACCAGGGTTTTTCCTGCATAGAGAAAATTTGGGCGTGCGCCTAAGCCTTTTTGCCGAGCGCCTATGAAAAATCCTGAGCGCCTAAGGCAAAAATAAAAATAAAAAAAAGGCCGCTCTGAGAAAAAAAAGAAAAGAAAAAAAAAGGTGTGCGACTGGACGGAGCGGCCAGCTGTTGATACAGCGATGCGCACGCCGACATAGGAGCTCAGCCGTGCTGCTCGCACGGGTAAGTTCATGCTCACTAGCACCCCCCCCCCCTCAACAACTCTTCTTCGGAGCACCTAAGACCCATTTTGATCCAGGAAAAACCCTGGAGACAAGAGGAGAGAGGTGCTCAGTGTATCCTAAAACGTCCTTAAGGAGAGAGAGAAGGCCTATGAGCCTATAGCAGCATCTCTAGGGGCTGGACCAGGTGAACCTGATTCATCCCTAACTATAAGACTATAAAGAGGAAAGTCTTCAGTCTACTCTACATGAGGGGACTGTGTCTGCCTCCAGGACTGAAGGTGAAGCTGGTTCCATAAAAGAGGAGGATATTGATGAACAAGCCAACCACTTTTTATACCTTAAACTTCTACTTCTACTTGTGCACCAAAGCTGTCTTTAGTCTGACAGCCTCATGGTGTATTTACTTTATTCAGTCATTTAGATGTATTCAGGGGTAAACAAAATGAACTCTTCATTTCTTAAACCACATGTTGAGCTGCCTGTGGGTATTATGAATAAATTTACAATAATTAAATCAGGATTTAGTTTTAAACAGCAGTCGGTTGGTAAACGACTGGAAGGAAATCGACTAAACTTACATAAATAAGTACTAATAAGAGTGTTGCTGTAATCAAAGAGCAGAAGAGAAGAGGATGTGTTGTTACGCAATCCTCTTATCCACAATCTCTACAAACTATTGTATTCTCTTAGATGGATGTTCCCCTTGTTGTGGTGGCTTTTTTGCGACAGCACGTTGTTTATGTTTGGCCTATCATTAGTAGTTTATCACAGCGACAGAGAAATAATTAGTTTTCCCGCTGATGGCTCCTCCACATTCTTTTCAAATTCATGGCTGCCCAGTTGTAAGGCATTTGTCTCACAGGCTGCTAAAGTATGTGTCTTCTCCCCTCTTGTCTCTCATCTTCAGAGCGCTCCGCTTCCCCCGAACAATTACGCTCTCATTGTGATTCTGAGTACCCGAGGCTTTAATGAGGGGTTTTAATGCGCTCCTTGGGGGTAAATTGCATGTTGTCCATCGTTATTATCCACTGAGGATGGAAATATCTCGCCGACTGACATGAGAGTTGAAACCCCCAAAAATAACGAGTGCTCTGGTTGCATGTCCCTAAGCAGAATGTGGCGTTTTAAAAATATCTTTTTGGATAACAAGAGAACATCTAAAAACATGCAAGTGGCCTTAAATTATGTCTCTCACACTGAGGTGTGTGTGTGTGTGTGTGTGTGTGTACGCAGTGATTGTGCACTTGCATTAGACAAATTGTCAATCACACGCGTCGTTCCCTTTCCTTGACCTTCTTCTTCAGAGAGTTGGTTCACACACAACTAGAACAAGACATGTAGATGGTGTGGCTACCGAGAGGTGTTCATTTACATGTGTAACATTACTATTATTATTAGTGAGATGAGGTCATGTGTTAATTTTATTGTTTTTTTGTGAATTAATGAAACAGTAAATGAATCAATGAATGACAGTATGGACAGTAACATTTGTGTACCTCCATTTAATATCACATAACATATAATATATTTCAGATGTGCCAATGTGAATTAAAAAAAAAAAAACAGAATCAGAAATCTAAAGTTAAAATCAAAGATTCTCTATATTTATATATAAATATATATATATATTTATATGTATCTTATTATTATTATTATTATTATTATTATTATATATATATATATATATATATATATATATATATATATATACATAAAATACAAATAGCAACATGTAAACAAATGTAATTAATAAGTAATTAAGAATGAATAATTTGACTGATGCTGCCAAAAGGGGAGGGGCTCACACGGCCGGCTCTGGACGTCATGTGATCTGAATCTGGGCCGTGTTCCAAAAACAGCTCACCCAACCCGTGCTGTGCAGAGTGCAAAGTCGCATCGGCACAAACCTTCGCAATCTGAATGGGCAGCGAGGAAAGGGGGGAGAGCCCTCTGATTGGCTGAGATGCTTCTTAGAGAGCGGTCCAGAACGCCGTCATCCTCGAGTCCAAAGTGTTTCTGACGTTTCCTTCAGGAAGCTGCACATGTTCAGAGCATCAACAAGGGGGCGGACACAATAACACATGCATCAAAATAATGTGTTTGTATAGAGGTAGAACATGACATAACGTTGATGAAACCATAATATACTGTGTCCCGTACAGCATAGCCACAACACGTTTCTGCTTATTGATTGAAACATTATCCATAATCCAATAAGTCGTCACAGAGAGTGTAACGCGATAGCCGGGTGTTGTCGTTTCGTGATTGCCCAACGACACAAACATGGAACTTGATAAAGCTTTATAATGGAACATTTTGGTCGAACATGTCATAGTTTTTCTCACAATAATGAATAATTCCTAATGAGACGTCCTGATGCCCGTCATATTCTATAAAACGGATACCTCGGCCAGAGCCAAATCAAAATCAAATTTCTTGCCTTGTACTTTCTCTAATTACTGTCCCGCCCTTTTTATTTATTTCACTTTGCTACTCGTAGTCAGTCCAACAGCCGGTCGGGTCATTTTTTCGTCAGTAAGATACACCATACACTGCAGCTGAGACCGAGGGACTGTTGCTATGGTTACCTGCATTTTGTTTTTTATATATCTTCAGACCCAATCCCAGGTATTATCCCTGTGGAAAAGGTATCACAGAAATGGAGCACCGTGTTTAGTGTCCACCACATGTTAATAACAGATCAATGTCGTTATATTTAATGCTTCACCAGGTGTTAAGTTACTTTAACTCCTATTGAGCTGAGCCGCCTGCCTGCACACTGCTGGCTGCTGTAGTAAATGAGGAAACGTTGGCCAGCTCCCTGCCGCAGGTAAATTGATGTAAAACTACAAATCCCATTTGCCCTTGACATTGCTGCAGAGATGATGTGTGTGAGACCCCCCCCCCCCCCCCCCCCCCCCCCACCACGCACACACATACACACTCTCACCAGTCAGTGCTCGAGGCATTTGAAAGCGTACTTTGAGAGCGCTGAACGTTGTGTGCACGTTGTGTCGTCCCGGGAGCTGCGATCACAAGAGTGAGCTGCACAGAGGTGAGGGTCTGCTCTTCGTCGTCTTTGTGTTGTTGGGGTTTGGAGGGTAACGTTGAAGGGCAACGAGATGCTAACTGCATTCGTGTTGGGATAGTTCTGTTTCTTTTGCGATGAAGAAAGCGAGGAGGCAGCCGAGCCGGTGTGTTGAGTGTTGTTGGCTAATGGAGCCTCGGCTGATTGTCTCTTCTCTATGCTAAAGCTCTTAGCAGCCGGATAGCATCTGGACTGCTCGGTAATGTGTTTGGTCAAATAGACACAAAATAGACAAATACCAGCCGAGGGGTTGATGCCGCTCCTGTCCAGTGTGAGTGATGAGCCGACGGAGCTGTTGTCGCCTTTTCACTTCTGAACTAAGTTTATTTATTTTTTAGTGCCAAGCGGATCACACTGTAGACTATACAACTGGTACAAGACGCGTCACTATATACACAATCTAAGACGATAGCTGGTCTCAAATAGCTGTAAAGTTTTACATTGCCGGCGCATCATTCTGTTGCATAGCCTTCGTTATAGTTGAACTTTACTGCCACCTGCCTTTGTATTTATTTATTGTTTCTCTCTTTTATGCACTACAGATCTAAAATAAATAGAAATTAATTACATATTGAATTGAATCTGACTTTTGGAAATGGGAAAACCTTTCAATGCAATATTATTGTAACTAAAAACCTCCAGAATGAATTATTTTCACTTCATTGATAAACCTGTGGAAATGGTTGTTTTAAAGGTATCTTCACTTTGACAGTAGCTTTATCAGAGAGTTGCAGAGGGGACGTTGTTGACGTACATCTTTTTTCTCTATAATATCCACTAAAAGCCATCGGGCTCAGTCCTACGGTTGACTGTTTCATTGGTTCCTGGGGACTTTCATAATCGACACTGCTCTGTTGTTGAGATGCCAAACGGTACTTGATTAATTCCTGGAAGAGTACAGTTCTTCTCTCGAGACGTACTTCTTCCGGGGTTTAATGGACACTCCATTAGCCCTTTTTAAAAAGGCTCGTTCTGTCAGAAGCTTTTCAACAAACAAGCCTGAATAATGACCTTTTCACAACACCTGTTCCTCCTGCTTTGACCAGCACACATACTTTTTTATTATGTAAAAACATCAAAGGGATAACAACCTAAATTTTACTTTTCTCCATCCAGCGCTGACATTTATATTTTTACACGTGCTTTGGACTTGGCCTTGAAGCATTTTACTCTCTAGGCTAACGGTGTACTCGCATCTGTGCAGACATAGTACTCAATTAGTAACTCTGTTAACAGGGTTTTAAAGCTTTCGAAAATATATCTGCCGAGAATGAGGGACTTTATGTACAGTAATATATATATATATATTATATTACAGTAATATGTATATTACGAAGAAGAACAAGAGAACTGAGGGTATGCAGATAATATGTTGTGTTGGGTGTGAAACTATGTGTCATATGTTTTATTTAGTATCATCATAGTCTATGCAGGGTTGTATGAAAGTCAAAGTTGAATACAATATTCAGCCATACCATGAATCTGTATGAATACTATGAGTCTTAGTTATAGTCTTTAGTTACTTAATGGCCACTAAAAGCATTTTCAAACGTGAGGTTATCGTTAAAATAAACCTTTTGTTTTACCTTTGACCCCCGAGTCCATCACAGTTGTCCATGTGTCAGCCATTAAATGTCCGGGCGTGTCTCCCTGTCATGTGCGTTCCCTCGGTGTGACTTCCCTTTGCTCCGTGGTCATCTCAACCTGCGCGTGGACAGAGAGCGTGTGTCCACCTGTGGTTTGCATTAAGTGTTCCCTCTGGTCCTTCGTCGGCAGAAGTGACGCGTTTGATTCCACCTAATGTGCAGAGTTTGCCTCGCATGTGAACTAATAGCTCTGAAAAACACTTAATATTTTCCGGGGCTTGGATGCAGTCAATGTGGAGGCTTTACTCGTATGTGGAGTTTGACTGTGACTCGACGAAACCGTGTCAGAATAGCCTCAAACTGGCTAACCTGCTCCTCAGATCCACACCTCGAAGCTTCTCGCTGCACAAACTGAGCTCAAGATGATTCCACACGGCCATCGCATGGTTGCATTCTGGCTCGAGGTGCAAGTGAATGCAGATAAATGACAGTGGTATCCCCGACTAGCATCCTTTGCTCCTTCCTTCCCTTTTCCTCCCTCCTCCACCCCACTCTTGTCTTAACCTATGCCCTATCTGTGTCCATGTGTGCTGCGTCCAGGTATCAAGAGGAGTACAGTATGGACTCCACCAATGCCCAGTAAGTCAGTGGCAGCATCATGCTTGCATGGCATGGATTGTATCGGCGATGGGAGCTTGCACACGGGACTGTTTTGCGAGCGCAAAAAAAAAAGCACACGCGGAATATTGCCCGCTCTGGATTTTGCATAAACTGTGCGTGGACGTGATGCCTCGGAGGTAATCTCACCATGATGTTCTTATGTAAAGTGGGCATAATGTTGAATGCTGAGAACGACCCATCCACGTGTCGCTACCTTTTCAACATTTGTCGTGGCAAAGATTCAAAGGAAACATTTGAGCACGGAACACTTTGATTCATATTGTTAACGCATCGGGTCACGCCACAGCAAATGGAGAAAAGGCAGCTTGTGTGTCTCCATCGACGTACGCCGGGCGTATCATCTGAATGTGCACACCGGGCTTCACTGTCACTGTCGTCAATGTTGGATGTTGTGTTGGAGATGAGAGTCTCTGGACACACATGTCAATTGTTTGTATACTAATTCTGTGTACTGCTGCTTTTCTTCACCGAACACACACACGGTTATTCTTTAGTATCTGGACCGGAATATCCAGAAACATTCGAAGCTTCGGAGGCGACGACACAAGCTGTCCTACATTCCTCAAGCGGAATTGAGTCCTCTGTTCTTCAAAAGAAAAGACATCAAAAGCCTAAAAGTGAAATATGTTTAGCCGTCGTGGAGGAAAAACACGGCTTCTCTTCTTTCCTCAAAGGGCATTTTATTTTAATTGTTGCCGGTCTCTTTCAATCAGGGGGTCGGCGGTTCGATCCCCGCTCTAGTCGATGTGCCCTTGAGCAAGACACTTAACCCTGAGTTTCTCCCTGTAGCTTTGTTTACGGTGGGGGGATGTAACAGGATTGTAAGTCGTCAGCTAAATGACATGTCAATCAAGCCAACTCATGAGCCCTCATAGCCCCTCTTGAATCTGTAAATCTTCAGATTCCAAGCTCATGTCTGGTTTATTTGGCATATCTAGATGTGATCCTGACTTAAAAAGACATGAAATGCAATTTCATTGCAAATCGGATCCAACGGCGCAGGTGGATTGAAATGCGATCCAGTCGGATGTGTCTCATCCTGGCAGCTGTGACAGCTCGACTTCATTGGTTGATCTGTTTACACGCTGAGCGTACCATGCTGCTACCAGCAAAGCGCTGTAGACAGAGGAGAAACAACATCCGTTTTAAAGACAGATGCCGAGATAAACTCTGACACTTTTCAATTTGCGATCACTTTCAGCTACTTCCCTCTCGCAGTGTTTACCAGCCTTCTCCTTTTTCCGAGAGTGTCTGGTGTGAGTTCTGCACCGCTCCTCTGAGGGCGAATGCTTCATCGCCCCAACAAGAAAGCCATCGGATAGATTAGTGATTTCTGGACCAACAAATCTGATCACTGGGACCTTTCAAGATGTTATAAAGGTTTCATTTGAGAGAAAAATCAGATTTGCCTGCAGCATGAACACAGATTTATTTTGTAATCTTTTCAACCAGAATGTTAACAATACATGTTTGCACGTCAATAGCGGGCCCGCCGCAGAGGCTTCATCACTCAGCTGTGGCGGGATGTCTCAGAGTGTGGTGTTCTCTGAGGCTGTGCCGCCGCTGGAAAGTGGATTGGGCTCCTTGGGGATGTGCTAAGTGGAGAGCTATAATCATGTGCTGACATGTTGGTGTTCACTTCATCGCCACTTTCCTCTTTCGCGCTGATCCTATTTGGAGAAATTCAGGCTGACGGAGCATATTGTTTTGATTTTATCTCGTTAAAAAGGAATATACGGTCCATGAACATTTTAAACCCGTATTCAGCTGTTTCTGTTTTTGTTTCCACGAAAAGAAAAAAAACCTCAACACTAAATACCTGACACTGACGTTGAGGCTCTTCCTGTGGTTGCAGAGAGAGAGAAAAAGATTGACACTGTACAACAACGTCACGAGAAACGACTGCAGCGCATCAAAGAGCATTCTTCATCTTTGCACAATCGGAGAACCGCAATGCTTAGGTTCCAGAGCAGCAGAATCAGAGAGCAACAAGAGCATCTCTGTTGTTGAGCAACAGCACCTCGAAGTTGATCTCGCTCGAGGGTGCTCAAAGTGCATTCTCAGTGGGTGCTCGATCCATCGCAGAAGGGTTCCTCTCACTATGGAGGCGCCGGATCCCGAGACGTGCCGGGGTACGTACACTAGGTAGGCAGCAGGTAGTAACGGAACCACTTCCTGGGATACGTTGGGCATCAGAGCGGTGACATGCCGAGAGTAACGGAAGGTGGCTTTTCTTCCGTAACACAATGTGAGAGAAGCATTGCCTTTGTTTCTTAAAGGCTTTTTTTCACACTGCTTGACGTTGGTTTGTAATGCCGCCGTCTCTTCAGATGGCATGCTACCACTGCGGAGGCCGGGGTAATAATAGGCCGACAGCAGGCCTCTGTTTTCTGAAGCTGGTAGTGTCTGACGAGAGAAGACGCATCCTATTGCAAGTCCTTGAGAAAGTAAAGCTAATCAAGCAGTTGGAGAACATTTCACCCAAAGTGTACTCTCCTGAAGGATAATGAGTAATTATTATCTTCATCTATATTCATCTCAAGGTTTCCTTTAGAAATTTGGAATGGCGTTTCTTCCAAAACATCTATGAGAAAAACCTCTGTACTAATCCACCATAGTATCTTTCTTGAAGGTCTTTTCCAATTTTTACTGAACTTCAACAGGGACGCTTTACTTTTATTTAGTATTTTTCTCTTTATGGATGGATTGAAATTCCGGTGCCGAAATGGCAAAGTTGTCTTTTGCCATCCAGTCAAGAACCTTTTTTTAGTGAAAAAATTTAACACTAACATTGTTAGCATGCTACCTGTGTAGCATCCACGCATGTTCATGTTTCCCCTAACAGAAGGTTTTCCAAAAAATTATAAACGTCTGTACATTCATCACTTAGGTCCTAGCTTGCTGTGGCAGTGCGAAATCTGGAGCATATCAATCTACAAGGATAAACAGATGGAGTTTTGCAAATGCATCAGAAATCCTGCAGGTCTCCATGGAGATGAATGGACTTTCAGTTGACTTGCATATGAGCTGTATGGAAACCAGGAGTTTGTCTAAATATGCCCCTAAAAGGTATACAAGGCTTTTTGTCTAGACCTTTTTGGTTTGAGTGGTTCCCGTAACACATGAAATATTGAAATTCTTTTACTTCACTTTTTCATTTGGTTATGAAACGTTCACCTTCAGGTGAGAATCACTGCCTTCATCATTCGCTCTACTAAACAGAAGAGAAGAGAAGAGTTTCCTCACTGCACATTTAAAGAACTTAAAGGACTCTACTCTGCACATTCAACACCATGTAGAGCGTTGCAGCTTTAAATTAACTCTTACTTTTATAAAAAGAAAAATACCTCTTTCTTGGATATCATGTATTTTGACTGCACATTCAACTCAATCTGCCATTTTCTGAGCTTTACTATTTATAGTTTGATGGCCATTATGTCGGGATCTTTCTTTGATAGACATTTCTAAAAAAGAAGATTGTGGACAACCCTTTTGTGACCTTCTGTTACAAAGGGCCCAAAGATGCCATTGTCCAATGTGACAGTCTCATATGCTCAAGGCCGGTCCAGGCCCTGAGGTCTCTGTTCTTTCTACGGTCTTGAGCAGCAACCTGAAGGGGAATTTAAGGGTTTGGATCGGTAAAACCCTGTTGGAGCCTTTTTCTAGGAAGCTTTCTTGATGAATCTTTGTTTCCAATTGCCTCAATTTAAATGGCAGCACCTAGTGGTAGCTTTTGGTGCTAAGACAGTGAGCAGTGTCCCCTGACCTTGCATCTCGGGAAGCCGATTCTGAGCGTAGGAACGCTGAATATCCGCGGATTGTTGAAGACACCATCAGGACACTCGACTAGCATCCTTCCAAATCCTCTGTTTTCTGGGTTTGAGACGTTCTGTTGTTTCTTTTTAGGAGCAAGGAACATCTCTTTGATGAGGCTTCTCAGGGAGTGCCTGGGGTGTATTCCAACTGTTCAGCAAATTAGCTTCTGTGCTCTGGAAATCTTCACTCCAGTCAACAGGAGGTTTCATTTGTTGAGTGGCATTCTCATTATAGCTGCACATTTGTGTCAGAACCCTTTCATAGACCTTGAAAGCCATGTGATAGCTCCTTTTGAATCAGCGTCTCTTGATATGCTGATTCAAATATAATCAATTCTGCCGGTATGCAATTACAAAAATCTTTGGAACAAAATGCTTCAGGGGATTTCTGCGTCCTTGAATATATGTGCACGCACAGAATAGCAAGGACCCTCTGCACAACCTCCAACGCATACATACAGCCGCTTACAGATGCCTTAGAGGACCAGAAATAACCGGTCCCTGCTCTTTATTGTTCATCCTTTCAGCCCACGGGCAACCCCAGCTTCCATTAAGGTGTTTATCCACCTCACATCTGATTATAACAGAAACTCCTTTTTGTCCCTGTTGAGAGTCCCGCTCTCAGTATCTATTTGACAAAGTACTTTCATTTGCAAAAGCAACCGCTCATGTAGCCCATGAGCCGTTTTAGACGTCGTTCAATGGAGCAGAAGCAGAGGAAAACAAAGAGTGTAGACTTGTGGGCTTTTATACCTAGCTACCTAGCTGTGTCAGGGTGATGCATTGGAAGGTTTATATTTTCAACAAGCCGACAGGAGGGACGATCAAACCTGAGATCTGAGGGAAAAGAATATTGTATTTGATGTAATTGGAAAAAGTGCCCAAAAGTCTGGATCTCATTGTGATACCATGATGGAGTGTGGAGGGCTCTACAATAAGGCTTTCAAGCTCTGCTACCAGAGCTGATGATGGAAGTATCGAAGGAGTGAGCCCTGCTATACAGTCTATTGTTGTTTGGCCAAAGTACAGCACTCGGGTTAACTTCTCTTACTTTTGAAAATGTGCTCTATAAATAAACTGCCTTCTCATCTCGACTTGCACGGTAACATTTGGGAACTCGCAAGAAAATGGATTGAGAGCTGAGGTGCAAGAAGTATTTTTAGTTGTCCTGGAAGCGGGAGTCTAGTGGGTGGCACTGGGGGAGGTGGGCGAAAGTCCAACTTCATTTTACACGGTTTGTCACAGGTTTGTCAGCAATGTGGATAAAACATGACGGATGATTTTAGTCTGTTCTTATTTGATAACCAAAAAATTGATAAAACGATTGGTGTAGGGCACAGGTGTCAAACACAAGGCCCGCAGGCCAAATGCGGCCCACCACGTCATTTTCTGCGGCCCCTGGCGGCTTGAAAGACATATGATCACCTTTATATCCTGTGCTGTTATTTTGAAGGTTTCAAATTTAATGGATTTGTGTTATAATATTATATATCATGTTTATATATCATCATTATATATTCAAGTTTCATCCACCAAATTTCTAGGTATCCTAGTTGATGAAAAATTGTCATGGAAAGAACATATACATTCAGTAACCAACAAAGTTTCAAGATCACTTGGTATCATCAGACGAATCAGGGGGTTGGTTCATCAGGCATGCATCTTAACCCTTTACTATAGTTTAATTTATCCATATCTCATCTACGGCAATATTGTCTGGGCAAGTACATATCCATCTAATTTACACAAATTACTCATTTCGCAAAAACAATTTGTAAGAATAGCTACCTCCTCCAGCTTTTCGGCTCCTTCTGCTCCTCTGATTAATAAATTAAATATATTGTCTATCTCTGACATTAACACAGTCCAGACCTGTTCATTCATCTATAAATGCACGTACCTTGCTCATATGCTCCCTACACCTTTCAAAGAATATTTTAAGACCAATTCTCAAGTTCACGATTTCAACACCAGACAATCTGCTAATCTCCATCCTCCCTTCAGCCGTACCACTCTCAGCCAGTTCTCCATCAAACACAGAGGTTCTTTACTCTGGAACAATCACATTCTTATTGCTAATTCTTCATCTTCACTCAGTAATTTCAAACATAGATTAAGGGCCAGCCTGGTGAATCAAGCCTTTTCATCATCTTCATAGTGTTTTGTATTCCTTGATGTGTATTGTTGTTTGTTTTAGCACGTTTAATGTTATTCTTGTTTATTATTCATTACTTTAGGTGAGAACCTTGCATAAGCCCTTTGGGTTTCTTTTCTCACCTGCACTCATTTCTGTGTCTTTTTTAATAATGTTACATTTGTTACTTTTTTTTTTTTTTGTGCAAATAAATAAAAATAAAAAATAAAAAAATGTACCCAATATTTCTACTCTTGAATAAACTATAATCAAATGCAAAGAGTTATCTCAGTATATTTGGGAGTAGTTTTTACAGCGCTTCAGTTACACTAGCCCTTTAAGAGGGGGCCGTGATGCTTATGTGGCCCACGGTGATGATGATTTTGACGCCCCTGGTGTAGGGGGAAGTCAAAATCGCGCAAAATGGCTAGATCGCGCAGGAAAAGAAAAACTCAAACGTAGAACCATGGTGTGTAGTTCAACTCCGATCGGTCAGAGATAACTGGGGAAGTAACTGCCACATCTGTTGATTTGCCAGTACTTATGGTAATGAAGTTATTTCGGTGGGGCCCTCAACACGACTGGACATTACATAATTGAATTGCTGCTTTCAATCAAGAGCATAAGCATCAGTGTTTATTTATTTATTTCATGGTCATTTTAACCCAAATCTTGATGCTTTTTACTAAACTTAATCAAGTGGAGAATTATTTTCCCCCTCGAATCTAACTTGGACGTGCAGATCCTTTGCATGGGGATGTATTCTAGCTGGACACCGGGTTGTCTCAGGATAGATGTTTTAATGCTCAGAGTTCCCGTGGTAATTTTAGCCTCAGGTCTGCTGCGCGGGGCTAACTGATGCTGCTGTTTCCCGGCGCCCTCTGACATGTAGTCCATATGGCGCAGAGCATCTGGTGGCTGTTCAACAAGTGGTTGTTTTCATGTTTTCGGTCTTTCAATTTATTCAGAACTAGTGCGTTTCATCACAATATGATTGATAATTCCAACAAAAGATGTTTCTTTTTCCTTCTCATTGGCAAACGCCATTTAAAAGATTTTCAGAATAAAACGGTAAAATAAGTGTCAGATTTTCTTTTCCTTTTTTAGCTCCACTTTACACTTTTGTTGCGAACATTTTAAATCAAATGATTATGACATTATAGTGAGGAATACAGACTTTATAAGTGTAGGATCTGTAGCAATATATTTTTTTTCCACTAATCTGTTGTACAATTCATGACTCTGAGTGAGGCACGTTTGAGTAAAATAAATAAATAAATGAATGACACAATATAATTATGTTCCCATTGTCCTCTTTGGCGAATCAATTAAAATGATACATATTACAATAACAAATGTGTTCCTATTTTCCGAACAATACCACATTGATTTGAATTGGCTATTATTGCTATTGAATAACACAACAATAAACTACAACACAACTTACAAATTATTTGACCCACCTCTTGTTTCTCTCATCGACCGCCTATTTCTCCCCAACTCGTCGGCTTCAGCTGGTCCCTAAATGAATTGATATTCGTAAGCGGTGTTAGTGGACCCTTTATTATGCATTCATTTATGTCTCTTCTTAAGGTTAGGAAGCACCTTTCTGCCCTCTCGGATATTCAAACTGCTCTGTTTTTTTTATCCGCTAATGTGGTTTGCAGATGACAGAAATGACACAAAAAAAGAGCGTAAATACTTAAAAGGCATTGCTCTGGCAACTACTGACAGCACCAAGCCGGAAGACGTGCCATTTGTAGCCCTATCGGAGGTACTTAGAAAATGATTTTTATTTTCATTTATGTTTTATTGGTTTTCAATTACTTGAACATAAAAAGGACTTACCTTTTAGCCACGTACTTAAAACAAAAACTGATCCTACAGGAGAGAGAGTACAGGTATTGACTTTTATCCTCATCCTGTAATCTCGCTTTCTACATTTACAAAGTCAGCTGCTCATCGCTGACTTTTATTTTGACATTTTAAATTAGCCCACAAAGACCCAAAGTACGCCTCGGTCTTTCAATTTATTCAGAACTAGTGCGTTTCATCACAATATGATTGATAATTCCAACAAAAGATGTTTCTTTTTCCTTCTCATTGGCAAACGCCATTTAAAAGATTTTCAGAATAAAACGGTAAAATAAGTGTCAGATTTTCTTTTCCTTTTTTAGCTCCACTTTACACTTTTGTTGCGAACATTTTAAATCAAATGATTATGACATTATAGTGAGGAATACAGACTTTATAAGTGTAGGATCTGTAGCAATATATATTTTTTCCACTAATCTGTTGTACAATTCATGACTCTGAGTGAGGCACGTTTGAGTAAAATAAATAAATAAATGAATGACACAATATAATTATGTTCCCATTGTCCTCTTTGGCGAATCAATTAAAATGATACATATTACAATAACAAATGTGTTCCTATTTTCCGAACAATACCACATTGATTTGAATTGGCTATTATTGCTATTGAATAACACAACAATAAACTACAACACAACTTACAAATTATTTGACCCACCTCTTGTTTCTCTCATCGACCGCCTATTTCTCCCCAACTCGTCGGCTTCAGCTGGTCCCTAAATGAATTGATATTCGTAAGCGGTGTTAGTGGACCCTTTATTATGCATTCATTTATGCGCAGGTGGAAGTCGTAATGTTTACGCAGGACCTGGGTATCTGGAGTCGGGGAGCGTTCATTGAATCTGACATCAAATACAGAGCCAATACAACCGTTAACATGTCGGCGCCCACGTGTTTACAGACTGGGTCAGGTGTCTGAAGTCAAGCTGAGTAAACATGAAGCCTGTGTAGATGTTCACTCTCACAGCTGCTCAATGGAAACAACAACCTCTATTCAACTATGGATTGGTCTATATATGTACATATATATATATATATATATATATATATATATATATATATATATATATATATATATATATATATCAAAACAATAACAACAATCTACCTTTTTTCTTTGGGCTCTACAGAAATCAACAGACTATGAAACATGAGATATAACATATATATAAGACACATATATATGTACATATATAAGACACATATATATGTACATATATATGTGTACATATATATATATATATATATATATATAGTCTCTTGATTTCTGTCGAGCCCAAAGAAAAAAGGTAGATTGTTGTTATTGTTTTGATATATATATATATATATGTAGGCCAATTTATATATATATGTATACATGTCTGTGTATGTGTATATATATATATATATATATATATATATATATATATACATACATATGTGTATATATGTATATGTCTGTATGTGTGTATATATATATATATATATATATATATATATATATATATATATATATATATATATATATATACATACATACATACATACGTATATATGGTATAATATACACAGTTAATTACTTGTACTGGAAACACACACCACGCAGACGCAGCCCGCTGTGAACATGTCCTGGCTTGGAAGCCGTCTCCATGGCGATGGAGGAGGAGAGAGGGGGGGGAACAGCTGGAAGATGGTGCACATCTCCTATTCTTTCTTCCACCTACACGCTTAATCTGCACAAGCATACGTACCCATCTTGGGATTCGGCTGCTGTAATTGCCCTCCCACGCTCCTCGCCTGTCTTCCTGCAGCCTGCATTCATCTCGTCAGGCTCTTACGGTCCCTCTAGGATCCACGAGGCCGTGTTTAATTCACCCTCCGTGATCATTAGTGCCAACAAGATCGTGACATTACATAACCTGGTAATATCTACCTGTATTCACGGAACTGATCGGCAGTACAGTAGATACTTCAGAGGTCGCTTGGCCAACGCTCCCACGCCTGTTAAAGTCCATTAAACCTTCTAGTGCTTCGGTCATAAGTGAGAAAACAGTCCATCGGATTTGAAGAAGAGTTTTGAAGGTGGGAGTTGATGACATCTATTATCACTTTATAAAAGGACTCTTTTGTGTTACTGCTCAGTGTAAAGCAGGCAGGGAGACGGGCTGTCGTGCAAATGTGTTCTTGAAATATTAAGAGCACTATTGGTCCATGTTACACGCGCAAATTGACCAATTAGGATGAGTGAACGACTCGGAGCAATTATCAACAACGGTGCCGTCGCATGTCATATCTTATTTATGATGCATATGAGCTCCGGCCGGTGGGTAACAACAACACATTTATTTATGTTATAATGTATCGGGCACATTGACTTTCAAGCTCATATGCATTTGTTTTTGATATTATTGCATAGGGAAGGGGAGCTTTATATAATGACTGATGGTAATTGAATGAACGTTATAAGAAGGGAGATTTTGCCTTTTCCTGTATTCGGTTTTGGTTTTTGTTTAACAAAATTAATATTACCAAGTTGTTTTCCCTTCCTTTTTTTAATGATGCAGGATGTAAACAAAGGCTGGGTATCAAACCGCAATATTTTGTGTGTATTTATTGAGATGTATCTATCTGGCATGCATCGAACGCTCGCTCATATTCTCTAAGTGTTGTTTTTCATTCTTTGATGAGATGTGCTCTGCTCCAGATTGAGTTCTTATACGTGTGATGGTTTTAAACAGTGTGTCAATCCCAGGCCAACGGGTTCCTACTGAAGACTTATGGATAAATACTTTTGTTTTTAAAAGGGCTAAATGATTTCCCGAAGCAGCTGGGCTTGACACCTTTTTGGCAAAGCGCTATGCAAACAGGAATAAATAACTTATTTGTTGGGGCCTATTTTCAGCTACTTAAAGCATTTTAAACACATTGTAAAAACTGGGGTTTGTTCCAAGTATCTCATTTTGGCATCTGTACCGAAACTCAGGTAGTGTCTTGATCTGCTGCCAAAGTAATATCAATGAAAATCCACTGCTTTGTCTCCCACCTGATTACATACAGCACCAAGGTAAGATTAACAGGGCCTGTTAATCAGAGTCAGTTCTGTGGGTGTGTCGCTATATATATATTATATATATATATATATATATATATATATATATATAATACATATATTTTATATATACATGTATATATTATATATACACACATATATATATATATTATATATACATATATATAATACATATATTTTATATATACATGTATATATTATATATACACACATATATATATATTATATATACATATATATAATACATATATTTTATATATACATGTATATATTATATATACACATATATATATATATATTATATACATATGTATATACATATATGTGTATATGTATATATACATATATATTATAGATGTGTGTGTATATGTTGGCGGCAGTGCTGCGTGTTCCCTTACACATGTGACTGCTTCCCCCACAGGGTGCAGGTGGAGTTCTACGTGAACGAAAACACCTTCAAGGAGAGGCTGAAGCTCTTCTTCATCAAAAACCAAAGGTCAAGTAAGTACAGCCGGCGGGGAGCCCCCTCCCCCCACCGCTCTCCTCTTTGTCTGTAATGCAAAAGAAGGCGTGATGTAAAGTATACATTATTATTATTATTATTATTATGTGCCCGGAGCTAAATGGACAAATAAAAGCACAGCGTGGGAAATGGTAGCCGTTGACGAGGCGTATCGTATTCCTGTCTCAGTCGGGTCTCGGTCGGATGTCGTTGTTGCGTTAGCTGCCTCGTTGTAGCGTTGCCTCGCTGTGTGCACACGTACATCTACAGGACGGAAAACACGGCTCATTTCTTGAGAAACTGGCAGCGCTGCAGGGGTTTTTCCGGCAATGCCACAACACCCCTGATGGAGGCACTGGTGCAGAGCAGCAGTTTGGTGCATTGTGTCTGGAAACGGCTCTTTTTGTTGCATCTCATTAAAAAAAGAAAGTTCAATTTCTGAACTCTTTTTTTCCACTTGTCGCTGTCACGCTTTCTTTGACGATGATGCAGACGCTAATGAAAATGTCAGACCAGGCTGCAGGGGTCTGTTGCTCTACGTTTGTTTGTTTCAAATCATTTTAACATCGACACCGGCTTCGTCTGGAAGAGGCCGCTGTCACAAGATATTAGGGAAGCTGCAGTGGCCGATTGGGTAATACGACTAGAATCCCCCTTTCCCTCTTCCTCTGCCTTCACATCACTCCTGTATTTAGCCGTGCGTCGTCTTCATATCCGAAGCCCGTAAAAGTGCTTGGGTTATTCTGTTGTGTTATTCCCGGGAAGCAGTGAAAGCCATGCATCAGAGACAATCCGTGGCGACAGGGTGCCGGAGCAGCATAGAACTACGTTAGTCACGCTTCAGGGCTTCGACAAATCTGGCCTCTTATAAAGCCTGAAGGCAGTTTATGCACCCAAACAACTGGTTTGTGTCAACTTTCCGCTAAGGAGAGATCAGCAATCGACAGGTGGTCACAACACAGCAGGGTCTGCACTTTAGATGATGGACAATTGGGGGGGAGGGAGGAGAGAAAGCTTTAAAGCAACATAACAAAATATAAGACTACAACAAACGTTTTTATTTTTAAAATGTTCTCTTCCGTTTGTCTTTGTCGGTCCACAGGCCTGAGAATCCGCCTGTTCAACTTCTCGCTGAAGATTCTCACCTGTGTGCTCTACATAGTGAGAGTCTGGCTGGACGTCCCCAAGGAGGGCAACAACGCGAACCCATGGTGAGAGTCGCCCTCCACATCGGTTATCTCCGGATCCAGATGTGTCTTTATTTTCTGAATAGCTTGTGAAACGTCGTAAAAGTTAACGCTCCACCCTTATATCACCTCTTAATATGCCATCTATTATTATCCTCTGGTATTATATTTGAAACTAACACCATGAACTTTGTATGCCAGAGAGTTCTTTCAAGAACATTTTCCCCGTCCCGTTTCCATAGAGCAACACGTGAAAGAAATGATAAGAGCAGAAAACATTTGTTTAAATTTAAATGTTGCTTTCATCACTTGGCATAAGGCTACATTTTTTATTTTTCTAATTGAGAATTACTCCCAAAACTAAAGAGCACATTAAATGTGTGTGTTTACGGTTACTTTATCCTGGGGCCGTCCTGATGTTTTCTTATTTATTTTGAAAGGGATGGAGTGATTTTATCTGTGTGGGTGTGTGTGTGTGGGTGTGTGTGCAGTCATGTGGATATAGTGGCAGCAGCTTTTAGAGACATGTGGGTTTGTTTCTTTATGGCAACATACCAACTAAAAGACATGTTTTCCCAGTGGGTATGTTCACACACACACACACACACACACACACACACACACACACACACACACACACACACACACATGTTCACGCTCTTCTTGTATTTCCCCTGTTGCCGTTT
Organism: Liparis tanakae; assembly: GCA_036178185.1. Classification (NCBI taxonomy): domain Eukaryota; kingdom Metazoa; phylum Chordata; class Actinopteri; order Perciformes; family Liparidae; genus Liparis; species Liparis tanakae. Next base: position 15,280,157 of record CM070094.1, read on the forward strand.
TTTCTCCACAGTGCAATATGTCGGAGCGACAACAACAGCTACCAAAATGGCACAGACTCGGCAGGAATCGACTGGTAAGTTTCCGTCTTCACGGCATTTAATAATAAACATTGCTGATGTTATTTAACTACAAACCTTCATATGGGTTTTTCAACAGGTCGTTGATTTTCTGCGTTAGCAGACGGGAACCTGTGTGGGCGATACAGGTGAGGCTGAGGACCTTCAATCAAATCCCACTGTTTGAAGTGCATGTTGAAGCAACCCAGACCGTTAGCGGCCGTTCATAAGATACAAGCGTAGAAGAGGCGAGTTGTGAGTTGTGGGTTCACCGGTGTCCCCCTCCCCTCTGCTCCAGGTGACGGTGGCCTTAATCAGTTTCTTGGAGACCGTGTTGATCACATATCTCAGCTACAAGGTAAGGAACCGCTGCACCGGCCGACGTCCTACAGCTGTCTGATCGAAGTGCAGCACACAACGCGTCGGCTTTCAGTGTCCAGGCCGAGAGACAAGGGGTTGAAAATTAGAGAGGTCTATGTTGAAAAAAACACATTTTCAAATCGAGCCACGGCATGCGGGTCGCAAAAAACCACAAACACATGTGTCGTGTTCCACAAACCAAAATCTTTTAATTTATTTATGTGTGCATTTGAATGTATTTTTTAATTGTTCTGTGCGCATTCGAGTCTTTTTTAAAATGTTGTAATGTTGTAATGTTTGGGTTGTAATTTTGTGTGAGTATGTGTGAGCTTTTTTTAAATTTAAAGAAACAAAATACATAGATGAGGGCAGATGTATATGTATGAGCGTAATTTTTTTGTCTAATTTAGTTATAAATCTTTCTGCATGTATTTGTAAATCGAATATATTTGTGAATTGTTCTGCATGCATTTGTGAATCTTTGTGTTTGCATTTATGAGTCTCTCTTTGTGCATTTTCAATTATTGAGACTGATCCGACCCCATATGGTAGTACTGTTTTGGTTTCATCTCAGCGAGAGTCCTCTACAGGTGCACTTTGTGCCTCTCAGCTGGTTCTCTTATGCATTTAAAAGTGGGAACTATGCAAGTAGTGAGTGAAGATGATCAGCATTACGCATTGTGTGGAAGTACCTCAAGGGTCGGTCTTTGTGTGAGACTCCTCCACACTGCTAAAGCAGAGGGAGATGTAGAGTTTGTGAAAGGGGCGTGGACCTTTGACCTTTAGCGTCGATGCTCAGAGACTGTCGGTGTCTCTCGGACCCAGTGGTGAGTTTCGTCTGGGTTTCTATTATTCACAGTTTATTTGATCTGTTTTATGTCTTGCTATATCTCTTTTTCCCTTTTCTCAGATGACTGTTTATGGACTCTTTATGTATATTTTAGGAGACAATCCCCCAATTTTTCAGCTACTGATAAAATGTTTTGGTGTCACTCACCTTTTTATCTTCTTCATGAAGCTTTTAAAGAGCATCATCACCAGAGGCCACCTCTGAACCGCACCTTATGGGATTAGTAAAAGTCCCACTGGCTTATTGTTTGATTAATTGTGCCTTATACTTTATTACCTGGCCTACATCTTGCCAGTGTTCACACAGTAATTTCTTCTGTCGTTTGTAAATAGCTTTCCCTCTTTCAAGGCCTTGTTGAATACATAATTTAGCATGTAAAAGTCCAATGTCGCAAATAAGCTTCATTTACATAACATATGTTATAGAAAACACGAGCAGAGAATGCAACATACAGCAGTTCAGAGTCAACTCTTCAAAAAAGAAAGTTACAAGATCTAGAAGAAAGCCATAATCATGCTCCACAAATAGGCACTTGCATTGAATGCCTTAAATAACAAAACCAGGTCACTGAGTGTTGTTTCCCGCCATGGTATCATTACCAACCTCTTCGCTCCAGCTCTCACCAACTCAGATCAATGTTCAAAGTTATTTATACCAGAGAATGAAGCATTAAAAAACTCATGAAACATTAAGAGAAATGTAGTCGAAGGAAACTCCTTTTCTTTCTACAATGAAAGGTTTGTTGAGAGGACAACGTGGCGAGGTCCCGTTAGCCATGTCCCGTCAGCAACGTCCCGTTAGCAAAGTCCCGTTAGCAACATCCCGTCAGCAACAACTTATTAGCAACATCCTGTCAGCAACGTCTCATCAGCAACGTAACTGTTAGCAACGTCTCATCAGCAACGCCCCATGAGCAACGTCCTGTTAGCAACATCCCCTTAGCAACGCCCCGTTAGCAACGTCCCGTTAGCAACAACTTATTAGCAACGTCCCATCAGCAACGCCTCATGAGCAACGTCCCCTCAGCAAAGTCCCGTTAGCGGCGTCCCGTCAGCAGACTCACAACATACACAACCGCCGTCCTCTCGCCTGGTGTACAGTATCGTGTCTTTATTGGTCATTACCACTGGAGCTCCTCTTCTCTCTCTGTCTGCGCCGTCGCTGGTTTATTGAATCATTTCCCATTTTCCCATCGCTTTGCTTTCCAGGGGAACATTTGGGAGCAGATCTTCCAGATATCCTTCATATTGGAGATGATCAATTCAGTGCCATTTATAATTACAGTGAGTAATTCATTTAATCAACCGAGCGCTCGATATGTTTTATTAATGTAATGACACTGAAGGTCATTTTGAATCTGGGCAATCCGATAATGAAACGATTAAAAGCCTAAGTAATGTGTACTTCATCCGAGAGAATATTACATTAATGTCTTCCCTGTATCTTCAATAATGATTTCCGAATGTGTGGGGTGAATAGTTCACTGACGTTTTTCACCCTCCTGAAGATCTTCTGGTCTCCGTTGAGGAACATCTTCGTCCCGGTGTTTCTGAACTGCTGGCTGGCCAAAGGTGCCCTGGAGAACATGATTGTGAGTATTTTTAATGTATGTAATGTGTTCCCACTGAGGGATCTGGAGGTAGATTATCCGTCTTGCCGCAGGCATATTGGAGGCCCCTTAGCTCATGGGGTAGTGACGACAATAAGGGGTCTATACGACATTAGCAGTCTGAGGAGAATTCAATGGAGCTGACCCTCTGCACCGGCCACTGTATCTGTTGAGCCTCGTGTTATCCACTACGAGTTTGTGTAATATCGGTTGCCGTTAACGTTGATAAATTAGGTTGCTGACTAACTAAAAAAGCCAACCCCAACCACTAAATCAGGTTCACAGAGCCGACACTCGTTTAGAGGAAAGATAAAGAGGTGCGCGGAACATTTCTTCACAATTGCCTAAAGGTGCGTTCACACCAAAAGTGTTGTGATTTGCTCACGTGAGTAGGTCCCATGCAAAGGAAACGTACAGATGCACATTTTTGTCGGGCGGCACGTTGACGCGAATTGCGAATATTCGCCTCAAGTTTAACTATTTTAACTCGAGGCGACTCACCGAGTTGTGAAAGCCAATCACCGCTGAGACGCGCCGCCATTGGTGAATCTGATTGTCTGCTGCCGCTCTAGCAGCGCTGGAAGCGGAAGTCATTCAGACGTAGTCGGTGAACGTCACCGAGCTGTGTGAGCCTCCGGGAGATGTTATGAACGAACACGAGGGCGGGAGATGTTCCGGCGTTTATGGGATCCTCGACCAGTATAAAGCAGAACTAGTGGTTAGTTCTTCATGGTGGGTGAAGGACATGATAACTGTTTCCACAGAGATAAGCCCCGCCCCTCACTTGAGTGAAGCAAAAGCCACAAATGGTCAAGCGAGTAAACTCACGCGAGTAAAGTGTTGCGAATATTCCCTTTTGGTGTGGCTTAAGAAATCAAACAAATGGCACTTTTATTTTTTCAACACTTTATTTTGTTGTCTTTTTTTTTTACCACAGATGGAACACATATATACAGAAATGAAAAACAAATAACAACAGCAAGAGAAATACAAATAAATAAATAAAAAGCGGTCTGGTTTGCTCTGTCCACTCGAAACAGTCGAGTGTTCTTGCGTAAACTCTGACGTGTAAACATCGTCCATTTCTCCCACTTCTCACAACATCGCTCCTCTCAAGCTCTCATTGTGTGAGTTAACGCGTCCCTATCGTACATATCAGTCGATGTTCAACCATCCATCTTGAGATGGTGGTTCCTTCGTAACAGCCTCGTTACTATCTGCTAGCCGGGTGTTCAGCAGATACCAGTTGTCCCCGAACACAATCTCTGTTGTCATACCACCAAAGCAGTCACCAAATGTCACTTTTAGTTTAAATTTGATGAGACTTATTTCTTCCATTTCTCTTGCGTTGTGTATTTGTATGGATGTTTCATAGACAGCTTCTTATTCAGTAGATTTTCATTATGCCCCCCATTGCTGTGGATTAATGATGCAACTGCAGAGCGTGCAAATACTTAATATGCTTTAGGCCTATATACGAAACAAGACCGTTCTAAATATAGCATGTTGGGGCCACATGGGCAGAACCAACGGCAAATGCAGGCAAAACAGAAACACTGCAATGCAGCATTAACAAGAAACGTATAAAAGGTGAAAAGAAAAGTACACAGACCTCAGGTGTTGAAGTATCAATACTGTCCAGGATTTCCGATTACAGTTAGGTGCTGGCATAATGTGTGTGTGTGTGTGTGTGTGTGTGTGTGTGTTTGAGAGTTTGTTCTACCGCTGTGACTCAGATGAGACCATGACAGAGTAAAAGATTCACGCCAAGGCGGTAGTTGGGCAGATGGTAGAATCCGAGGCCAAGCGAACCACAAAACAGGGACAGTGTGCAGAGGGAGAGGAAGAAAGGCGCCGGCAGGCGGGACAGGATAACGACGGGCAACGGGAAATGTGTTGAGCCACTTGATTTCATGAAAACGCAATGTAGTGTGTGTAATGCATGTGGGGCAGATTATTTATTATTTTAAATGTATTTATTTTTATCTTAACCAGGAAAATCCTTATTGAGATAAAAAAATATACTTTTGACATGAGTGTCCTGGCCAAGACAGCAGGAGCACATCAAACAACGTGTCAGATATGCAACAGAAAACATTGACAAACAATAAAAAAGAAATATATGTATTTATTTATCGTCACCATCATGAAGGCAAAGTTAATAAATATAAAGATGGTGACAGACTTAGTACATGTTTTCATTGGCAATGTGTTTCAATTAGCAGTCTCTGGTATGGATTTCATAATAAAACCCCAGCTGTCTAGTAATCTCTTTTGCTCCCCCCCTGTCCAGAATGACTTCCACCGTGCCATCCAGAGGACCCACTCGGCCATGTTCAACCAGGTGTTCATCCTGATCTGCACCTTAATGTGTCTGGTTTTCACCGGGTGAGTGAGCCTCTGTTCAGCAGACGTGCAGTTTCCTGTTTACGGGTCTCTCCCAGAAGACCTCATATCCAGCTCGGGTGCATAGCGTGCCTGTCGTGCATGTCGTGCATGTCGTGGACGAGGATATTGTTTGCAAGAAGCTACACACGTTGTGTAAGGGACCTCCGGATATGAATAGGCGTGAAACTTACTGCTGGTGAAACTTCTTTATTTTCTCTCTTTAGGTGAATAAACATGGATTAAAACTAGTTAACAATGACAACCTTGTCACCACCGTCATACGGGTCCATTAAAAATATTAAACTTTAAATAATATGCGCATCTGTCCATCCGTAGCCGTACCGTCAAGTTTGCATTTTAACATAAGATAAAAGTGCAATTCCTTGTAACCTATCCAAAAAAATTCTGATTTAAATATAAAGAGGAAGTAGATTAACACGTGACGTCTATACATTATTCAAACGATACAATATAAAAAGGCATACATAAAAAACAATAAGACGTACAAAAACAGGCAACCAACACAAAACGATAGACCTCTCATGGGGTTATTTACAGTAGAGATTGAACATGTGGTTCTCAAACCAGAGAAGCTGGCCATGAAATATAAGTCAGCCACGTGTACTGGCAAAAGCAATTTGTGAATACATCACTATTTGTAAAATGTAAATACATGTCGATGCAAAAAATAAAGACCTTGGAGTTTTAACTATTTTGGGACCAAGAATAATGATGAACAGCGGTGTTATTGATTTCAGCTTTCCTAACACCAATGACTTTTTAATCTAAGCACTACTTGTGTCTTTAGCTCTTTAAAGCTCTACTTCAGCCATGTTATTATCTTTGTATATTAATTACTCACCATGGGTTACCCTTTAATTCTTAAAAAAAGGGAAAGTTTCTCTCGCATACCTTCCTGGTGACCAGATAATCAATGGACTGAAGTCTTCATGAATACAGCCCAACTATCAAAACATCTGGTTTCAACCCCTTTAATGCACGTCTTGTAGGGAAGTACAAATTCACCCTTTACAGTCTCATGCATAGCCCTGTGTGTCGACATGCACTTTCGTAAAAGGCAATTTAGGCACTAGGAAGTAGAGACGAGCACAGTGTGAGTGTTTATGCGGAGGTGTTTTAAATAATGTGTTTTAAGGTTTCAGGAGAGTGACTGGAATACAAATGCCCAAGAGCCAATGTTTGGTTTGTCCCTTGTGGGCTACTGTAGAAACGTGACGGCCAGCTGCAGGAAGATATAAACAGTGATTTCAAAGGATACCGAAACACAACTGGGGGAGATACACTAAAGGAAACCGGCGTAATAATATTACACTTCATTCTAGAATATCTCCCTCCATGCTCCACGCTGTACTTTCTCTGCAGCTTCTTGTGCCTCGGCCTGCGCCGACCTCCAACTCATCAATGCAATGATCACCAACGACGGAGAGGTGGAACTGATGGAGAATCAATAGCATCACTTTAAAACACACACTGAGGAGCCCGAGGTGTATTTACTCTGAAGAGTTTGAGATCCAGTCCCAGCCAGCGGAAACGGCTTCCCCCGTAGTCAGCTTACATATTCTAATAATTATTACCCGTATGTCTCCTATATATGTTCACTTGGAAAAGTCATGGCATTTAAAAATGGTTATTTCCAGGCCTAGAAAAGTCCTTTAAAAAAAGGAAATCCCCAAAGTTTTGGAAAATGTACACTACCGTTCAAAAGTTTGGGGTCACTTAGTGCTTAGCGTTTTTTCCAATGAAAATGACATTAAATTAATCAGCAATACTCTCTCTACATAGTTACTGTGACTATTCTCTGTTTTTTAATGAAATCTCTACAGAGGTGTATAGAGGCCCATCTCCAGTGTTCTAGTGGTACATACATTGTGTTATTGCCTTAGAAGACGAGCAGAGGGTTTGAACCCCCTGTAAACCTTTTTTTCTTTTACAACTTTTTCTTTTACATTTTCCATAAACAGATTATTCCTTGACATTGAAACCCTTTTTATGTGAGCCCAGTTATGCTGGTGAGAGAAGCTCTAAAACTGGCCTTCAGTTGAGCGACAAGTTTGAAGAACAATATTAATATTTCAAATGAAAATCATTATTTCTAACCTTGTCAATGTCTTGACTATATTTTGTATTCATCTTGTATTCATTTAATAAATAAAAGTGGGAGTTTTCATGGAAAACACAATGTTCTCGGTGACCCCAAACTTTTGAACGGTAGTGTATGTAAACTTGTTTTATTCACATGATCATTTATGCTGAGTTTGAAATAATTGATATGTTTTTAAAAGAAAGTATGAAGGTAGATGTGTCTTTTTTATTTCGCAAACCCAAAAGAAGGAATTTGAGAGCAAAGATTTTTTCCGTAATAAAGACACAAATCTACCTTCGTAAGAAAGACGCTCAAAACACAAGCAGGCACACGCTCTCATACTCGCGGGACACGTTTTTATTTTTTCCGCGCTACGAGTGAACGCACCGTAACTGAAGAGTTCGGTGGTGGCCATAGCAACAGTGGCTCAGGGAAAAATGTCGGGATAATCCACTATGCCAGGGAAGAGTAGCTCTAACCATGCGTGACTACAGATGGAAAAGTACATGGTCATGGAAATTTGGTTAAAATGTCATGAAAAAGTCAACATGTGTCTGAGCCCTGACGTCTGATGTGGCTCCATATCCTATAATCCCCCATGTTTCCACAGAGCTTGTGGGATCCAGCATCTGGAGAGAGCCGGGAAGCACCTGACCCTGTTTGACTCCTTCTATTTCTGCATCGTCACCTTCTCCACCGTGGGCTACGGCGATGTCACGCCACAGATCTGGCCCTCCCAGCTGCTGGTGGTCATCCTCATCTGCGTGGCGCTGGTGGTGCTCCCACTGCAGGTAATGAACCAACCTGGAGGGGTTCCACACGTCAGTATAAACCTCGCCGTGCCATGGAGGTGATGACCTTTTGTTAAATTACATTTTCTTCCGGGTACAGGCGTAATGAAGCGCTTTCTCTTCTGACGTCGGCAAATCAAAGTTCAGGGCCGAGTCCCATCGGGTCACGCTCGCTGCGTGATAAATCAACCTTTTCCGTTGTGCTATTTATTGACAAAGATCCCAAACGCTTGTTTGAATGCTCCCTCAGACGTGCCGGGGGAATAAATAGAAAATGAGATCGAGCTGCCTGGCAAACTACCGCGTCAGCAGTTTTTCATTCCGGTGCTTTTACCCATCCAGACGGTTAATGAATCTGTCATTTATTATTAATTGAATTCTTTGTTTTGCGTTTGTCAGTTTGAAGAGCTGGCGTACCTGTGGATGGAGAGCCAGAAGCTGGGCGGCAACTACAGCCGCCACCGGGCGCAGACGGAGAAACACGTGGTGCTGTGCGTCAGCTCGCTGAAGATCGACCTGCTGATGGATTTCCTCAACGAGTTCTACGCTCATCCCAGACTACAGGTACAAAAACAACACGGTTGAGTAAATACCAATACGTGGAGAGGGAAAAAACATGAAACATGAGACATGAAAAGCAAAACAAAAAGTGTTTGTATGCTCTTATTTTGTAGGACTACTACGTCGTGATCCTGTGTCCGACAGAGATCGACATTCAGGTCCGCCGGATCCTCCAAATCCCCCTGTGGTCCCAGAGGGTCATCTACCTTCAGGGATCTGCCCTCAAAGACCAGGACTTGATGAGGGCCAAGTGAGTTTGGGTGTGGCCCGCATGCTCCCCGTCACTCTGTCATCTCTGATTCCAACTTTCTATTATTTAACCTGCAGATGCTGCCTGTAGCTAATATAATGGCCACTCAATGTGATTATCCAAGCCCCGGTTTTAATACCTGATAAACTCATTGAACCGACTGATTATGTCCTTTAAAAAAAAGAGTTTTGCCTCAAATTCTCGAACAAAATACATGTTTTACTCATTTTAAGTTCTGGAAAAAATCTCTAAATTACATCAAATTTCAGAGGAGCGGGTACTTAAATCATCCCACATCCCAGTGTGACGGATCACACTGGGATGTGTTTAATATTAATGTCTCAGTCTTTGCAAAAATTGCTGCGGCACCAGTGTGGCGTTCAGGCGTCTCTGGCCCTGCAGGGGTTTTGCAGCTTGTGATGAGATATCAGTGAAATGGAGTCCAAGTAAAATATGTCTGCTTCAAGAAGCCCCGCCTCCGTTTCTAGGAGTTCCTCTTCAATGTGCAAAGTTATGCAGGTGATTCGATTCCGGGGTAATTTCACGCACCGACGTCTTTATAGATTTAGGTACACCTCATAGAAGCATCAGCCCGGCTGAGCGGTTTTAGGCATGGCCGCCTGCCCCTCGCGTGTTTTCCCACTAGAATGGGGACGCTTTCCTCACGGCATCGATCTCCGTAAATAACACAGCTGCTTTCCTTCTCTCTCTCCTCTCTGTCGGTGCTCAGGATGGACGATGCCGAGGCCTGCTTCATCCTCAGCAGCAGGAACGAGGTCGACCGGACTGCCGCTGTGAGTCCAGGGCAAAACCTCTCCCTGATAACAGGGATTCAAACGGAGAGATCTCCTCCTTTTATTAATTCAGCCGAGAGCGTTTTCTTTTAGTCACTTCATTTTTTTCATAAAAAAAAAAAGTCAGACATAAACATACAAATATATATAGGTGTATATATACATATATATATAAATAAATAAATATACATAATATGTATATACATACATAGATAATATATATACACACAATATATATATATATATATATATATATATATATATATATATATATATATATATACATACATACATACATACACATGCACACATAAAACAGGACACAATGATACATATACATATACAGTATATATATACACACATGCACATACATACATACAAACACACATACATACATAAAAACAAACATACAGACATACATACATACATAAAAACACACATACATACATACATAAAAACATACATAAAAACTATCTTTTACCTGTAAATTTGTACACACCAGCATGCATCTTTATTTTCATTTCCCTGAAAACACAAATCCGGCCCCTGAGTATTTGACCTCTCGTAATAAAAGCGTTTCTTTATACATTCAGACCACACTGGTTTTCTGTGGCTCTGCCGTCAAGTGTTGGGAGCACGCTGAGTCACTGAGTGAAACTTTATGGTCCGTAACATTTGTATTGCGTGTGTAAATGAGTTACTGTGAGTGAGACGGAGGCTTCTCTCGTCCCACAGGATCATCAGACTATTTTGAGGGCTTGGGCTGCGAAGGATTTTGCTCCGAATTGTCCTCTCTACGTCCAGATACTCAAACCAGAAAATAAATTCCATGTTAAATTTGCAGGTAAGTGAAAATGCAAACTTATTGATTATTTGATTATTTTGTATTCTCAGTTTTGTTTTTTTAAAAGGCAGCCATTTTAAAAGTTAAACTGATATTTAGATGAAATACATTTTTCAAGATTTTAAGATTATTCAAAGTTAAACAGGTTTAGAAACATAATTCTTGTCGGTCCAACCTAAGTCTAACATTTGATTTGATTATTTTACAGTAATTTTCTGATTTATTTGATTATAATAATTTAGGATAGGAGTATATAAGAATTATTTGCTTCTACCTATACATTTTCAGTCTTTCTGGTTTGTATATTATATAGAATAAAATTGTATTGTATTGCAAAAAAAAAAAATACACAACAACAAAAATACACAACATCTGCATTTCATCCGTTTTGAATCAGATCACGTCGTCTGTGAAGAGGAGTTCAAGTACGCCATGTTGGCGCTGAACTGTGTGTGTCCCGCCACGTCCACCTTAGTCACGCTGCTGGTTCACACCTCCAGAGGACAGTGAGTACACGCCACGATTCCACAAGCGGGGTTCCTACGGTCATGGAAAACCTGGAAAAGTTATGGAAATTTAAAATGGTTATTTCCAGGCCTGGAAAAGAACTTGAAAAAAAATGTTATCCCAAAAGTTTTGGAAAAGTCATGGAAATGTGTTATATTAATTTATTAATCTAAGCCTTTTTATTAAATTAATAAACATGTATTTGTGTCATTTAAGGTATATACTTGCAGTGTTTCCCCTAGGTTTCGAGCTTCAGTGTGGCGGGATTAGTGCCGGCGAGCGTTGTCGACGGGGCAGCGAGCCTGCGCCGCCGCGAGCCTGCGCCGCGAGCCTGCGCCGCGAGCCTGCGCCGCGAGCCTGCGCCGCGAGCCTCGCGCCATGAGCCTGCGCCCATGAGCCTGCGCCGCGAGCCTGCGCCGCGAGCCTGCGCCGCGAGCCTGCGCCGTGCATAAACAGCTGAGAGGCGCGCGCCTGCATCGGACCGTAGTTGTTGACGCGGGGAGGGGGGGGGGCTAGTAAACAAGGGTGCTCTCCCGTGTGCGGAAGCAGAGCTCTGATGCGCCGGAGCGCGCAGCGATATGCCGGCGCGCACAGCGCACTGCAACGCTAGCCGACATGTGTTGAAAGGGGGGCTGGGGGGGCACGAAAATTACAGGGTGGCGGGCGGAAATTTCATGGTGGCGGCTCGCCACCCTGTTCTAATGGTAGGGGAAACACTGACTTGTGTATACACTGAGATTTCACAAAATGTTTGGTCATGGAAAGGTCATGGAAATCTATTGGTCAACATGTGTAACATTAATGTCAGGTAGCATTAACATGCGTGTTTAGTGGATTCACTCTGACCACGTTTCCTCCTGGTTGTGGTCCAGTAACATTATTACGCTGCACATGCTTTGCACCTAAGGTAATTTACAAGTTAGCACATTTAAGAAAGTGCTCTTCCAGTCAAAGGGTGTGTCTACTACCGCGCACTTTACGAAGTACACTACAATACAGTACACTGAAATACAGTGCACTGACATCTGCAGTGCACTGCGTCGCTGAGAAGTGCTGATATCAAATGGAACACTTACGTTAGCCACATAGCGGAAGTGACGCAAATCTGTTCACGGCACCCGCGAAAATAAAAGCCGGGAGTGACGTATGCATTCGCGGCAGGAGCCTCCGCCTTCTGGCGGAAGTCGAGATTGTATTTACATTTAATTGTGATTTTGCCTTACCTTCACAGCATAGCTTCATGTAGTAGTTGCAATCAAATTATTCTAGCTAGGTATGCTAAATCCTCAATTATCTTTGTCAGAAGTAGCCTTCTTCTTTGCAATCCATATGGAAATAAAACATGACATCTGTACATGTTTGTCCCTAGATTCCAATTAGTTTTAAGAATTATCCAGTGAAATGATAGGCATCATGTGCTTGAATTCACACACTAATAGGCCTACTTTGACTGACTGTACTTTTATACATATCTCTGTTGTAGTTAAGTTTACCCTGATACAGGAATCAATTAGCAATTGAACACACAGGCATATTAATTATTGTTACAAACATGCATCAATTCTAATATAAATCAGAAAACACAATAAAAGACTCCAAATCCTCAATGATAACATTTTATTGATAAAATGACTTGCATATTCATATAATCTTCCCTTCCACTCCCCACACACTCTTCAGCAGCCACCCAGTCCCAGGCGGCGCTGCCGTGTCAATGTTGCAATGCCACTGCTGGCGTTGTATGTTGATGGCCACAGTGACATGAGGGTGGACTTCAGGCTCATGGCTGTGCTGGGCACTGACTGTGACCACGGTTGGGGCCCCAAGATCTTCCGTCTAGTTTTTATTTTTTGGCTTGCCAGCGCCACCTCCTATCGGGTGATGGCCGCCCTGGCCATCACCCGATAGGAGGTGGCGCTGGGGGCAGGCGCTGGGGGCAGGCGGCGGGCTCCAGGCGCTCGCTCCAACGGCCAGTCCGACGACAGATAGCTGTCAGTCGTCGGACTGTGTTAAACAACGGCTGTTCTGTTAAACAATAGAAATAGCTATTTTAATAATGGATTAACAATGGAATATGCTCAGTTTAATAACTGGTTAACATGACACCGCAAATGTTTGCCCACACGCTTCCCGATCATTAATACCATTACGATAGCTATCTAAGCTTGTCCTTCTAGAAATAATTGCCCCTTCGACATGCCACCGTTCACCGGCTGGTGCTGCCTGTCAAAGACGAGGTGTGTTGTGGAGAGGTCCTTCGGGATACTGAAGACGCGATGGCGGTCCATCTTCTTAAGGCCCTGGAGGTGGATGTGAGGTTTGTGCCAGAGGTCATCGTCTGCTGCACTGTGCTTCACAACGGTGACCTGCTGGAGCCAGACGCAGATGTCAGGAGGGCAGCAGAGGACCAGCCAGAACCAGCACCAGCAGGAAACGTCTCTGGGGCAGAAAACAGAAATAGGATGGCCATTCAGTGCTATGTCCCAGACCACGATTACATTGAACTTAATAAATGAAATATGTATAGGGGGTTCTGAACACCAGAATTCCCCTATAATTGGCAAACAATAAGAGTTTGTAATATTTCACCATCACCATCTCACTTGTTATCCAAATTGTTTTGTCAATATGCTTCTAAAATTCCACAAGAGACTACCCACAGAAACCTTGTACCCTTTACTTTTTAAATGTATGCAGTTTAAAACTAAAACATGAATAAGCATTTATTTATTAATTAAGGCCCTCGTCTGTCCCTAGACATGTGAAATACCACGACATTAAAGCTACAATTATTTCTAGAAGGACATCTTAGAAAGCTATCGTAACGGTATTCATTATCGGAAGCGTAGGGCAAACGCTTCCGTGTCATTTTAACCCGTTATTAAACTAAGAATATCCATTGTTAATCCATTATTAAAATTGCTATTTCGATTGTTTAACAGAACAGCCGTTGTTTAACACTGTCCGATGACTGACAGCTATCTGTGGTCGGACTGGCCATTGGAGCGAGCGCCTGGAGCCCGCCGCCTGCCCCCGCTCGCCAAGCGAAAAGTGTCCGATAAAAGTGCACCAAATACTCATGTTGCTGGCTTTAATCTGAGAATGGCATGTTGGTAGTACATTTTAATATCAGTACAATGTTTAATTACCGCTGAGACTTACATTTACGGTCTGCAGCTTCTTCTGCCGAGTTGGCTACCGTCGCAAACTCGTCCGCCATTGTTTTGGAAATAAAATGAAAAGCTGGCGAAATGGCTCCTCCTCTTCCGCTACGTAGCCAAGATGGCCCCCGTTTGGGGCGAGTAGTGTCCATCGTTCTACACTACATTTTCTTCCCGTTTGCAGTGCGCCATCCGGGTACTTTCAGTGCACTGAATTCTGCCGTTTTTTTCGGTGTCGCGCCCTAAGCACTCAAAGTCAGTGCTCGAAGTGCGCAAGTGCGCGGTAGTAGACACACTCAAAGTAATCTAATCGTTTACATTTTGATCCCTGAGGAAATGCACTTGTTCGCATTCTCGCCTCGAGTTCTTTGCCTCGATCGATAACAACTCGCATATCAGTCAATTAGACAGGAAGCGTAGCGTAGCTTAGCTTAGCTTAGCATAATGGGTGGAAAGACTTGGCTCAATCCGAATTTAACTAAATGAGTCTCCCAAAATGTTTTTGAATAGATTAAACCTACAAGACACCGTTCAATTGTGAGCTTTAAAGATCTTGTTTGGCAGATTTTGTTATCTTTAAACAGACCACGTTTATGCTAAGCTACGCTAACTGTCTTCTGGCTGCAGCGCCTTGTGTACCAGATGGACGTGAGAGAAGTATCAATAAGTTCAACCCAGCGAAAAAAGGTAGCTCATCTCCTGAAGAAAGAACTCTTCGTTCAGCTCAAGTTCATTAAAACTGTAATTTGTGTTCCCAGCATCTTTAAATATTAAAATGTCCGACACCGCGGGGTAACTCTGTTTGTCTCGAAGCAGTCAACTTTTCATCTCGCTCCGTTAATTTTTTATATCCCTTCGTGTCATTATTCATGTCGAAGGATTACTATTAGAGAAAGGCGAGTAAGACTCCTGCAGCAGAGTTTTAGTTTTCTCGGTCTATGTTCCTGCTCTTTGTCCGCGTGGAGTCGACGGCCCACTGAGAGGAAACGTTACCCGGGATGCGGCTCGGCTTGGCATCGTGTTTTTCATACTCTGTGCAAAGCGCCCACTATTTCTTCCCCGCTGTCCGCGGCGGAGACGCAGCTCGTCCATTTTAATTTTCCATTACGGGGTCCGAGCGCTGACTTTGTGGGCTGTGAAGGTGACATCACTGAGAATAGACTTCCTTCTGGCAGCCATTGATTTAAATGTTATCGCATTGATTAAAAGTCAGGAAAGACATTAATGGCCTGAATAAAATGACCTCAGAGCCTTTTCTCTTATTTTGTCATGGTTCTGACTATAATTCAGGAAAGCTGGGGGAGTATATCACAGATATTTATTAGTCTATGGGGGAATAAGAGCTTCTGAGAAATGATTTTAAGGTGCCGACTTCTATCATATTATGTTATGACATTTAATTCAG
This sequence comes from Liparis tanakae, assembly GCA_036178185.1. Taxonomy (NCBI): domain Eukaryota; kingdom Metazoa; phylum Chordata; class Actinopteri; order Perciformes; family Liparidae; genus Liparis; species Liparis tanakae. The sequence goes on from CM070094.1 coordinate 15,295,838, forward strand.
GCAAAACATATTTATGTTTGCCCTTAAAAAAACAGGCTACTGTATGTTAGCAGTCCATTGCAGAAGTCATTTAAAGTCGTATCCATGATGTTTGATGATGATGATGATGATGATGATGATGATGATGATGATGATGATGATGATGATGATGATCCTCTTTCAGGGAGGGGCAGATGTCCCCGGAGCAGTGGCAGAGGATTTATGGACGCTGCTCTGGGAACGAGGTCTACCACATCCGCTTGTGTGACAGCAAGTTTTTTGGGGAGTATGATGGAAAGAGCTTCACCTACGCCTCCTTCCACGCCCACAAGAAGTGAGTAAAAGCTTAATCTCAACCCACGACAATGATGTGTGGTTGAGTTGAGAGTCATTTTTAATGCTGGTTGCATGCCACCCATTCGCCCCCCAGGTACGGTGTGTGTCTGATCGGAGTGAAGAGGGAGGACAACAAGAGCATCCTTCTGAACCCGGGCCCCCGTCACATCATGGCCGCCGCCGACACATGCTACTACATCAACATCACCAAGGAGGAGAACTCGGCCTTCATCTTCAAAGAGGAGGAGAAGCACAACAAGGGCCTGTCCGTCAGCGGCCTCTACGACGCCCCCCCCAGGCTGCCGGTGCACAGCATCATCGCCAGCATGGGTGAGAAGAAAAACACAAAAAGCGAATGTTAAAAGGAGGAGAAGAAGAAAAGGGGTGGTAGAAGATGCTGTGTACTCAGTCTGTTAGGTTGAAGGGTTTTCCTGGATGCTCTGTTGCTGATGCATACTCACTCATTCTGCCTTGGTGACGCTGTCTGCTTTTCGCTGACTTGTTATGCATGACTTTTTTTCTTACATGCATTTTTTACTTTCCTGGGCTGACATTATTGTGTTGTGCTTTTTCTTTGACCTGTGAAAGTTGATCAGGCCACTGCATATGGTAAGTTTGCGCATGATGCATCACTTCTCCACACATATTTACAAGTCCTGCAATTTGAGGTGTGCACACTTTACAACTGATAGTATGATATGCATTGTGCAGGGATATTTTTTATTAATTTAGTGTATCTCATAACATTATGTGTATTGTACATGCAGTGATTCATGTATCTGCAATATGTATTGTGCATATGCATCATCATGTATTTGATATGCCTGATATATGTATTGTGCATATATCATAAAGACAGTATGAGGTATCTTAGGGATATATATATATATATATATATATATATATATATATATATATATATTATGTATGTATGTATATACATATTATGTATATTTATTTATTTATATATATATATATATATATATTATATAATATATATGTATGTATATATATATATATATATATATATATATATATATATATATATATATATATATATATATATATATGCATATGTATGTGTATATATGTCAAGGTCAAACCTAGCTGGGCTAAATAAGGTGAGAGACAAAAGATCCTGAAAAAGTTAAACATGATGGATTTTAATACTAATACATAAACGGAGAGAGAAAAGCACAACATGTTGAGATAGAATGACATTCATGCGGCAGCTTACATACATTCCAGTCAAAGTGCTGCGCAGGCTATTTCTAGATGGCCTGTGCAGAGTGTTCTGCTGGTGCGGTGACCTCCCGTCGTTTTCCAGGCACCGTGGCCATCGACCTCCAGAACCCCGATCCTCCCGAGGAGAGCGGAAAGCTGAGCCTGCCGACGGAGAACGGCTCCGGGAGCCGCCGGCCGAGCATCGCGCCCGTCCTCGAGATCGCCGACTCCTCCGCCATCCTGCCTTGCGACCTCCTCAGCGACCAATCGGAGGACGAGACCAACCAATCGGACGAGGAGGGCTCCGTCGGCTCAGAGTGAGTGACGCCATTGACCCCCAAGAGATTTCATGTTTTTGGCATTAAACTAATCGAAATGTCCTCATATTGGCAGGTGCTCTATGTACCTGATTGATGTCACATGTCCTCCGACCTCTGCATGGCTGAGTGGTTCTAGGAGTAGAGATTGATGGGGTTGAAATAGGCATGTAATTCGTGTGTCACGAGGCTGTCACGGCGGTGATGAATGTGCATGTCTGAAGGGGAGGGTCAGTACTTACTCTATACTGTATGCCATTTTAAATATAGATATTTCTCCTCTTGACATCCATCAGCCATTACAGCAAGTCAGAGTGATCATTTTAGTTCAGTTCCTTTCTTTTCCCCTCCCTGTAGCTGGTTTCATTACATGGAGAAAAACTTTAGGACGGCGTAAAAGGCTTCAGTCTGGTCCTTCTAACCTCCGAGCCCCTGTCGACAGGTTTCTCCTCTTTAAAAAATGTCTGACAGTAGTTGGAGAGAAAGAAGGCACTGCACTGTCTGCAGGAAACACATGGAGGTCCCACAGTGCCACCATGTGGTGGTCGGGTACACGCAGTCAGAATCTCTTTTATTGGTAAACTAGAGGGCGCCGTGAAACTGATTAACGTCAAACCAGGGCTCACTGAACCATGACGACACGGTGGTCGTAAACAATATTAGACGCGTTTAAAACTAAACTCGTTGTAATTGCTGGTGTAGTTCGTTTCGGTCCTTCGGGCGTGAGCAAAAAACTGATTTAAATGGAATGAATAGTGAAAAGTAACAAGGGATTCGGGGATACACCGTTATTTCAAACCCTTATACCATCATGTACAGCGGGTACGGAAAGTATTCAGACCACTCTTTGTATTATTGCAGCCATTTGCTCAAATCAAAAAAGTTTCTCGTTAATGTTCACTCAGAACCCCATCCTGACAGAAAAAAACTGAATTGTAGACATTTTTGCAATTATATATTTTTTTAAAGAAAAGTGAAATATCACATGGTCATAAGTATTCAGACCCTTTGCTGTGAAGCTCATATTCAACTCACCTACTGAGTCCACCTCTTCTGATCCTCCTTGAGATGGGTCTACTCCTTCATTGGAGTCCAGCTGTGTTTAAATGAACTGATTGGCTTTGATCAGGAAAGGAACAACCCTGTCTGTAGAAGACCTGACAGCTCACAGTGCATCTCAGAGCACATATGCACATTTTATATTTCACTTATGTTTGTGTGGGATTGTGTTGAGCAGTTCCTTCAGAGAGGAAGGGAGGAAGGAAACTCTTCCTTCAAGGATGGGCGGCATTAGTTCTTACACGATGTGTCAGTGAAGCCGGCGTTACGTCTTTGGGTCACGGATGAACTGATTAGAATTTAGCGGTGAACGGTGAAGGTCACCGTGACCTCGTAAACCACCAACTCCAGAGTCAATATGCTCATCGTGACGTTTTGGATGGACGCGGATTGGCGGAGGCACACGAGGCGGTAACTCAAACACAAAGTTTGGTAACTTGTTTGTTTCTTCCCTCAGTTTCGTGAAGGGCTACCCGCCCAACTCGCCCTACATCGGCAGCTCGCCGACACTCTGCCACCTGTTACCACAGAAAGCTCCGTTCTGCTGCCTCCGCCTCGACAAGGTGAACGCACACGTAAACGGCTTGGGGTTAAACCAACATCCTTTTTATACAATACATTGTACGTACCTATGAGATAGAATGTGGTCCAAAAAAAATATTCATCTAAAAAATAAATTATAGAATTTTAATTGAGATTAATATGTCATTTGGAACGCACACGGGAACAGACAGAAACGACTTGGAGTTAAACCAACATCCACTGTTGTGTTTTGTGAAATACCTGTGAAAACCAAGCACCTGACCCACTTCCTGTTGTCTCCGCTCAGGGCTGCACACACAGCAGCTTTGAGGACGCCAAAGCGTACGGCTTCAAGAACAAGCTGATAATCGTGTCCGCGGAGACGGCGGGGAACGGCCTCTACAATTTCATCGTCCCGTTGCGCGCTTACTATCGGCCCAGGAAGGAGCTCAACCCCATCGTGCTGCTGCTGGACTACCAGTAAGACTTCAGGCTCTTTGTTTGTCCGACAGGGATGTGGAACCACGATGAAAAACCTCACGAGTAATGTGGTAATGTTGAGGCCTCTAGCACGAACTAGCTACACTCCCTAAAACACAATATGCTACTTTAATATGCTGTGGAGTTGTTTTTTGTAGCCTGATGAACACGGGGTTGACTTTGCCTCAAGATATAGCAAAATAATAGATTTATATTAGTGCAGAAAACTGAATGGAGGTGCACAATAAGTGAGGAAATGGATCTATATGTAAAGCGACCATAATGCATAATGCAATCACCAGAGCACAACTGGAGCTCAGTTCAAGATGAAGAAATAAATGTATTTTGTCATTATTCAGTTGTGTGTGCGTGTGTGTGTGTGTGTGTGTGTGTGTGTGTGTGTGTGTGTGTGTGTGTGTGTGTGTGTGTGTGTGACTACGGCCAGTCCTCTACGGCTGGTGAAAATAATAAAGTTAGCAGGCAGAGAGCCCGAAGATAAGCCTGTGTAACGACCTTCGGGGGGTTTCCATAGCAACCAGTTAAATCAGGGGTGGGCAATTATTTTTTCTATGGGGCCACATGAGAAACTGAAAATATTGTGGAGGGCCGGCCAAAAGGCTGAACTCAATTCTTCATATTATTAATTGTATTTCTTTATAAAAAGCAGTAAATAGCATTGTTTTGACAAGCTGGTAAGAGTATATATCATAATTAAGCAATGAAAAAGTGAGTTTGCCTTGCATTTATTCAATCAAATTTTCCCAAAACAATGGTAAACAAAATGTGAACGTTCTTTTACCATCTGTGACATTTATCCAATAAAATTTGATGCAGGAAATCAGGTAATCAATATCTCTGAAGAAAAGCATGTAATGAAATAAATAAATCACTAAAACAACATCATAAAAACACACTAAACATGCAAATAAAAATAACCACACTACAATTAAAATCATGCACAACTCAACCATAAAAGCATGCTTTAAAACTTACACCTTCTTACATTTTTAAATTATTTTTCTTGTTCAGTGAGATAATAATAAAATAAGACAATATGTTTATTTATGTTTATAATAACAATATGTTTATTTTGTAATTTCCAATTAACCTTACACAAGCCGTTCAAAGTCAACCAAAGGGCCGGATGTGGCCCGCGGGCCGTACAACGCCCAGGTCTGAGTTTAATCCTCTCGTCGAATTTAACACGTGTCCTCCATTTTAATTTTTTTTGCCATCGAAATGTTCTCCTCACTCTCCTGATCAACGTCACATGAGATCATTATTCTGGGATGCTCGTTCACGCCGTTGCCTGTTTCCTGTCTCAGGCCAGACAACCACTTCCTGGAGGCCATTTGCTGCTTTCCAATGGTTTACTTCATGGCTGGAACGATTGATAAGTATGAGTTCTGATTATTACCTCTGAGCCTGAAACAAGCCGCTCACTCGATCGATTGATTTCATCCTCATGTTCATCTCAGGAGTTTATGTTTCCATTTGCACGACAGCTACCAGCAACGCAACCTCCATTATGCCTCGAGGATAAATCATACATTTGCTCATTATTATTAAGTGATTAAATAAACCAAGTTGGACCATCAACTGTTAGGAGGCTTAGTTAAATAAGATGTCAGCAATGGAAACATTGATCATAGACTCACTGCAACGTCAACAGAGTAACTGTCTGCACACGGTAAATGAAAGCGAAGCTTCAAACGTCTCCTACACCTACAAAACTGGTAGTGATTCATGATTTAGGATATATTGCTATTGTGATAAAAGGTCATTTAAAGTCATATTAAATAGCATTTTGATCAAGTGTTCTTGATGGTACTCAATGTTAGCAGATTATATGTTGGCGCTGATATGGACCTCACAACTCACACAATGTAGTCGCTGTAGTACTGAGACGGTCCTCTACAGCAGAACTATGTCCTTAAATGTTCTTAAAAAAAAATGAAAATATTTATTTTTTAAAGAAATTGAAATAAAAATAAAATTAAATAAATTAAATAAAAGTAATAGTTTAGTACATCAGAAAAGAAAATCATGATGTAAATGTATCGTATGTACAAATTGCGATCAAACAAAAACATGATATAGAATGTGGTAAAAAAAGAAAACATGTATCTAAATAATAAATTACATAATTTAAATTGAGATTAATATGTAATTTTGACGCTCAAAATATCATAGCCATTAAAAGAAATTCTGTAAAAAAAATATGAAATGCTATTAAGTAAAGTTATGGCATAGTGTATCCTACAAAATGTAAAAAAAAGAGTAGTATGTCATAAAAATGCCAAAGAATATTAGATTAGATATTTCTTTACAAAAAATGCCATTAAGAAAAGTTATGTCATAGAAAAGATACATCATATAAATGCCCAAAAATATTAGATTAGATGAGATTACATTAGATGAAATAATCCTGTATTAGTCCCACGGTGGGGAAATTGCAGGATCACAGCAGCGGGCGCACATTAGAGCATTAATAAAAGATACAAAATAAAATATAATAACAATATTAAATATACAGAGGAATACAAAATATATACAGATATATATAAAAATGCCCCAAAATATGCTCTTTATAGTCATCATATAAAATGCCATGAAAAGGTTGTAGTTTAGTATTTCATCAAAAAACGTCATATAAAGTCAAGAGTACAGTTTGCTTTAAATGTGATCAGTCATATTCTAATATGTCTTAAACTGTGATTAAAAAGGTAAAAGGTATAAAGTAAAAGTCCACATAGACGAATAGAAACACATATTTCAGATGGAGGTGTTGACCATAGTTATAATGTGTGTTTTGCTGTGCCTGGAGCAGCTTGGACAACCTTCTTCAGTGCGGCATCATCTACGCCGACAACCTGGTGGTGGTGGACAAGGAGAGCACCATGAGCGCCGAGGAGGACTACATGGCCGACGCCAAGACCATCGTCAACGTCCAGACCATGTTCAGGTAACACGGAGCCGGCGTGAAGGTGCCAAAAAAGTACACACTTAAAGCATCGCTCTCGCCTCCCGCCTCAACCACAAAGCGTCCCCCCCCCCCATCTCTCTCAGGTTGTTCCCCAGCCTCAGCATCATCACGGAGCTCACGCACCCGTCCAACATGAGGTTCATGCAGTTCAGAGCCAAGGACTGCTACTCGCTCGCTCTCTCCAAGCTGGAGAAGGTGAGACGTCCTCTTAACTTTAACTCTTTTAACTCGCACGGAAAGAAAGCTCAAAATGTTTATTATCCCCAAAACGAGAAAGGCGGGACTTACCTATGAAGTTCAGCGCTGAAGGAATTGTGAAGACGGATGAGTCCTTTTTGGTAGAGCAATAGTTCAGTAGACAAAGTAAAGTTTATCTATATTACGTTTGTGCCATAAAATGCAGTCAATTAAATCTGTCAGGGGCCAACAGTTATTTCAACAGTTATAAGAGCAAAGTAGAGTACACTGTAAAAGATGGTGCAGTAAAAAACACAATAAGAAGAAGAAATAAACCAACAAATATTTTTTTAAGCAGGTCATATAATATTGAATGTAACCGCATGCCGGTGTAACAGGTGTGTTATAAGAGGTGTGACGTCTGGTTTCTGCTCCTCTCTGCAGGTGGAGCGCGATAAGGGCTCCAACCTGGCCTTCATGTTCCGGCTGCCGTTTGCCGCGGGCCGGGTGTTCAGCATCAGCATGTTGGACACGCTGCTCTACCAGGTGGGCGACGGATATAATATACACACCACTGTGCAGAAGTTTGGGGTCACGTTGAAAAATAAGGACATTTCTAAGAAATCTCTCTATATTGTTAATGTGGTAAATTACTATACTCTGGTTTTTAATGAGATCTCTACACAGGTGGCTAGAGGCCCATCTCCAGTGTTCTAGTGGTACATTGTGTGAGAAGACTATTGGAGAGTTAGAAAGCCCTTGAAAACCCTTTTTATGTGAGCGCAGCTGAAAACAGTTATGCTGGTGAGAGAATCTATAAAACTGGCCTTCCTTTGAGAGACAAGTTTGAAAAACACAATTAATATTTCAAATAAAAATCATTATTTCTAACCTTTTCAATGTGTTGACTATATTTTCTATTAATCTAGCAATTAATCTGATAAATAAACATCAGAGTTTTCATGAAAAAACATGAAATTGTCTGGGTGACCCCAAACTTTTGAACGGTAGTGTATATAATACGTGAAAGTTTAACCATGATGGCCGCCGTGCTCTTCTCTGCTCCCGCCAGTCGTTCGTGAAGGACTACATGATCGCCATCGCCAGGCTGCTGCTGGGCCTGGACACCACGCCCGGCTCCGGGTACCTGTGTGCCGTGAGTCAGAGAGACGTCCTACCTTGTTGTTTGAGCTCAATGAGTTTTGGTGCTGGAATCTAAACTTTGTTTTCTTTTCTTATTTCCTCAGATGAAGATCACGGAGGAGGATCTGTGGATCAGGACGTACGGCCGGCTGTTCCAGAAGCTCTGCTCCTCCAGTGCCGAGATCCCCATCGGCATCTACCGCACCGAGTCGCACATGTTCTCCACCTCCGAGGCGAGTCCCGTGTGAGCGGAGGCTTCGCGTCTGAGCTCCTGGTGTTCAGCTCTCCTCCCTTATTCAGTCCCACGTTATGCGGGGTTGATTTCTTTAAATTCTTTCTGTGATTTATGTCTGCAATTGTTCTACTTTTTTTATTTCGCTCCTCCTCGTCTATCCCTCAAGCTTACCTTTTATTCTTTTCTCCTTTCATGTACATTTTTATCCATTCTCCCACGCTCCTTTTTTAAAAAAAAGATCTTTCTTCATGACTGGAGAAGGAAATAAAAAATGTGAAATGATGCATCTGAGTCACTGCCAACCGAAAGTTGCTCAACATCTTTCACCGTTTTATAACCAGTGTGATTAATAACACAAATAAATCAGCCCAATATGATATTCAGCAGGTTGTCCAAGTGGCTCATCAGCCATGAACTAGACACGTCACAATTCACCATTTAAATATTAGAAAATCAAATAGTAAATGCACCACATTTAATATTTAACGTGCCGACGTGTGAGCCTCTTGGGGTGATTTATTTAGCTTTGGATGCCTCTATTTTTGTTGCATTTATTTCATTCTTTGGGTGTGTGTTTGTCCGTCTCTTGTTTCAGAGCAAGGACAGTAACGCACAGGTAAGATCCCAACGTGCTCCTCTTTTATCATTTGGATATTTTCCTTTAAATATCCTCTCTTCTTTTTTTTGTTTTGCTCTCCAATAATTCAAAACTTGCATTTTAAAAATGTGAAGCTCATTAGTTGCATCTTGATAATCCAGACACCTGAGAAGGTGCTCTTACAAAGGCATTATATATGTCAGATTATTCTATTGTGACACACACAGGTATGTCTTTAATAAACATAAATAACATGCGGTAACGCCGCCGCCCTGCTCCCCCAGTCCCAGGTGTCCATCAACATGCAGCAGGGCGAGGAGCAGCGCGAGCGAGGGGAGTCCTGGAAGGAGAAGAAGGCCCACAGGAACTCCACCACCAGCGACCAATCGGAGCACCCGCTGCTGAGGAAGAAGAGCATGCAGTGGGCGCGGCGGCTCAGCAGGAAGACCACCAAGCCGTCCAGCCGGGCCGAGCGCATCTCACAGCAGAGGCTCAACCTGTACCGGCGGTCGGAGCGCCAGGAGCTGAGCGAGCTGGTCAAGAACCGCATGAAGCACCTGGGCCTGCCCACCGTGGGATACGGTGAGTGCGCCCCCTGGTGGCGCCGGATTTACAGGAATCAAGAGCAACCTGCTTTATGAGAACGTTACGTCAATGTAGCGGTTTACAACGTAGGACTTGTGCGAGTGTATGTGAAGGTCGATTTGTGTCTTTGTTACGCAACAAACAAAAAGGTTTCGAGAGCAACTTCTGCTGAAGAAACTAGAATTTGGAGAAAACGTTGCTCTCAAATTTAAAAAATGTGCTCTCAAATTTAAAAACATTGTTCTAAAATTTTTAAACTTTTTTAAAACTTTACTCTCAAATTTAAAAACATTTGCTCTCACATTTAAAAACTTTGCTCTCACATTTAAAAACATTTTCTCTCACATTTTAATACTTTTTTTAAACGTTGCTCTCAAATTAAAAAAAATTCTCATTTAAAAACTTTTTAAAAACTTTGCTCTCAAATTTAAAACCTTTGCTATTAAATTCAAAAACTTTGCTCACAAATAAAAACATTTTTTTTTAAACTTTGCTTTCAAATTTAAAAACATTTACTCTCACATTTAAAGACATTGCTCTAAAATGTAAAAACATTTGCTCTCACAATTAAATTACTTTTTAAAACTTTAAATGCGTTGCTCACAAATTTTAAAAAATTGCTCTCAGATTTAAAACTTTCTCTCAAATTAAAAAACGTTGCTGTGTTCGCATCCTCGGCAGTAAGTTAGACACGTTCCCGGTGGGTGTTGGTCTCCGCCAGGGCTGCCCTTTATCACCGGTCCTGTTTGTGATTTTCATGGACAGGATATCTAGGCGCAGCCTGGGGGTGGAGCAGGTCAGGTTTGGGGGTCTTGGGATCGCCTCTCCTGTTTGCAGATGATGTGGTCCTGTTAGCATCCTCAGACCATGACCTCCGGCACTCGCTGGGGCGTTTTGCTGCCGAGTGTGAAGCGGCAGGGATGAGGGTCAGCACAGCCAAATCTGAGGCCATGGTGCTCTGCGAAACCGGTGGATTGCTCCCTCCAGGTGGGGACAGAGCGCCTGCCCCAAGCGAAGGAGTTCAAGTATCTCGGGGTCTTGTTCACGAGTGAGGGTAGGATGGAGCGGGAGATCGACAGGCGGATCGGTGCAGCTGCAGCAGTAAAACGGGCGCTGTACCGGTCCGTCTTGGTGAAGAGAGAGCTGAGTCGAAAGGCGAAGCTCTCAATTTACTGGTCGGTCTACGTTCCAACCCTCACCCATGGTCACGAACTTTGGGAAGTGACCGAAAGAACGAGGTCGCGAATACAAGCGGCCGAAATGAGTTTCCTCCGTAGGGTGGCCGGGCTCAGCCTTAGAGATAGGGTCAGGAGCTCGGACATCAGGAGGGAGCTCGGAGTCGAGCCGCTACTCCTTCGCAATGAGAGGAGTCAGCTGAGGTGGTTCGGGCATCTAATTCGGATGCCTCCTGGACGCCTCCCATTGGAGGTTTTCCAGGCACGTCCAACTGGGAGGAGACCCCGGGGAAGACCCAGGACACGCTGGAGGGATTATATCTCCCGGCTGGTCTGGGAACGCCTCGGGATCCCCCAGAATGGGCTGGAAAATGTTGCGTGCGAGAGGGGAGTCTGGGTCAACCTGCTGGGTCTGCTGCCCCCGCGACCCGACCCCGGATAAAGCGGTGGGAAATGGATGGATGTTCTCAAATTCAAAAAAGTTTGCACTCAAATTAAAACATTCACTGCTTTTTAAAAATATTTTTCATATTAAAACATATACAATATATACATATTGAAAGACATCCGGCGAACACATAGGTAGAACAGTGGATCTCAGTTAAATAATATAAAAGCTTCTATTGGGCGGATCAATACTGTATAATACACATTTGACATCCAGATGAAAGTAGATCTTTTGGACGGATTTCATAATCAGCATTAAAACCTTTTATTTCTTTTGCGTAATAAAGACACATCTCGCTTCATATGTGTACACAAGAATAATAATATATATATAGGTGGTATGATGTGTGAGTTCTGAGTTATTTTAGCATAATTAGTCGTAATGTGCATGGATATGTATAATGATGCAAACGGTTACGTTTTGCAGATTGGAGTCTCAGTCGTATAAATGCAGTTTATATGTGTTAAAGGCAGCAGGAGGCGGATATAATGACATTGGTTGAGTTGAACCTCAGTGGGCGGAGCCTAAAAGTCTCAGATTTATGGTTTGAACATTTTCATTTTTCTGTTTATACTATATATTAATAATAAGTCATAGTGTAGTATGACACGTAAAATGTAATACAAAAAATATTGTAAAAAAGTCTTAATGTAGTTAATTATAAACAAAAGATAGGTACCTCATATTTAAAAGAAATGTAAAAAATCATAGTATAGTTAATTATGTACACAAAATGTTGATTTTGTTTTTTAAAAGGTCGTATGCCATTAAAGCTTTATTTAAAAAATGATATAGTCATAAAATATCACAGAGAATCATGGTAAAGTATATCATCAAAAAGTTGATAATGTATTATTTTATAATTGGACTATTATCTCATAACATATTTAATGCAGTATGTAAATGAAAGTGCTGACATTATTTGATAAATAAAATCATAAAGTCACGTTGCAGTTAAATGTTATTAAGTCACGAGCTGCGTTCATTTTCTATAGTTTACATCATTATTCTCGCTGCTGTGGAAACTTCTAATAAAATATTGAACAAAAAAAAAAAAAAAAAAAAAAAAAAAAAAAAATATATATATATATATATATATATATATATATATATATATATATATATATATTGTTGAATTAATAGTCAGAAGCTGCATTACTGGGCAGCTGCAGTGTTTCTCCTCAATAGGAAAAGTACCAGTTCAGGGGGATTCTTTAGCTCCGCCCACTCTCAACCAATTCAGTTATTTCAGCCATGGTTTAAAACAATAATTAAATAAATAAAAAATAAAATAAAACTCCAATCTGTGCTCCAGTGGTTGAATGTCATCTCACTGCTTCGTAAGACGCGGCGCCGTGGCTCGTGTTAGTACACGTCATTAATATCACACATCATCATCATCATCGTCATCTTCATCATCATCATCATCATCATCATCATCATCATCATCATCGTCATCTTCATCATCATCATCATCTTCATCATCATCATCATCATCATCATCCTTAACTTCATTTTGTCACGTCAGTTTCATCCCACGCGTCAGGCTCATGGACATGTGGATGAACCCGCATGGAGGCGCAGCAGCAGACGTGACCTCGCCTGCTCTCTTGATCTGCTCCCGTCTTTTCTTTACTTTCTTTCTTTTTCGTTCTTCTCTCCGCCCAGCTTCACGCTTCAGACCCAAGAGCAGAATCTGATGGATATGCACGTGCTTAAAATATATTCTCTTAACGCTATCGATTCAGGACGCTTCAGGGGAAGAAGCCCCCGAGGCTCGGGAGTGGCCCCTCTGGGTGGCCCCTCTGAGTGGCCCCTCTGGGTGGCCCCTCTGAGTGGCCCCTCTGAGTGGCCCCTCTGAGTGGCCCTCTGAGTGGCTGCTCTGGGTGGCCCCGTGAGGCGTGGCCCCTCTGAGTGGCTCCTCTGGGTGGCCCCGTGAGGCGTGGCCCCTCTGAGTGGCCCCTCTGAGTGGCCCCTCTGAGTGGCCCCTCTGGGTGGCCCCGTGAGGCGTGGCCCCTCTGAGTGGCCCCTCTGAGTGGCTCCTCTGGGTGGCCCCGTGAGGCGTGGCCCCTCTGGGACCGATCTGTGGCTGCTTTGCATCGCTCGCACCATTTTACTTCTTCGTTTTGTTTTGTTTTTGAAACTGCAAATGCATTCGCTGCCTGCCTGATCTTTTTTCTTGTTTCCTCCCCCCTCCTCCTCCTCTTCCTCCTTTGTTCTTTTCTTCTTCTTCTCTCTTCCTTCCTTTTCGGCCTGTAGAGGATGTTTCTAATCTCACTGCGAGCGATGTCATGAATCGAGTAAATCTAGGATATTTGCAAGGTAACTTTGTGTGTGCTCTTCATTACACTGTCACCGCGATGAGGAGGAGGAGGCGTCCACTGAAGATTAGTGCGATCATTATTTATACACAGATCGTTATTCATCCTTTTTTAATTATTTTATTTTTTACATATGCGTGTGTGTTCTTTTTAACACTTTAGTCTGATCTTTCTTTCGTGAAGTTAGTTCTAAATGCACAAACAAGACGTTGACGTTGACGTTGATGACGTTGCTTAGAGTTGCAGGACATTACAGAGCACCCGTACACAGAGGGGACCAAGCTGTCAGGTTAGCTCGTTGCTCACAGCACTGCATGAGTAAGGTGTGTGTGTGTGTGTGTTTGTGTGTATGGGTGGGTAGATCGACAGCCAATCTCTCACTACCTCACTCTACTATCCCTCTCTCTCCCTGGTCTGTTCTGCATTGTGTTCCCGTGAGCTGACGACGTTCCCGAGGGGCTGGGGACCTCGGGGCGGAGCGGAGCGCATTATGTCTGTGGATGGAAGGTTTGGTGGAGAAATGAAAAGTTGGGATACGTCCACGAGGACGTCTCGATGTAGAAGATAAAGAAACTCTGCCACGTTGTTGTCCCCGTAACCAGGAGTCCACACTCGTACCACGGCCACTTGTTTATGTTGACCTTCATTTCTTCAGAGTGCTGGTACCGTAGTTTAATCCGGTGTGAGCTCTGATTCAGAGTCTTCAACCTGCCAGTAGCGGCACATTTAGATATACAGATCCTGATCCTCAGTTAGCATCTTGTTTCTGGCGCCCCCCAGTGGAGAAACCTCTGAAGTGCACGTGAGGGAAACGTTTCTCGATCGTTTTTAGGGGCTTTTGCCTTCAGTCTGAACTTTAGCAGGTGACTCGGCCTGATGGGGACCAAGAGGTCAACATGTTTTGCAAAACGGAAAACCTCAAAACAAATAAAATACTTCCTGCACTGTGAGGGTTCTGTGGCCGTGGTATCATGTTTAATACACTCAGTCAACGAAAACAGAGTGTGGATTAGAGGAGAAAAACTAATTGGTAATCTGTTACATCACTCCCATGCTTATTCCCCCCCCCATGTAGTACCCTTTGTACGTCACCAGCAGCAGGTGCCGTTCTTCCACTCTCACACTCCCAATGCGTTCTGCTCCACTAGGTTTGGTCCAGTAGGATGCTGGAGCGAGTGTGTATGTGTGTGAGTGTGTGTGATGAAGGGGCCGGGGGGGGGGGGGGGGCGGGCGCTGAGTGTCGTCCGTTGGCATGGCAACCTGCCGCCTTGGTCCAGTGTGGAATGCGCCGGAGAATAAAACACAAAAAAGAGAATGCGTTGGGGATCGATTTGTTACGCAGACTGTCTGCATGCCGTCTGCGCTGTGAAGCTGCGCATGGGGGGGGCGTGTCCGTCAGCAGGCAGCATGGGCCCCTCCCCCCCGCCCCCCTTGTCCCACACAGTGCCCTGTCAGTAACGGTCGGCCCTTCTCTCTCTCCCCCCCTCCCCCTCCCCCGTCCGGCTTTTTAAAGGGCCACAAGCAGGTGGGTTGTCACGGAGACACTTATGCCCTCCTTTTCACTGCGTCCATCACGTAAAGCAAGTAGGAGCCAGAGAACACACACACACACACACACACACACACACACACACACAGTCACATGACTCGTCAGGGGAGCCAGTGCAACAGTTTCCTGGAGTACATTCCAGACCTCCGGAGAGCAACGCTGCTCCCTCGTTATCGAATATTGTAAATGTTCAAACAATGTGGAAACAATTTACAGGTAACCGTTTATAGACGGCTGGTAATCTACTTAACGTACTCTGGATTAGATGAAGAGAGTTTGGTTAAACATTGCACAGAAAAACTGTCAATTTAGTAATAAAAAAATAAAATAAGGTCAATTGTAATCGTCAGCCGTGTGACGATAATCTCTCCGATTGACAGCCAGACTAGGAGAAGAGCCTGATGGAGGTCTCTGTCCCCCGAGACCAGGGAGATATTGGAGCCTCACCTCATTTGGGGCTGATGATGATGATGATGATGATGATGATGATGACGATGACGACGAAGGTCACTGACGGTCTCCTCTTCCTCTCCTTCCAGACGAGATGAACGACCACCAGAACACGCTGTCCTACGTCCTCATCAACCCGCCTCCTGACACCGTGCTGGAGCTCAACGACGTTGTGTAAGACCCCCCCCCCTCCCCCAACGGTCCTCAGCGGGCGCTTTAGAGCGTCAACGTGTTACAAGCGGGAGAAAAAAACCGTGCCGAGGAAAGTTTCACGCCGACGCTCCTCCTGTAGCACCGGGCGTTTGTTTTATCCAAAGCGACTCACTACTACTAGTTCAGGGTAAATAGTCTTGCTCAAGGACACATCGACTAGGGCAGGGACTGAACCACCAACCCCCTGATTGAAAGATGGACCTGCTGACCACTGACCCCCCCCCCCCCTCGTCCCCACGCCTAACGCTGTCTTTGTCTCTGCAGGTACATCATCCGGTCCGACCCGCTGGCCCACATGCCGGAGGAGTCGCAGGGCGGTCAGACGCCCGGCACCAGGAACCGGCAGGACTTTGGCACAGAGACGAGGGACGAGACTCACCTCTGAAGCCCCCCCTCCTCCCCCTCCTCCTCCTCCTCCTCCTCCTCCTCCTCCTCCTCCTCCTCCTCCTCCTCCTCCTCCTCCTCCTCCTCCTCCTCCTCGACACCCCGACACCTTAACCTCTCAGCCCCCGCCCCGGGCCTCACATGGAGGA
This sequence comes from Liparis tanakae, assembly GCA_036178185.1. Taxonomy (NCBI): domain Eukaryota; kingdom Metazoa; phylum Chordata; class Actinopteri; order Perciformes; family Liparidae; genus Liparis; species Liparis tanakae. The sequence continues at coordinate 15,312,168 of CM070094.1, forward strand.
AGAACAGACGTCCACAGGGACCGGTGCGTCATGTTGAGCTGCTACAGGAGGATGAAGAGTGCCTCGTCATCGACCCCCCCGCCCCTCCTCGTCATTGCACACGTCCGTCCCCCTCGCACAGGAAGTGGCTCCCTTCCTCGGACCGGAGGGACCAGGAGACAGTGGGATGTGCACTTTTCCTAATTTAGGTTTTTTTTTCTTCATTATGAGCACAAACAGTTTTTACGACAGTGATATTACACACACACACACACACACACACACACACACACACACACACACACACACACACACACACACACACACACACACACACACTGCGGTGCTCATCAGCCATATTGGCACCGTCAGCATTTCTTTCCTTTGTTTTGCTGTTTTGGACACTTGGTTATTTTTAGATTTTTGGTTGTTGTGATTGTAAATTATGAAATATTCATTTATTTAATTCGAAGTGTCCCCAGTCTGCTCTACACAATGTGTCATTCTTCTCTTGCTTTGTAAATATCTTTTCTAATTATTTGTAGATTTTGTGCCATTGTGCATGTGATGTATCGTGATCTCAGTGTTATTGTTTATTATTTTTATAGCTGATATCATCTGCTGATCGGGCTGAAAGGATCACGGAGGCTATTTTAAAAAAACTATTTTTTATATTTGTGTTGCATTCGTTGAGCAAATGTTTTAGGTTTGCCCGCAACACGTTTGACTTTATTTAAAGTCTTATTTTTCTTTGCTTGAACTTGAGCACATTAGACAGAGTTATGTCTAAAGTGTGCGCGGTTCGTTTTGTTGTTTTAGTGTTTGACATTTATGTATTACCATGTCAAACGTCTCACTCTGAACTTATCCAGACACAATTTAAAAGGAATAGTTTGAAACCATGAGGAAAAAAGTTTAAATGCTATTTCATATCCGAGCCAGCGGTTGCTTAGCATAGCTTAGCATAGCATAAAGGGTAAGTTATGGGAGTGGGGGTGGTATGTAGCACTTCTAGTGGATTGGATCTATAATGTGTTGTATGTGTTTATGCTAAGCTAACGTTATGCTAGGCTAGCTAGCGTCATCAGTCCGGCTCGAGTGTTCCTATGACGTTGATGTTGGATGTCTTTGACGTGGAGATCCTCTCACTCCGGACTCGTCCCGAGGAGCAGAATCGTTTTGCACAGCCGCCGCTCCGAGCCGCTCCTCGTGAGTCGGAGCGGTTCTCCTCTCCGAGCGACGAGGACCTGAACGCGTCTTTTGCACTAAGCTCTTCGGGGACGTGTGGAGCGAACCGGCGTGACCCTTTAACCCCTATTTGACCTCTCCTGTCGAGGTCCAGTGCAGGAGCACGTCTTCTTCTTCTTCTTCTTCTTCTTCTTCTTCTTCTTCTAACCTCGAATTTCGGCCAGAGTCGTTGTTATTTACGTTAAAGAAGTATGAAGATACGGTGATGTCGCCTCAGATGGTCGTTTCCTCTTTCTTTATGATTTATGAACTGTATTTAGTCTAAAGTGTCCGTTTACAGGCCAGGAGAGCGGAGGAGGGAAGAAGCGGTCGCCGTGCCGACCGGTGTAACGTCTTCCTCCTCGTCTTCGTGTGCGTACTTACAAATACCGCGAGAGGCATGTCAACAACTCCAACAGCATGTTTTTTGATATTCAAGCTTGCCAAGAACAAATCCGTTTTGTACATTTCGGGGGCCGACGGCTCGAGAAACGCGCGACCGAGTCGCCCGCTATTTGATACCGTGTATTTCTATGAACGTGCATGTTGTGTCCACTCGCTGCCCGGTTTACCTCCACCTTATGTTTTTAAGTCATTGTCTAAAGGGGTTGATCCATTTTGTACGATTTCTTATGAGGAGCGAGTGAACTTCTCGACGTATACAAATATAAACAAATAAAATGCTGCATGCAGCCAGATATAAAGATGAAAAGAGCTTCTTTTCTTTTTTTTATGTATTTATTTTTCATCCCAGAGCGTCAAATGAAGACTTGATGAATATGGAGATATAAATGTGTATTTATTAGAGTATTGTTGACTTTATACAGTCAAACAAACTGCAGCAGCAATCAAAATAAACAATGTTCTGACAAAAATGGTTTGATACTGTGGGAACTCCTCTTCTTTCTTGCTGAGAGGAGATCAATAACTCGTGTCTGTCAAATTAATCTGCTAAAGATTTCATATTAATTACGTCTTGAAATACTAAATATGTTTGGTACTCGGTACTGTACCAAAAATCATTGTTAAAAACAGAAAATGTCACTAAATAATTGATAAAACTGCAGCAGCATTACATTAAACTTGACCTACATTAACGTTACTTGCAACACCTCAGGATTCATTCACGTTTCATGTTCTTCATCATTTTAAGCTCCTCCCCTCAACGCGCCGCTGCTTGTGGATGTCTTTGGGCCGCCCTCGCTCTCGGGTCCAGCGGCCGTTGTTCTGCGCGACCTCGTGCAGCAGGTCCATGACGGCGTACTCGTTGCCGGACAGCAGCGTTGCGTCGTCCGGAGAGGAGGCGGCGCCGCCACCGGAGGGAGGAGGAGCCTGCGGGCCGGGGGAGGTCCCGCTCTCTGCCCGCCTCCTCCCCCCTCGCCGCTCGGCCTCAACGCCGCTCGTCTTCTGCGCGGGACTCGCTGCCGGGTTCAGGTCTGGACCCGGACAAAGCTTCTCCTCATTCAGAGTGCGGGTCTGTCTCACGGCTACTGGGTCCGGGGTCTTCAGCGCCACCTCCTCCTCCTCCTTAAGCTCCGCCTCCTCTGGCCTCGGGGCAGTGGTCTTGTCTCTTGGATGTGAGGACTGAGACGGTGTGGTCATCTTCACAGGATCTTGGTTAGGTGGGGCGTCCTCAGAACCGGGGGGCCGCTCCTCCGTCTGTAAAGCGTTCTCACCTGCAAACATCCAAACAGCGACGGCGGCGAACCCCTCCTCCTCCTCCTCCTCCTCCTCCTCCTCCTCCTCCTCCTCCTCCTGCTCCGCTTCACATCTGGCCCGCCACTGGGCTGCTGTGGGTGGCCAGGTGGAGATCCTCTTCATGGCTCTTCCCGTCCGCGACCTTTCCCCCGAAGCCTCAGCGGACTGTTTGTAGGCATCGCCAGGACCGGGTCGGTTCTGGTTGGTACCGATGCTCAGATAAGGCGCCGCGTCGACGGGGACACAGCGGGGGTCTTCGTCTCCATCTCCACCAGCCTCGCCTCGTTTAGCTTCTTTTACTCCACCCGCGCCTCCGTCTCCTTCGGGCTCATCTCCCGGGGTCCTCCTCGGCCCGGCTCGGATGTCTGCGTCTCCTGACCGGGCCTCCGTCTCGGTGTGTGAAGTCGCTCCACCTTCGCTAGGCGGGCAGCAGGGAGCCGAGAGGAGGAGCGCGTTGGGCGACTTGGCTCTGACTCCGGTGAAGGGCGGCTGTTTCCCCCCCGACTCCGAGTCTCTCTCCTCAGATCTCCCGCCGTCGTCCTTCAGCTCGTTTTCTTGAGGCCGTGCCGGCGTCACCGTTTTGCCGCCGCGTGTCCTCCTGTGCAGCAGCACCAGGAGACACGCCGCACACGGGAGCAGAGACAGAACCGCTGAGGAGGAGGAGGAGGAGGAGGAGGAGGAGGAGGAGTTAGGAATGGAAATCCAGTTTTTGTTAAATGTCCATTGAGGATTACTTGGGGGGGGGGTGGGGGGGGGGGGGGGGGGGAGACACGTACCGATCACAACCGCCAGTGTGAGGATGACGTTGGTAGACGAAGACGCACACGTTTCTGGAAGAAAAAGACGGACGCGTGAAGTACGCGTTGTTGTTGTACAACAGCTCAGACATTAAAAGGAACCAAACGCACCAGGCATCGCAGTGGGTGGAGCTAGAGTTGTGGGCGGGGCAGACGATGGAGGCCGGACAGAGACCGCCGTCACACGAGCTGCTGAAGGGAAACAACGGGCAGACTGAGGAGTATGGAGGACTTCAAATGACTTAAGTATAAATAAATAAATGTATAAATAAATAAATAAAAGAATGAATGTATAAATAAATAAATACAGGAATGAATAAATATATGTTATAACTCAACAGGACATCATTAAATAAATGTACATTGTTCTACATTTCTGTATTTCTTCATTTATTTATATCTCTATTTATGTGTCCACACGTATTTCTTCATTTATTTATGTGTGACATTTACATGTCCTTGTATGCAAATGAGCTGGGGCAGTCCATTGTTAAACAGGATTGGTTTATTTATTTAAGCATTTATTTATTCCTGTATTTATATATTTATTTAAGCATTTATTTATTTATTTAAGTATTTATTCATGCATTTATTTATTTATACTTAAGTCATTTTAAGTCCTCCATAGAGGAGAGCTGTACAATTTCTAAATGTGCTATTATAATCAGAGAATACATTTAGTTAAAGACAATGAATAAAGGTTTGAATTCTAGAAACAATTTAAACATTTAACCAAACCCTTTGAAAACAAAATCCTCTCACTTATTTAGTTACATGGTTGGAGAAACTCTTATTGAAGAGGTGAGATCATATGTTGTGCCACAGATTTCTGATTAAACTATTATTTTAAAGGTCAAACTTGAATAATATCTAATTCTTTGTATTTAATATTTTGGTATTTTCTTTTCTATTATTGTATTGAAAGAAAGCCATAGTTTTAGGGGGAAAGCAATACTTTCAGAAGAAGAAGAAGAAGAAGAAGAAGAAGAAGATCATCATCATCATCATCATGTACCAGTGACGGAGGATGTCGTGACGGGTTTGGGTCCGGCAGAGGTTGGTCGTGATGGAGGCGATGTCACACCTTGTTTTAAAGAGAACAGTAAAATATATATATATATATATATATATATATATATATATATACACACATTATATATTGTATATTTTATATGTAATATATATACATACCTGCAAACTCATGAGGGGTGAAAAAGGTGACAAAGGGGTCGATTATTTCTCACCTTATTACTTTAAGCTGCACAGCAAATTGATTCTCGTTTTAATATGTGTGACTTACTTTTAATGTTTTTTATTACTTAGTTTTGATATGTATAACTTACTTTGAAAGGTTTTTATTACTTCTTTTAATAGTACACATGATTTACTTTTAATGTTTTGTATTACTTCCTTTGGACAGTGTTTGTATGTTCTGACATTTTAACTGCAGTGATTGTACCCGTGTCCCTGTATTGGATTGAATTGTATATATTGTTGTTGTATTTGTTCATTTATGGACTCATGGTTCTGGAATAAAACATTTTTTTAAATAATACAAATAAATAAATAAAAAAAAAAAAAAAAAAAATATATATATATATATATATATATATATATATATATATATATATATATATATATATATAAATATCAGAGATGCTCTGATCTGGTTTTGTATTTTAAGTATTTAAAATTAAAACACATTAAATACTCTAAATTTAAATTGAGTACATTTAAATTGTTTGATTGCCAGTGTAGGGGATTTTAGATACGTATGGAACACATCTGCATCAGTCTTTTCCTTTAACTCTTGGGGAAATCTATTTACAGAACTTCAAATAATCAGAAATCTGTTTTTAAATAATATATATATATATATATAAATAATATTTATATTATATATAAATAATATAATAAATAAATTATATATTATATATATATAAATAATATAATATATAAATTATATATATATATATTATAGATATAAATAATATATATATATATATATATTATAGATATAAATAATATATATATATATACATATATGTACGAGCGGACATGTAATCCTGATAGTAACCATGACGAATATCAAAACAGAAACTGAGAAGACGGCGTACCAGATGTGAGGCTCTCTGTGGGTTTGGGGTGGACGGTCTCCGCTGGAGGTGACGTCACACACACAGACACGTTCCACACAGGCCGACCCCTCAGAGACGGAGGACTCTCACAGGTCACCTGCTCCGGTCCGTCCAGCAGAGTTCTGTTCTGTAGATCTGAGAAGAGAAGCACCTTCAGCTTTCTAAAAGGTTGCTTTTTTAAATAGTTTACAAACCTTTGAGGAAGTCGACAAAGTCTTCGGCTCCACAGGAGCAGTCCCAGGGGTTCCGGTCCAAGCGGATCCTGGTTGACCCCAGAGACCCGAAGGCCTGAGGCGAGACCCGAGTCATCCTGTTCCCAGACAAATCCAACTCTTCCAAAGCGGTGAGGGAGCTAAAACTATCCGGATCAATACTTCTGATCCGGTTCTCCCTCAGGCTGAGCTTTGTGAGGTTAAGGAGCCCGCTCAGCGCGGACCGGTGCAGAACTTCAATTCGGTTCCCTGTGAGGTCGAGCTCGCCGAGGACGTCGGGCCGGCCCAACCAGTTTGGGTTGACCTCGGTCAGAAGGTTCTGGTTCAAACCGAGAAATCTGAGGCGCGTGAGCGACCCGAAGGCCCCTTCGGCGATCCCCGTGACGCCCGCGCGTTCGATCCGGAGCCGGGTCACGGAGACGAGGCCGTGGCTGCGGAACGCGGTGGCGTTGATCTCCCCGACGTCCCTCGAGACCAGTACCAGAGAGGAGTAACCGGGCCTGAAGGCTGAGAGCACGGCAACCAGTTGGTGAGTTAAACCAGCTGCATTCGTCTTAAATAACACTTTATTCATTCAATGTCTCGCTGTATTTTAAACCCAGTGTTAAGTACACGTGAGAAAACTTCATGTTGTGGCATTTATATAGTATTTGATGAAGAAATCTCAAAGTTGTCCCTGTGCTGCCACCTAGTGGACAAGCTGCGCAATGCAACAAGCTGAGTTCTGCTGAGCGCCTTCAAGGCCGATGAATGTTTTTTGAAACGTTAAATCCATCTGGAATAAGCGTTTATTCTTATATTGTTTTCATCTTTAGCTGGTACTTAAAAGTCTGCCCTGATTTCAAGAGGAATGGAAATTCTCGATTGATCGGCAGCCCTTTAAAAAGAGGAAAGGTCTGAAAGCATACGTAACACACACAATACTACACTCAGGGTGGACAATTATTCAAATTATTTATTCTATTTGTATTTAATTTGTTAAATATTTATTATTATAATAAATAAATAAAAAAGAAAATAAAATATTATGCTTATTTCCCCCTTTTTCTTTTTCTTGGAATGAGCACCATAGGCTCTTTGTTGTTCTTTGTGTTGTACACACTGTAGCTGAATATGATATTTACCAAGACATACAACTGAAAAAATTGACAAAGAAAGTAACTGCATGAAAATAAATAGTTGAAAATTCAATAATGAAAAATATGTATAACAAAACTTTTTTTTTTTAAATAGGATATTGCCATTTACACTATAATTAAGTTTCTCCTAATTCTTTGTGTGGATTTATTAGAACACTAACATCAGCTCAAGGTGAGTCCTCACCTGGTGGAACGTCGTCGCATATCAGAATGTGTCCCTCTGCGTTACAACACCGGCTCGACCGCACGCTCAGCAGCAACGAGACGAGAGCGGCGACGGCTGCGGAGGAACCGGAGGAATCAGACGAGCTACGGCGGTCCATCGATCATTAAATCAGGTATGAAGGACGAGCAACTCACCCTTCATGGTGACCGGTCGGAGCGAGGTCTACCTGGACTGAGTCAGTAAGTCTAGGGGGTCGTGGGGGGGGGGTCTTGTGACAGCCTGAACCATCAGGTGTGGAGAGAGAAACATTGTCGCCATGGCAGATGGGTTTGTCGTGGTTATGGGTTCCAGGTGGGCGGTGGAGCGCGAGGCCAGAAGACGGTTAAACCACGTAGATTCATTTTGTTTTAAAGCCGGATGAAGTATTGTTTGGCCTCTTTGCTTTGAGAAGGTTAGTTAGACATCGTTAGTGTTTACGGAATAAAAAGCATGTCAGTGACGTGATCAGCTGGTTGTGCAAAGAATTAAATCATATGTCGTGTTGCGTCTGAAACTAGCAAAACATTAAAGAAAACAGTCGAGACAAATCAAGCCATGAGAAAAGAATAAAAATGAAAAATGTGACTTTTATTCACTTGAAAATGTAATCGGGTTTCAGTGCTTCCATTTTTTTAAATAAATAGACGGCATGGGGTCAAAGATAAAAATCAACGAGGATGATAAGTACACTAGTGAAACACAAATAGTGAGCGAATGCCAATACAATCTTTTAGTGAACATGAAAAATACACTTGCATACAAAGAAGGATCTGCCACCCAAAAAACTAAAAAGTTGATATGCAGCAAACAAGACATCAAGTATTATGTTGTTTTTGGAGACAGCAGTAGTATCAGGCCAACGCAGACCCTTTAAATGTCAGTATTTAATCTTAGCGTTTGGTTTAGTTTCAACAATTTAGCGAGTGCACAACAGCAGTGTTATCAATTATCTTAGTTTGTATGCCCTTTTAAAAAAAAAAAAAAAGGTAAAATTCCCCAACAGACAAAGTAAAGTGCTCGTGCAACACTTCTGGTTGATCTTGAGGCCGACAGACGGTTTCTAAATAAAAAGCACTTGGATTCTTTTATTTCCTAAAAAGACGGAGAGACGACGTGGCAGTGTTCGTCAACACCTCGGAGGAATGATCTTTAATGTCTGTACGATGACTGAACCACAACTGGAGAATGCCCGGCGGAGCGAGAAAACACAGCTAAGCTCTAAACATCAGAGAATATCCGTTATGATGAAAACACATAACATCGCTCAGACTCGACCGCATCGCTTTGAATCCCAGGAGGAAAAACATTATTTCTGTACCAAAATCTATCCGTAACTTATTTCCCCCCCAGAAAAGAATGTTTTAACAAATTAAAATGTATTTGAACTAAACTTGGTGAACGTTGCTGTTGTTGTTGTTGTTGTTGTTGTTGCTGTACACGTATCCAAGGCTAGGCGATCAGCGTCTAGCTTAGAAAAGCGGTTAAATAAATAGACGATAGTACCACGATGCGTGAAAGGCCGACGGACGTCCGAGGCGGAGAGGAGGAGCTCCCCGTGACACGAAGAAGAACAAGACAGTTCAGAGCAGCAGGTTGTGGTTTTTCTTTTGGAGATACCGATGAGGCAAATTTGGCAATGCCAGCCCGATCCGACAGATTCAGTCCACGCAGGAAGAGATTGTTGCTGTGACTGGCAGTCCTACAGGGTCCTAAAGGGTCCTAAAGGGTCGTAAAAAGGTCCGTTTGCTTCAGGTTTTCCCCCCGAACAGAGCGGCAGAATCCCCCCGATGCCCCGCCCCCCCCTCTGGTATCAATCCCTCCGAAGGAGGGGGCGTGTCCGGAGAGAAGGAAGGGCTTTAGTGCTGCGGCTGAGACAGTGCTGAACTAATAAATACTTCATGTAAAAAATAAAAAAAGTACATCCACCACATATATGCGAGAGAGAGCAAGTGGGAGAGAGAAGAGAAAAAAAAAAAATGCCACATGCTTGAGTCGTCGTCGTATAAAAACCAAGCCGAACCAAAAGAAAAATTCAGCCGGCGTTCATCTTTTTGTTGCAAGCTCCAGTCCCTCAGACCACCTATGTGACACACACACACACACACACACACACACACACACACACACACACACACACACACACACACACACACACACACACACACACACACACTCACACACACACACACACACAATAACATGATTTGGCCGAAGGGGGCGGGGCTTACAATCGGCTACTTGGCGCTCTTCTTTGGCACGGTGCCCCTCTTGGCCTGCCACAGCTGGTTGTGGATGGTCACGGCGTCCACGCTGGCCGACACGGTCTTGGTGGGGATGACGGTGAACTGCTTGCGGTCCGAGCTGTACTTGTACAGCTTGTCGATCATCTTCTTGCTGATGCTCTTGGGCCCCGTGCCCGTCAGCTTCTGCATCTCCTCCGTGTCGGGGAAGTACGAGTAGAGCGCCCGGAACTGGCAGCCGCCGTCACGGAAGAGGATCATCAGGTGGTTGGAGTCGCACTTCTCCAGCTCCTAGAGGGGAAGGGAGGACACGTCAGTCATGATGTACAAAAAGGTACAAGGTGGCAAACACCTTTCCACTAAGAGTCAACTTCCTCCATTAACAAGCAACACAATAAGGTTTAACTACATGTAATGGACACTTTGGAGGTTAACTAACTCATAAAATACCACATTATTCAAAAGCTTATGTAAGCTTCTGTAAAAACATTATATATATATATATATAAATGAATAATAATATATACAGTATATATATATATATATATATATATAAAATAATATTATATTAATATATAAATAATATATTACATAATAATGTTTAAATATATAATACTAATAACATATATAATAATAAATGTATGTATAATAATACATTAATATATAAGATAATAAATATAAACTAAAGCACCAGGAAAAGTAATGAAAAAAGGAAAAACATGGAACGTTAAACTCACAACCTGCTTTAATCTCCTTCAAATCTCAGTGGTCGACTCCCTCTGGTTAACTCGTGCTGAATCCCAGGACTATCCCCTCCCATCCCATCAAAGTTAAAAAACCCTGATCCTAAAGTGGAGCGCTCTTATTGAAACACCGTCGTTCTGTAAGCACCAGCACTAATTAAATGCTGCTGCGATACATTCTGGTTTCCGTATATCGTGCAACAATATTTTGAGAGCGGACCTCTAGGATCTGGTTCTTCTGAGGCTCGTTGACTTTGCCAGCCAGGCAGCAGTGGGAGATCGCATTGTGGATGATCGGCTTGTTGGACTTGGCGCTCGGCTCCTTGAACAGTTTGGGACCTAAAAGGAGAAAAAAGACACGTCAGATCTCAGGGATATTGCAAGAGAGTAAAAAGTCAGGTGACTATACATTAAAGTGCACACACATGTTGATACACATGTTCATACACATGTTGATACACGTTGATACACACGTTGATACACAAGTTCATACACACGTTGATACACAAGTTCATACACAAGTTCATACACAAGTTCATACACATGTTCATACACATGTTCATACACATGTTGACTAATGGATTTCCAGGACTTAAAACCAAATTTCCATGACCAAACATTTTGTGAAATCTCGTGGTATAGACGAGTATATAGATGACACAAATTATGTACAATAGTTTGATTAAAAGAATACATATTTACATACATGTTAATTCTTTTAATCAAACTGCTTACATGAACAAATTAATACAACACATTTCCATGACTTTTCCTACATTTTGGGGATTTAATCTTTTTCAGTGACTCTTCCAGGCCTGGAAATAACTATATTTAAAATTCCATGATCTGCATGATACAATGATCATGGCTTTTTTCTTCCCTGATCAATAAATAACTGATAAAAACAACTACTGGTCTGTTATTGGTCTGACCATGTTGGATAATAGCTGAGAAAGACAACATATCAATAGATGTGTGCATGCCGCATACCGGTATACTCGGCCATGGACGCGATGGAGGACGCGGTGGAGCCGTTGTCCCAGTCCCTCTCGGCGCTTCGACTGTTGTTCCGAGTGCCGGGAAACGATTCCACGGAGTCGCAGCTGGAAGACAAGACAAGAGGAGGCGCAGACCGATGAGGCAGACGGAAGAAAACCACCCGCAGAATATTCTCAAGCGCGACTTTGTAACCAAAACAAAAGTCCGACAGCGACTCACCGCTGGGAGCCGGCCCCTCCGGAGTTGACGCTGTCGGCCTCGTTGGTGGTCGCGGAGGCCAGCGACAGGTTGGAGCCCGACTGGGCGCTGCTCAGGGTGTCGGCTACGAGAAACGGAGAGATCGGTTTGTTGTCGGTGGTTATCTGAGCAATAGAAACACTTCAATAAAAAGCATATGCTGCGTGAAACCCCGGCTCCGCTTCCTCTCCAAGGAAACAATGCACCAGTTAAATGTCAGACTAACGCGGTAACACTCTTACGCGTGGAGGACGAGCACTTGGGGAAACCGTCGCACGATTCCTCTCTGAAGACGGACTTGGGCCGGTGCTTCTGCTTGGGTTTGGGGGTTTTGGGCTTCACGAGGCCTTGCTCCTCGAACATCTCCTGCTGCTTCCTCCGGAGGTACTCCTGCTTGATCAGCTCCCGCCGCGTCTTCTCCTCTTCCTTACGCAGGCGGTCCTCTTCGGCCTTCCGTCTGGTTTTGAAAGCAAACACCAGTTAGCACTGTTGTTGTTGTTGTTGTTGTTTTTGTTTTTGTAAGAACGACATCTAAATCCGACGCTCATGTTAAGTTACCTGACTTCGTCTCGTTTCAACTCCGACTCAGATTCTAGTTGCTGTTTACGGACTCGAGCCTCCTCGGCTTTCTTCTGCTGCTTCATCAAGAAGGCCGCCCTCTTCTTCGCCAGCTCGTCCTCGGCCTTCTGCTCGTCCTGCAACACGAAGACACCAAACTCGAGTTTGAAACTCGAGAATAAATACGTATATCCATTTTCAATCAAAGGCATTCATTACCTTGAAGAAGAAGCCCACCGACTGCTCTCCATCGCCTCCTCTCGTCGTGTCCTCGGCAGCCTCCTCTTCCTCGGGGGCTTTCAGCACGGACAGATCCACCTGGATCAGAGTGGATTTGTTGCGCTGCCCCCCGTCCGACGGTTTGTTCTCCTTCCCCGAACCGTCTGAGGAGTTGAGGTCGGCCTCTCGCAGGGTGCTGGACAGGCACTCATCGAAGGACACCTCCGGGGCGACGACCGCGTTCAGGTCCACGCGGGTCGGCAGGCGCACGTTCGCCTCGTCGTGAAGGCGGAAGTTGGCGCTCCGGGCGTGGCCGGCGCCCGGCCTGTCGGGCGTCTCTGCCGCCGCGGGGTTCCTGGGGCTGTCGGGCTGCTCGGTCCGGGGGGACCTGCCCCCGGCCGACTGCCTCAGGTGTGGCAACGCGTCCGGCCCGCTCGGGGTGGGGGTCCTGGAGGGCTGCCAGCCCTGCTCCTTGGCTATCTTCAGCTCCGAGGGTTTGGACCTGGAGGCCCGCCCCGAGCTCAGCTTGGGGGGTTTCCTGGTCGGAGTGGTGCCGGCGCTGGAGATGTGCTCCACAAAGTGGAAGCCCGCCTTCCCCTTCGAGTCAACGTTTTTGTCGACGGCGACGTGGCGAGGAGGCGGCGGCGTGGCGGCCGTCGGGGACTGCGCATTGGGTTTCACCATCATCATCATCTCCTGCTGCAGCGACAGCTGCATCATCTGCTGCTGGATGCTGCCGATGGAGTCGTTCAGCAGGTCGATGGAGCGCATGCACTCGTTGAGGTCCAACTCCTCCTCCGGGTGGAAGCCTCCGCCCGACTCCTTCTTCTCCGCTTCCAAGGCACCTGGCGGCTCGGCTGCCGCGGCCGCTGCGCCCTCGAGGGCGCGCCAGACGCTGCTGCCTCGACGCGACGGCGCTCTCGCCGCACCGAGCTCGTCTTTGGCGACGTCGGCTTTGAGCGAGCTGGGCGGCGCGTCGCTTTTGCCGCCACCTTTCTTGACGATGTGCAGGAAGGCCGCCTTCCCCAGCTTCTGCCGCTGCCTCGCCGACAGCGCCTCCATTTTCTTCTTCTGGTGCTCGATGGCCCGCCGCTTCTCCTCCAGCTGCATGCGGAGCTGGACAATTTCAGAAGCCAGGACGTGAGAACCACCGCCGTCGCGGAGGCATCCTCCCATGGGGGAGGAGGGGCTCTGGTCCCTCCTCAGCCTCCAGGAGGAGGTCAGGGGCAGGCTGCAGCTCTCGGACCCGTCGGGAGTGGTCCTCTGGGAGCTGGAGGCGCTGGAGCGCAGGTCGTGGTTGCTGCCGAAGCGCTGCTGCTGGGCTTTGCGCTCGGCGAAGGAGGTCATGCGCACGCTGCCGCTGGCCATGCTGCTGGCCTGGGAGTGACCGCTGAGGCACGGGCTGGAGCGGCCGCTGCCCCCGTGGACGTCTTTGTCCTCGTGCTCCTTCACATTCATGTCCTCTTGCAGTTTGGCCGATTCCTCTTCTTCGTCTTCTTCGTCGTCTTCCTCCTCCTCATTCAGGGCTTTCCTGGACCAGTTGGGGTCTTTCGTGGTCAGAGCTTCATCCAGGTCCTCTTCCTCCTCGTCCAGGTCCTCAAGCTCAGCGTCCGGGCCCTGGGTCGACTTTGTTTCCTCAGAATCTGAATGAAGGAAGAAGCCCCCCTCTGGCTCTCTGGACGAGGGGTCCACGCTGCTGCTAACTATGGGGCAGAGACCTGCCTGACCCGAGGCAGACTCCTCCGGCTGGTCACCCGGCGGGCTGAAGGTCTGGTTCAAGGTGGGTGGAGATTTTCTACGAACCGCCGCTGTAGATCCGTCTCCTCTGCGTAGGGAGCCCCTCCCGGAGGAGTGGGGCCCCTCCCCGCTCTCCTCCTGCTTGTTTAGACATACAGACTTCTCCTTCGCCGTTTTCATCACAGAAGGCATCAGTGGTTCTAGGTAGAAGCCGTCCGGGTCGGGCTTGGACTCCATGGGCGGGTCGGTCCTCGCGGCCGCCACCAGAGTTTCCACCCCGTCCTCAATGTTGACGTTTTCCAGAAGGTCGTGGCCGTTGACTCGGCGCATCGCCGCCTGCGAAGGCTGGTGGACAGCCGTCTGGTGGACAGGCGTCTGGTGGACAGGCGTCTGGTGGACAGGCGTCTGGTGGACAGGCGTCTGGTGGACAGGCGTCTGGTGGACAGGCGTCTGGTGGACAGGCGTCTGGTGGACAGCCGTCTGGTGGACAGGCGTCTGGTGGACAGGCGTCTGGTGGACAGGCGTCTGGTGGACAGCCGTCTGGTGGACAGCCGTCTGGTGGACAGCCGTCTGGTGGACAGCCGTCTGGTGTTTGGGCGTGACGTTGACGACGTTGGACGCCAGGCTGTCCTTGCTGATGGAGCGAGCCAGACTCACGCTGTCGCCGGAAGCAATGTCTGCCTCGCCGTCTGTGGCCGGATGGAGCATGTAGGGGCTCAGCGTGGACAGCGGTCTGCACAGAGACACGATGGGAAAATCAAACTCGTCAAGTCAGCATAATAAACAGCGTACTTTTTGTGCATGCGTTGTTAGTACTTGACAATGTCTAGGAGTATAGTCACTATTCTCACTATTAATTGTTTGTGCAACCATTGAAAAGCGTAAATATTGTACAAACATTGTGTATAATATATAGAAATATAATAATCCTGTGTTTCTAGGTTTGTTTTATGGTGTTTGCCTCTTGGGACTACAGATGGAAAAATAGCATCTTGGCTATAACTCTGGCACATTTACTAATGTGCCCCTTATCAAATAAAAGAAAGAAGAAGTCAATAATTGCTTTGATTGAAAGTTAATCTCTATTAGAGGTGCTTAAAGGTGTTCAGCATTTCTGCTTGAGCATTTAGATTAGCCAATCGATTGTCTTTAAATAGATCAATCGAATCAATTAACGGGCAAATCATCGCAGCTGTACAAATATTTATGCACAACCAAATGCATCAAATATATTATTGCACACGCTTGTAAAAAGACCGACAGGCAGTGAACCCCCAAGTATATCAGCAGATTTATAACAAAGCTTTAAAAAAGGTGTCACCTTCACAGTATATGTAAACAAAACGTTATTCCAAACTAAAACCATGAGTAAAAACATGCGTTTCATATTAGAGCCAAGTTTGCTTTTATTTGAGCTCCTAGGTACCTCTGCCTCTTGTCGGGCCACGCCACCACAGAAGCTCGGGGCTGCCCGTCCATCTGGGTCAGGGAGTTGGAGCGGCTTCTGAGTCCTGATTGGAAACACACACATTAGCAACAATTAAGGATGACAACAGCTTCTGGTCACGATCATCAAATGACACGCACACCTTTAGTCTTTTGTTGGTGTGAAAGTGTGTGTCGACTGTTGTCCTTACCGGCGCCATCCTCTCCTTGCTGCTTCTGTTGCCGCTGTCTGAGGGGCAGAAGCGGATGGGAAGGACTGAAGGTTGGACCCCCTTTACTAAAAGCACCAACAAATGTTTTCAATTAGCAAGTTACAAAATCATGAAACCCTATTGGGAGAGCAGATTAACGGAAAGTCTTCACTCCACCAGTGTGAGGTATCGGATTGGGGGGGGCTGAAGGAATCAAAACTAACAATTATTTTGTTATATTACATTTTGACTGCACGTTGGGTTTTATTATCCGAGAGTTCACTCCTGCTTTAAAGACAGCGAAACTAAGTTTCAACACTCAGACAAAGACGCCATGCCATAGTCATCTCAGCATTGTGCAAATCCTTATTTCATTTGATCAGGCGAGAAGAGGGTTAGAAGTGTTGGGCACATGAAGGTCAGACAATGCGGCATCTACTCATCTTCTTAGGGCTACCGTTACTGGTTAGGAGACAGGGTCACGAGGAGGTGGAACAAGGAGGAAAGCGAGAGAAGACTTACAGGGCGTCAGAGTCTTCAGGGTGCAGGAAGTACCTGTTACAGACTTCAGGGCTGCTCTGGTTATCCGAACCAGGGCTCACCAGGAAGCTGCGCTTGGTGGCGTTGGAGATAGGCACTGATGGGCGGGCACTCTTGGGCTGAGCCGTCGCTCGAGCTGAGTGAAGGGGAAAGAGAAAAGGCATTTTCATTGCAACAATTGTAGCGATAGATACGGGCCTTCAGTAGAACGTCTCAACATAGAACCTGGACTGAGATTTACTTTTTACTGGGATCCAACTTAAAATAAGAGAAAAGGTGCATTTTCATTTGAATGTTGTAGTAGTTGACGGGGATGCTTCCTTACCATCTTTGAACTCTTGGAGGTCTCTGGGCTGGACAAACTCGGGCTTGACGGTCTCAAACCACCAGAAGAGCTCAGCGATGAACACCATCACGTTGTGCTGCACAGGGAGCACAACAAACACATTGTAAAAAAGGACCCGAATACAGACTCTTGATCTTCATTAAGCTCAAACAGCAAGTGTTGTGTTTTGTTTTATTGGTCAAATAGTGAAATCAGCATCGTCTGCTGCTGCCCGATGTGGCTGACTTTGTGTACTACATTTTAAAAAGTACATTTTGATTGCAAATGTTTATGAAGTCACAGGAGATCACTCGTACCTTGAGCACGAGCGGCGAGTAGAGCATGTCCTCCATCGTCAGATAGAAACTTTTATTCAGATACTCGTTGGCAAACTCTTTGAGCAGATGAATGTTGTAGAGGCTGTCGGCAATGGAGGGGACTTCCTTCAGGCAAATATCTGGTGAGAGAGGCGGGGAGCAGAGTCAGGTCGGGACACAACTCAATGACCCGCTGGCTATAAATGTCACACTGACTGGACCGGGACAGTAAGCCATGTGCAGCTGCCAAAAATAGTCTCACACATGGATATTAAAGTCAATGCGTGATGCTCTTTACAGGAAACCTCTTTGGAGGACGACTGATAATTAAGATTCAGCGGATGAATGTGTGTCCGCGAGTGTGTGAGAGTCCACGCTCGCAGGCTCTGCATACCCTCCAGCTTCATGAGGTCGGGGCAGTAGTAGTTGACCACGGTGAGCAGTGCCGCGCCGTCACACACGTCCCTCATCAGGTCCTCCAGCAGAGGGAAGAAGGGCAGCTGGCGGCCTGAAGCGTGCTCCCGGCGATACCGCACCTAACCACCAGGGGGAGAGGATGAGGGTTTGAGGAGGAGAAGAAAAAAGCAACAGTAACTACTAACCCCTGCAATGGGACTATGAATGAATGACGTCACATAAAACATCCTAAATGCAAAGACTGGCGTCAGCAGCAATCCCTCTGGTTGAGAGTCACGTCCGAACTAGTCAGAGCATATATTGTTGACGGATGTTTTGCCTTGGTTTGCTCTAGGCGTGATCGAGGTTCTCCCCTGGAGTTTCAAAGAAGTCAAAATAGTCATTTGATTTGCCAATACACAATATTATATCCTAAGACGAAACCTTGCTGCTCTTGATCAAGCAGTCTAGGGAGAACCCCAAAGACCTGGTTCAATGAGGCGATGGAGGTGGAGGTGTTGGAGCGGTGACGTGAACGACGCAGTGGGCGGTCAGCTTTCCTCCGGCCTCGATATGGAAAGGCGGCTAGCGGAGGAGCCCGGTCAAACTAGGCCTCGTGACCCAGCCGACTGGGAGGGAAACTCGGGTAATCACCGTCCCACTTATGGGAGAGTGTGTGTGTCGTAAGTGCAGGAACTCCCCGACCCCGGATGCATTAGGTTCGGAAATATACTCCAAACAGCCTTTAAGGATGGGCGTTTCTGAAACATGCACAGATAAACTAAAAACAGTCAACAAATATAGGCTGAACTGTGTTATATAGTGTGCAACCGTTAAAGAAACTGGAGCAACATAAATATAGAGTGCACAGCATGCCAACGCAGACTGAACTGACTGGTACTGCTGCTCGACTCAATAATATGCACCTTGTACTGGGAACGCCACTCGGTATGCAGCCACTAAATCAATCGGACATTTCCGCGTGTGAGAAAAGCAGTTATTTAGAAGTGCAGATTGAAATTAGCTGAAGCGGAGACATATTTGCATATTTATATATTTGTATAAAACGTGAAGAAACGGAAACGACTCCAACAGAGCCAATATTAGCCAAGCACTAATGTCAATAACCGTGTGCATGTTGGTTGATAATTAGGAAAGGAAACTGCAGTACCGGAACATCAGCCTAGGTCTGAGGTCCTTCAGGAGGAGAGCCACCGGAACAGATGGTCTGTTCACTAGAGAGGACTCAGTATGCATGCTGATCACAACTCTTTGAAAGACATATTTCTAAAGAACCCTTTAATAAAGATCAAAGCTTTATCTTAAACACAAACTATGGAGCTATGAGCCGACTACGCACAATCACAGTAGAACACAGCCGAGCAGCTAGAAGGACATAAACTAATCCGAAACCTGCAACGTGTACAGCATTTCCTCAACATCTATTGTGAAACGAAACCTGCTGGACTGAGGCAGCTTTAATCACAAGTCACAGGTGAAACTACCAACCAGACGTCAGGAGCTACACTACAAAATAAGGTCTATATTTAAAAAAGGAACTCCTCCCGACAAGGAGGGACCACTGTACCGCTTCGAGGAGCTCCTCTGGCTCCAGCATGCAGAGGGCCAGCTTGTGCATGACATCAGGCTGACACACACACACACACACACATAAGAGAGCAGAGATACCGTCAGCAGCGACCGTGTGCACTCGGAGGAAGCAGTGTGTGAGGGCAGAAGACAGAGACCGGAGGGAGGATGACGAAGCAGATCAGTGAGAGGAAGGTGGCCAGGGATGGGACAGCAAAGCAAAGGGAGCGGGGGAGCCATGGATTTCCCATTATTCTCATTGGTCAAGCAAATACGACACACAAACACACACGCAGCAGATCCACATGGCGTACTTGAGCTTGAAATGAGGAAGCACACACTGCGGCGCTGAAGGAATATCTTTTGATCCCTCCACAAAAGGTTCAGAGTAACGTTACACCTGGGTGACATGTTTGCCACAAGGGGAAAAGCAATCCAAACATAACTCGTCAGCTTTCTCCCCCTTGCCTTGACCGGCTTCAAGCAGACCACAATGAGCTTGAATGGGCCATGGAGTGTGCGCACACATCAACACAGTACCACACGAGCAAAGGGGGAGAGAGGAAAGACAGATGGGGTTATGGGAGTGCTGGCATCCAACTTACAGGGACTAGCTTCCAATACCATTTGGAGGGAGACTAATCCAGTTTGCAAGGACAAGAGGGGGAGGGGGGGGCAGATGAGGAGCAGGAGTAAAGAACAGGTCAGAGGAGACAAGAGGATCGTATCTGCTTCCGGTGTAAACGGAGGAAAAAGGAAAGCAAGATCAGAACAACTCCAGAAAGCCAGCAGGATGAAACATTCCTCATCAAAACTAAGCATCTGATCTTGATGGTGTGGCGATGACACCTGGACCAACTTCTATCTTATTTATTATCAAAAAAGGAGTTACTTCAAGAAGTTCCCAAAAGCCAGAAATATGAAGCTACTGGCAGAAATGCGTTGGTCATTTTAGCTCGGGTATTTGTTTATTTTTCCGACGCCAAACATGTCTCTCTTGTAAAAGAAGCAACCGGAAGACACGGCGAGTGGCTTTACCTTTTGGTGGCTGGGGGATTCCAGGGGATGGTGCTTGACTTTGTGCTCCCTTTCTGATATCTCCCTCATCTTTGTGTTCACCTGCAGAAGAAGTAACAAGTGTGTTCACATGTAGCTCAAAGCAACCCAGAGGATTGAAGAATGCTCTGCAGTAACCGGGCGAGGGGTGATCCGTGTACAGGTCTATCAGGATATATCCACTCTGCTCTTAATCTTCAAAGATAAGCTTATCTTACGTGTATTAACTCTTTTTATTTCTTCTTTCTTAAGGCATGTTCCTGTATCATATCAGACTGACAGCTCACGAGAGGACACAGCTCTTCCTCATAGCACAAATTCTTTGAATTTCACAACAACTTACCAGTGGTGTTGTTATTATTTAATGTGTCCATGTTGAAGGACACATTTATAGGCTCCACAATTAATAGATTCATCAAAATGATCTTTTATTCTCCAAACTTGGGAATAAATCACTTCTCCCAGGCAGAGACGATGTGAGACAGGATGGAGATTAATGGACAGGCCGCCTTACGGCTTTCGCCGCCTCAGGCCTCCAACTCGTTGAAAGGCGAGTGCAACATGAGCCTCTTGAGTGTGCACCAGGTACACACTCCTCAAGAGCACCAGTCACATGTCGGCCCCAAAAAAGCAGCGAGGCCACTGTTGTCTATAATGTCAGCGTGAGACTATTCATACCTCATGGGGGTACAAAAAGGTCGCACTGCAAGTATGGAAGATTTATGGTACGCGATCAGTCACAGGAGTGCGTGCGTACGTGCTCCTCTGTGTCTGTGTGCAAACTGCATAATGTTTTGGTTGTTATGGCTGCGTGATTAAGGCCCTCGTTCCTCGCTATTCTCAACTGCTAGTTGAGATTTTTTGGCAAGATAAGACGTCTTATAGAACGACTTCTAGCCGATTGCCTGCAGACGACGCACCTTGTTTTCTTAGTTTGAATGAAGTGTGTTTAGGACGCCTCACTTCCCATTAGTGTCTAGATGAGGAGTTACTCACTTGTGGGTTGTATTCATTCAATCACACAACACAGCAGTGGTGGTTGAAGACACACCTGGCACAGAGCTGCACCTTTATGTTGTATATAGCATATGTCTGTCTGTGTGTGTGTGTGTGTGTGTGTGTGTGTGTGTGTGCTCCCACCTTGTTGATCCAGAAGACCATTGCGTCCTCCAGGTCGAAGGGAAGCTCCTTGGAGGCACTGAAGGTAGAAAAGCGCTTGACAGACGCCACGACTTTCTCGATGCTGATCATCTCCACTGTGTAGGCCATCATGAGGGCGTCGATCATCGGCATGTGAGCACTCTGGGTGAGGAGGAAGCACACGTCAAGTTCATGGGATTTTTACTGGTTTCCAATGCAATTAATATAAAAGCTAGAAGCAAAGAAGCTGAAATTGCAGATTTACCCAAACAACACAAACACACATTGAGATGATTAGTGTGGAATATGATCCAATTAGGTGAAAGTGATACGGCTATAATCTTCTTTCCACGGTATATGTAATGTTAAACCTTGTCAACAGTATATATATATATATATATATATATATATATATATATATATATATATATATATATATATATATATATATATATATCACAATACGGATATTGCTCTGTGGATTTATTTAAGGAACCGTTTTAAATAACTACCTTTCATCAAATCTTTCTTTTGGAACTTAAACAGAAATTCAAGTTGACAAAAGACTCAAAACAGTGACATATAAAATTCTCTCAAAATGGAGCTAAGCGGTTCCTGTGAACTCATATTGAAAGTTTTACTTATGCAAATAAATAATAGCTAGACATCAGTCAGTGCAATATAAAAAATCATTAACAATTTTTTTTTTTGTATACCAAAATCCCCCCAAAACACCCGACTTATCCTGCAGGATTTGCTGACCTTTCACTTTACAAAGCTGAAAAACATCGTCACGACGACCTCTAATGAGAGCCAGTTTGTTTAAAGCATATCCCCGTCAGTCATACTATATCATACAAATAGTTAGTGACCAGTGGATTCTGGGATGGGACAGCCACTCCCGTGTGCGAATACAATGAATGAGATTAGTGAATCAGGATTCTGACTTGAAATAACCACGGTTTAATCAAAGCTGATGCCTCTCATTCAGCACAATGGGTGTCCGCCCTGAAACTCGCTCTCGATATCATAATGAAATCAAGAGGCCCAGCTGGGGTGTATCCACAGCCCAAGTAGCCTGACACCTGGTTCCAGGCAGTCATAAAATAATCCTTCTTTATGGCCGGGGAGGGAATCAACACGGGCCGAAACAAATACATCTTTGACCCAGCTGGACAAACGCCATGTTGGTGGCCTGAGACTTATTCAGCGTAAGTGTGTTGCTAACGGGTTCCTCCTTGTCCTCAACATTGCGGTTTAGCAGCACCTGAATCCATTTTAGAGCAAATACCTAAATGGCATTGTGTAGTCGGTGTTTTGTGCAACATATCGCTGGCTTACTCCAATCGGTGATGGAAGTGCCCAGAGGCGAGGCTCGTTAACATAAAAGAAAGAGGTATTCAGAACATTCACCACAGAACCACTTACAAGAACAACGACAACGACGGTGAAAATCCACTTCCAGACAAACCTAGACTAAGATATAAGACAGAGGACAGTCACCACAAGAAGAAAGGAGAGCGCGGTGCACAAAGGAGCTCAAGGCGGAGTGGATTCTGCTGGCTCATTGGATTTACTCAGTCGCTTCTTTCTGCTGAGCTTTTTTTGTTTGGTTTTCAAAAGCAATTCAATTAATTGTTCATATATATTCCTGTGGCTCGAAACTGCCTTTGCACAAAATGACAACTAGAAAAAATAAAAGGTGGACTACATTTACCATCCAAATGTCAATAAGCAGTTCACAATAAATAAACAAAAAGGCTACGGTAACGGCATGATGTGCCGTCAAGTCTTTTGTTCTCTCCCAACACACGGCCTGCCCTTCACCAGCACGCCGTGGAGCCCCATGTGGAGGGGCTGCTGCTGCCCCGAGCCGTCTGTGTGCAGACAGACAGACAGCGTGCACACACTAAAGCTTTAAGTGGACTCCAGAGGGTGTCGAGCTGCTCGAGGTTTTACCAGCTCAGCTATTGAGCTGGTAAAAGTCAGACACGGTGCGGA
Source organism: Liparis tanakae (assembly GCA_036178185.1). NCBI lineage: Eukaryota > Metazoa > Chordata > Actinopteri > Perciformes > Liparidae > Liparis > Liparis tanakae. Next base: position 15,335,298 of record CM070094.1, read on the forward strand.
GGAACTGTGTGTAGGTGGAGAAGCGGGTTCATTCACACAGACGTAGAATAATGTCGCTATGGAAACACCTTGTCAAGTCAGCAAACTAAGATGGGGGCGGGGGGGGGTCCTGCTCAGGATGCTCCCCCCCCCCCCCCATCACAGGGCTTTGTGTCTGGCTGCTTCCACACGAGCCTGCGTGGATTATTTTGTCAGGCGGCTAGCAGGAAAAAGCCAGATGCACATCCCTCACTAGCCACGCGGCCCGCAGAGGCTGGGCCTGCTCGACACCATTGTCGGTTTCCATGGTTACAAACGGGGTTGGGAAAAGGTTGAGAGCAACTGAGCTGGTTGGAGTTCCTTCCATCCGGTGTGAAGTGCTCTTCTTGAAAGTGTGAGACATTGGATCTCATTGCTAGAGGGCATAAGGAGGGAGGAGGGAGGAGGGAGGAGGGAGGAGAGCAGGCGCTCTGTACGTCATTCACTACGCTTGACGACGCGGTGCTGTCAACTCAGATGAAGGCCGGCAGGATGTAGGGCACACACCGAGGACATTTAACTCTCTGCTCTGTGGAAATATTTTAAGCATTACAGCTGTTTGGCGGCGGCGGCGGTAAGAATCAGTGGAGCCAAGTCGCCGGGCCGGGAAGCAAGGCTGGATGACGAGCATTTAAACTGGGCATTCCAGAAGAAAAAGGGGACGGTTGTCGAGTGCCGGCATCCGGTTAATGCTCTTAACAGATTGAGGAAAATACAGGTGAGAAAAATATCAGCGACAATGAAACCCATTGTCCCAAGAGGTATTAGAGCAAGCCCTCTTAACGGGGATGATTTAACGGCCAGCTCCGAGAGGGCACAGGCACACACTTTTACAAGGATTTGTACAGGGTTTCTTTCATGAACAGTAAGAAGTATCAGTATGTTGCATATGTGAAGACTGCAGTAGAGAGGACGCTTACCAACATGGCAGTTAAATCAACGTCCCAATTGTACCGGATGTTCTTGGAGTTGTATGATAAAAGCCCTATTTCACGAGAATGTTATATTCAGTCAACAAAACCATTAGATCAGGAATTAAATCTAAAGAAACTATAGCTGAAACAAAACTGTGGTCGCATTTTTGTAGTTTTAATCAAAGATTATTTGGTCTAGATTTTTAAACTGAATATGAATGTGGACAGGAGAGAGAACAGATGTGTGGACAAATATAATTTGTTTTTAAAAGCCACAAAAATGTAAACAATTGCTGTAGCACATAACACCAGAGCCTTTATCCCAGGCCTCTGTAGTCCTCACCACACGAGCAAGAGTAACGGTCATATTCCACTTCTTAATCCGCATAAAGAAATAAGAGCTCTGTAACGCTGTTCATCTGGTCACATGACATTTATTCTTCGATCCTCCTTTTGGCTCTTCTGAAGGTTTCTTCCCTTTTTTCCCTGCGAAAGTTTTTTTTCTATTTCTTGGGAGTTGTTCCTGATCTGGCGTGAGGTCAAAGGTCAGGGATGTCGTACGTGTGAAGCCTGTAAAGCCCTCTGAGGCAAATTTGTAATTTTGTGCTATAAAAAAATAAACTCAATTGAATTGTTAAAGAAGCGGCCAAATAATCTTGAGAATGTCAAGCAAAAAACTCACTTTATGTGCAGCGTATGACGTGAGACCATTACACCTGAAATGTCACGCCCATACACAATGTTACGTTACCCGACACAGTAGAGCGAAGCTCGCAAGGGGCTCAAACTTCTCTAGTGGAGATGGCCTGCGCGACTGGATCTAGATAAAAGCGGGAGCCTCTTTCACCGACTTCACTGTGGTAAAATAAGACATCAGAAGCAGGAGGAGCTACGCTGATGTGCAAAGTTGTCATAGCTTCTGGCCTAATTTCCTTTTTTCCCTGCGACAGTCTGTGCTATAAGTTAAATTTGGTAACCGCGCTCCCAACCGGGAGGTCCCTCCACTCACCATTTTGATGGGCACGCAGGCGAGATCCCCGTCTGTGACTGGCGTATCGTCACTCTCCACAACGTATATGCCCTTTCTGGACAGAGACTGGATGACCGAGAGGTGGGACTGAAGAGACGCCGCCTGCTCCGTCTTGAGGATGAGGGCGCAGACGCGGCAGTAGAGCTCGCAGGACAGCAGCAGGTGGATGACGGGCGGCTTAATGTGCTCCTGGTCGTACTGGTCCGTGTAGAACGGGTCCCTTAAGTCCTCTGGAATATGGTCTGCAATGGAGAGAGTGCTTAGGTGAACCACGAGGCGTTGCCATGCGCTCCTAAAGTAGAATGTGCAGGTTAGCGCTAACATTTTGACCTGGATTTAAAAAAAAGAGCTGGTGAGATAACAATGTAGTAAAGATACCGCTGCAGGAATAGAATGGAGTTTGACAAACAGCTCTAACACCACATCTCGGCCTCAGACTACACCAATCAAACATCTACAGTGGCAACTGGCTACAGGAACGCGTCAACCTTCTATGTGATATTTGTTAGATGCTGGCTTCAGTTTACTGGGAGCAAACGTCCCGGCGTATTCGTCCGGAGAACATTGGGGAAACGGAGCCTTGCTGAGCCGAGTAGTCCTCAGTGGGAGCAGGCCTCTCAGATGACACGGTGGGGCTTTGCCAGCCCTGACTTAACAGTACACGGGATCCACTAAAACCCAGAGAAAACAATGACCTACACCAGAGAGCCTGCTGCGTTGGATGTGAAGTCACTCTCAAAACCAGAAATCACAGCCATATAAGGGCAATGGATGGAGCGCTCGACTTCAGGCATGCACAAACCAAATGTACGCTGCATTGTAAACTACTGCATTGTGGGTCTAAAGATGGGTCTACAATGATGCAGAAAACCGGTCCAAAATCCTGCACGACGCAAACCGTTGCGGTAATAGAAAAGGCCCCATTCTGTTTGAACTGTGTTACACAGCACAAGCCGTGTGTGTGTGTGTGTGTGTGTGTGTGTGTGTGTGTGTGTGTGTGTGTGTGTGTGTGTGTGTGTGTGTGTGTGTGTTCTTAGGGCCCGCTGTGAATGGAGAGATAAAGGGAGCCACTCGTCAGCAATCTCCTGCTCGCGAAAACAGGAAGGCAGGCGGCTTCTCCCAGCTGGTTTTGCAGATGATGATATAGAAGAGCACAGATGTTGAACGGCCTGAGGATGTATAAAATATGTAAACAAAGAATATTACACGATCAAACCTGATGGGGCTCGTCCGTAACCAAAGAATGTACCAAAGAAATTCACAAAAGCACCAATTTGAATCTCGTGTTAGCCAGATAAGTGCTCATGAGACACAAGTCATCCAGCATGACTAAAACATTAAAGCGACTAATACAAAAAAGAAGATATATAGTCGCGGACCATCAAAACGACCAATCAACTAAAAGGGGGCCGTCCTAAAACATGAACTACAGCCCAAAAATGTTTTACTCGGAACCAGTGTTGGACCAGATCACGTTGAAGCTCGTGGGGAGGGGTCCTTGTTTTTTAAAACACGGCCTGTGCTGCTCTTCTCTCTCCAGACATCGTCTGCCTGTGATCATCACCGTTGTGTCAGCTGCTCAGAAAGAAGGGAAGTCCCGACCATTTCTATTTGTAATAGCAACACCGAATCCCCTTTGTCGAAGAAACTATCAAGATGTGTTTTGATTCAAGAATGAGATTGCATAAAAAAAAAAAAGGTTAAAAAGACGTGACGTGATGAAGCACGCCGCCGTAACGTCACATCGATCACGGCCGCTGTATTCCACAACAACACAGGCCTCACAGATACGCCATCAATCATACACATGTGTAAAGTGTAAATGAGGAGGTCCATATGCAACAGCATAAATCGATTATGAACATACCCAGCAGCATTGTGGGCCGTTCCCGACGAGTATATAAACACATTTAAACAGCGGGAATGATTGTGTATGAACCAAGGGGTCGGCTGGGGCGAGACTTTAAGTTTGACTTCATTACTCCGATAATGGTGTCGCGTGGCAGCTAGCAGCCCCCCGCCTACTAACTGGAATGGGGTGGAGCCTCGAGGATGGGGCTTGGCAGCAACACCCAGGATGTGCTCGGGCAGAACCAGCCAACCATGATGGATCAGCACCACAACGCGATCGGCACAAGCAGGGACAAGCAGAGCGGAGCGAGGACCGGCAACCAGGACACGGGCTCCCTCTGGCTGGGGTTTGGCTGCAGCCGTTGAACATGAAGGAGGCAGTAGGGTAGGAGAGCATGACTAGACAAAACATAGACGTGCAGGATCAAAGACTTAACAGGGAAGGCACGCTGGAGGAAACATACCAGATGCACCTGAACCCCAGAGAAACCTGCCCAACGTTACGATGGCCCCACTTACTCCAACAGGGAACCACGTCTCTGTTTGTGCCGGTCGGTCATCGCACCAGCCGAGCAAACAACTGTGAGGCGTTAGCCACGTAGCAGACGTAGCAGACGTAGCAGACGCCATACGAGCCAGAGCGTCAAAAACAAATGGGCCGAGCATATTCGGTTCCCAGGAAGGGGAAGAACAACTTGCAGCCGCACCTGAGAGTTGCCTCCCTGCGGGCAGCCGGAGCTTCGGATCCAATGTATGCTTTCTTTTGTGAGTGAACATATTCTCCGCCCAAGTTTATTGGCCTGCATTGTTTGCCAGGGCCCATAATGACAGACCGTGGACTGAGCAAGCAAATGCCTTCAAGCTTCGGTATGAACCCTTGAGGAAATATAGGCCTAGAGTAACGTGAAGCAGACGGAGGTTAGAGCCAACCGCAAGGATAACAAAAGAAGATTACGCTAAAGAGACAGTAACACACCACCCACAACCTGGATTACCATTAAAACTCAAATGTTACCGACCGGTGTTTAATATGAATGCTTCAGGGGCATTTCAAAATATGGGTAATGACCACCAGATATATAAGAGAACACACAATACAAAAGGAAAGTGTGCACCAGCCTCTGTAATAAAGACTGATGATTCGAACGGAGACTCCAGTGATGCAACCGACATGCAAAGCAGGAAATAATGGGCCGTGCGAATCAGACAGCTACGGCTTACGCAGACTTTGCTTAACTTCTATGATAAGGAGGAGACTGTAACAAATCAAAAAGGTAAAGTCCTGCACTGAAACAAAAGCACCTTTCTGTGATGTTAATCACAAACTATTTGGAGGGAAGCTTAACACCTGCCAAGCAGCCAGGATGTTCTCCATTGTCAGAGTTTAGAGGTTAACAAATGTATTTTGTGAACAAAGATTACCAATTAGGCCATACCTCATGGTTAATATATAGGGGTGCACAAAGAAACAATAAACTGCACTCAATATTATAATTCATAGTGTTTCTAAATACGCTAAATTTAGTGTCTAGAGATATGAAGGCCAGGAGTCTCGGGGAGGAGCAATGTTTCAATGTTCATACACCTGCCGACTATTTTAACAGACTTGATTAATTTATTTTTATGGCATGGACATTTCTAAGTATTCCCAAAACCTAGATACAAAGTAAATTCATCAACACATACACAATAAAACAAATAGTAAATCCTGCACTTGACTGGCTGTGAAATGTAACTTATGATGTCATGTAACAGGGATAAGCTGAGATAGTGCTGGGTGTTTTTAAAAAGGTTGATAGTTCTGCTGCCACAAGGAAATGAGTTATTAAGGGTTGTCCTAAAATACATTCAACTCATCCGAGTCCTAAGATATATTCAACGCTCGACTGTTGCAAGCACAGACGAGACGGGACAGGAAGATCTGGCCTAAATGCTCAGTTACTAATGCCGATAGCATCTCAACAGGGAGATCAGTATTTTCCATGCTCCGAGTCCGGTCTAACGAATATAGCTTAATCCTCAGTGCCGGTCACTCGGCCTGATTTGGGTTCAATCTCACAGGCCGCACGACAAGAATGAAAGGATCTGTTGAGTCAGTGAGGCCTCAGTTGCATGCTGAAGTGTCACAGGGGTTTTACTTTGGGCTCAAGTGCACACATACATAAATATGTCTCCCTTTTTCCCGTCACTGCTTTGCCAGTGACTCATTCAAGAATCCGCTGATAGCAGTATGTGAATAAGAGTAAACACATTGTTTCAACAACAACATCTGAAATAACTATGAGAACACGGAGGGGAGAGTGCGATCTCTCGGTGGTCACACACGTGCTACCTGTTAAATCTGTAATGTTACCGATTTAACAGGTAGCTATTAGGCAGGTATATAGATATTGAGTCATACGATAAAGACATATATAAATCAAACAAATAAAACATAAGTCTGCATTTGTGTCACGTGACGTTAATTGAATTACTTACCGATGCCGTAGGCCGTGGCAAACAGCCACCGCAGGTTGCCAGCTATCTTTGCTCTGGCCGAGTCGTACATCTCCAGTGGGACCACGTCCATGGTTCCTTCTGCAACCCCAACCAAATCCACTTTTCTTCTGGTACTGCCCCCACCAGCACACAGATCAACATCCATCCTTAAAAAAGAAAAACAAATAGGATTTTACTGTAAGAATTATACTGAACATACATTCAAATAACCGGACATTAGCCATACACCATATATAGTAAATCGTAATCTCACTGTGTGAGTATCTAGATGCTCTATTAGATGTGATTTTTAACTGAGGAACACAATTAAAATCCTCATCAGGGGTTTGCTGATTATAAAGGAAAGTGCTGTTTTGGGTGCCGCTGTTAATTCCCCTTTAGTAGTCAATTAGGCGTATATCTCTGGTGGCTGAGACATAAGTACCAAAGTAGCATCCTCTCTGCTGCCGTGATCACATTCATTATGTTGAATGCCTGATGACAGAGGAGAGACAGCACTTTGCCTGTGCTTGATACGTAAATAAACCAAGGTCGACAGTGACTGAAAACAGATCTCAACAAAGTTGTGTCTTAGTAAGTATGTAGTAGTCCAAAGCATAATTAATGTTAGTCAATAACTTTTACATACACCCAATAAATGATTACATTAGTCGCATGAACCAAAAACACTTTCTGAGAAAGCACATGTGTGCCATTAAGAAGCAATTTTTCAGATTAGATGATAGGGCTATATTGACACTCACAGGCCTCAAATACTGCAATGTACCAAAGCTCACAACAACACGTATAAGATTGTATTTCCTAAGATTGTATTTCCTGTCTCTGTGAATCATTACATGCTTGGTCTCTTACGCCTATCTTGATTACTGTGGGTTGTGTTTTTGTTTTGTTTTTAGTCAGTTCTCCTTTGAAGCACACAACTTTCCCGTACAGTATTATTACCATGACACAGCGTCTGCAGTAAGTCTAGCAGACGCTGTGTTTCAAATCAGTGCTTGAAGTTAAATACAACTTAGGGCACTTTCACTTCTACTACAGTGGCCACTTTAAAAAAAAAAATTAAAAAAAATTCTAAATAAATGAAAATTACAACTGATTTAACGTCCCCAAAACAGTATGGATAAGTCCAACGCTGCATTTCCCACTTATATATTAATTATGAGGATGAGGAAAAACAAGTGCATACACCTGCCTACAAATGCATGCTCCTTAAAGCCTTCTATTTCTACTAGACAACTTCAGTCATCTTCCCGGGTTAATGATGTGTTACCTGTCGCATGCTAAACGCCTGACGTCACCTCCCACTAACCTACGTCAAATGTGAACATTAACGGCCCAATGCTGGCTTGATAAGAGAAGCTAGGTGACAGCTAGCTACTTCACTAACTTACATTAACTAGCGAGCTACATCTATAAACACGAGTACACTTTGTGTGACGGTGTCAACAGAGGGGGGAATAGCCGTTAGCTGACAAAGTACACACTCGCTTCACGTGAGAGGAGCTAAACTCCCACGCACACGAACGTGAAGCGGCTAACGTGTTTTTCTTACCCGCTAACCGTTAGCTCGTGGCCCCTCGGATGACGTTAGCGAGCCGGGGGGAAGACGTTACCTTGAAAGGTGTGGCGAGCCTCCAAGGCACCCTTTGGCTCCGCGAGGGGGGAACACTTATCCACGGGTCTGCCTCGCTCTGCAGTGGCCTGCCGTGAGGGGAATACACCGGCAGCAGCGGCGCATCGTAGCCAGCTAATAATGCTAAGTAGGGAGTCTGGGTGGTCTCCTCCCAGAAACGGGACCCGATTCGCGGCCTGTCTGACGACCGCTCCACGGCAGGCTGTCGGCTCGAACGAAACGCCAGGTAGAAAAAAAGGGAGGGCACGACGTCCAGAGTGCTGTTCCGATTTAAAGAAAATAAAACATCTTATCTCTATGTTAGACGCCACATTTTAGCTCACAGAACAAAACACACATGCAATTGGCTCGGGCTTTGCAGCGAGAACCGCTGGTGTGTTCGCGCTCTGCCCATAGAAACGTAATTACCGTCCCAGATTTGGTAAAAGCAGCGACTGCGCATGCGTGATTACCTTCCAGCGCACTTGTATTAACCTACTGAGAACAATATACCAACAGTAGGCCAACTTTCTCTTCTAATTATATTTAATTATGTGTTGAAGATAAACCAAAAAATGACTTGGCTCAGTAGTTGTTATACATCTTACCTCGACTAGACTCTGGCTGAGATATTATTTATATATATATATATATATATATATATATATATATATATATATATATATATATATATATATATATATATATATATATATATATATATATATATATATATATATATATATATATATATATATATATATATATAAGTTGACATAAACCACTAGTATGCCCATGTCGTTCCTTCCATTATTGTTGAAGTAATTCAGTGTGAATTTATCACAATATATGTCCACGTTGTTGTTGTCTTAGTCCTGTGTTGTCGTTGTGGCATTGGCAAATACCGCCATCTAGCGGTGGGAAGTGGTATCACAGGTTGAAGCATTTGAGTGGTTTGGTAGCGCAGTGCCAACAGTCATTTGTATGCTGTCAAAAAGATAATTGTGTGTATGACTAATAGGTGATAGAGGGTTCTTAAAAACATTTTTTTAAATGAGAATGTAAATTGGTCTGGCAATCTTTTGTATGGCCCGCAATGCTACGTACATCTCATTAACATACTATTTAAATAGGTGTGTCTTATTTCAATATATGTATCACAAATCCCCAAAGGTTGTAATCATTTAACTTAATTATCACCATAAAGTTAATTTTGGTACGCAGAAGGCATAGACAGGCAGACAGACACAAACACATAGGTCACAAGAAGGCCAATTGAACTGCAGTAATCTATAGTCAAAGTATTAAAAGCAATAAATAATATATTATTGAAAAATATATATAAAATTATGTCTATTGAAAAAGTAAAAAATATTCATAATAATAAAAGATGGAAAAACTAACCTGTAAAAAGAAAAATAATAGATATTAATAATTATAGAGCTGGTACATGGAAAATATAACAACTTTTTGATAGAAATACACATGGAAGAAGCAATATCCCTCTTAATTCCATGAAATAAATCTATCTGTTGACTTACTGAATTCAGCTTCTCACTCATCTTTCAAAACCTACTTATTGTTGTATTGACCTTTTCATTTGATAAGACGTCTACTAATCATGTTTTATTGCTCAATATCAGACTAAGACCTCAAAGCAGGAGCTTTACTGTGGGAAAGCCTTCGAGGACTTGTGACCCTTAGTGGTCAGGTGGCTTGAGGAGGAAGGAGCCTTCGTGTTGAAATGGAGTCCTTGTCGGCACGAGCCGCTGACTGCAGAGCTCCAAGAGGACAAGAAGTTGATGGAGAACCCGTAGTTATCTAGAAGGGTCCTCTTATCAGCACGGTAAAAAAACAGCAGAGCGGGATGTGCTGAATTGGGCCCAAATCGAGGCCCTGAAGGCCCGTGTCATTGAGCAGCAGGAGGAAAGTCTGGAAAAAGACGATGACATCCATGAAAAAAATGACAATTAACAGAACCTTCACGGGGACATCGAAGCCAAGGACTAGTGAGGTCAACTTGAGGCTGCTTCAGGCGACCATGAGGAGGCCATTGAGATCCAAGGATAGAATCTCTGAAAACTTCTCTCTGGCTTTGGAGAAAGAGGCGAATCTCCGAAGAAGACGTGTGTGAAAAAAGAAGCTCTTTGATCAGATCTTTTTTTTTCAGAAAATGTGTTTTTCCTCAAGGAAAACGTACACCGTCTCTGACAATCAGCTTACCGTCACTAAGCTTCAGTGAAAAGATGGATAGGATCAAATGAATAGCGAGACGAGACGGAACTTGGATTGTCATTTAAATGTCTGCTCACATTTCAGGGATTCTCCCCATCTGAGGGACCAAGAGGACACAGGGAGGTGTATGTTGAATGTTGTAGACGTGTGCAATATGTCATACTGGCTTGGTTAAAAAAAAGAAGACAAAAAAGAATCATCCAAGTGAGAGAAAGAGACATAACATTTCTTAAACATTTTCAACGCTTGCTGTGCTTCCTGGATTACATGTGAGAAAGTCCTCTGAAAGCCCCGTCTCATCAGCACCACCTTACACATCCTCCACCACCTGACAATCAGAGAGCGCCGAGCCAACAGTGATCAACCCGGTCGTGCACTCTTACAACTTGGAGCTCTACCGGTCCGCGGGCTTTATTTAAGAAAAACACAGAATCCTTCCCAAAATACAGCCAGAAAAAAAAAAAAAAAAACTTTAATGCAATGGTGATATAAATGCCAGTCGCCGTGAGGCTGTCTGAACCAACAGACCGTGAGAGTATTTATTGCATAGGTTGTTAAATCGGGGACTGTCCTGTGTGAAAACAAAACAATCCGTCAGTGTCCCTCTGCAATGAAAGTGGATTTTGTTCTTTCTCTCGTTCCTGTTGACCGTTTTTGAAAAGGTATCTGCATTTTTCCCATATACCTTCTTTTTGTTCTCTATATAAAAAAAAAAAATCAATCTCCCAATGTTTGTTCCCGAGATGTTACGAGAGTCGTGTACGCATGCTGATGATGATATGTGGCGGCGAGACGAAGGACCGCCGCGGTGCAGAGGAGATAGTAGAAATCCGTCTTCATCCTAAAGTGTGTCGCACTCCTCTTCAAGCACGCAAAAAAGTCCAGAAGCACATTTTGTCAACGGTTTGTAAAAACGACATTTGAATCATTTAATCTTTTTTTTCACATTTAGAGATTTAGCTCTGAGGTTTTGCAAAAACATTTTTTTATAAATAATAACAAGTTACTAGTTTGGCTTTGATATAAATAATGTAATATAATATAGTTCAAACAGACACTTCCGTTCTTAAAAAAAACATTTAAATAGTTTCAAATATTGCAATTACGAAACCATGTCTTGTAGTGCTATTCGTTCAGAGACAGATTGGTTGAAGCCGTTTTCCAATGACAAAATAAATCCGGGGGGGGGGGGGGGCGACGACAAAACACACACACACACACACACACACACACACGTTTGCCGTAACGACGGGTTTAAAAAAAAAAAAAAAAAAAAATCTCAGCCTCCCTGAGCAGAAAGTCACATCAATACCACATTTTAAATATTGAATAGAAACACCAAACAAACAAAAAAAGCTTGGCAAAACACACTTTGTATTGTTTTCAACTGTCGGTCGCCGGAGAACTTAAGTCAACTTAACTTAAGTTTAGATGTCTCTAACACTCAAAGACAATATATTTGACAGGTTCAACAGGAGGCGTTGCTATTGCACAAAAATACAGGAGGGGGGGGGGTGGGGGGTGGGGAGGGTGTCAATTGGTAAAACTGATGACAAGGCAGATTATAGAGTGACATTTTGGTTTGACAGCATAAATGTTCACTGCTCTCAAAAAAGAAGAAGAAAGTCGACCAGAGGTTCTGTTATTTTGTGTTTATGAAGATGCCGGCGCCTTCGCATCTCCATGGTTCGAATTCACAGGTTTAAAAAAGGAAAAAGCAAACCCCCCTTTAGATTCGGCTCGGCTTCATTCGACGTCCCACCGCAGCCATGCGAGACGTGAACCCTTCTCTTAAACTTCGTAAGTGCTGCAGTGAGTGATATTCGTGAAGGAGGTGAACAAGTGCTTAAATGAGCGCAACATTTAAAATATGACATTCAAGAGCACGTTGACAATAAACACACAGGCCTAGTATATCGTTTCCTTGTAAAGCCATGACTAAGACAAACAGTTTTTTGTACAGCTTTCGTCTATTCAAAAATTAAAAAAAGTCAAATAAATATTCTTGAAGAAGCTCGAGGACAAACGTTCTCCGCTCTGAACTGAAAGGCGGCCGGTCGGAGAGAGGAAACGTGTCCAAAAAGCCGTTTTCAACGCGCGCCGATCGCCAGCCTCTCAATCACGAGCAGTTACTTTGATTTAAAAAAATAAGATCAAATGAAAAAAAGATAAAATCTAAACACGAAGCTGACAAGGTTTTTTTTTCTTCTTTTCACACGTTCTTCACAGATGACATGTAACAATTTAAAGAGACAGACAAAACTGTAATTGATATTTAAATATTGCAAAACTTACAAAAACAGTTATCTTTGAAGTGTAAACATTAAATTGATGTCTGATGTCATTTCTGCACAAGGAGAAATCATAAAATAAATCATGTCCGTCATGACTATAAACTGTTTCTCATTTTAAAATGTAAAAACAACATACTAAATCTCTTTTTTTCTCAATTATTATTACTGTAATAATGTTTACGTTAACATTTGTTTTGTATAAGTGTTTTTACTGTACTGTTATAAATAGTTATATGTGGAACATCTTAATTCATACTCAGACTCCTCCAGCGTTGTCTTTACAAGGCAAAAACAATACTCGTGTCTCTGCCACACTCGGATACACACACATCCACACCAATATGGTCAAAAACACACACACACACACAAGCTGCCTGTCACACAGGGGGTCGGGGGGTCACCAGGAAGCTCTATGTGCGATTGAGGGTCTGGAAGATTCTGGATATTTGGAGCATGACAGGGCCGGTCTCGGGGTCGTTCATCCACTGGGTGCTGTTCAGAGGGTTCTCCAGCATGTCTTCAAATGCTACACACACACACACACACACACACACACACACACACACACACACACACACACACACACACACACACACGCACACGCACACGCACACGCACACGCACACGCACACGCACACGCACACGCACACACACGCACACACACGCTGGTCAGAAAACAGACAGGGCAAAAACCGGCAGCTATTCAAAAGTATTTTTGTGGTGCGAGAGCAGTCGACCAACCGCCATTTATTTTTAGTGATAATAAAGTCAGAGGGTTCTTCGTTGGTCCGCTGTCTATCCGCTTGTTACCATTTATAAAATTATTATAAATGTTAATTTATAATTATTGACTAATAACGCTTATGATCGGTTACTTTAAAAAGACAAGGTGAACAAGAACCAGAGCAGAACTAAAATGTTGTTTTCTTTTTCTTGGTCCAGACAAAATAAACTGTATTGCAATTTAAAAAAACACCTCAAGTGTAAAACTCATATTGCATCGACTAAATTACTTTCTCTGATTGGCCTACTCGGCTACAGATGGGGACTTTTTACTTTTTACAGAACAAGCTTGTAGAGTTTTTTTAAACCGCTAACGCGCAACAATGTTATAGATATTTTTGATATCATTTTCCTTCTAATTGCATTCCCAAAAACATCTACCATCATGGCTTGTTCACCAAGTTAGAGTGGACTCTACCTAGCAGGGTCTTAGGATTGGTGAGACCCAACTGGACCACTGGATTCTCCAGAATGGCTTGGAACAGCGGGCTGTTGGTGTCGATGCCTTTATCCAGATCTTCCGGGGAAGGTTTCCTGTCTCCCAGCAACCACTCGCACTGCAGAATAAAAAATAAAAAGAAGGAAAAAAGGTTCACGCTATGTTTTAAAAAAAACATAATTATCTTTATGTAGCTCTGAGTCTCGGATCAGCAAAACAACCATGTTCATATCATATATATTATTCCTAAACTACAGTATATATATAATATTCCTTGAAAACCAATTTGGTTTTAGCGTCACAGCCACATGGCGTAAATGGCTGCAATCAGTCTAGCTTGCAATCAGAAAAACATAAAGGTCAGCTGGCAACAAAAAGAAGAAGCCATTTCTCAAATCTGCACGCAGACACTGTTGAGGATGTGTGAACCTACCGCAGCATCCTGTTGATTGTTATTCACCCTCAGAGCATCAACCACCTCCTTCTCATCAAACCCCATCTCCATCAATGCAATGACGGCCTGCGGAAAACAAGGAAAAAGATTTGAGCGTCGAGTTTAAAACACATTGTCAGTCTCATAAAGTCCACACAGTCTTCTCTTGGGGAAAACCCCAATGTGTGCTCAGTGGGGGGGACATGGCTGGGTAGAGCAACCACTCAAATGGTCATTTTGTGGAAGTTTCTTGTTGCAAGATGGTACTTTAAAATCGCTTTGCTATTTTTGGAGATGCTGAGGAGCAATGCTTCTTGGGAAAACAGAGGTACATTAAGCTCTAAATTTGGGGGAACAAACACTGAACAAAATGAAGGTGCTCTACAACCCCTAGAACTCAAAGCCACTAACACCGTCTATCCATGAGTGCACATTTCAATAATATCCGGCTGTCTTCAGTAATCAATTCCAGTCCTGCTACTGTACATCTATATATCCTACTAGTTGTACTGTTGTATGTTATTTCACAGACTGAGCAGCAGAAAAACATTTAAAATAATAATAGTTTATTTATCCCATTTGAATCTCTGAGTAAATTCAAGACGTTGAAGCTGAAAAATCAGTCTTGCATCTGCCCTGTCTGTAGGGTTAAGAAAGATAAGTAGCATCTGCCTACAACATACAGAGTAGTGGAAAGCTCAGGTGAGCTATCTGAAAGTAGGTAACAGTCAGAGTCCTGAATGAAAGTGCAGACGGGATAAAGCCACTCACTCTCGAGTCTGGTCTGAACTCCCGTTTCCTGCGGATCCTCTTGAAGATCTCTGTGAGCTCGTCCTGCCTGACGCTCTCCTCGGTGCTCGACTGGCCGGAGTGGCTGCGGAGGAGGCTGGGACCGGTGGCTGGCACTGAGGGGCCTGGTGGGGCGGCAGCCGTGGCTCCTGCCGCCCCAGACAAGTCCTGGCCTCCTGGTATAGGTGCGTCTACAGTGGGGTCATCTACATGCTCGATTAGCCACTCCATCGCCTGAGTGACTGACATGCTGCAGAAAGCGGATAAGATCAGGAAAAAAATGGTTTCTTTTCTGTTAAATACTGGAGACATATTCCAAATAATCTAGCCCATTGTCAGACTTGTTATTTAACCCAGACTTACTGGTTCAATCTAAGAGCTTTGATGGCTCTGCTCTCAGGGAAACCCATTTCAGTGAGCTGCTGAAGGGCCGTTTCATCCACCCGGTCCTCTTCATCTTCATCTAACATCGCTGCAAGACACAGAAACACAAAGAGAGCAGAGAACTGTAACTACAGGTTGAGGAATATATGTGAAGTGTCTCCAACAATAAGTATCAAGAGTTCCAGCAACAAAACATGTCAACATAGCAGCTTATGGCTGATATGGAAATGAATACTTGTAGTGGGGTCACTATATTGAGCTTGAACACAAAAACAGCACATGAAGAGAGAACATAAAACATGTCATACCTCTATTTGTCAGAGCTTTGAAAGACAATATAATATGTATTGTAACAGTCTCGGTAACTCCAGGACATGACCACGCCTCTTCCCCAATGTGTGCTGAGGTTGTGTACGCCTAGAAGAAAAGTGTCCTCTCCCCATCCTAATTTTCCTGACTTGTAAACAGCGTTAAGGGAATGTAAGTTTTACCATTGGCTTTTTTGAAAAGTTCAACAGCATCAGGGTTCAAGGCTAGAAGCTTTTGGGCGACTTCAATGAGAGAAACCAGGATTTTTCTGAGCTCCGTCTGAAACTGGAACAACACAAACACAACAAAGATCAATAACATCCTTGCAAAGCCATCGAATTTGCAATTAAGCTAAATCCATTTCGCCGAGAACCTCACATCTCTGATGTTGTGCTGGGTCACAGTGCGGTCGGTGTGGCGCGTGGTCAGGCTGCCGGTGGCTTTTAGAATTGCATCTTTGTCCGGAGCTTTGTTATCCTGTTTCTTCTTTGACAACAGGGAAGAAACAACAAAAAGGGAAATCATTGAAAGTAGACCAAATAACTTATAAAAATATTGATGAAGGAGCTTTCAGCTGCGCTAAGATGAAGTCGAAAACTGGTTAATATTACCTTTTCATCTGAACTAACTTCTGCCATCTTTGGAGGGGTTGGTGGCGGTCTTTTCTTTATGAGCAGCAAAACTTCTACGAGATATATAAAAAAAGCACAGTCAGATCGAGGCGGTGAGGGGTTGTCGGCATCCCACATCTTGTCAAAGTAACATACCTTTATCTTTGAGATTTTCTTCAGCGACAGTTTTGGTGTCTGTGAGGACTCGTTCTGTAGCAGCGTGTATGAGTTTATGGTGGGTAAGTGTTTTGGGGTCTTCTAGACTTCCGTGTACATACTGTAAACCAAACAGAACACGTCTCAGAAATAAAACAGAAGAGATTCAACTAATGAATCTTTTAATCATTGCATAATCTGACAGTCATTTATATTTGGTCCTAACATTAATAACATCTCAACAATTTGAGAAAACAGTGACATCTTCATCTTTGACCAACCATGAAAAACTTGGAATTATGTTATGGTCTGGAAGTTTCTTAACAATTAGTTTAAATGACTTAATTGTTAATTGATTTCATATCAATCAACTAGAGCTAAAACAACAACAAGTTGGCAAATCAGTTAACTAAATATGAATACACTGTATATTTTGATAATCACTTCAATCAAAAACATAAAGAAAAAACGATTCTCCTCTGTGAGCGTTTGCTACATTTCTCCAGTTACATCATTGTTTATAATTTTTACAGACTAAACTATTCATTTAAAAAAGGGGCAATTAATCGTTCAGAACTGAACCTTACAATTATCTTTCTTTTCATATCGTCTGTCACCGTTTTATGTTTTATTGTCTGCAACTTTGTGTAATGTGCTACTGTTGTTGTCCTGGCCAGGACACTCTTGTAAAGGACATGTTTAATGTCAATGGAGACATTTCCTGGTTAAATACATTTAAAATAAAAACCTATAAAAAAAGGGTAGATGAAATAATGAATAACCAAAAGAAGAAAGTATAATTGTAATAGCAATAGTTACGAAGACTAGTTCACAAAAGTAATCCCATAATAAAGTTACACTGTCATCGAGACGTCCGAGCCCATATGTCGGCGTCATCAGAAACAATGGCCGTGTCCCCGGCGTTGTCAAGAGGAACCCTCGAGGAGACGCTCGGGGCCGTAGAAGGAGAAGCGGGGTGAGGACGTGTAATAATAGACAGCCGGTAAAGCGAGATGGGAACAAGGGGCGCCGTGGACTCAGAGCTAGCTGGCTAGCTTGAAGCCAACCTGATAAATTATAAATAGCCAGGTCTACCCAGCTACTATAAATACAAAGCCGGTGACACCGACACTGTTTACACAGACTGCCCCCCCTCCCTCCACCCCCCGGGCAGAGGAGTGACAGGACAAAAAAAATGACAGACCCCCCCCCCCACACACACACACACACACACACACACACACACACACACACACACACACACACACACACACACACACCCTACATTAAAACCAAACCTACATGTTTTAAGCACTTCTCCTTCAGTTTCTCCACAGTGGTGTCTTCCATGACCTCCTCCAGCCACTCCGCACCGTCCATGGTGCAGATGTGTATCTTCAACACTTTCCCGGCGAATATCTTCTCCTCCTGGACGAACATCGCCGCAGCAAAGAGAGAGCAGCGAGCGAGCGGACGAGAGAGAGAGAGAGAGAAGAGAGACTACTGTCCAGTGACGTTAGCTAGCTGCGGGTGCTAACGTTAGCGCCCAGCGAGCCGTCGTTGTGGAGCTAAATCCAGCGACTAAAACACGGCAACACGAGGCTCGGGTTAGCGGAGAGCCATCTTCGGTATTCCTCTGCCGGGTCTCGCTGCGGTAGCAACCGATGAAAGTGTTCGGTGACCCCCACCGTGTTGTTTGATATTCCCCCAGCGAACACACACGAGCTGCCGGGCCAGCGAGTACCCTATTTTTACTGTAATGTTTGAACTTTGAACTTCGACGGCGGTTTGCGAGCGGTGCATCATGGGAGTCGGAGTTCTTTGAAATCAGAGCGGCCGTACGGATTCGCTTACGATTGAAGGCGAACGACAGACGGGTGCAATGACACAGCGTACCTGCGGTGTCCCCGTAGACTGTGACGAGCCAGAGATGGATTACCATGCGGGGAAAGCCTGCGACTGCCACGCGCCGCCCACAGAGACCTTCAGCAGGCCCGGACCTCCAGGGGCCCCACAAGTGCCAGGCTCACTGTGTGTAATTTGGCAATATAAGAACAATAGCAAATGCCAGAATAAAGACCACTATCAATTAATATGAAGAGTACACGTTCCCATTAATCAATTAATTAATTAATTGTCACAATTCCCCTAAATGCCACACATGACCTCTTCAGATGTTTTGTTTGGTCTGAGCAACTTGGGACGATGGAACCTTATCTCCTCTGCAAGAACAAAATAAAGACTTTGTTTTGTACTTCTTTCTAACCAGATGTTGAGGCCATGTTTGTCCAAATATACTTCACACACCTTCATTTGGGTTATTTTTGAGCTTATATGTTTATTCGCCAAGCAGCAAATTGGGTCAGACAGTATTCTATCTGAGAAGAATACAAAGCACAGAAACAATTAGGAACTGGGGATCTTTTTCTCTCTCTGGGTCCCACTAGTTTAATAACCCAACTATCACAATAAGTCATGTAAAGACACACAATACAAGCTGAAGAAACACCTCACAGGGAACTTTTGTCTAGGTTAGTCAATTGTGCTATTTATAACCACCACTAGAGGGAGACACACCAAGCGTAATATTGGGTCCCTTCAGCATATTAATTAAATTAAATAAAGTGTTAAGTATATGAAGAGAATGGTCACTAGTTGTTCTTCTTCATGAAGCTTTCAATTCATGTCCGGGACTATCAGATGCACATGTTTATACTGTAGTTGTTGAACTAGATCTATAATTATACACCGATGTATTGATCTTTAGAGATCTTGTCAAGTCATTTAAAGAAAGAAAAGACAGTTATCTTAAGTTCAAGACACACAAGTGCCATTTATTATACCAAGAAACATATTTACAGGAGAGAAAAAAATGAAAACGGGAAATACATTTCTTGCAAATTATAGCCGTTTAAAGAGAAAGGAAACATATTGCAGATATTACAATTGACTACAACCTAATGTTTTTCTTAAATCATAACATTTTGCAAACTACAGGAAGTGTCTCACAAAGTATTATTGAGGACACAACTGAGAACTTTACCAACAGGTTTTTTTCTTCCATTTAACCAAAAAAGTGTAACGAAAACATTTTAGAATACGCACAAACGACAGTCTCAGTTCATTTCCACGTGTTACCGAACAGTGAATAAATATGAATTTATAAAACCTCAATATTTATGTTTTTAAAAAGTTTTTATGAGAAAAATGTCTCTTAATAATATATCGTATTTATTTGTATATAGATCAAATTTATTTACGCATAAGGGACAGTAAAATATAAAATATATATTCTGTTCTGTTTGACATTTTAGAGGCGGTTGACTATGAAAAGATTGCATGCTTAAGACATCAGATTTCTTAAACAAAATCCTGCTTACGAGTGAAATGCATAACATATTTACAAAAACAGAAGAACATAGCCATAGGCTCAAACTAATAGGAGGGAGAGGGGAAGTTACGTTTTCCTTTTCCCTCGAGACAACAACATACGCTGTGGCCGACGGGCCAGTTCTCAAACACCAACAGATCCTCACGCCTGTCTTTAACCGCCAATCTCCAAGATGGCTGCATACTGTACAACATATCACATCTCCACCACACCTCTACGTACGAATGCAGTCAAATCTAGAGGCGCAACACAACGTCGCTCCATAGATCCAAGAAATGTACACAACTGTAGAGTGTAACTAAGAATCACATGATATATATATGAAAAAAGAAAAGAAAGGGGAACGTGTGAACACATCAAAAAAGTGTGTGTGTGTGTGTGTGAAAATGCAGGACATGTGTTCTGTTATGATTCACAATTTGTTTATCATCAACCGACTCACTAGAATATCTCCCACGCACATTGAAAATAACACTGAAAATTAATAATGCGCTGTATAAAATGCCCCCATGATCACAACAGTTTTTATAAACAAGATTATACGCAGAAAGAAATAACCAAAAATATAAACAAGAGATTGAGAAATCATATGAATGACAAAAAAAACGCAATAAATACCCAGTGTTAATGCTGCGGCTTCACTGCAGAAAAATAAATGCTAAAAGAAAAAAAAGAGTCTCTCTGAAAGGACTTTCTCTGTCCCCCGTTTGAAAAAGCACCAAGGATCCCAGGAATTTCTGTAAGCAGGCAATGCATATAAATAAGGCATTAATAAATAAAAAAAAGAACGGATGAAACGCAGGTGTCGCTGTTAGTATAAAAGCATATCAAAATGTCCTATTAAATCGCGTTGCCCGTTTCCTTTTTTTTTTTTCCTTCTCCACAAAGAGTGCCTTTTTTTATAAAAAAATATACAGCAGCTCGTCTGGACGTCGACATCAAATTTCTTATTTGAACTGTTCAGGTAGGTGTGCGATCTGAGCCTGCATGCTCGTCGGGGGACTTGAAATGCCCTCGGACCAGTCGGACATGTTGGAATGAGGCGAGGAACTCGACCACTGGTCGGGAGAGCCGGGGGACGGGGTCAGAAAGGGGTGGTCGGGCACCTGCACCTGGTGGTTCGGGGTGTTGTCCATGGGGCCTGAATAGCTGTGCTGGGAGGGCGGGGTGAGGAACTGGGTGCTGGGCATCGACTGGTTTATGGAGGAGGGCATAATCTGTGTCTCCTGCGGCAGGATGGTGTGGATGGGCATGCTGGAGCTGCCGGTGCCCTGCTGCAGCTCCGGGGAACTGAGCTCCCCGCTGATGAAGCTCTGGCTGTTGGTGCTGTTTGAGTTCTGGTGCTGCAGCTGGATGCTCTGCTGCTGCTGCTGTTGCTGCAGCTGCTGCAGGTTCTGCAGCTGCTGCATCTGCTGCTGCATGATGTGCGGCTGCGGACCCAGCCTGCCGCTCTGGATCCCCTGGTAGGTCATCATCTGCGAGAGGCCGGCGGGGTGGCCGTTGTGGAGGGACGCCATCATCCCGTGCTGCCCCCCCGGGTGCAGGCCTCCCTGGCCGCCGGGAGCTCCCCGCATGGGGTTGAACTGGCCCGGCTGGCTCATGCCGCCGTGCATCCTGGACAGCCAATCGCACTGGCCGTTGATGGCGCCCTGGTGGGTGAGACGCGGCGGCAGCGGGTCGAACTGCATCCGAGCCAGCTCCTGCTTGTTCGGCATCACCAGGTGGTTGACGGACAGGTGCGCATCAGACATGCCCTGCAGGTGGTTCAGGGAGACGGAGGGCGACTGCTGGAACGGCGAGGTCATCATGGGCGGTGAGGCCACGTCGGAGACGTAGCCGTGCGGGGACTCCAACGAGTCGACGGGCGACAGCACGCCGGAGCCGTCCAGGAGGCTGCCGGGTTTCCCGTCCTGCAGGTTTTTCTTCTTCACCTTCATGTCTTTGCCCTCCTTGCAGCCGATGCCCTTGGCGCTGGGCTTGCGCGCCTTCTTGCCGTGGCCGTGAGGCATGGGCTGCTTCATGCCGCCCAGGTAGCCGTTGGGCGAGCACAGCGGCGGCGACAAGGTGGTGCCGAGCGAGCCGCCGTGCATGTGGGGACTCCGCACCAGGTTGTAGTCGTCCATCAGCCGCACGATGTCATGGTGCATCCGCTCCTGCGCGATGTCTCTGGGTAGCCGGTCCATGTGGTCGGTTATCTCCCTGTTGGCGAAGTGGTCCAGTAAGACCTTGGCGGTCTCGTAGCTTCCTTCCCTGGCAGCCAAGAACAGAGGAGTTTCCTCCTGAGGCAGAAAGGAGACATCACGTTAAGAGAGTCACAGACAAATGTTTCTTTGTAGTTATACATGTTTCCGGACAGATGATCCACTATTGTTCTACAGAGGTAAGAGCAGGAAGAGACTGCTTGCTTCTTTCTTTCTGTGGTTACCTTGTTGTTCTGCATGTCCTTGTTGGCACTGTTCTTGAGAAGCACAATCACAGCCTCCACGTTGTTCACAGCCGCGGCCCAGTGCAGAGCTGATTTACCTTCAGACACAAACACAGGGTTATTAGATCTTCATTTTGTCTTTTGCGTAGATTTTTGGGCTCGTACATGTGGCGTAAAACAGAGACGCCTTACCGAAATCGTCGATTGCGTTGACGTCAGCGTGGCAGTTGATGAGCTCCTCCACCATGCCCTCCACCGCCAGCCTGGCAGCCAGGATCAGGGGGGTGGTGCCGTCGTGCATGCGGGCGTCCAGGTCTGTGGCGCGGTTCCTAATCAGAATCTACAGCGACAACAAGACGCGTGTTCAAACTTTTGATCAGGAATATGGATCATTAATCAAAATGATACTTCAAAGGTTGACACAAATAGTTCAGAAAAAGTCAGAAAATAGTAAAAATCACAATTTCCCAGGAGTCAAGGCGACATCTGACAAACAACTATATTCAATTAAAAGAAATATAAAACAAATAAAATCCTAAAAATAAAAAAGCTAATCTTTTCACACCTTTATTTGCATATTTTCTAGTTAAATGATTTAAAAAATGTAGGTTTGACTGACAAATCAATTCATTATATTTTTATTTGAGCACTTTGACCACAGAAGAAAAAGAGTGTCTCGTGAGCGCTCACCTGGAACACCCCCTGGGCGTCAGCAGCCACCGCGGCGTGCAGCGGCGTCCTGCCCATGTTGTCTTGCACGTTGGCGTCGGCACTGGCCTCCAGCAGGCGCTTGGCGGCGTCCGATCGGGCGTAGCGGGCGGCCAGGTGGAGGGCCGTTTCGCCCGTGCGGTCCGTCTGGTTGTGGAGGTTGGCGCCCTGGTAGATGAAGTCGTTGATCACGTTGGCGGAGGCGTCCTCCTCTTCCTCGCTGTTGCCCGTCTCTAAACCGCCCCCGCTGCAGGACGCGATCATCAGCGGCGTGAATCCGTCTGGACGGAGAGAGAGAGAGAGAGAGAGAGAGAGGGTGTTGAAAGAAGGCAACAGACTGCACGGTCAGCACTGCAGCGGTACTTCAAAGCAGCAGGCAGATCAAAAAAACAAACAAATCGAATGTGGATTTGACACTTTTGCCAGAGTTGAGACAGCGCGGCTCTCTCTCCCTTCGATAACGGATTCTGATCAAGGCCCCCGGCGCAGGAGAGGCTTCAGAAGGGGAGAAGAAAAAGCCAAGCTGGGGGGATAGAGGCCGGGGGGCTTGCTAAAGCTAGGCTGCTGCTAAAAAGAAGGAGAAAAAACGAAGCATTAATATCTAACTGTGAGCGGCGGCTCAGGCAGTCGACTTGAATGGGTTTTCTCCTCTTCAAAAGGATAGCAAGCCCCAGATCTCGCAGATTTGGTCGATTCAAGAGCATCGAACCACAACGAGGGGGGGGGAGGGGGTTGTTAACCCCGGCACTTTGATTTCTCACGGCTCTTCTACAGGGAATTTGGCACTTACTACAAAATTGTTTTTTTTGCATTTGATGGCCTCGTTGTTTTTTGTAATGTGGAATAGAAAGAAGAAGAGAAGAAGACAGAGGCCCATAACTGGTCGAATGATTAATCTGATCAGGAATCAGTGTTTTCCCCCCAGGCTCCTGGCTTCCAGCCGGCTGCTTTGAAGAAGATCCTTTACCCTGAGGACATGGGGCTTTAGCTACTCCTACACGCGCGATTACACACACGCGCGCGCACGCGTGCACACACACACAAAAAACACACACACTAGAAATGTGGAAAACTCGCTTAGAAAAAAGCAGGAATCAATCCACACACACGCTCACACACCCACACACACACACACATTTAGAAATGTTAATTCGAAAAAGTTATGAGTCATTTGGCTAAATCCTTTTTAAGCTTTTGACCCCATAAAACAAAGCAAACTAAACATTCTCACAAGTTATGACCTCACACATAAGTTGAGAGCTGTTCCACCGACACATAGTTTTTCTTTTCTAAAATTGTTTGAAATATTTTGCAGACCACGAGAGAAAAGCCAACAAAAGGCAACAATTACAGTTAAATCAGAAGTAATACAGCTAATTTTGTGACATTAAAATAATTAAATGTGTTCTTCTTTTAACTCCATGGACTGATTCCATCCATATTTTCCCTCGTCATTAAAGCTACGCTGACGTATAAAACAATAATAAATTCATAGATTTATAGATTCATTCAAAAAAAGCAAATAAACCAATATCAGTCCACTTTCTCTGATTCTGTCACAGAACTCCTGGACGTTCCCAAACCCTGCGCCGGTCCTCAGTCACCCACCTGGTCCCCGGACGTTGACGTCCATGCAGTCGTTCTCAATCTCGCCCTGAGGCGGCGTGGGAGCGATGGAGGGGATGCGCAGGTCGGCGGCGTCCAGGTGCTGCTGCGTCCACTGGCGGTGGTCCGTCTGGTCGTCCACCTCCAGGATCGCCTCGTCAAACTGATAGAAGAAGGGACGGCAAGCGGTGCGGCAATTAAAAAAATGTAGCGCGAGGGTTAAATGATTAAATTGTGACCAAATCACAAAGTGAGAAAAAAGTTTAACACTGATAATACAATTCTAACAATATTTAAAAATTCATATGGGAAATTGTCAAATTCTTGAATTAGTATTTGTAAAAAAATTATAATTAAGTTTAAAAAAATTGAAATGAAAGAAATCCTTGAGTGAAATATTTGCGTTTCCTTACCCTGGAGCGTTTAGGGTCCGAGGGCTCATCTTCGCCCCACTCGTTCTGGTTGTCATCCATGAGTGAAATGTCCGAGGTGTTTTTCAGTGGCCTGTGATGAAGCAGAAAACCCAGTAAAAATCCACGTACTCGGCTGCTTCCATCTCCTCCGAGCCGCTCGCCGTTAATGGTGTGGCGAAGCCGAAAAACAAAAGCATTGATTAAATCCATACCCCACCCCTCTGCCCTTAGAGTCAATTAACCCACACCAAAAACCAGCGATATCATTATCATTAATGATCCCAGCAAAATCCCCCTCTCCCCAAATGTGTCCGATCACCAGTTACATAGCCCTTCACCTAACCCGCAAAGACTCAGGTACCCGGCGGCGGAGAGAGAGCGCCATTGGGCGAATAAACGGAAACTTACTTTAATCCCACCGAATCCTCCCCGACGGGCTCGCGTCTCTTCTTCTTGCTGGTCTCCGTGGTCTTGAAGCCCTCGGGGAGCCACAAGCGCCCGTGTTCGCTGTGTCGCTTTCGGGCCGCCACCATTCCCACGGCGATGAAGGCCAGCATCCCGATGCCGCCCAGGACCAAGTAGATGGGGTAGAGGTCCTGTGAAGGCTTGGGGTCCACTCCGCCTGGCGGGAAAGGGAGCAGCATGGTCAAGGGGGGGCGCGGAGGGACGGACGCCGGCGGGCCGACGGAGGACGGACCGGGGACACGCCCAGGGTCCGCCTGCAGAGCTAGTCCGGCTCTTCTTCGCCCCGCGGTGCCCAGAACACAGACGATCCTCACTGGTTGGGAAGCTAGCTTCTACTATCTATTCGCTCATAATCAGAACCGCTAACCACTTTTCATCAAAAAAGAAAAAGAGAAAAAAAACGGGATGGGGCGTGATAAAAGAAGAAAAGGGGGGGTGGAGATGAAGAAAAAAAAAAAAAAGGAACTCCACCACCTCCTCTCTCCCTTTTCAACCCGGGGTACCAAGAGACAACTTTACCATTTCTTCTTTAAGAGAGAAAAAAAAGGAGGGGGGGATTAATGAACTTCAAATTACTGCACGCGCTTTAAGCTGTAAAGACGAAGGATTTATTAGGATTTTCGAGATAACAAAGACTCCCAACTTCTAGCACACTCCCGATCAATTTTTCCCCTTCTCTTTTTTTTCTTCTTCCACTAACGATTTTGAAATGATAAACTCCCCCAACCCAAACCCTTAGAGATGCATTAAGTCCTGGTATTACATTCAGCGAGGTGAAGGTTGCAGCAGCCCCTCACACTGCGGGATGAAGCGTGTGTGTGTGTGTGAGACGTATATGTGCACATGTCTGTGAAGGGAGGAGAGACGGACCAAGAGTGTTATATTGTGTGAGTAGGGGGTGGGATGAGTTGATTTGCAGCAATTAACCATTTTGGAGCCTGAAGCCGGTGGATTTACACTCAGAGGGAAGGATTGATTGTTTAGGCCATGAGATTCACAATTGCATTTGTTCACCGCTGCATAACAAATACACAATCAAAGAGCGGTAGGGTGAGACCCCGACCAGAGGGCACGGCGGATACTCTCAGCTTGAGTGTGCGTGGAGGAGCGCGTGTCTCATCCCCTTGTAAAAGAGTGTGTGTGTGTGTGTGTGGACATTGGAGGAATGCCTTGCTAGTGGATCACGTTCATCAACTCATCGTTACGCAAACCTTTCAGTTGTGTTTGACATGTTTGGCTGTTTTTTTTAAGCAGCTTTAGTTTTCCCAGTGATGTGAAATCAATTAGCAGACTCCTGGAACTCAGAGAGAAAATCAAATCTGCGTCAAACTTAGATTATTGTTGTGTGTTGATGCAGTTTAACGAATGAGGCGGCTTGATAGTAATCTCTCAAAACACAGAAGTTAATAGAAGAAAACAAATCAGCCTGGGGCTCCGGGGGCGGGTTAATGACCGGTTCCCGGTCTCATCGTGATGGAGGAACATGTCACCCAGCGCAACATCGAGCATTCATGAGCTCACAACAGTGTTAACCATAAAGATTTCCACTTTCACAAAGCTGAGAACGGATTTTTAATCAGGCACAGAAATGAAAAGGACCCCTTTTAAACGCTTCCTTTGATTCACGCAGGCTTGTGTAGGGATGTACTCACTAAAAACGGCTTCAATGGTGTAGGGAACGTCCAGTTTGCCACTGGAGGCCAACGCCCCGAGGAAAGCTGCGGCGTCGTTGGTGCTCTGGAAACACTCGGTGGACTGCTGGAAGCACTGCCGGTTGTCCACCTCCAAGTGGACGACCGAGCTGGAGCGAGAAGAGACGGCACACACACACGCGTCACCGATAGAACACACGGCGCTATTCAGAGAATAAAAACGTAATTGAACATTATTGCTCACCCTTTGACCTGCAGGTGATCCAGTTCCCTCTTCGCTCTCCTGCCGCCGGCGCCGCCGCCTGCCACACCGCGCACGCTCCTCTTCACTACGCTCAGGACCTTGGCGGGGACCTCGGCCCACGAGTCCAGCGAGCGCTTCACGTTGTACTTCTTCAGCTCGTGCTCGTTGCCGTAGTACGGGTACACCATCGTCTCGCCGTCGGCGTCCGTGGTGAACACCACGTTGGTGCGCAGGACGCGGCTCAGCTCGCGCAGGAAGCCGAAGGAGTTGTTGAGCAGCTGCTGCGGGGGGATGTGGACCACCAGCACCAGCTGGCCCACGGCCAGCTTCTCGGGCATGTTGTTGGCGCAGTCCAGGCCGTCCCACCGGCACTCGGCGTTGTTGCAGCCCTGGTCGCAGTGGCGGTCGGCGTAGTGGTCCTTGCAGTATTGGTCATACAGAGGGCTGAGGGCGACAGCGAGGACACGTTTGAGGTTTGGTCATGTGACTTCAATCAATTAGAAACTCAATTTGAACTTAATGGGATTTGAACACTCACTTGCACTGGCCCTCCAGATTCTGGCAGTCGAAGCCGTCGTAGAGGCATCCGGCGTTGTCGCACTGCGAGTCGCACTTGCCGTCGTTGAAGTAGCGCCAGCACTGCAGCGCGGCCGAGCAGTTCTTCCACGGGCCGTCGAAGTTGAGCGAGCAGTCGCCGTTGTCCCAGCCGCACGCGTGGTTGTTGCAGAGCACGTCGCAGTACTTGTTGTGCTTCGCCTCCTCGCACAGCGGGATGTCGCAGGGCGCCTCCACCTCGGGCGGCGGCACGATGTCGTGGCCGAAGCCGCCCTGGAAGCTGTAGTCCAGGATGTGGCAGCGGAGGCCGTTGAAGTTGGTGGGGCAGACGCAGTGGTAGAACGGCGCCTCCGACGTGTACTCGCACATGCCGCCGTTGTAGCAGGGGTTGGAATTACAGGGGCTGTCGGTGGGATACTGGCACTCGGGCCCGGTGAACGACGGGGTGCACACACACTTGGGACTCTTGTGGCCGGAGATGCAGGTGCCCCCGTTGCGGCAGTTGAGGCTGCCGCAGGCCTGGGCGTCATATTCACACGTGGAGCCGGTGAAGCCCTGGACAGGAAAATAAAAAAACATCCCAATTAGGACAATTTATTAACCATTTTATTAAATTTTCACCCCGATGTAACTCCTGGAATGTATCCGTGCTCGTTCTGACTGTTAAAAACATAAATTCATGGGCGTGGGTCAAGTATGTGTGTGTGTGTGTGTATTTGTATTGATCAGGGGACATGATTTTAACACAATGTTCTTGTGGGAGTGAGTGTTTGTTTGTGTGTGTGTGTGTGTGCAGGTACTCACAGGGGGACATTTGCAGATGAATCCATGTGGCGTGTTACTGGCCACAGCGCAGGACCCTCCATTGCGACACGGTTTCCCCTTGCATCCGTCAAACACCGTGTCACAGCGCTGACCTGCAGAGAAACCACACACAACGGTCATTTAAAAACAAAAAATAATCTATATTGTATTTTTGTTTGTTTTCAGTCAAGTTATTGGTTTAAATTTGGTTGAGTGTGTCCCAAACAAACCAGTAACTGTTTATGAATGATTTGTTTCTTCCCATCATCCAGAGATGCATCTGCCGTGGCTAACTACCTTGTAAACCCGCTGAGTGATAGTGGCGGCAATACACACCAGATTTTTATTTTAGAGGTTATGATTTAAATGTATTTCATATTTATTCTTGTCATTATCTACCTGAGATCTTCCTCGTCACCATGTGTTTTGGAACATTTTGTAAAGAAAAGAAAAGAAAATATGTTTAATTAAATCTTAAGTAAAGATGTAAACAATGAAACCCCAAAGTGTCGATTGTGAAAAGAAATGTTATCATCCCGACATTCCTTATTATCAATGAATCTGTTTCCCTCGTCAAACGTCTGTAAAGTCCCGCCTCCTCTCCCCTCCCCTCCGGCGGCTGTTTACCCGTGTATCCGGTGCGACAGTCGCAGCGGTAGTTGTTGGTGAGCTGGATGCAGCTGTGCGTGCCCCGCGGGTCACACGGGTTGGACAGACACTCGTTGATGTCGCCCTCGCAGCGCTCGCCCACGTAGCCCGCCGAGCAGATGCAGTGGTAGCCGCCCACGCGGTCCACGCACTTCCCCTTGTTGAAGCACTTGGGCTCCTTGGTGACCGGGTCGGTGAACGGGTTGCAGTCGTCGATGTTGATCTCACAGTGCACACCTGGAGGGGGGGGGGATATGTAATGTCAGCTTTCAGTAGTTTGGTAAAAAGGGAAGTTGTACTCCTTAATGCTCGTTTTACATTCAACAAACCTGAAAATAGAACTATTAAGATTAAGCTGAGGGATTTATACATAACTGATCTATAGCACAGTCACTGTTACTTTCTTTCTTATATTTATATTTTATTCTTGTGTGTTTAGTTCATTGGTGCTACTGTGTCGACAAATTTCCCCTTGGGGATTAATAAAGTATATTTCTATTTCTATTTCTATTCTTCTATAATTCACTTAAAAATCCCAAATGTCTCCTGGCCCGTTAAGGTTAAAGGAGAATTTAGATCAATTAATGTCAAAACTGGTAAGAATCCATGTAAAAGGAAACTGGTCCGAGGAACTGATTCAGTATCATTTATTTTAAATATGAATATAAAAAGAAATAGAGATAAATTCTGAAACCGTAACAAAAATAAAAATGTACGTCTTAAAAATCTGAAATCTGAAAAAATATCTAATTTAAGAAGAGTTTTCTCTTTACTTTGTGAAAAGGTTTGACATTTTTTGTGTTCCTTCTTCTGCCTCCATTTTTTGGGGGACACACCTAACTTTGCCGGAACTTTGGGCCGACCGACAACACACACACTCCCTTCATGTAAGAGAGGGAAATAAAAATCAATGTCCTATTTGACAAGTAGAGGGAAGGGTGGAGACAAGACAGGGAGGAGGAGGAGGAGGAGGAGGAGGAGGAGGAGGAGGAGGAGGAGGAGGAGGAGTTCTCCTGCAGACATGCCCCGGCTGCTGTTAAGCCCTAATTAATGAAGTGTGGAGACAAGGAGGAGAGGGCGGAGAGGCGGAGTGGTGTGGAGGAGTGTGCGTGGGGTCCGCTGACCTTGGCTTCCCCGGGGACAGGAGCATTTGTAGGTATTGATCAGGTCAATGCAGGTGCCCCCGTTCTGGCACGGCTGGGAGAAACACTCATTGATCTCGTCGGAGCAGTTGGTCCCCACGTATCCTGGCATGCACTGAGAGAGGAGGAGAAAAAGAAGAAGAAGAAAAAAAAGAAGCCGAGGAGGAGGAAGAAGAGGGGAAGGCAGAGGGAGAAGAGAGGGGATAGTTTAATCAATGTCCGACATGAAATGGAGGTTTTTTGTTTACCTGGCTGTTTTCTGGCCTCTATGCTGCCGAGGCCGCAGATCCTTTATTCCAGAGGAGATTAACATAACAGGGTCTTCTATTTATAGCTCTTCATTAGGACGGTCGAGTGTTGCTTCAGCCGAGAGGATGCCTGCTGTGCGCCCGGGCATTTTAACAAATTCATGATAGAAATATAGAGATTTGTTTTTTTAAAGTTTGAAAAAAAGGTTCAAATTGAATAAAGTAATAAGTTAAAGAGACGTTTGAAATGCCGAGTCGGGTGACATCAAGACTCAGTTTCGCCTTTTATCTGGTCACATGACATCTATTGTTCATCTGGTCACATGACGTCTATTTTTCTGTCGATCCTGGAGAGGGATCCTCCTCTGTTGCTCTCCTGAAGGTTTCTTCACCACTTTTCGCCATGTCATTTTTTTCTCTAAATTTTTTGGGGAGTTTTTCTTGATCCGATCAGGAGGTCAAAGGTCAGGGATGTTGTATGTGTACAGATGGTAAAGCCCTGGCTTTGACAAATTTGTAATTTGTAATTTGGGGCGATACAAAATAAACTGAACTGAATTGAGTTTACAGTTAAAATTACGTTAAAATGACGATTTCAACGGAAAAATGTCATAACACAGAATTATGATTAATTTACTGTCTGCAAGTTACTATGAAAAAGGTAAAATATTATTGAGACCTGATGCATTTTGGAAAGTAAAACGTTTCCTGTAGTGCTGTTACCTTGCAGGTGTATCCGCCTAAGAAGTCGGTACAGGTGGCTCCGTTCTGGCAGGGGTTGGGGGTGCACTCGTCCACCTGCTCCTCACAGTAACTCCCAGTGTATCCCACCTGGCAGTGGCAGTAGTGGACGTTCCCCGCGTCCAGACACTGACCCGAGTTACGACACAGGTGGGCGACGTCGACGCCTACGCAGAGAGGACGAGACGCCAGGCTTTTCATTTTCACCCTCAAACCAATTACCCACTCCCATTTATGATATTGTTTTTTAATAACAGGCACAAAGGAGAACCCGCTGGCTCTCCTCTTACCTCTCTGCTTGGCTGCCACCTCGCAGGAGACGCTCGGGACGTCGCAGTAGAGTCCCGTCCAGCCGGTCTCGCACTCGCAGCTGTAGGTGGTTCCCCTCTGCCAGCAAGTGCCCCGGTTCTTACAGGGCGACGAGTCGCACCAGCGGACCAGGTTCTGGAAAGGTGCCACCACACGTTTAATATCCCATGACACTTTCATTTTGGGATTTGCAGGTTGAAAAAAAGTGCAAATGTCTATTTTGAAAAAGTTTTTGGGGGGAATTTCAGTGATAAGCTCAACAATGGAGTTTTGGAATGAAAGGATGGAAAAAAACAAAAGCTGTATATTAAGTATCCAAAGCATCTAAAATACACGTAAACCATATTCATCCCAGTATTTCTCCTGCACATCTTTTAAACCTGTAAATCTGCCATTAATTAATTAAACTTTACTGGAATACTAGTTTACTTAAAGGGACAGTTCACCCACCGACATCAGTAATACACTTTTACTTACAAAATACCGTTTCCAGTAATGATGACTTGGTTGCTTAAGATATTCTACGCACATTATTGTCAGCAGCTTCAAGCAGGAACATTATAACAATAATTAAAATGTATTTTTCTTGTTCCAATATATATATATATATATATATATATATATATAATATATATATAAAGGCTCTCATAGCAGACTCCACCAGAACAAGCTAAATTGATCAATAGCACAACAGGTAAAGGAAAGAACAACAAAATATTAAAATATCAAAAAATATATAGTATTTTATGCTTCCTCCTACCTGACAGTTGAGGCCGGTGTATCCGTGCGGGCAGGTGCACTTGTAGGTGCCGTAGCTGTCGTGGCACGTGCCGCCGTTCAGGCAGGGTTTGGAGTCACACTCGTTGATGTCGTGCTGGCAGTAGCTACCCGTGAAGCCCGGCGGGCACAGACACGTGAAGGTGTTGATGCCGTCCATACAGGAGCCGCCATTGAAGCAGGAGCTGCAGGAAGAAGAAGAGGAAATGTTGTAAATTAGTTGAAAAGTATTCTGCAGCTTTGTAGGAGGGAGGGAGTGAATCCATACGGCTCTCATTACCCGACACTGAGAGCTGATTCACATTGGATTTGTCTACAGGAACTACACATATTGTTGAGGGAAACCAGGATTGCAAACAAACGGCGCTACATCCTCAGGCAGTGTCGGAAACACACAAGGGCAAAGGGAAATATAATTGTGTCACTGATATCACGAGGAGAAGGGCAACAAAATGCCTCCATAATTTCCTCGAATAATTATGATAATTTAATAGCGTTTTGTGTGTATACAAATATACATTATTTTTTTTATAAATGATCATAATTAATAGTTGTTTAAAAAATGTATTAACGACAAATAATCACAAAGAAATAAGAATACAATTTAATATGATTATCTGATTTATGTTTGTTTTTTGTTCAAACAAATCTAAGAATACACTTTGAATCTGCAGACTACTGCCTAATAGTTTTATTATTGCCATTTCTATACCAATTACTCATATACTGCAAGCTTACATAAGTGTCTTTATTATTTTTGAACAAAGGTTAAATTATATTTTACATGTTTCAAAAATTGCCTCACAAAAAATATGTAAATGTCCTCCCCTGTCCTCCTTTAGAGTGCAGTCTACTGAACCTTTTGGGACAGCTCCAACATTAGAGTTGAAAGCCAGCGGGTGTGCTTCAACACTTCCACCAGAGGGGGCAGTGGTGGACAGGGAAATGAGTGCCTGCACTAACAAGTGGATGGAAGTGAACCTGTTGCCTCTACTCACCAGTCTGGGCAGAGCACACAGGGTGTACCCAGTCTGGGGTCTGAGCTACGACACCTCTACGGGACACTCTGAGCCGCGTACCTCTCGGTGCAGTCGGGGGTGTTGTTTTCACAGTGGATTCCGCTGAAGCCGGGCGGGCAGGTGCAGGTGTAGCTGTTGACGCAGTCGGTGCAGTTGGCTCCGTTTTTGCACGGGTTGCTCTCGCACTCGTTGATGTCCTCTTCACACTTGGTGCCCCGAAAGCCGGCGAGGCAAGTGCACAGGAAGCCGTCCACCTCGTCCTTGCAGAGGCCCCCGTTGCTGCAAGGGTCTGTGGGGAGGGGGAAAAAACGTGATGCCATGAGTATCGATAAAGCAACGGAAGTATAGAGAGAGAGAGAGAGAGAGAGAGAGAGAGAGAGAGACGGGGGAACGCACTGGGCTTGCAGTCGTCGATGTTGCTTTCGCAGTTGCGCCCGGTGAAGCCCGGTTTACAGGCGCAGTGGTAGCTGCCCAGCGTGTTCTGGCAGGTCGCGCCGTTGCGACAGGGATTCTTCACACACTCTTTGATGTCCACCTCGCATGTTTGGCCTTGGAGGGGGAGGGGGGGGAAGTAAAATGTTACCTTTGCTTTTACACGTGGATAACAGGATGAGATTTGAGGAACACTGAGTTGATTCCCAGGAGGGAGAACAAGTACTATATCTACTGTAAGGTGACTGGTCAGTGGTAAGCACGTCTGTCTTCCAATCAGGAGGTTGGTGGTTCAATCCCCGCCCTAGTCGATGTGACACTCTCTACGGTGTATGAATGTAACATGATTGTAAGTCACTTTGGATAAAGGCGTCAGCTAAATGACATCTATACACACACAGTATTATTTTACTGTGTTGTTTCTAATACATGATATTCTATAGTCTAATATTCAGTTATTTATTTTTGTTAGTTGCTTATTGGAGAAAGGAATGAAATATAAATAAAATAAATGTACTGTGTATTTTTAAATTGGGAAAAGCAGTGTGATTCAGTCCCGTGTTGCGCAATCCCAGAGAAAAGGGCGTGTCACACAAGAAAAAAACATTAAAAATATTATTCAAATATTCAGGCTTTTTTGTTGTTGCAGGACTAGAACAAATATAACAGATACTCGAGTGCCGAGCTCTAAGTTGGGCTTTCGTGAATGTTCACCTTGCCATCCTTCCGGACAGACGCAGGAGAAGCTCTGGTAGTCCTCCGACTCCTGGCACACTCCTCCATACTTGCAGGGTCTGGAGCTGCAGGGAGCCATCAAGGTCTCACAGTTGTCTCCTGTAACACACACACACACACACACACACACACACACACACACACACACACACACAACCGTTAATTACAGTGTAACTTTCACTGTGCGACATCACGTAGGAGTCTTGAACTTGGAGATAACCCAAACCCAGATGGACACAGCATCATCTTTCAATCAGTGCTATCACTAGACTGTAGCCGGGTTGTGTCAGGGGCCCGAGGCCCCGCGGAGACATTCCCCTATCTGTTTCCACAACACATGGCTCGCACAGGAAGCCGGCTCCAGTTTCCGGCAATTGTGAAGCCATTTGCTGTTCTGTGAGACAGGAAGCAGGCAAACAGGAAATGTGTCGTCCCCCCCCCCCCCCCCCACGTTCCCACCCCGGCACAAGCAAAGACTTTTTTTATTATTCAAAGTGCTGTGGATTTTTCCGAAAAGACGAGTCGACAAATACAAGACGATCTGCCCTCCTCCCTTCCTACTTTCCATCATTATCTGTTTTGCCAAATAATAAGTCAGATGACAGAACAATATTTTCCAGCTCTCTTATCAGGTGTCTTTGAGCCCAGAGGAAGTCTTGCCGTTGAACTTTACTCGACAGATATGTCACCCGCCGCACATTTTTCCTCTTTGCCCCCAATAACTTACAATACACAGGGTGTGGAAGCTGACCCCCCGCCCCGTCCCCCCCGTCCTCCCCGTCCCGATGCCAGAGCACCAAGCCAAAACAAGAAATACTTTCAGTACTGTCGTACCCGTGTAAGGCAGGACGCAGTTGCACTTGTAGCCGGCGACGTCGTCGATGCACGTCCCCTGGTTGAGGCAGGGGTTGGAGGCACACTCGTTGATGTTGGTCTGGCAGTTTGGTCCTGGGGTCAGAGCGGACATTATTAATACACACACGCACACACACACACTTAAGTTTTAAGGTCAACGGTCAAGTGCTGTGGAAGTTAAGTTTGGATGGCAAACACACACACACACACACACAAATGCTGTGAAAGCCAAAAAGCATCAACACCCACACACACACACACACACACACACATTTGCATCAATACTGACCGGTGAAGCCCATGCGACAGGTGCAAACGTATCCGCTGGTCATGTCCTTGCAGGTGCCTCCATTCATACACGGGTTGGATTCACACTCGTTGTTGTTGATGTCGCAGTTTTTTCCGCTCCAGCCAGAATCACACAGGCAGTTGTAGCTGTGGTGGAGAGAGGAAGAAAACAACTTAGTGATGAATCTCTGGCTGTCGATGCACTCAGGACCACTTGGACCAGGTTCGTGGACTCACCCGTTGATCTTGTCCTCACAGTGGCCGTGGATGCAGGGGTTGCTGAGGCACTCGTTGACCTGGGAGAAGCAGGTGGGGTCCTGGTAGCCGTCCGGACACGCGCAGGTGAAGCCGTTGATGCCGTCGATGCAGGTGCCGCCGTTGTGGCAGGGGTTGATGGCACACTCGTCTATGTTAATGTTACACATGGTACCTAAAAAGTACGCAGAGGACACGGTAATGTTACAGCAACAGTTCTGCCATTTATAAGCTGTTTTGAGGAGAGTTAGATGAGAACGATTGATGCGCGCTAGATATGTATGAAGGCAGATTTGTGTAGATTTGATGCCAATGTATCTCTGTGTCCTCCTCACCACAACCTCCCGTTAGCGCAGCGAGCCAAGAGCAAGTCGAACCCACCAATAGAAACTCCTCGCTTCATCAGCGTAAGCCTGGTCCACCACGTGCAAACTTGTAGGTTTTTTATTTTTTAGCAACGGTGTTTTTTTTGTAGAGCTTTTATTTTTAGAGTATTTTTTTATTTGGAGAATATCTTTTTATTTTGACAGCATTTTGTTGTTTTGAAAGCATTTATTTATTTTGAGATTTTTATTTTTATTTTGAGAATTCTTTTTTTAATTCAGAGCATAGATTTGCTCTCAAAACCTTTTCTTTTGTTCGCGTAATAAACAAATCTACCGTCTGGAAATCAAAAACGAGGAGCGAGGAGGAGGAGGAGGCTGGTGGACGGGGAGAGACAACAAAAGTTTTTCCGATGTAAATCATGTGCTGGTGTGACTAAGAAAGTTAGTAGGACTAGTTCTAGTCCTGTGTATTAATCTTATCATCCAACTTTCTTTCAAATGATCTCATCACATGTCTTTATTGGTGTACACACAGTGATGGCTTTAAATACACAACACCGACTCACACAGCAGCAAAAGCCGCTACACACTGAAGTCTATATTAGGGGTGTCACGATACCAAAAATTCAGTAGTCGATACCGATACCAGTAAAATAACACGATTCTCGATACCAATTTCGGTACCACGGTAAAAAAGAAAAGATTCCATGTACAATATATGTTAAATATTTGAAAAATAGCAAGACATAACATAATGAAGTACAATTTTTTGGAAGCCTACATGCCTTATGTATGGCTTCATTTAGCTGGGTTAGCACATCCTGAGTTAATATTTCACTTTTCTTTGTGGCAGATGATGCTGACATGGGTATTTGCTTTATCTTATCACAAAGCTCTTGTTTTGGTTTTCCATCAAGTAATGTTTCAGCAACGACACTCATGCATTCTTTGACAAGCCCTCCATCAGTAAATGGCTTTTTGTGTTGCCCCAAAATCCAACAACTCTGAGGGAACACTCGTGAGTTGTTGGGCAGTGAGCGTGTGGCTCAGGGTCCTGGTTGTTCATATTGGGCTGTGAGGCCACTTATCTTCTGTGATCTCACTTCGGATTTGAGTGGGTTTGTTTGTTCAAAACCTTTATGTCTTGTCTCATAATGGCTTTTCACATTGCCACTTTTAATAAGTGCCACTGTTTCTGAACATATAAGACACACTGGTGTTGTGCTCCCTGTGGGAAGTATGAACAGAAAAGAGTCTGTCCATTCCGGAATAAATGCTCTATTTTCTCTGTCAACTTTTCTTTTTTTGGAGAGCGACATTTGTTCCTTATGTGTCTCTCCCTTTCGCTGTCTCACTAGCATTTTTCTCAACTTTCTCCGGCGCAGTTGTCCGTTTCCCTCCCTTTCGCTGTCTCACTCGACTTGTTCTTGACTTTCTCCGACACAGTCGTCCGTTTCTCTCCCTTTGTTTTCTAAATGTATCGCTATCTTTCTTTTTCTTTCTACCGTCTCAATGTTTAACCTGCCTCTAACTTTCTCATCTGTCTGCGGACTTGCGCGGCGCTGTCTGTCTGTTGAGACGTAATGTTTACCGCCGAGAATGCATAGATTTGATTGGCTGAGTGGTATCACGTGGGATGGCTTAACTCGCATGCAATTGGTCTGTGCGTTTCCACATCCGCTAAACCACTACCGTAAAGACTGAAAAAGGCTGCCAGCTGCCGTTACAAAAATATATATATACCTCTCCACTTGACAGCTTGCTAGCTAACGTTAGCTTCCGAGGAGCGCAGCGTGAGCCCCCATCAGCTCCAGAAGAGGCGCAGCGCCGATGCCAACAGCTGGCATCGGCGCTCACGGTACTTGCGGTACTTACGGTATTTCAAAAAAATAGGTATCGTCGGTATTTTGATATTGAGTACCGTAAGTATCGGTTCTCGTGACATCCCTAGTCTATATCTCAAATGTATCAATTTCCAGAAACATGAGGGGCTTTAAGTCCCCTTTTTGTCGGCAAGTTGAAGGGCTGAAGCCATTCAGCCTGGTGCTGAATGGCTTCATCACATAAAGGCGAGCCCATTTGGCTTTTAAAGCAGGGACTGGCTTCCAAGCTTTTAAGAGCTCCACTTTCAGGGAATCTTTTCTCCCGCTCAAATCCCGGGTGACCGTGTGCCAGAGAGAGTTTGTGTGTGAGTGTCTGCTCCTTTGTACGCCGAGGGCAGCTCGCAGTGTCCGAACAGCAGCCGGTCGGGGACTATTATGGGCGGAGCTGGAAGGCGACACCGGCCGAGCCTCGGAGGAGCGTGCTCCCCTCGCTGCTCGCCATCTGTCACCCTCCCCATGGAGACCCCTCACATCCACCTCGTCCATACGTCGTGCACTGTGACGCTCGTGGTGTCTGCCTGTCACCTGAGGCAGCGGCCACGTTTAACCTCGCCTTCACGTCACT
Source organism: Liparis tanakae (assembly GCA_036178185.1). Taxonomy (NCBI): domain Eukaryota; kingdom Metazoa; phylum Chordata; class Actinopteri; order Perciformes; family Liparidae; genus Liparis; species Liparis tanakae. Next base: position 15,374,140 of record CM070094.1, read on the forward strand.
TTACGGTTGCTTCTAAATTGAATGTTTGCAATGACTCAATAGGCAGAGAGAGAAACTCCTCGCTTCAGCAACGTAAGCCCCGCCCACTACGTGCAAACTCAACTCGTAGATTTGTATTCTTTTCGAGCAAAGACTTTTTTTTGAGAAGTTTGTTTGCATTTTTTTTATTATTTTGACAGCACTTTTATTATAAGAGCAATATTATTTAATTTTATTTTTATTTTTAAATCATTTATATATTTTGAGAGCTTTAATTTTTATTTTGAGAGCATTTTTGTATTCTCTAGAGGCGAAAGAGAGAGAGAGAGAGAGAGAGAGAGAGAGGGAGGAAGAGAGAGAAAGAGGGAGAGAGAGAGCATCTGCACCTCACTAACAATGATACACTTTTACATCTTGCGTCAGAGAAAGCAGGATAGATAACTTGGCTCCAAAATGTGCAGATGCTTGAAAGACGTCCCACACCCTTCACGGGGAGGCATTACAAGTTCCTAATCTTCACATTTAGCTTTCGTAGAGAAGAAGATTGCAGAGTTTGATCTGAAAGCTCGGCCATACAGCGGCCACATGTTTCACGGCAGAGAGGCGAGACGAAGTTTCCCTACCCGTGTAGCCGGGCTCGCAGGCGCACTCGTAGCCGTTGATCTTGTCGATGCAGGCGCCGTAGTCACAGGGGTTGCTCTTGCAGTCGTCGATGTTGATCTCGCAGTTGATTCCTGTCGAGGCATAAAATAACTTCAAGTATTCCTCAAACTTTAGAAACACGTCATGTCTGACATCTGTGTGTGTGTGTGCGTGTGTGTGCGTGTGTGTGTGTCTGAGTGTGTGTGTGGGGGTTTACCGGTGGTGCCCTTGGGGCAGCTGCACATGTAGGCGTTCTCTCGGTCCTGGCAGGTGCCTCCGTTCCTGCACGGCTGGCTCAGGCACTCGTTGATGTTGGTCTCACACAGCCGCCCGGTGTAGCCGGGGTTGCACTGGCAGCTGAACGAGGCCAGGCCGTCGACGCAGGTGCCGTAGTGGCACGGGTCGGAGTAACACTCGTTGATGTCCGTCTCACAGTGTCTGCCAGAGTAACCTGGGGGAAGAAAGATTTATTATTTTGATTTATTTTTTTTTTTCTTGATTTTACTGGTTACAAACTTTCCATCCCCCTTTCTCTGATTTCTAAACGTGTGTGTACCTTCAGTGCACTCGCAGGTGTATCTATTGGGTCCGTCTGTGCACTTGGCGCCATTTTTGCATGGCGTGCTGGCACACTCGTCAATGTCTATCTGGCAAAGGTTCCCAGTGAAGCCTGCAAAAACAACAAGAGGGTGTTACTGTGTGCGTGTGAGTGTGTGTGTGTGTGTGTGTGTGTGTGCGTGTGTGTGTATGTGCAGCCGTTGCTACTGTGTTCTCACCATTTCCAAAAAACGGTCCCACTCATAAACCTGAGCCCGTGCTATAAGAGCTCTCAGCGAATCAGACATCTGCATGTTAATTAACGACTGCGCAACGCTACACACTCTCTGTTTACCCTTTCACTTCTTTTCAGCACGACTTCGAAGGGGGGGGGGGCAAGCGATTTGTTCAAAGCGGGGAGAGGGGAGGGAGGGAGGGTAAGAGATGGGGGAAGAATGAAAGTTGCGAGGCCTCCTGACCAAGGGCCCGAGAGACAAAGGAGGGCCTGTCTGCTCAGCGCAACGCCAAAGCGAGCCCGTTGCCTCCTTTGTCCCCCCGAAACTTTTCCATCACAATGTGCATTCTCCCGTCTTGCTCTCACCCCTTCTGCGAGCACTCACCCTCACCCCCCCCCCCCCCGCCTCTAAAAAAGAAGAACCAGTGTGACCTTTGACCCGCCACTATTCAAACTCCTTGTCATTCAAAATCAACCAGCAGCTTTCATTTTTTTCTTTTAGATTAATTCTCATCACAGGCTGTTCTATGTCTCCCCTTCGTTACATGACGGTACAGTCCAAGGAAGACGAGGATGCTGTGTGATGAAGAGATAATGTTTTGACCCCCCCCCCCCAGCCTCACCCTCTCTCTCCCCACCACACCAACGCGGGAACTCAAAGACAGAAAGGAGGAGAGGAAATATTTGCGCGTCATAGTTATACTTTTTTTTTGTTACTAATGCTTTATTTATATCACATTTAAGCTATTAATAAGGTTGTGGGAAAAACTATTATTGAATAACAACACTTACAGCAAGGAGAAAAGATGAACACCAGCCAAAGGGCATCCTTCTCTAAAAGGGTCTATAAGTAATAACTAATTAATAGTTCTTAAATAATTCACTATCGCTGTAATGAGGTACAAACTAATGACTTAACACTGATCTATGAGGCTTCATGAACCCCAAAACAGGTTGTGTGTAAAAACATTTTTTTTAAATTTATAGCAAGATGTGATGCAAAAGTTACGTCTCTTCACAGCTCAGTTTGGGTCTCCTGTGAAGGAATTCCTTCAGATGTCCACATAGGCATCCACACACTGCAGCAGAAATGTAAGCACACACACACACACACACACACACGCACACACACGCACCTCAGCAGCCAAAGAGGGGTTTATCCCCAGACTGCTGGAATCAGACATGTCCCTGGCTCTCGGCGGGGTTTCCATGGCTATTCCATGTACATAAATAATAAGAGGGGACCCTCGCCTCGGGCCGGGCTCGCAACGGGGACACATTTACATCTCAAGCAGGGCGGTGGAGACCCCTTCCCCTTCTTTACCCCTCCCTTCCTGTTTCAGCATAACGGTCTGAGCCACTCACCCCCTCCCTTCACCCCTCCATCTACCCGCCCAAAACAACACTTTCACCACCACCACTACTTTCTGCTGCTTCCTCCCATAACCCTCGCTCACTGTCACACAGTTTTTCTTCGGCGTTAAGCTCCTGTGTTCACTCTTGTACCCCCTCTATCAATTCTAAAGCTTCCTTGGTGGGGGGTGTCTCTCTTTCTTCCTTTTCTTTTTCCTCTCAACAGGAGGAATCCTGCCCCACTCCACCTAGGTTGCCTTTGATCCGCCCCGACTCAGAGCTTCTCTATTTTCCTCCCCGAAAAAGAACGAATGGAAAAGAAAAAGAAGAAAGAAGAAAAGAAAATCACTTCTACCTCAACGATCCCAATGGAAGAATGCAAAACACACACACAAACACACACACACACACAATTCCTTTGCTTTCTTCTCGCCTCTCTATCCAAGATAAATAGTTGCATTCCTTCACGCCTTCACATCAATACCTTTTGTCCAAATAGTGTAACTCCAATGGCATTTATGGTCCCAAAAGAAGAAGAAATAGGGGGGGAGAGCAACTACCAGCCCACAAAATAGACCAAACATGTATCTCATTCACCATTACGAAAATAAAATTGCCCTTTTTTATAAAACCAGCTCTGCCTGCTCATTTAAAAGCGTGTTTAGAGCCACGTCTCTGCTCACTCATCAGACTTTGTAAAAGAGAGAGATAGAAAAAACTTGTTTCAAAAGTTCAAACTTCCTCAAGCTTTTCCCTATAGATTCTCTCTCTCTCTCTCTCTCTCTCTCTCTCTCTCTCTCTCTCTCTCTCCCCCCCCCTCTCGCTCTCCTCCTCCTCGACTGCTGCGCTCGTTCCAGGCTGCCCGGGCCGTCGAAAGCCTGCCTCAGGGCCGGGATTAGTGCTCGTCCAGAAAAGGTGTTTGTGTGTGTGTGTGCGATTTAAGTGAAAGCGAGAAAGACAGTACGGTAGAGAGAGAGAGAGAGATCGACCTCTGTGCCCCTGGCTCCACCCCCCCCCCCCCCCCTCCGCGGTGCCTCACCTGTGGGGCACTGGCAGTGGAAGGCGTTGATCTTGTCGATACAGTTGCCGTTGTTCAGGCAGGGGCTGTGGGCGCACTCGTCCGTATCGATCTCACAGAACTCCCCCTCGTAACCTGGCAAATCAGCAAGGGAGGACCAGGAGGGGGATGGATTGGTTAGACACAGAGAGGCCTCTTCACACTGCTAATAGATTTGTGTATATATGTATGTATATATATATATATATATATATATATATATATATATGATAAAACAGCTTTACATGAAACACAGAGGCTATATGAATAGAAGTAGGACTGAAAATATGTTAGGTTTGAGGTGATGCATCAACTTTTTTTAATACGTTTAAACCAGGGGTGCTCAATACGTCGATCGCGGCGACCTGCCAGTCGATCGCGGCGTAGTGTTGGTAGATCGCATCACAGAAAAATAAATGTCGGTCGATCGTCTTGACTTGGTCACATTATAAGTAGCTTGCATGCTGAAAAAGTGTGACCACCCCTGGTTTAAACAGTCCGACACTTAAAGAGCTGAAGTCTCCCAAAAGACAAAGAAAAGCAGCTAAAACCTTAAAAATAATGGCTGGTTATTTATTCATTAATTAATCAATTAATCAACTCATCGTGACAGATCAGCTTTAAATATTTATGGATCCATCCTTTAGTTTATGCAGTCGCAGAAAATTTTAAAAGAGCCCAAATTAACATTGTTTAATCCGACTGACCCAGAGAATTTCAATCATGAATAATATAAATCAAAGAAAACAATCTTCTTCATGAATGGATCAAACAATGTTGAGTACATGTGATTCATTTTAAGCTTTAAATTTGACTTATTAGTCAATATGAATCCTGACAAATAGTTGGAATGTGCTAAAGTCCCTTCAGGAGTATCAGTGTGTTGTTCTATGAACTCACCTGGCATGCAGATACAGTGGAAGTCTCCTATCTGGTCCAGGCATGTGGCCTCGTTCATACACGGGTTGGACATGCACTCGTTGATGTCCAGCTCGCAGCGCGGCCCCACGTAGCCCCGCTGGCACTTACACTGGAACGACCCTTTGGTGTTGAAGCACTTCCCCGCATGCTCGCACGGGTTGGAACCTGTGGGAACGGAGAGATACCGTCAGCTGGGCCGTGGAGACGGTGGTTTAAGTGCTGTTAGACGACAACAGGGGAGGTCAGTGTGTGACTGTTGTACCCAGGGAGCACTCGTTCACGTCCTTGTCGCAGGAGGCTCCGAAGTATCCGGACGGGCAGGTGCAGAAGTGATTCCCGCTGACGGGGTTGGTGTCGCAGTTGGAGCCTTTCTGACACGGGTTGCTGATGCAGGCGTCGTCCAGCTGGCACAGCAGTCCTGGTGCACAGAAGATGGATTTAGAGTCCTCCCCAAATGATGTACAACTTGGCGAAAAAAAAGGTATTTACTCTAATAGAAACTCTTTTAAGTTAGATATTCAATTTCATGTGGGTAGAACAAGGCTTCCTTTACAGTCACCCGTACTAACTGATGGACGTCATCACGCTGGCGTCTACAAATAGCCGTTGAGAATATAACGTGTCATCTGTAAGCTGCAAAATAAGTGCATGTGTACGAGCGCGGGCAGTTCGGGACACCAGAACCACAGGAGGGACCAAAAGGGCAGCCTCTATAAATTGCTCTTCGCAGCCTTTGGTTTCAACTTGTTGCTCCCCGTATCCTTCACATCCCCCAAGGAAGAAAAGGAAGAAAAGAACTTAGAAATGGAGAATGAAAAATGCCTTATTCGTCATAATGTGCATCCCAATCCAACTTGATTTAAATCCCCTGTGTATGTGATGACGTCTCACAGGACACAAGTTAAAGATGCTCTCACTTCTCTTTCACTGGGACTTTAAGCTCATCATATTATCAAAACCGTGTAAACACCTGTGCGTCCTAGGGGGCACTCGCAGTAGAAGGAAGCGACGCGGTCGTGACACGTGGACTCCATGTGGCACGCGGCGCTGGCGCAGTCGTCGATGTTCTCGCTGCAGTCATCGCCCGTCCAGCCGTTCACGCACACGCACTGGTAGCTGCCGTAGGTGTTGTGGCACGTGCCGCCATTTTGGCAGGCGTTGGGCATCAGCTGGCACTCATCGACGTCGTCCGTGCAGAGCTGACCTGTGGGGGGAGGAGCCGAGGGGATTACCCGACACGATTCGTGATATCGAGTGACTTTGATCTGATTGGATGGTGGCCTTACACACCTGTGAACTCTGGTTTGCACTGGCAGTTGTAGGTGTTGACTCCATCGACACACGTGCCCCCGTTCTGACACTCGTGACCCGGGCAGTCATCGATGTTGTGGTTGCAGTTTTTTCCTGTAAAACCTGATTAAACAAAATTGTGAAACGTGAGCTTCGGATTCTCATTTCTCCTCCAGAGAGAAAGTAAGTCGACGGTTGAACGTGGTCGACGGGCCTTCGTCTGGCAGAGAGAGAAGGCAGCTGTAAGCTCTTGAGGTCTGCGGTAACCTCGCTGTGTAATAACACTCGCTCTGCTCTACAGTTACACAGGAGGCAACCACTGGACTGCGCACGTGGCACGGTGGACAAAATATAGATTTTAAAACCCGTCCAAGTCTTGACTTCCACTGCCAGAAGTCTTCACAAACGATTCATTGTTCAATTCAAGTTAATTCAACAGGTTAAAAACAGACTGTTATCTGAAAATATAATGAAAACTGATAATCTTTTGGGGGAATATTGTGGGTCACAATGTTTCTGTGTGCTTCTTGCGGGTCAAAGGTCAAGTTCACTATTTATGTCAGGATATTTAAGGAGCATGTTGATTTTCAAGGGGTCATTTTTCAAGAAAGATGATTCTAGGAACAGCTTGTCATGGACTCTTTGTGCTCAACGGATAAAAAACAAGGCAAAGTGAGTCTGTCCCGATGAGGAGGCGGCGGTGGGCGCGACTAAAGTCCCGGCAAGCTTTGCTCCGCTCTGTGAAGAGGATGTTGTCCTTTGACCATTTCCTCACGATAAGCCCGATGTCTTCCTGCTCGTTCTTGTTCACACAGTGGACACTCCGAAGCAGAAACACACACGTATGCACGCAAAGACACACACACAAGCACAAAAGCAGGAGCACCCCTCCCACTCCTTACATGACATCATCCCCCGAACAGCAGCCACTAGCAGGCAGAAGCATTCATCTTCAAGCCGAGCGATAACCGGACTTTAAAGTTCAAGAGGATCATCTTAGAAACGACGGATACGATCGATATTTCAGCTGGAGACTTCTTCTTCTTCATAACAATGTCACGGGGTCAGGAAACACCCGAAAGCGGCATGGAGGGATTCGACCAAATTCAACCAAATATTTGACGACTGTGGCGGGGCGAGCTTATGCCTCGTAACGTTTTAGTTCATGATAGAGGTTAAATAGAAGTTTATTAACTATTTGAACAACGTTGCAATCAAACAGGAGAGACGAACCCCCCCCCTTCCTAATTTTGTATTTAATTTAGTTTGTGTGTAGTTATGTAAGCATGTTTCCACGTCTGAATTCCTACTATATTTAAATGTGCTTTAATTTGCTGTCATTGTGGTCGTTTGTTCATAGTATTTGTAATTGTTGTATTTAATGACAGCGTGTCAGTTACACAACCTCCAAGCTACTGACGGTAATGTTCTGTACACCCCAACTTCTTATTACTCTTCATTCCTGTATGTGTTTGCAACATTAATAATACAAAAAAAGAGTTAAATAGAATACACAAACTTGATATAATTAGATATTTTTTCTTTCTTTTGTTTTCTATCTTTCAAACTTTTCATTTTATGTTTGTAATTTTTTTAAATGTTAAATATGATATCAAATGTGCCAAGTTGGCTGTTTATCTCTTCCTGCACTGTGATATTCATTTATCTATGTTATCATTTTTATTTTTGTTTTGTTTAAATTGTGCAAAATTAAATTAAATAAAAAATAGAGCTGAAGTCTCCCAAAGGACAAAGAAAAGCAGCTCAAAGCTTTCAAATTATGGCTGGTTATTTACTCATTAATTAATCAATTAATCAACACATCGTGACAGATCAGCTTTAAAGATTTATGGATCAATCCTTTAGTTGATGAAGAGCCCAAAACAACACCTTCAGACGTCTCGTTTAAATCTGACTGACCCAGAGATTTTCAATTATGAATAATATAAAACAAAGAAGATCAACAAAGAAAATAATTCTCTTCATGTATGGATCAAACTATTTTGAGTACATGTGACTCATTTGTAAGCTATAAAAATAGAAGTGGATGGTACGTCATCAATTCATGAATACGGATGTGACAAGGTCGTCGCACGAGTAATAGACCTCTCCTCCTCATCCCCCACCTGGCACACAGGAGCACTCGTAGCTGGTCTCGCCCCTCTGGATGCAGGTGCCTCCGTTGTGGCAGGGCGACGGGTTGCAGGGCAGGTAGCGGCTCTCGCAGTGCCTCCCCGTATACTCGGGCGGGCACTGGCACTGGTAGCTGCCGACCTCGTTGATGCACAGCCCGCCGTGCTTGCAGGGCGACTGGCTCACGTCGCACTCGTTGACGTCCTGCTTGCACGTCTTTCCGGAGAAGAAGGGCGTGCAGGTGCACGAGAAGCGGGAGTCGATGGCGGAGCACAGGCCGCCGTAGGCGCACGGGTTTGAGGCGCAGGGGTCGGCTTGTTGGCACAGTTTACCTGAGGGCACGGAGAAAAGGCGGGTTCTACGATCGGCTTATTTTTGTCAGGGTTTCTTATTATTTGCGAGGCGACACCTGCTCTTTTTCTTTGCACTGGTCAGTTTTGAGCTACTTTGCTTCCATAACATATTTTTTACAAAAGTATTTCTTTCTTTCCCATTGTGAGCCAGAAATCTCCACTTAAGTAGGGACAAAAATATATCCCAAACCAATTTTCAGATTTATGTTCTGTAAATGTGTGTAAATGAGCACATATTTGATAAGATAATGCCTTATTTTCATATTGTATGTGGCCCCCCCAACGGCTTGAAAGACACATGAAATGTAAGAACAAAAAATCTAAATTTCTACTATCAAATAACCAATAATCAATTGCAAATAGTTATTTCACAATATGTTCAGAAGTAGTTTATAAAATAAGATAAAAAAAATAAAATAAAAAAATGTTTAAACGGTAAAAAAAACAGCAAGAAACAGTTAAAAAAACGTAAGAAAAATACAATAGCAATATTAAATATACAGACGAAATAAAAGTATATAGAAGGTAATGATTAATTATATATACTGTGTTATAGTTGCAACCGGCCCTTTAAGAGGGATCCATGATGCTGACGTGGCCCACGGTGAAAATGAGTTTGACACCCCTGACCGAGGGTGTCTCTCTCTCTTTCAAAATATTTAAGTTAAAAAAGACGTTTTGGAAGATAAAAGGCCGAGCTATAGGTTACCTACCCTTCAGATAAGTCTCACGATCAACTCCCAAGGTAATAAAACCTCTTATTGTTGTGTTATTGTCGTGTTACCTGACCATCCCGGTGGGCAGCGGCACTTGTACGTCTTGAGACTCTCCAGCTCGCAGGTGCCTCCGTTGCGACACGGCGAGCTGATGCAGACGTTGTTGACGGGCATCAGGCAGCGGTGGTCGGTGAAACCCAGTCTGCAGGTGCAGTTGAAGTCCACCGTGTTGCCCTTGAAGACGGCGCGGCACACGCCGCCATTCATGCACGGCGAGGTGGTGCACGGGTCGCGGAACTGGCACCTGCTTCCCACGTACCCGTCCCGGCACCTGAGGAAAACACACGGAGGGGTCAGCGGCGTTCCCCGAGCGGCCCCTCGACAGGTGAGGTGTGAGGAGGTCGCGTCTGTGAGGACCTCCCTGGTTAATGACGTTGTCATGCCGACTGTGACGCACATCTCCTCCACGACCTTCATTCACAGCTTTTGTCTTTCTCGTATCTGAGATTTAAAAAGTTTTATTGTTTCTCCTTCACAAAACCATCATAACTGTTGTAGCGAGAGAGAGAGAGAGAGAGAGAGAGAGAGGGACCGATGGAGAGGGAGAAAAGGAGGGAGAAGGAGAGGGAGGGAGATGGAGATGGAGAAGGAGAGAGAGGGTGAGAGGGAGAGAGAGGGAGAATGAGAGGGAAAGAGAGAGAGAGGGAGGGAGAGGGAGAAGGGAGAGGGAGAAGGAGAGGGACAGAGGGGGAGGGAGAGAGAGAGGGAGAAAAGGAAAGTTAGAGGGGGAGAGGGAGAAGGAGGAGTAGAGGGACAGAGGGAGAGAAGGAGATGGAGAGGGAGCGAAAGAGGAGAGAGAGATTAAGGGAGAGGGAGGGAGAAAAGGAGAGGGAGACTTTAATCTTCTTAACTCAGTACACAATAACAGGTCAACAACACCCCCTTGGGGAATGAGACAGACAGGGTTTAAATACGAAGGCCAGGTGTAGGTGATTGCACACAGGTGGAGACAATCAGGGACCGGACAACAATCAGAGGGACAGGAAGTGCAGGGAAACAACAATAACTTTATCCCGACGATTATGAATGACATTCTCTTTCTCATGCTGGCTGGATTAATCAAAGAATGACTGATTCAAACTTGTTTTATTTTTGGGCTCATTCCAGTAATTATTTATGAAGCTAAAGAACCTGAAGAACCACCGTGAAGTCACGAGTACAAACAATTTCCAAATGATCTAATAAAACATTTAAAAAAAAACTTCTTTCTGCAAGATATATCGGTCTACTAATAAATGTCCATTCTTTCTTCATTTAAAATTAGCATTACAAAGGAGTGGATTCAGTCAAAGGGAATTCCCAAACACTATTTTCATCCGTCCAATCTTTTTGAGCTGAGCACGGAGCGGCGAGTTCACAGGGTAAGACAACACTAGCCGGGGTCAGGCCTTCTCTTTGCTACTGTGCTGATGAATCAGCTGCTGGGGAACAAACAGGAATAGCTTTCCTCTCCTCTTAAACAGCGGAGAGAGAGGCCGTCTTTTACAACGCGGCAACGCGGCCGTGTGCAGCTTCAACGGGACATTCGTCTTTCTGTCGTCTCCCTCCGCCAACAATGTGGTTCAGGCCCTAAAACAGAGAGGGCTGAACCGGGGGGGGGGGGAGATAGAGCGGCAGAGGGAGAGGGAGAAGGAGAGGGAGAGATGGAGAGAGGCAGGGGGAGAGAAGGAGGAAGAGGGAGATGGAGAGGTAGAGGGAGAGAGAGGATGAAGAAGAGGGACAGAGGGGGAGAGAGAGATGGAGAGAGGCAGGGAGAGAGGGAGGGAGAGAGTGGGAGATGGAGAGGGAGGAAAAGGGAGAGAGAGGAAGAGGGAGATGGAGAGGTAGAGGGAGAGAGGGAGAGAGAGGGTGAAGAAGGAGAGGGACAGTGAGAGGGAGAGATGGAGGGAGAAGGAGAGAAAGAGGAGAGAGAGGGTAAGGGAGAGAGGGAGATGGTGAGGGAGAAGGAGGGAGAGGGAGAAAAGGAGAGGAAGAGAGAGAGGGAGAAAAGGAGAGGGATAAGTAGAGGCAGAGGGAGAGCAAGAGGGGGAGAGGGCCACTGCAGATCACTGGGACACATTCACACATTTACAATTACAATGAGAGGAGTTGAAGGGAGTCCCCTGAGGATACGGCTCCACAAAGAGGGACCACACACACACACACACACACACACACACACACACACACACAGAGTATGCATACTCATACCTACACAGTCGTGCAGTCCTTTACATACACACACGCACACACACACACACACACACACACACACACGTTGTACATTCACTTGAATGCATGAAGTCTAACATCCGTTTGCGTTGTGTATTTTGTGAACATGCCAAATATCTCCTGGTTCCAGCTCCTTTAAATGTTTAATTCACCACTCAGAAACATTTGGGATATTTTAGTTGAAATTCTCAAGACATCCGGACAGCAATCAATGAATCCAAGGCAAGACAAAGACAAAGACAAAAGAGTAATCCCAGTGACCGTGGACGTCGCAGCGCTGTGATAAGCAGATGATAATGTTGGCAACAACATTGTTGCTACATTTCACAACTTCTGTAGTAAACCTCTGAGTTGACACCACTGGGCTGATTAATTTTTTTTTTTTGAGCAGTCTGGTACTCTTTCTTCTCAAGATTACCAACCCTAGTTTATTATTTAATGTTGTCTCAGGAACACCGCTGTGGGCTTTGAATCTGTGGATATCTGATACAAGGAAAAGTTCAACATTTTAAGAAATACACTTAACCCTTTTATTCCAGTGAGTTGCAGCTGTCACGTCGGTACAATAAATATGAAGCTACAGAGGAATACAGCTCGCCTTCAAGCATCTAAAGGTGCCTAAACACAAACAATTATGGGCTAGATTATAATGAAATGATGAAAATATCTCATCAAAGAGGAGTGGTTTGACTAGGCCCAGAGTGTGCTCTGGTGCATTGAGGTCCAATACCCTTTTTGCAGCGCCATTTGACACCAAACCAAACCACCTCAGATCTACTATAGTCGACCCCCCCACCACCACCACCAACACCACGGCCCCCCATTCACCAGCTTCAGAGATTCAATACTGTTGTCAACAACGCTGGGTGGCCATGGGAGGCTTGGTCATTACAAACTAAAAGCGTCCACTCGATAGCACCGAAGTGAACCATCTGCGGTATTTGGAGTCCTTGCCCCTTAATCCGTTCTTTCCCCCTGCCCAAAGAAAAGTAAGGAAGGCAAGAAAAGCCGCCATCGTGGCACCGGTCGGCAGCTCCGGGCTCCGAGATGTTGCTCGCTTTGACCCTTTTGTCAGCACTCATTCATCCCGAGGACAAGGCGGCATCTATGCCACGGGGTTTGAGCCCGCGAGCCAACGTGACGGAGACTTCAAAGCACCTTGCCCCCCCCCAACTCAGCGCTCGTTATCCGTTTCTCCCCGGAGAGGATTTGCTTCGGCGGGCAGAGATGGGAAGGAGATGAAAAGGAAGAGAGAGACGGTGGCGCTACCCGCCAGATTTGTGCAGGATGAATTCCTGCAGAGCAAAATAAATAAATCACACGCGGAATGTCTAGAAACCCAAACCTCGTCTCTTTGAGGACATTGTGTTTTACTCTCACGCAGAAACAACACGGTGCACGCAACATCAAAGCGGCCGTCCCGCAACAGTAAAAACCCGCCGTCACTCTCAAATACCTGACCAGAGCCAGCAAGTCTGACTGGCCCGAGGGGCTGGCAGGACCCCGTCCCCAAGCGTTCCCAGGGGGTCCAGCATGTGTGTGTGTGTGTGTGTGTGTGTGTGTGTGTGTGGGGGGGGTTTAGGGACATGGTTGCAGGGAACAGGCGTGTGTTTGGACAGGGTCTCCCTCTCAGGGGATTAGGCAGCCTTAGGACTGTGGTGAGGAAAAGAAAACATCACATGCTCGGCTGCCCGCTGCACAAACAGCGGTAGTGAGCGGTGGCATGTCCCCGCGCACAGAGCCTCCGCTCCGTGAACCTCACTGCTGCATTCAGGGTCTGTGCTAATGAACATACAAACATCTCAGCCATGTTTTAATTTACAAAGTCACAGAGTCAAGTATATTAGTCATTAAATGACCTCTGATATTGGACGCTACACCCATATGAGGAGAAACAGTTAAAACAGTAGTAATGTAGGTCTCTGAGAGGAAAAGAAGACTCTTAATACACTATTCATATCTTTACTACCCTGTTATTATTTATACTGCTCATTGCACTTCTTGGAAGTTGCATTCCACGTTGCCATAAAAATATATTTTAATCGTATTGAATTGGCCATTTGGCGCCACAATTGTCACGATTGTATAAAAAGTGTGTCAACCAAATGTGTTCCAAATGTAGCAACTAGAGAGAGACTGTGACTCTGGACACTCTGATTTAATCTGATAAGACAGACATATCTGGACATGAACAATAAAAATTCTTCCACATAATTCCTGAGCGTGCGTATCAACGACATTGTGTGTGTGTGTGTGTGTGTGTGTGTGTGTGTGTGTGTGTGTGTGTGTGTGTGTGTGTGTGTGTGTGTGTGTGAGGCTGCTAGAGGGCCAGTCCAGTGAAGTCCCAGCGGTGGCGGGTGCTGAGGTCGTGAGGCGCCACACGAGCTCGCTGGAAAAAGGCCGCAGGGAGCAGGTGCGCATGTTAATGAGGAGACGGCAGCTGCTCCATCCATCCACCCCCCCCCCCCCCCCACCACCACTCTGGCTCCTTCCTCTGTACGGCACCCCATCCTACTGCCGTCCTCTAAGCCCAGGCGGAGACAGGGGCAGCGTCGGAAAAACACGAGGGCAAAGGGCAAAACTGCCCCCAAGAAATATAATGTTGCCTCTGATATCACTAGGATAATAATTTCCTCTAATATTTATGATAGTTTAATAGCATGTTTTGTCTTTGTTTTTTAAAGTAATAAAGTTATAATAAATGTTAAACAAATTATAAAAATTAATAACAACAAAGAAATAAGAATAACATTGAATATGATTGTGTTTAAAAATTCTAGGAAAACACTTTGAATGTGTAGTGTACTGCCTAAAAGTGTTATTATTGCCATTTTTATGACAATTACTCATATACTGCAAGTCTTAATACGTATATTTATTATTTTTGAACAAAAGTTTTTAAAAGTGCCCCTAGTTTCTATTTTAAAATGCCCCTGGATTTCAGTCAGTGGGGGAAAAAACTGCTCTCTAAAAAATATGTAAATGTCCTACCCTGGACAGGGGCCACGCACTGTATAGAAAGTTAAGCTTATTAATTATTCTGAATTAGTCTGAATGTCTGTAGGACTTTATTTTCTGAATACTATTAAGTTATTGTGTAGTTCCCGTTTAAAAAAACTAATCCAAATGACATTAAATATATTTCCAGAATCAAGCTGTCGGGTTGGGCATTTTGTACAGTGTTGGAATCTGAATCTATCCTCCCCCTCCTCCCCCTTCTCCTCCTCCTCCCCCTCCATCCAATCCCCTCATTACTTAGCAGAAAAAATGAAGAGCGAGCGAGGAAGATAGGAGAGAGGAGAGAGGGAGAGCGAAGGATGAGTGGGCCCATTGTTTTTCCTCCCCATTCAGAGTTGACCACAGGCCGGGTGGATTCAGCTGTTATACCTCCTCTTTCCTCTCTGTCTCATCTTTCATTATATATGGCTCATCCCCGCATTTTTTTCTCATTATTGCTTTCACTTCTTCCGCTCGAAGTCGTGCGGTCGTTCCCCTCTCTGCACCTTCCTTGGGATTTATAAGTCTCGACTGACTGCTGCTCACTCCCCCTGAAACTCGTGTCCGAGTTGCCTCCGTGAGACGTAGAGGCCTAGCGCGAGGCAAAAAGAAAAGCTTGAAATCCAAACAACACACACACACACACACACACACACACACACACACACAAAGGAGTCTGGAGAGAAAGGAAGCTGGAACTGGTTTGGTTGGGTTTCCAAGGGGAGAAAGACAGAAAAGGGGGTTGCCAAGCTGTGGTGGAATTTGGGAGTTTTACTCTAAAAGAGTCCTCTCCCCTGTGCCGATGCTTAACCCGAGGCTCGCCTGGCAGCCGACGCTTTCTGCGGCTCCTTGACAAAAAGAAGAAGAAGAAAAAAAAAAATCGACAGACACCTGGCGTTTGGCCCCGCTCTCAAAAAGAATGCCCGGCCGTCTCACACCGAGGCCCGAAAGACAAACAGGGAGCGAGACGCCGCGGCCTGGCCTCGCTGCACGCGGACGCTCTGTGCAAACACACAAACACACACTCCCGAGCCGAGGCGCTCGCCGCGAGTCAACGGGAGCACACGCGAGGCCGAGGAATGCTCACAGTTTGCTCTTTAAATTGACGAGAGCCCGTCAGAAAGAGAAAGAAGCAGCGAGCTCCACGGCCTCAATAAGAGAGCTTACAACTTTCTAAATAGGTGGTGATGGTGGTGGAGGGTGGGGTGGGGGGGTGGGGGTGGATAAGACAAAAGATACTCAACGACTCTTTTATGGCGTCTTATTCAAAACACACAAGAGAAGAGAAAAAAAAGCAGCTGCTTCAACAAGAGGAATCTGCCGGCCGTGGCGAGCGGCGTAATCTCGACAGCAGCAGGTAAACTGGGCCGCTGGAAAGGTAAACAAAGACGACATGAAGAGGGGGGGGGAAGGGGGGGGGCGCAAATCAGAAGCTGAGCAAATATCAGGTGTTTGGGAGGGTGTCGTATGACGGCGGTGGAATTATCTCGGCGGTAAGGCCGATACTGTTATTATCCTTTCTGTCATCTCTCATTGTCCGTCCGTCCCCCCCCCTTCCCATTTCTTCTTCTTCTTCTTCTTCTTCTTCTTCTTCTTCTATTGCCGCCCGCGGTAGCCCATGGCAACAGGTTCCACGACACTGGTGGGATGCATAACAGGGGCCGGGGCGGGCGGCTCGAGCCCGCAGCAGATGTTGTGGTGACATCTGACCCTTGGCCAGGCGTCACTCTGAAGGGGGCTTTCCTTCAGAGTCGGGCCAATCTGCCATCTGCCATCTTTTTCGGAGGTCGCACACGGAGGCGTCGAGCGTGTAATACGCGGGCTACACATGTGCACTGTATATAAACACAAAACCTGGAGGGAGCGCGCAGATTGCGGCAGCTGTACAGACGCCAATCTGTATCCATTTTTAAGAAGCTTAGTGAATTAGGTTGTGCATTTATGCAATTATTGGGCCTTGTAAAGCTGTGTGGGAGACAGGATCCACGTCTGGTTCCATTTCTGTAAATGACATGAATACGATTATTTGGGGATTATTCTTTGTTCAGCCCACACATTGAGATATTTAACCACAGTGAATAGCTCATGGTCACTTATCTACAATGAGGTCGGATCTGGCCACAAACACCCAAGCCAACAGATTTCCTCAACTACTTTATTTAGAGATATAAGTGAAAGTAAAAGCACCCGGAATGCAGTTGGGAACAGCAGGAGCAAACACACACGGCTCCTGGAAGTCATGCAGGTGCAAGATGAAGAAGGAACTCAACAATTAGTTGACCCACATCAATTCTTCTGCCACGACATATAAAGGATAAACTGCTGTATATCAGATATGTATGGATATGCAGATTTTATATTTTTTAAATATATATATATATATATATATATGAAGGTGTAATCCTTAGGAAATATGATATTCTTTCTTCTTCTTTACTTTCTCAAAAGGATGTAAATAACAGTTATGGTTTCAGACATTTAAAACATCTCTCTCTCTCTCTTTCTCTCTCTCTCTGAGGTGTCTCCTTCAGGGCCAGGAGTCAAATAGTGTTAGTTGAACATCTTTGTACCTCTGAACCCCCCCCCCCACACACACACACACACACACACACACACTCTCCGGTCGCCCCACTCCTCCTCACTTCCTTGCTGTTGGTTCTGTGTCTGTTTTAAGTCCCTTCAGTCTGGTCTGATCTGTTTTTAAAGCGTAGCCCTAAGGGTGGGGGTGCTCTCTCTCTCTTTCTCTCCTTTCCTCCACACTTCCCTCTCTATCTCCCCCCCCCCTCCAGCAGTATTTTGTGGCTAATCACTGTGACAACCACTCTGAGAATCTGCCGTGAAACGCACGCTTACACTCAGCTTCAGTCGCTCGAATCAAGAGGCTCGTGAAGGGGAAATAGATTTAGTCTTCCACTAAAACCAACAAGTTGGTACTCAACAGGGTTGAGGAACAGGGTTGTTGTTTGTTGTGGAGATGAAGCCACGGTTACTACCAAATCCCCACTGGCTACATAAATTACAGGGGGAACGCTGTCCCTCTCTCCCTCTCCTTACGTCCATCCATCTTTTCCCTTCTCTCTAATCGGACAGGAGAGCTGACCTGCCCACATCTGGCAGCCTTCATTAGAGACCCTGTTCATTAGGATATGGACACACAGCCCATGGGAAAAGAGTCACACTGTGTGTGTGTGTGTGTGTGCGTGTGTGTGTGTGTGTGTCTTGAGAGTCTTTGCAGCTCTAATGACTTCTGCCACTGCCGACTTTACGAGGCTGGGAACCACTTTGGGGCTTTACGGGTGTCTGAAGGTGTACCCGACGGTGCAACCGGACACTCGGGTGGTCCGACTCCAAGTCCTGAGCCAGAGCGCGCCGACGTGTCACATCGCTTCATCCTCCCGGTCCCCGGTAAACCAAGACCAGAATTCAACTGACAGATTGAATAAGCGGGCGGCAGAGTTTCATGCATTTATTTTTGTGAGCTTGCCAAACGACTCGCTCGGCAAATTGTGTTTTTTCAAGGGTGAAATGCCACTTTCTTTTTGTTTTTAGATATCCCCAAAATGTTATTGGAAATGTAAATGTATGCATTATCTGCTCAAAAACATTGTCATCGTATTTCAAACAGTAGACGCCAGCAGATAGTTGTGGTTGGAGGAGCCGCCTCGCAGCTAAAGTTCAGGCGGAGTTGACTGAGCAAACGTGAACGTAATACGAGTAATTTTAGCCCTATATTTATTTACATTTGAGCAAAATTGGCGGCATTAAAAGTGTGCAGGATAAGCTATTATCAGTTCCTTTTTGCATTGTGTGCAGACAACTATCACTGAGTTACTGTAATACTGAATATTTTAAAAATAAATGTTTTTTGGGGTGTTTCTTTAGATTATGACATCCTTGGAAAGTGTAAATCACTATCTAATCAAAAAAATATGTGCCTCATGTCTGCGTGTTAGGATTAGACTGAGTTATGAATTTGAAAACCCCCTAAAAATACATTATTATTATAAGTATAAGTAATCCTGACTTGTAAGTGTTGTAACTTACGATGCCGGGGAATCTTTGTTTTCTTCTTCTCTGTGTGGAATGGAAACCGTGATTGTTATCGAGCCTTACAATCTGCATCACTGCTTTACTGAACCACAAAGCCATCACACTCCATTCTCCTAAATAACCCGAGAGCGAGCGTGCGCCGGCGGCGACTGAACGCTAAAAGCACACCTGGCAGACAAAGTCAATCTGAGCCTGTGTGGAGCTGAATTGGGCAAAACCGCAAGTAATCATGGGTATTATGGAGGATGCTGCTGTGCGACAGACAGGTGGTCTGACTGAAAGAGAAGACAACAAAAGAGAAATAAATGAGGAAGTGTGGTGTGGAGTATGCCCAGTGTCTGTGTCACACACACACTCACACACACACACACACACACACACACACACACACACACACACACACACGCTGTCAGTCTCTTCGGTCTGCGTTCAAAGTTCATGTGATTGGTCTTGGCATATGAGGGAGGCTCAAATATCACTAATCCTTTGCCCACCACCAAGTCACCTCATTCTGCCAGAGCGCGCTGTCGGCCGGCCCTCTCACCGGCCGGACTCTTTGCCAACGGGGAACCCAGCACCGGCGGCGGCGGCCATATAAAAGCCTCGCGCTCTTGTGTCTCTCGCTGTGTGATGATATGATCAGATACGGCACCTTTTCTTCCCTCGGGCCACTCCGAGGCTGTTTCCTGACTCTGAATGGACGTGTAGTGGAGGGGTGGGGGGGTGGGGGGTAGAGATGGACTCATCTGACCAGAGCCTGAACAGAGGTGCCATTAAGGAATCCCCAGAACAAGGGCTCACTTTCATTGAAGTGGTTGCATACTGTAGCGGTCTCCTCACCACTACATTTCATTTATTTGAAATCTCAATCATATAAATTATATGTATTCATGTCCACAAAAAAAAGGAACTTGTCAAAGACAATGATTGTGATTTGCACGGGCATCAAACCTTAAACATGGACTGGTATGTGTTTGTGGCATTAAGACCGATATGAATGCAGGGCCAGATTCGTACCCAACGTGACTCATGTGCACTTCCTCTAAAGCTCCTGGTAGCTGCTTGTGTCAAGGCAACAAAGTGATTTTGAAGTTATCATATTTTCATTTATTACACTGTACCGGAGCTCATGGATCACACTGGCACTGATGTATGTTTTTTTAAGTATACGTTTTGGAGAGCATTTTCAAAAATGTCCTTTTTTCTGCAAAACAAATCCTTTTGCCGTGATTCGCGTGCTGTCCTCCGCTCCGGCCTCATGCATTACAAACGTAGGAGGACGTAAGACCACGTGACTCGGGGACTCTCCACATTCAACTGGCTGTCAAGTCGCATTTGTTTCATCGCGCCGGCCCAACCGGCGATGACAGTTTGTGATCTTCTCGGCGGACATCTGTCATCCGTCTCCGGGCAGAGGGACGCTTTGATTCGGGGGCCCATTGTGCCACTGGAATTTTCAAAAGTTATTTCTCCTGGCCTGGATCGGCTCGGCTCTGTCGCTGCTCGCTCCTGCTGCCAAAGCCTCGGCCACTACATGAGAGGGGCCTCCTCTGAGATAAACTTCAATCGGGGGTCTCACGAGACCCGGGGCGGGCCCGATATGAGGATGGAGGTGGTATTCATGGTATGGCATGTCAAGTAGGCATCTCTAAAACTGAAGCGTACAATCACACTGCCTCAACCTCGACACAACACTTGAAGTTCAAGAGTGGCGGGAAAGAAAATCATATTCCCTGTTGAGAAAGAGGGGAAAATCAATCTCCTGGCCGAGCCGCATGTCACGAGCAGATATAAGACGTATCAATGAATGAACTCTTTAACCGAATGAACCCTGACGTTAGTGAACCTGGGTTAGAGCCCGAGTCGAGGATTACGCCTATAGTCCAGTGTAATGTATTTGATGGGTCTGACCAAATAATCCAGAGGATGTCATCTGGGTGAACGTGGTCAGGGATTAAGATGTTGTGTAACTTTAATTACAAAGTGTGAGCGTGGAGTTTAAAAGGACATGGGAGGGTCGAAGGAAAGACGCTTCTATTTGGATCTTTGCTGGATCCTACCGGTAAATATGTGGATACCACAAGCTTCACAGCAAGGAGAACATATCGTCACGTGGCTTTAAAGACATTTAGTGAACAACGTTCATCTCGACAACTTGAAACCTCACCGGCAAACAGCAGAAGAAGAAGCAGAAAGTCTTTCAGAGTAAATCATGTAAGGACCTTGAGTCAGTGCGACAACATATCGTCATAGTAACGCACGCTAAACAGGACACAAAAACAAATAGAATAGGCAAGAATGAAGTGAACTCTAAAGAGTTCCCAGAGGAGACCGGCTTCACGACTGGAACCACAGGTCAACATGGTAGATCATGTATGGATGTATGGACCAATAGTTTTGGCTCCGAGTTTCTCTAAGAGTATTTTGCTGCCTGAACTTGGTGAAACTAAACTCTCCCGCCACCCCCCCCACCCTCCGGTGGCACGGTGACGACCAGCGCCTTGAACACACTTTAGAGCGCCGCCGCTGCACGCTCAGACCCTTTTGAGAAAACCGGCAAGGACGTCCATCTCTGTGTTTAATTGGGGAAGTCTGGCGGAGGAGGACAGCGCGGGGGGCACAATGATGGCTTTGTTGCCCAATGAGGAGGGGGGGGGGGGATAACACAAGCAGACCAAATTAAGATGTGGCGGGGGCGGGATAGGGGGCAAGATGGCGGCCCTGGCTGTCTTACAGTTTTGGGACCCGTGAACCCGACCGGGGTCCAAACCGATCATCGGCCCCGTCGGGCGAGCTCTGCGGCCGTGAGGTGACACCGCCGCTCACGCCACGATGGAAATAGAGCCGAGCGTAAAGTAGGCTATTGTTGTAAAAAAGACATAATGGTCGAGGAGGGAGAGTTCTGGGTAAACGCTGGAGCTTATTGGTTTACATGTGGACTACAAACATCTAGGAATACGAAGAAAAGGACAAAAAGGACAACCTTTTAGCGAGCAGGTTAAAAAACAACCACCCAATGCCATCTGTCCAGGGGAATGAGAGAGAGAGCGAGAGAGAGAGAGAGAGCACTGAGGGCCATTGAGGAAGGGACACAATCCCAGGAGAGAGGAGGGGTTGTGTGTGTGTGTGGGGGGGGGGGTAGGAGGAGAGGGTCTGAGGGTCTCTCTGGGAAGCCTCACCCAGATTAGTCACACAGAATTAATCGCAGCGGCGAACAATGGTGGCCGAGCTTCTGGCAACCCCAGCTGTCGCTCCGTGAAAGAAAAGAAAAAAGCAAGATTTAGGGGCTGCGAGAGTTCGGCTGCAGACGGGAGAGTGTGGTGGCAGCCACAGTCTCTCACACACACACACACACACACACACACACACACACACACACACACACACACACTCTCTCTCTCTCTCTCTCTCTCTCTCTCTCTCTCTCTCTCTCCCAATGACCCCTGTCCTCATCAATGTCCACTCATTTTTGTCTCTGACCATTTGCCTCCTAGAAATAGCAACACTGATGTGAGCAATCCCCCCCCCCTCATTTTCTATTTTTTTTGTACGGACCTCACATGTCAACCAAAAACTCTGAGTCATGTCAAATTCCACATTCACACAAATCTCCTCTGCAGGTATTCGTCCCCGTAAGTCAAAGCGGACGTCGACACACACACACACACACACACAGATGTGGGAGACTTACCTGCACTCCCCGTTGCCATCTGGCGTTGCTTCACACCTCCCCTGGTTCAAACACGACTCCGTGGGCATGGAGCATCTTAGACCTGCGGGGGGAAAGTTTTAATACAGCTGCAGAAACTTTCAAGGAACTTTCAAAAGCAACCAGTTTTTTTAAAAATCACAGTCTATCTAATGCAGCAAAGATGTGTTTATGTGTGTGTATGTGTGTGTGTGTGTGTGGGGGGGGGTTACAAATGGCACATGTTTTCCCCCATAAATGTGAGGTCTAGGTGTGAATCTTGCCACCTTAGAAGAGCAGTTGTTGTTTTTTTGTGGTGAACAGGGGACTTGTTGGCAGTTGCATGTTTCCCCATCTGCAGCTGTCCCAGAGAGAATGTGCCATTTGGGGAGTAACACACAGCTTTGCAATAAACACATACACATACACACACACACACACACACACACACACACACACACACACACACACACACACACACAGACTGCTTTGAATACAAACTGCAAAGCCATTAGTGTGAATATATGCGTGTGGAGGGAAGAATACAAAGTGATTGCTGGACAAGAGCAGTGTCAAAAATCATGAATTGATCATGTTTGCACCCCAATTAAAGATGGCACCAACAGGTGCGCGTGAAATAAGGCAAACAAAGTGAATTAAAAGTGAACAGAAGTGAGACTTCAGTTTCTCAAAAGCAGCAACAAGTGACACACCAGAGTCTCCTCTGAGTTTTAAACAGTATATAACAATATCATTACATTTTTCTGACACTGTCGATGGATAAAACGTTGCCCTTGCCCGCGCGCGCGCAACTCACCTCGTGTTAGTGCTATCAGCGACAACAAGAAAGTTAGTTTCACAAAGAACATAGGCATTCCTTCTGGTTTAAAATGGTTGTACAAGTCCACGCGGGTTGTTTCATAGATCCGATAGTGTGTCTTCCTCTCCGTGAGATGAACCCCAAAAAATATGTGTACAAATAAGGACGCACGCGCAGGCGTTCACTTCATCCTCCGGTAGGTCCACACTGAGAGAAAGTGACAACTCCGAGCGCGAGACCTTGTCACTTCAGTTCCCGGGTTGGAAATGACTGGAGGGGACGCGCTGCTCCCTCCGCTGAGTCGGGGGGCGTCGTTCTTTACACACACACACACACACACACACACACACACACTCACACACACACTCACACGCACACAAACACGCGCGCACGCGCGCGCACGCACACACAGACACACGCTGCGGTAACTCGATGAACGGATAGAGTTTTTGTTGTTGTTTTTTTAAATCATTTTCCCGGGCGTTTTTTTTCCCCTCTGCGCTGATTGGTTAATTAACAAGTTTGAATCAATAGTACAGCAATTAGTCTGAGCCGACCAGTTTTACGTCACACACTTGGAGCCTAAAATGTAAATTGCAGGAATAGCATTACACAAACTTAACTATAAC
Organism: Liparis tanakae; assembly: GCA_036178185.1. Lineage (NCBI taxonomy): Eukaryota > Metazoa > Chordata > Actinopteri > Perciformes > Liparidae > Liparis > Liparis tanakae. Next base: position 15,397,811 of record CM070094.1, read on the forward strand.
TATTATAAATAATAAGTCCTTATAATAAGCATTTAAACCTGGAAGGTTCTTTAGGGAAGGACACAGTATTTAGTATTTACACATTAAAAGTTATATAAGATTCTCTATAATGTGTTACGAATTAAATATAAAGCTAAATGTGTCTTATAGGGCGTCTAAAGTGTCTTCAGCATCATAAATGTACTAAGAACACTTTAACTTATTTTTATTGTTTTAATGTAGCACATTAATAGGACTGTTAAACAATCTGAGGCAGCAGCTAGCATGAGCTGCTCAGTGTTCAGTGTGTGATGTGACGAAGTGCATTTACTCAAACACTGTACTTATATTCAAGTCAATTGGCCTCACTTTCACCAGCTGCAGCCACTCATTATAATCCAGTTATATATATATATATATATATATATATATATATATATGATTTCTAAAATGGGGGCCATTTGGCTCAAGGAGTACTTTTGCTTTTGATGCTCAAACTTTTCTACTTTGCACTACTGTGTATTTTCCATGCAAGACATTTACTTATAAAATACACAATGTACAGACATGATGAATGTATTCTTTAACCATTTGTGAATCCAGATGTTTATCTCACTATAACAAACTCTTTTTTTTTGCACTGTTGCACTTCCTCAAATGCAATAATCTGGATATTTGTTCAACCTCATGGTTATACAAAAGAAAACACATGACAGATTTTATTTGTGACTATCTAATAATCTATAAACATGCAACTACTGTCCACCGGCGCAGTTTATGAGCTAACGTTGGAAAATGTTACATTGTTTCAAAGATGAGCAACTCATTTACAAAGAATGTATATACAAATTGAAACATTCTTTCAGGAGCCGGGCCCAGGAACCACAACAGATACAGTCTAACAAACTTCTGGTCCAAACATTATCTTTATTACTTGATGAAAAGACAACAACAACAACAACAACAACAACAACAACAACAACAACTCGGAAAGAGAAATGAAACCGTCCAGAAGCCGAGTGCTTCAGCGACCTGACCGCCTGGGAAGCAGCTAGTTAGCGTTTTGGATCTACTCTGATAAATAAATGCTGACGGCGACTCATGTACATTTTTGCTGAGTCAAAAGAAACGGAGAAGTTTCCTATCTGGTGGTTGTGAACGGAGTCTGAGCAGCTTCACACAGGTACCGTCATGCACAGGTGGGAAAGAACGATGTGCTGACAGCTTTATTTATAGTTCTAACTTGCGGTCTGGGTTTGGATAAGAGTTTGACCTGTGACCTTTACCGGGTGACAACAAGGAGATAAGACGTGTGAAATGTTCCCTTCCATCGTTTGGAGAAATATAAACACTGATTATTAAAGATGCTCCTTATCTTAAGATCAGATAGTAAATACACTGATGCATCATGGGAAGTGTAGGATCCAGTCATCCAGACAAAAGGCCATGATCTCAACTTTTGCTCCTGTGATTTGGATAATAGTTTTTTAAAAGCTGTTTCTCGCGAGCCCTCCAAATAGTGCAACAGTGAAATAAAAAAAGGAACTTTTAAATATGACTTGTTTTTCACGCTCATCTGTCGTAAAAGTAAAACCGCTGCATGGGCTCCACAGTTGATCGTTTACAAAACAATCTCCTCTCAAGCTTCACCATAACTGCTGGTCCTCGTCAGCAGACGGCAGATAAGGATAAAGTCATGGAACTGTGATGGTTCGGGTTGTTTTTTGTTTGCATGCAGAGCTCTTTTTAAGCCAAAGAGAAGTTATACAACTATAAAAGTTTGAACATTTATAGAAGCGAAACAAACTTCACCTGCGAGACAAACTGAGGAATCAGCAAGTAAAGCGACTCATCCAGTCCACTATCAGAATCAGAATCAGAATGTTATTTATTGCCAAGTAGGTTTACACCTACACATTTCTTCTGGTGTATAAGGTGCATACAGAACATACAGAACATAGTGAACATAAAAACACAAAGGTATTGCACAATCACAGTAAGTACTACAAAATACAAAATACAATCACAATAAGTACAAAATAGGGCTGGAGTGCAATGATCAGTATACAGTGTGGTGAGTGTTAACGTGACACAGGCTTGAGGTGTGGGGCGGGATGAGTGTCCTCGTCAGGTGGGGGTCCCGGGCCTTGTTAATAAGGCCAACGGCAGCAGGGAAGAAGCTGGTTTTGTGGCGTGAGGTTTTGGTCCTAATGGACCGCAACCTCCTGCCGGAGGGAAGGACCTCGAAGAGGATGTGACCCGGGTGGGAGGGGTCGGACACAATCCTATATCCTATCTAGTTTTTACAAACTTTTTTAAACTAAAGGCTTTACTTTATCTTCTTTTTTTCATTTTCTTTTTACAACATTGTATTAAAATAGATTTTATGTGGCTCTTTTTAATCAACTTTCTCGAAGTCGCTGGCCACGTTCCTCAGTCTTCATGTTGGAGCCTTTGACACAATAGTGAGAGACACAGCACAGTTTTATTTATACTACAATCAACTGACACCTCTCCACTACACACAGGTGATCTCAATTGAGCCTGTAGCCCTGTGTGATCAATGCTGTAGGTACATCTCTTTACATTGTAAAATAATGTACTTTTTATACATGTGAAAAGTAATTTTTACGAGGATTTCCGTAAAAAAAAATATTTAAAAGTTCAAAATGAAAACCTTTGTCGGAGGATTATTTTTTTATAGGCACTGTATTTGCAGCGTTACACAGTGTATTGCAACAAGAGTTGACAGATATCACGTATAATGCAGGATAACTGACAAACAGACCTTTTACACGTCATCATTCAGGGAACCGTTAACAGTGGAGGAGGCAACAGCCTTCAACGCCCTCAGGGCCCTCAGGCTCTTCTTTTATTATTTAATTTTTTATAAACCACAAAGCGATACCTAAACACAGTACAGGTAAAAACAGCTGCCAGAGAGCGAAGAGGAAGAAGAAAAGAAGAAGTAGAAAACACACACACACACACACACACACACACACAGATCATGCAGACGTTTACAGCCCGAGGGCAGACAGAGCGCAGCAGGGCAGGAAGAGAGAGAACGATGGAGAGAGAAATGTTCAAAACAGGGAGGATGAGCGTGAGCTACATGTTAATCAGGTTGTTCACACGCACACTGAAGCATCATTATAGTCAGATTAAGGCGATACTTTACGGGCATTGTCATGTGAATGTCTCTCTCTGGTCATCTCATAATCAGCTTTGAGTGTTTGGCTATTAACCCACCGAGATTTCACTCAATTAATTTAAGCACTAGAGCCTGATTGTTGTTGTTGTTTTGAATGCTACATAAACCACTAGTAATTAGTCTGTTTTAACAACTACATTTGACTAAGTTAAGTTTAACTGGGGATAGGATTCCCTACATTTAAATATTGAACCAATACATTTATTCTATCCGTTGACCATATATTTATTATATAAACCAATACCATCTAGAACCAAATAACCAACAAATATAAGCAATGCATACACAGGAATACCTGGAAAAAGATATTATGTTCACACGTTGATTCTTAGAATATTTTACAAGGAATGTGTTGCTTTTTTCACAGTGGAGGGCAGCTGTCATGTCTCCTAAAAGTTTATAATTTCTACTTAATGTATCATTGTAATAATAAGAGACGTATCGGGGGAAGATGCAAAACAAAAAAGACACCAGGACAAGATTACATGTGACTAAATTTAATAAAGTTCTTACACCTGTAAGCAACCACTTTCTACTTGTGTGGCCCCACTTGGCATGTTAGACTCTAAACATTGACAACAGTCTTAACTCTGATCTCTATCCTGATCAATAGCTGGTATGATTACACACTTATTGACTATTTCTCACTGCTGCTCATCTCCCAGGTGAGAAGGTCGTGTACAACAAGAACATCCCTCATCGTGGCGACAACTTCTACAAAACTTGTGTTTCATTTAAAGAACTCCCTATTGTGCTGTTTGTTCATTGTGGGGCAGAGAAGGGGGGGGGGGGGCGCTTATTGTGTCACATTGTGAGGTGAAGAGTAAACAGGATTTGTGTTGATTTCCTCCTCATTGTGTTGACCTGGGGGTTGGGGGTGGGGGGCACAGATGGAGAGACCTTGAAAAACAGAGACAGCTGCTCAGGGTTGGTACAGTACAATCTGTCCACGCCCGGATTGGTGTGTCACGCAGTGAGGGAATCCAGTGCAGCTAGAAGGCAAAGTGACTACGACAGAAAACCACAAGTGTCCAGCATGAAGATGAAGATGAAGATGAAGACTGGTTTGATGCTTCTGCACTTCAGTCTTTAACAGGCTTTTGACAAGAGAAGCCCGCTCTCACGGTCGTCTGCTGAACTCTCCCCGTAGCCCAATGCCCGTTAAAGAGTTCTGGTACTGTACGTCTGGCGCTCAATGGAAATCAGGATGTCAGAAATCAGGATTAAGTTTAACAATATTTAACGGCAAGAAGTTTAACAAACAATTCCAGCTCACGGCCGTGGGGTCGTAGTTACCTATGCTCCACAGGTACAAGCAAAAAGGCGAGTAGTTCTGTACAACACCGGCACAAAGAGATGTTAGTCTTCAACAGCCAATAACATGTCCTCAAAAGTTAGTCTTTTGTTATTAGATTAGATTAGATAATCCTTTATTAGTCCCACAGTGGGGACATTTCAGGATCACAGCAATGGTGCACATTAGAGCATAAATAGAACATGAAAATAAAACACAAAAACACAATAACAATAGTCAGAGCTCTCAAGTCGCATTGAGCGTGAGACTCATTTCGGTCTTAACTCCCGCACTCCCGCCACACATCGTATTTCTCACGCTTAAAAAAACTCTCGGCTATTTAATGTTTTAATGTGCCGCAGCGCCAACATGAGCCGCTCTCTCTGTGGAGGAATCAAGCGCTCCCTGGAGTTCTGCCGTGAGGTGCCAATTATCAGCCAATCAAAAAGAAGAAATGGGCTACACAACAGCCAATCAGAAAAAGCTCAAATTCAGGTTATTCATAATGCAACAGCTTTTCATTGGCTAAAGCTCGATATCAAAATGGAGGGGTCAAAGGTCACGGCCCTGGTTCACGACGCTATGTTACTGTCCAGATTAAGTAACGTTACAGGCTTAAACAAGCTTCCATTGACATTCATTCCCATGCGGCATACATATAAAAAATTTTTTTTGATAATTTACATACAGTTAACACAGAAACCAGTGTATTTCTCTTATTCTTTATAATACAGTCATAATAATATTCTTCCTAATATTTCCTATTTATAATATCTTTCTATATGTATTAATTTAAAGCATAATCTTTCTCTATGCACATGCGCAGAATCAAAATAACCTATTGCAACCTAAAACCATCCACAGAGAATCGACTCTGTGGTTCCTTTTAAATGTTTCAAAATAAAACTAATTTGCATATTTATAGCTTCAGGATTTTTTCAGGGGAAGGTTATGTTATTAGGAGTTTATTGAAGTTCTATAATATTAAAAGTAAAGTATTTGCATGTGTCATAAACATAAAATATGTGAAGGGATTAATTAGTCTCAGTAACAACGATATGCTATATGTCCTTTTATGCCTCATTGTTACGGTGGAACAGTTATAGGAAAAAACATCCTGACTGGGATAGTTTAGTTATATCTGTATTTATTGGGTTTTATGTAGTTATTTATTGTATTCTGTAATCACAAAAGCTTGTTTCACTGACACCTTTCCTGTATCTTCATGCTTTTAGAAAAACATTCCTTTAACGCAGAGGATATGGTCTAAAATGTATGTATTTATGCATCTGAACTTTCCTCAATAGTTCCCATCAATTATCCAGGCCCTTTGCTTTATCACCATGAATTAAACGATGAGAGGACGATGTGTTTTTCTGATCGTTACGTTGGTGACGTAATACAAACTTGTTCAACCGCTTCACTCACTGTATTCTACAAATGAGCTTTCTGCCAAGAATGTACAATGTTTTTTATGACTTTGCATAAAAGATCTTCTGTTCGCGTCGTCTGATGAAGTGTGTGGGTGGGCGCCGAGCAGCCTGCAGAGGCAGATGTGGCGTGTAAGAGGCAAGTCGGGACATGTTTATGTAACTTACTGTCATGCAAAGTGCCGGACTGTCTGTGTGTCTGCTATTATAGGAGTGAAGGGACAGTTGTGGACAACTGCAATGTTTAAAAAAAAAAGTTTAATACCTTCATGTTCATTTTTCCAGCGGGAGAAAAATTCCCCTTTACACAGTCACAGTGTGACGCCTTGTGAGGTTAAATTAATTGTTACATCACAAAGTATTTACTCTTTACGTTTCTGTTAACTCATCAGAGGTAAGACATGAATGCTTTGGCAGCAGAACAACAACTTTACAAATATATAATGCATTGTTTTCCCCCAAAAAAGTATCAGTATCTTTTAAAACAGCTGGTCAGTGAAGTTTAAGAAAATGTTACTCAAAGAGTTAATAGAGCTTTTTCTGGGGACAATTTTTTCCGCGGTGGATTAATACACATTAGTGTGCTATGAGCATTTTCAGAAACAGTGTACGACAGTAACAATGCAGAGCTTTATAGCACAGAAGAATACATGATATCAGGCTTTGGCTGCACAGTTTTCTGATTTTTCCGAAGTAAAATTTGAAATAATGTCAGCCTAATCTTTGTAATCAGTTGTTTCCCCAACATACATGCCAGAACCCACTTTTTGACCTTCTTTGACATTTGAACCCACGCAGATAAATAAAAATGTCAAATTTTTAATCAACGAGAACATTTTATGTTCATAAAAAAATCAAAAAATACACCCAGCGAATATCTGTCAGCTGTTATCTAGTGTTCTTTTTCCCCCCGGGGGAATGAAATTGGCCTCTAAAAGTGTCCATTTCGGTCTCTTAAGGATTATCAGATGAATTAGCGTTTTTCAAGCGACTCGGGCAGATATCATGTGGCCATTAGCGGAGGTGTGAACAGCTGTCACACACTGGAAGATGTGTTTATTGTCAATACGCTTCATCTTGAAAAGGGCGCAACATTTTTTTTTCTTACGTTAAATGACACTCGAAAGTGAGCAGCTCTAATCCCCCGACCGGTTAAGCGACCGGCCTCCAGCCCATTCCTCCGACACCAACTGTTGACTGTCGACAGACGTTCACTGAGCATCTCCAAGGGGCCCTTGAAGGGTCCAAACAACTCGTTCGTAGCCTCTTCAGAGCCGCCCCCTCTGTGGTCTTGTTTTGTTTCCGGAGAATAACTACAGCCGATCTAATTATACAGTCTTGTTTACTGCTTACGAATTCACAGGCCTGTAACCGGCTTCATGGAAGAGGAAAGCATTGAACCTCGTGCCCTCACATCGCCCTGGGGGACTCTCATTAGTTGGGCCCAGTTAAGCAGCTAAACGCTCTGTAAAAGGCAAAGAACAGTGTGGTGTATTTTATTAGATATTATTTGTATTTATTGATTTGATGTCTGTCTTCATTTCTCATTTCTCAAGGCCCTTCTTCCTTCTTCCCACTGCACAGATGCTTTGTTTGTTTGTTGTGTATTAATTCACTATTGCGGTCATGCTTTATTTGGTCCATCACTTTGGAATAACTCCCACATAACATCCGAATAGTTTCCTGGAAACGTCTGTGAGATTTGGAACCGATGAGTAGTAAAAAAATAAATACACATTTTGTCGTTGTTTATTGATTCATTTCCAATAACTCAAGTCGTTATTCGTCATAACAGGTCAGCTAAACATGCGAGAATAACACAATAACTTCATTCTTATTACCTTCCCATTTAAAATGCAGAAGGTAATGTTTTGATCGCCACGTATTTGTATACGTGCGTGTGTGCGTGTGTGAGTGTATGAGTGTGCATTATTCGCATAACTAAAAAACTATTAAACCGAATCACATGAAACTTGATGGGATGATTGGTTATTATCCGGGGACCATTTGATTATATTTTGGGATCGATCAAGTCAAAGGTCAAGGTCAATGTTATAAAAAGGTAAAAATCTTCTTTTTACTATAGCAATTTATATCCAATTGGCATGCAACTAATGCCAAAATGTTCATAATTCAATGCTCAATCTTGTGATATGCGAAGGTATGTGCTCTAAAGAGTGCCCGTTCTAGTTTCAAATTAATGAATAGCATTATTGCGGAAGACTTGTATTTAAAAGTCACATAATAAGCTCTTTTCTCTGCATAATCCCTTCATCACCAGAGCGACGTTGGATTTATTGTCAAAATCACATCCAGCGCAGAGACAATTCTCACAAGCGTGGTGTCCATGAAGCTCCTGAGGGAAGGAGCGCGGGCCATTGTATTGCTGTGCTATTATTTCCTGTGAGTTTCAAACACAGATTAATGTATCCTGGTTGTGGCTGTATTGTTGTTATCAGGGAGGAGGGTTCACCGACTCGTTGATCTGTAGATTATGTCGAGGATATGAAGGCGAGGGCCGCTGGCTCCGGCTTTCCTGCAGCAGCAAGGTTAAGGGAAGGAGCTGCCTGAGAGAGTCTGAGGAGCAAATGTATTTTTGGGATTGTCTGGAAAACTCTTTTCTTAATTTCTGGAAAACCTTTGGGGATAAAATGTAGAACCAATGAGGTAATGCATGACAAAATAACACAAGGTTCACTTAATATCACACTCTTCATGAGAACTATAAGGTCTTCCGATTGGTGAATTTCATTCATACTTACAGTCTCCATTCAGTGATCTTAAACCTCATCAAATTGACCTTACAGTTACAAATATTTTATAATACATTTATCATAATATTCCTCCTTAATATCCACTCTGTAAATGATCTTTCTATAAGCATTATTTAAAACATAAGGCTTCCTTATTTACATGCGCAAGTGTACATAAAATCCACTACAACCTAACAATATCCGAGTCGTATTATTGCTTTTCCTGACTAAAAATGACACTAAATAGTACAGAAGTATAATTTTTTTAAAGAAGCAAACATGGCAACTCACATGAGTCCATCGTTCAGTCTTATTAAACTAAATGTACACTGATTTTTAACCCACACACGAAAAAAACCTCTGTCGTCATAAAATTGTCTAGAGCAGTGGTTCTCAACTTTTTTTTCAATGTACCCCCTGTGAAATATTTTTTGGAGCCAAGTACCCCCAACTAGCAATTTTCTGTTAAATAAACAGCGCTGTGCCATCACTGTCTAATTTAATATAGAATATATCCAATTCTTACACTTTTATTATATTTTTTAAATATTTTGTTTAATGGATGCTAATTTTAAATATATTTAAACCCCTGGAGTGCCTTCACATACCCCCATGGGTACACAAACCCCTATTTGAGAACCACTGGTTTAGAGTGTACCAGTGACGGGAATGATTAATTCAATTAAATTCAGTTTATTTTGTATAGCCCATTATCACAAATTATAAATGTTCCTCAGAGGGTTTTACAATCTGTACAGATACGACATCCCTGATCCTTTGACCTCACATCACATCAGGAACAACTCCCTAAAAAATAAAAAAGTAAAAAAAAACTTTCACGGGGGAAAAAGTGAAGAAACCTTCAGGAGAGCAACAGAGGAGGATCCCTCTCCAGGATGGACAGATGAATAGGTGTCATGTGACCAGAAGGAATCATTACAGAATCATGAGGATGGTGCCAATTCTAAAAATATGATCATAATGGAGTGTTTTTCACTCGCTCTTTGTTGGTCATTAATTCACAAATACACTCAAACAAATTGGACGAAGCGCAAATCCTAATCTTCAACCGCTGACCCACAGTTACAACTCTCTCACAGTGTTCACGGGAACAAGGTCAACCCGTCAGAATTCCTGACCCAGCTAATTAAACCACCATTAAGACGGCTTCCTGCGCTACCACGACCCATTAAGCTAATTGCGCTAATGAAAGCTGGTGTGCTTCATGCCATTAACAACGCACATTTGTCTCTTTTATGTCCTCAGCAGCTGCTTCCCCATATTGTGGCGGCTCCGTAAGCACAATGTGTCAGTGGTTCTCCGGCACTCAGAGAAACAGAGTCGTGGGAGGTCCAGAGAACCCCGGTTCTGTTTTTGGACATATAATCACAAACAGGAAGTCCCGGCGAGCCAGTCGCACAGGGCCACTTCCTCCTTTTGTTTACAGGGGGGAGGTGGGGTTTGAATTAAACTCCCAAAGAAAAAGTTCTACCAATGTTTTCGGCTCCAGCGTCCAAATCTTTCTCCCGTTAATCAGCTTTCTTTGTGTCAGTGTGACTCTTCTTTCACGGCGCTGCTTCACCCGGTTCTCTTGTTCCACCGCCTCATTCAAAAGAGACGTTTCCCTCAGCCCGCTACGGGTTTGCGGTGATGCTTTTTTGTCCTGAAAGTAAGAGCTTGAGGTCATGTTTTGGGTTTTTTGTTATGTCACACAGCATATGATGTCATTTTGTATGGAAGAATTCAGAGAGATTAAAAGAAATTCAACTTTTCATTGTCAAATAAAATTAGAGCCGTCAGGACTCTGTCTTCCTGTTGATGCAGGCGGACACGGAGGTTGGCACATTTTGGGGTTTTCTAGTGTAGAAATTAGATTATTGAATATCTTACATTGAATTATAAACAGAGTGGGGGATGACGGAGAGGCCTGAAGAGGAGGCCGTTAAAAAGCTGCTTTATGATTGCTATACTATTGTATATTGCACAAGAGTATCCTTAAACTCTGAATTTCTAAAGATACCACTTCTACAAATGATTGGTACAAGGGGATTTTGGAAGTTCTCCCTCTGGAAAAGATGACCCACACCCTCCTTGACAAGGATGGACCCCTCCGGGCTGGACTTTACCCTGCCAGATTAAAAACACTATAGTAATGATTCTGACTTGATTTGATGATGTAACCGTAAAGATGTACTCATGTCAGACTGGTGATGTGTGAATGTGTTATTTAACGATTTTGTATCTATTTTTTGGTCTCTTTTTTGTTGTTCTTTACATTTTTCTTCCTCCTTTCACTTTGTATTGCATCCTTAAAGTCCTGTTTTGTGAATTTGTAAAATCAAAATAAATACATATATAAAATTTAAAAAAAGCTCCTTTATGTTTTATGTGATGTAATGACTGATGCAGTCTAACTCTAACCCTAACCCTTTTATTTTGTGTACGATGTGTTTGCCTACAAAGGAATGCATCGAGCTTAAGACGTAGTGTGACACACCTCCGAAGCCACTGTTCCCAGGCAGAAAACACCATTCCTTTGTTCCTTCAAATGCTTGATAATTACAGCTGAGCGCTCCCACTCTGCTACCACCCTCCGTCTACTGTGAGAAATATTCAACTCAATGCGTCGTGTGAAGTCTCCGCCATCATACCCCCCCAAAATCCATGTTTAATGGAAAACAGCAATATCAGAGGCTGTGTTATGAGGATAAAAAGGCATCTAAAGGGGATTACTTCTTCTTTAAAATGTTAGCTGACTTACTTGGAGGTGCCGCCAGGAAAGAAAGGCTGTGTTTGGGAAATCTGTGGCTTTTCCATTATTAGGATTTCCCACGGGACTCTGAAATTCCACTTCGACTTTGTGCACCTTTCAAACCGGGTTTCCGTCCCTACCATCTTGATGTCATTCGCTCTCCCTCTCTCAATCACTCTCTCCTCTCTTAATATTTCAGCTGCCTGTCAGCATTTCAGAGCGTCACTCCCACACACACTCAGTGGTCGCGCCATGTGTCAGAAGTCCGGGATTGTTTAAATCCCCGGGGCGATTTCTAACAACTCTAATCCGCTTTTTTTTCTCCCCAGTTTCTCCCCAGTTTTAAAATGAAACAAGAAACTTCTAGCGAAACATAAAAAGAAAAAATAGACTTGATGCCATGAAAGGCCTCTTGTGTTCCCGGTCCAGAGGAGTGATGTGCTCTCAATTACAGAAGCAATCATGAGGATAAATATTGATTAATTTTGTTGTAGTTTTGAAGTCATCGGTCATCGCCACGCAAAAACTAATTCAACGATGCCAAATGTTGCGCGATGATGTCACCCAAAGGCACCGGCGACGTTCTCCAGCGTTGAATCACTTCCTGCCGAATAAAGGCCACCACCTAACATTATAGTGTGGTGCGTCACCTTTTCCCAGTCAGAGCCCATTTTGCTTCAATTCTGGCATTCACATTTTTCTTTTTCGTGAAGTTGCCGAGCCCAAACTCCTCCTTTGCACACATTTTATAAAACATTGTGACTGGAAATGGAGCAAAGAGAGGTGAGAGTACAACATGAGCTGCTGCCATTGAAACCCCACTGGGTATGTTGCATTTCTGTAACTCGAGGACAAATCTGTTGCGATCCAACAGCCTTTCAAATCCATGCATACGTTTGGATGAAGATATTTCTTTATTTAACTTGCGCAGGTATTCACAGCCATGGGTGGGGGGTGGGGGTGGGAGTCTGGCCATGGGGGATACGGAGGAAATCCACGGTAGATCCACGGGGGTGGGCTGGTCCAATACCGGCCCACCTCCATCACCAACCGGCCCTCCCTCTGACATCGCCGGTTTGGACTATATTCTATGCTTCACAGAAGACGTTCAAATTTACGCTATTACATAAAGTCAATAATCACTCCATTTAATTTACTCCTCGCGACCTGTATTCACACTCATGGTTTCCATCTTCTTTACTCATCTCATCTCTTCTGTCGGCCTAACTTTGTTTGAGGTGTTAGATGTCAAACACTAGCTTACTCAACACAGCCTGATGGCACTGTCACCAAAACATAAATCCTTTAAAAGGTGGAGCTGAAGAGCTCAGGGAGAAGAATAACAGATGTCTGGAGGAAGGTGATATTAACTTATTTGGGAAACCACCAACTTTAATATGATGGTAAGTTGTGGCGTTGACTTGGCTAATGTTAGCTTGCGTTTCACAGATGAGCTAACGTTCTCTACAAGCTAGCCCAGCTACCTGTAGCTAAGCAGGTGCTGAGCGATTAAACTTCTGTCTTGTTCTGCCTGTTTTGTGATATACATGCCTAAAAGAGGGATCATTTTCGTGTATCTGGCAACACTGAGATTGGTCGACCAATGACAGTTCATTCAGAGCTTGCGCAAGAAGGTGAAACGTAAGGAAGATACCATTTCCAAAACTTGTAAGGGGTAAATACTAGTCTGTGAAAACCCAGAGAAACACAAATATCTGACGAAGCAACGTTTTTGGAATCCCTGCCGGACGCTTTTTTTAGGTCTCAAAAAGAGGACATGTCCGGGGAAAACCGGACGTCTGGTCAGCCTAACTTAGTATATTAATGTACAACTTACGGTACACCTTAAGTCACACTTTAATATATTAAGTACACAAATAGTGTATTTCAATTCAGCACATTTTTTTCAATTATGCTTTTCTAATACACTTAGAGTTGACTAAAAAGTATACTTAGTACACTTAAATGTAATGTACCTAAGTGTAGGCTTCTTCTTCACCTTGGGTAGCTACTAATACTAAATACTACCATAGTTTGCTGATAGTGTTGTGCCAATGGTTTAACATACTATAATAATCCCTATTTACCACTCATGTCGGCTGTAGATGACAGCGACAGCAGCCAGGATGACAGAGAAAGTGACGGCAAAGATTTAGATTATTTCACCAGACCGAAGTCCGACACATTAAAACCTCTTCTTCTGTTTTCACCCCCAGCAGAAGGAAGACAAGGCTGTAGTGCAGAGAGCAGAACGTCATACAGTGAAGACAAAGAAGCCCTCTTCTGTTCCCTTTGTCTGGCTTTTGTTAGCCCCGGAGAAAGCAGCTCTTTCATCACGGGCATGTCCAACACCAGAGAGTCGAAGAGCATGAGAAGAGCCCCCGACACCGAGCTGTGCGGAGGCTGAGGACCTTCTCACGGGACCTCAGGTGTCACTTCACAGAGAGCAAGTCCGCAAGCGTTGGGGCGGATTATAGATGTGTGTGTGCTACAGAGGCAAGCAGGGGAGGCAGCATACACACTTGACCATGGGAACTTTTTGGAAATTATAGTTTTACTGCATGGGATAGTACGACGTCTCTCTCTCAAGGAACACCTCACTGCATCGAGAAGACAACAAGCAGATACACCGGTGTGAGGTAGAGGCTGTTGTCACTCTCCTATCCAGAAACAGCCATCGAGTGCATCCCCACCCCGACAGCCATTGAAGATGGAGGGACCATCAATGCCGGTTCACAGCAGTTGGTTGCGGTTGAGGAAAGATGATGATGATCTTGGTTAAATTAAAAGAACGACGTGTTTTAAATTTCACACAAACCATAACTTTCCCCAAACCGCAAAGTTATAGTTACATTAACATAAAACCACTCACCAGACCCATGATGCCGTTGATGGACTCCAGTGTCACTCTTTACAGCTCCCCTAAAACTTCTTTCATACTTCACTCTATAGGCACAAATTATGTTCACCCACGAAATGTAATTCGTTGTGAAATATTATTAAAGAACATTTAAAGGTCGACTGGGAAGGATGGCTAATGGTTGCAAGCTTTGAGACTTTTTAAAGAACTTTATGAACAACACAAACATAACAATGTACAAACACAACGACATTGTATAATGTAACACATTTATAGAAAACAGAGATTAAAAATGTACAAAATTCACCAAAGGAGGTAAATAACTAGTAAAGCTAGAAGGATCGTCGCCAGGTGTGTCTGCAACAAGCACCGCTCTTTTGTGAATTCATGAATTTAACTTGTAGACAGTTATTGTCTGTAAAGCCTTGTAAGACCCACAATAAAAACTAATTAAATGACCTATGAAGGTAGCCATTCAGCTTGAAGTCAATGTTTTCTATAACTTTCAGATTCTATACAGGGCCATGATGTCTCCCAGTCACTAGAGCACCAATGTACCAGCAGCTCTGACCATTGGTAGTTTTCACAAAAAGGTTTTGATCTATTTTGAAATAGATTTTTAAAAAATGTCGTCAATTGTTGTAGCATCATTTACATATCGCACAAATTGCTTTAAAACAAAAAATATGTTCTTTTCTTTACAGTAAGACCTGCAGCCCACGCCACCAAAGATGCCGTGATCAGGGAGACTTGATGAGAAGAGGCCGAAGTATCCCTGCGCAGCATGGGACAGACTGGCTCCGTGACCCCTGGGGGATTGTGGGTAAATATCTACAGCCCAGTCATGGGAATGAAATAGCTCCATGTCGAGTCTGTGAGACGGGGTTAGCGATATGGACTAAACCGGCACAGGACCGAGGGGAACTTTCTGTCTTTCCCTCACAGGGGACTCGTGTTTCTTTTTCTGTCTCGACAAAATATACACACAACACATCTCACTCTCTTTTTTCTTCTTCTTTCTCTCCCTCACTCTCTCGTTTTCCCACTGTTCTGTAAACTGTCGGAACAATATGTTGCTCGGAAAATAACAGTTTACCCCAAAAGCCTTTGATGCTCTCCGGTTTATTATTGAAAGAGTCAACGTCTCCTCAAGTTCGAAAAATATAAGTGCAAGTGACAATGTGTGTGTGTGTGCGTGTGTGTGTGGCTTGTTTGTAAGAGTAATCTCATAATTGTAGTCGGGGCGAGGGGAGGAAGGGTGAGGATTAGTGTTTCTCTGTGCGTCGCCGTGTGATGTGTGTGGGAGCTCGTGACTCGCTGCCACACAAAGAGCCGAGGAAGCCGAGGCTTCTGGGACAATGCAGCACCTGAGGGGGGTGAGCCCGACACCGTGGAGGACATGGCGGGAAGAAACAGAATTCACATGGCTCATTCATATGAGAACTCACTTCAAAAAAATTGTTGGATGATTAAGTTTACTGTAAACATGACATTGCTTCACATTAATACTTATTTTGTTTAAATCACTTCTGAAAACCCATTTTTATAGAACAGCTTTTAAGGGACGTCGTCTTTTTATGCAGTTCTTTGGTTCCCCTAATTTAGTTTGTCTGTTTTTTATTTTATATTTGGAACTCACCATTCTATTTGTTTTTCCTTGATTTTCTCTAGAGCACTTTGCAAACTTTGTTTTTAAAGGTGATATATAAATAAAGTTATTAGTATTATTATAATATTTATTTTTGCTCTGAATTATTAATTTATTTTAAAAAGTGAGCCAACGGGTATTTTATCCACCGTGTAGCAGGAATGTTACTCCTAGGATACAGGAAAAAAGAGGTTAATTTAAATATATATTATTTTATTTTATTTATATTATTTTTTGTTTGCCAGTGAAAAGTGACTCTACACTGTAGACTCGTTCAAAACAATGCAGCGATACGATTTTAATAAGCAAAAAAAAAAAAAAAAATCCGATTTTTATATTTAACTTTAACTACGTGGATATTTTATGGGTGTTAATTATTTTTTAATAAAAACATTTTTTTTTTAGAAAGGTCCCTGTGTCAATTCTACAGTTTTACCTTTATTGTTTTATGCTTAAATATTCCTAAATCAATTTATGTTCATCACCACGCAACAATTGTGGCCAGATGTACACTGAAGGGTATGTGTGTGTGTGTGTGTGTGTGTGTGTGTGTGTGTGTGTGTGTGTGTGTGTGTGTGTGTGTGTGTGTGGGGGGGGGGGTTAATGGAGAACTATGTCAATTTTAATTTGCCCTAAAAGTTCAAGTGTGCATGCCAAGAGGCAGCAGCCTGAGAACCTAAATTCACAACAATGGCTCGTAGGACAAACTGGTCTGAAGTGCGTTTCCTCCTCGGCGATGCCCGGCCGACAGAATCAACCACTGTGCGACATTTTCCCAGCGTCATGTACGCAGTTCAGAGGAAGTAAATGTTTTGTTTTCTGCAACTAAGCTAAGCTTCTTGTGTGTGTGTGTTTTAAGTTCCAGGTCTCACCTATATGTCTGTGGGATGAAAGATATCCCTTTCACTTCCAAATATTCAGAAGACCTGACATGAGTTATAGACACGCAAACTAGTTGTTTATGTATAATCCTTCTCTTAAGAGAAAAACATCTATTTGAGGCTGCAGCTCTCGGTTCTCAGGGTACTTGAATATCCCTTCAGAGACGAATACAGTAGTCTGCCTATATGGACCTGTTGCTCCCCTCCTGGCTCTCATGACAAGACAATCTCACGACTGTGGGAAATGTTTAATGCGGCTGGGCGACATAATTGAGTGGCATTAATCCCCAGATAGCAGCTGTGAGAAAGTTCTGGAGACATAAAAAAAGGTGTAATGCACCTTTTAACTGCTAATTGCTCCGAATCACCAAACAAGAGGCGACTGAAAAACAAGGAGACGCAACATTTAAAAGTTTTTTCCCAACGCCGAGTCACGGTTAACCCTTTGTGGACTGACACGTGATCAGAGTGAATGTTATCATCCCTCACTTCCTGATCTCTGGACATATTCACATCACCAAACTGTATGAGTATGACTTGAGATTGAAGACTCAATGAATCAGATGTGTTTGTTGTTGTTGTTGAAAGGATGACTCAATGATGACTTCAACATGTGGAGAAGCTTTCTGTGTTCAGAGATCAATTTACAGCAAAATGTTGTTCGGGAGCAGAAACTGAGTGCCAACGTCAAAACAGAACGAGAGACGTTTCACACAGTGTATCAAAACACACACACACACACACACACACACACACAGTAATTTGCTCTTTATGACTCTGTAGGACAATTTAGTTCAATTAAGGCAAAATAATAACACACATGTCATATTTGGCATTGTGAGAGTATCTGTATGTTTTCTGTTTGGAGGAAAATATTCAGCGGTGTCTCAGTTTCTGCTGGAGGCTGATGAAGATCAACAAAGCTACAGGTTACATTTGTCCTCTTATCTCCAAGCCAGGTCCACAATCATCTTTACTTTAAATCTCTCCTCCCCGTACAACGCATCTACTCTGTGTTCCCCATTAAATGTCTCTAATCCCTTCAAGTCTCCGGTTGATTCTTTTCACATCGCTGTCCAACATCTGCAGAAGGCTGGAGGTGGAAAGCAGATGTCTCGAGTGGGCTGCACGACAGGAAATGGCCTGTTGCTCTCAGCACTGAGCCGTGATCAGTGCAGCACAACACAGCAGCGACTGCACAGTGCAGCTGATAAGACCACAGAGCGACGCAGAAGTACGACATTAAGGTGAAAACCTCAAAAAAATGATGTTAAAAGTTTACAAAAGTGATTGAAAACCAAAAGAGATAGACAAAAGGACGACATCTCTGGGATATTTACCTAAAACAGTCAAAAAGAGAGAAATGTTTTGAAGATAAGACCCACCAGGAAATGTTTATCACAAGAAAGTCCTACTCTGAATACATGGACGGACTTTACAACACAGAGAAGATAACAGCATACGTCATACTACAAACTGGAACAGTTTTTGGCATATTGGGAACAATGGTTTACATAAATAACACTTCATGGACCTCATAGACCTTATTTTATAGATCAATGAAAATACAATAGAGAATAGATTACCCCCACGTTAAACATTGTTTTTTAGTTTTTAGTTTCATTCCGTCTTTTTTCATCCTATGTTTTATACTTCTTACTCTTAATACATACAACTAAAATGAGCATAATCTAAAAATCTGCACATGTAATGTCAATTATCTGAAAGACATCTGTAAATGTCCAATTGATGCCTACTTTCAATAAAAAAAAATGCAAAAAATCCAAAAACAAAACGGACCACAAAGTGACTTAAAAAGACCAAAAATTATGCAAAACAACAAAAAGATAAATTTATTACAGAAGTAACTTAAGTATTAATACCACCAACAGAGCTTCATGTATGAGTCTCAATACATTGTACTGAGGCCTTCAATATGTCCTTTGAATGTGCAGCCCAGTCAGCCCCTCACATTCTTTCTTTTCTAGATTAAAATTAGGCAATTAGACATTTACAGATGTCTTTTAGACAATTTCATTGCATGTGCAGATTTTTAGATGATGCACATTTTAGTTTGACCTATTTATAGCAAGAAGTGTAAAATATAGGATGAGCAACAAAAAAGAGACGGAATAAAAATAAAAAATTAAATAAAACAAAGTATTATGAGGGAGATATATTCTCTATTGTACATTCACTAACGTATGAAAATACAATCAGGTCTCTGAGGTGTAGAAGCCCCTCTTTCTCAAAGCTTTCTGAACCCGTGAAGGCTTCGTCTGGTCCTGTGACTTTGAAACGACGACTTCCAGTTCCAGGAAACGGAGATTGTGAGATTCACACCTCACAAACTCTTATCACACGTTTCATCCGTTTCCCACGAGTCGTCCGCTGCACAGGACACTCCCACTGGATTGGCGATGTTTTAAAAAAAAATGCTGACGTTGTGTGACAGAGTTTTTTCTTCTTCTCCCTCGTATACTTTCTCCGAGACCTTCAGACTCCTGTCGTCGTTCACCGGACACCTGTCGTCCCGTTTGTGTTCCTAAGGGAAACGCCTCAGGGTTGATTGACTATTGTTTACTCTTTTATTTTTTTTAAAAGCAGGAACACAATTCCTTTGGAGCCTGGGAAATAGTCAGAAATTAGGAAATAATAATGCGCTGACCCGCCTGTTGCAGAGATGCACTTTTAAATGTGTTTTGAGTCCAACGAGCAGTCAGGAGAAATGACAGTTGATGATCTCAACACGCAGCTGGCATCGTGGTTGTGTTTATTCTTTAAACTAATCACAGAACCATCAACGATTTGCATAACAGAATTATATTTTTTAAATATATATTAGTGTTTTGGCAACAGAAAATAGTCTCTGCCACGTACTTTGTCATATCACCACACATTCACAAACAAAGGGGGGTATTTCTTTTACCCGTAATGAGCCCTCTGCAGTCCTCACTGAGGCCTCTGTCCGTCACAGGAGTATTAGGGTGAACCCAGTAGCACAACGTAGGAGACAGAACTGCAAATAACAATCCTTTACGCAGAGAATCCTCAGGAAGCGAACACTAAGCAATATATAGAGACGCAATACGTAACGCACGAGGGCTTGGGCTGGAAATCAATCAGGCCGAGGACAAGAGCAAGTGAGGGGACCTAAGTAGACAACGAGACTAACGAGGGAACGGGCAACAGGTGAGACAGGCATGAAGACCAGGTGAAGAGAATTAGACTGACGAGGTGACAGTGGCCAGAGGCAGGTGAGAGGACAGCTGAAGGGAGTTGGACTAACGAGATGGGAAGCAGGATCTGGAAAGACATGATAGTTAGTGAAACAGGCAGACAGGATGAAAAACACTAATAAAAGGAAGATGTGGAGCTGAACTGTGACCCTGTCCGTCCATTCAGAGTCACCGAGCTGGAATGACCCGGTCATCCCATCAGCCTCCATGGGTAAGGTTGATAGCAGTATATGTATACCTGCCAAGAGCCTGTGTACATGTACATGTGGATGGTTTTAGATAACATCTGTGAGGTGAAGCTGTACAGACTCTTCAAATCGATCTGTACTTCAACATCATGCAACATTAACGTAACATTGACACACATAAAGGGCTCGGGGGGAGGGGGCAGGTCCAGTTAACAAACATCGTACACGGTGAAACTCCTGTGAAATGCAATCAGCTCTTTCATCTGTGTGTATTATTCATCATTAAGACCTGTTTTCTTGCCAGAGGTCGTCTAGTGCTCTGTTCTGTCGGATTGGTATCGCTAAGAATACAAAAAACAAGAAGCCGATCGTCTCTGTTCGCTCACACTATTCCAGGAATAAGCCTGTGCAATTTGAGAAGGACCGAGAACCTGACAGTTCCCGATATGTCGCTGATGGGGTCACCAAGCTCGTCCAGACCGTCGTCCAGCTGCAGGACATTGGCTAGAATGATGCCTGATGTACAATTTAAGCAACGCAAGATCAAGTTCAATCATTCAAATTTGCCGAGGTGACTCCGAGGAGCCAGTGGCTAACCTACCTGTCAATCAAAGCGACCACGCCCTCTAATCTGCATAACTTTAAGCCGTAAGAATAATTGAAACGGACAAGTTGTATGAAGAATTCACTCCCCCGACAGTTGTCATTTATGTCATCGACTATATCTGATGGCAAGTTTGGCATCTTAACATAGAGGTCTATGAAGATTGATCTGTTTTTACAGCCGGCCTCAAGTGGCCATTCCATGAACTGCAGTTTCCAACACTTCCACGTTGGCTTTCACCAATTTCACCGGTGGAACTCTGCGCGTTCCCGAATAGCACTGCAGCCTCGTGCAGGGCAGCCTTCCTCTTGGTCATGACCTCTATCCATCTCATTGGTTCGTAACCTTACTGGAGGTACTGAACCCTGCAAACTTCATCAGGAAAAATAAAATATGATTTCTTCAAAACATAGGTATATATTTTATTAGTGCACAAATCAGTGCATAAAATCACTGTGTTCTAACTTAATGAATATTTACTGGACATCAATGTGATTTGTTCCGTTGCCTTTCAGATACAAGTTCATGAATGCGCGGCTTCACTTCGGCGAGTGCCACTCTCGTATCCTTTTCTCAACAGTCAGTTCCTTTTCTTAGTTTTCATGTCTACCATCCTCGAAAAGGAATGGAAAGAAGAGAAATTGCTTCTTCTTTTTTTACGACCGACTAAAAAGGCCCGACCTGTCTCGTCTACCGGGCTGTACTGTGTGTCTTCCCCCCCTGAGAGTGACTGACCGAACCCCGGTGAAGAACCGCTGCTCTATCTATCTATCTATCACGGGGACAAAAGGTTTTCTACGGAGCAACGACGAGGCTGACGAGGCGTCTGGCTCTGGTACAGTCGAGCAAAGCCGCCGCCGTCGGCCACTCGTCCTTTCATCGCAATCACGTTTCCTCTTTCTCCTAATTGCCCGAGAGCCGGCCGAAATTTCGGTTTGAGTTTTTTTATTTTATTGAACTGTGGGATGGAAGAGAGGGACGAGGTCAGGGAGATGGCCGCTCATTAGGGATTGAACAGCTGCCAACATCCCAACACGGGGCTTATCCAGGAGAACACATGCATCGCTGTCTCCACACGCTTTCCTCTCTATCTATCCTCCCTCGTTGTTGTTTTCTTTTGGTTTGGCTTCCTCTCTTTCTGCGTCTCTTGATGTCTCTTGATGTCTTGATTGTCTGCCGATGCCTCCCGCGGCGCCGTCTATCCCTCCTGTCAATTATCATCCACCCTTCCTCCCGCGTGCGCGTGTGGGCAGCCGGGTGCACACGTGACGGAGATCAACACCGTCTCTCCAGCAGCCGCCATCGCCGATAGCAACACGAGGCCCGTCTGTGGCATCGGGCCAATTAAGCGGGCGGCGCGTGGGTAAAGGGGCAGTCGGTCGACTCTCATCTCTCGGCAGTCGCCTTTGAATCCCAGCGGGTTTGCCAGGGAGACGTCATGCAGCGGGAAAGCTCCTGGGAAGCATAGCGGACCTTTAACAAGCTGTGGGATGCATCTCGTGACAAATGAGAGGTTTATTATCATTTATGTGGGGAGTTAATAACAGATCCCCAGAGGACGGGGTGGTGACAGATGGAGAGAATCAGGAGGTCAAGAGGGTTTTCTTTTTTAAAGGAGGTTTGGAGACTTTCCGCTATAACCGCAGAGGCCTTAATCTGAACATGTCAGAAGGGAAACTCGGCTCTTTAACATTAATCTTTCTCCACAGGACCCTCGAGGGCAAGTGGTACAGCTGATGGTGGATTAACCTTTCTGAGTTATGGCAGAGGTCCTGAAGGATCCTGGTCTTAAAGTCTCGTCCCACATGTTTCGTCTCATGGTCGTATTATTAAAACTTCTTACAGAAATAGCTTAAACTCATGTGAAAGTGTTGAGTGTTTTCCCTCCATCCAGCTCTCGTCTGTCCGGAGGAAGATGAAGACGATGAAGATATGACACACTGAGGGAAAGTTGGTTGCTTGGGGAGTTCTCATTTGGGATTTAATGCATGAGAATGAGACGGTTACGTAATCATTCAGGATGTAAACAAAGACAAAACCATGATTTTAAAAAATAGACAAGTTGTTATGACCCTGAACTTTATGAATAAAACCCGTCCGTGTTGCCCCGTTGTGTCTTGATGACTCTGAGACCGATCGAGAACAAGCCCCACGAGTTACTCCGATCAAAGCCCCAGGAGCCGCCGGTCGCTCTCGGACGTGTCGAGCGCCTGCGACAAAGGTTGAGAGACAGAGAGCGCTATGCGCCCTCTGTCTCATGTTAATTTGTTGTGGGTCCAAGAAGTAACGTTATACTTTTATGAAATATCAGCTGTTGTTGCCAAGTTAGCTGCTCAAGAGGAAGGGGGAGGGGACACCTCAGCTTGTTCACATGACCCCGCCGGGAAGAAGGAAACATGCAAAAGACAAGCGGCCGCTCCAGTGTTTGTTTGTTTTTTGCACAGCATCAAAATAAATATTCTTTTTTTATGGATTCTTCTGGAAATGGTCGTCTGGTTTTTGTATCAGCTCAGCATCTCTCCTCCATACATGGCTCACACATGCCACATGCACAGTTTGAGATTGGATTGAATCCAAAGTGGCAGAAAAAAGACTTGTATACTCGTTTCATCCTCCTGGAGGTTTAACATATTTAATTATTGAATATTGTAAACCAAAGCTGTTGCACCTTTAAACCTCCAAAGTGGCGAGCGTCATTGTTTTATGAAAATTGTCTCTGTTGTATTTCATTTACATATTTAAATGCTCTACATATTCTTTCCCCCATAACTTTAATATGTTTTAAAGTTAATAAACACAGACCACATATATGTTCAGAGGTATTTGGGTTGATGTTGTTGTCATGACGTTGACGCGGCGCTCTACAAAGGACGCTGGAGAGGCTGAACGCGGCCGCTACAAGAGCTTCAAGAGCAGCCGGACGCTGCAAGGCCTCCATGCTGCCGACAGCTGCTGCACACACACACACACACACACACACACACACACACACACACACACAGACACCCCCCCAACACACACACACAGACACACACAGACACCCCACACACACACACACTTGCACACACATGCACGCACACACGCAGCCTTCACCGAGGCATTTTACACACAAACACAGACACACTCACACACACACACAGATACATGCACATACATACACACACACACGCGCACACACAGCCTTCACAGAGGCCTTTTAACCCCCCCCCCCCCACACACACACACACACATACACACACAGCATGCCATTGTTAACAGCTGGCAGGGTTTAACTGCTGTATTACTCCAGACACGCGAGCGGGGAGAGGAGATAATGTGGCGCGGTAACCTCGACTGTCACAAGCCGAGACGTAAACGCAACAATGTGACACAAATACACACTTGTGTGTGTGAGCGACCGATATAAATCTTGTCCGGCCGCGTAATCCACGTGTAACACGCATGTTCTGGCGTGTTCGTACCAAATCGAGAGCTTTCACTTATCTGGTTCGGCTCAGTTGGACAGAAGACATTTGAAGTCTCTAAAAAAAAAAAAAAAAAAAAATTCCAAAAGTTAGTCCGTCGTGTGATCTTAACACATTAAATGGGCTGTACATTACAAGAAAGACCATATACAAGTGCATAATGCAGATCAAAAGTCACAAGAAAGAAAAGAAAGTTTGACCTCCAGGAGGTCAACAAAGCTTGAGGTGTTAATTGTGTCTAAATAAACATTTCCTCTGTGGTTTGGACCAAGGAAGCTGAAAGGTAGGCGTGAGTCTCAGGAGCTCAACATCGACCCGGCTAAGAATCCACATCGAGGCCTCTTACGGATATAATGATGGACAATAAATAGTCCTCATTAGTCCGAGTGTTGGTTTTTATTCTGGGTTTTACTTCACCGTGTGGTCATTTGTTTGCGGTATGCGATTGAAGGCGTAGAAAAAGCAAAGCAAGCAAGAGCACTTTGTGTATCAGGCTGCAACTAATGATTGTTTTCATAATCTATTAATCTGATGATCAGGGAAACGAGTGGGAGAACCGGGTCCATGCCAGGAGGACCAGGTCCGAGGCCGCTGGAGGGACTGGTTGGAGCATAGAGGGTGTGTGTGTGTGTGTGTGTTGGGGGGGGGGGCAGTTGGGTGGAGACGAGAGAAGTTCCCATGCCCTGGAGGCCCCTTGGGAGTTGCGGTGGCAGATGTGACGTCTGGGGCTCGGCCTCCCTCCTCCCTCTCTTCATCTCCGCTACGCTTCCCTTCCTCCCTGGTCTGGTGTCGTCCTCTCTCCTCTCTCCTCTCTCCTCTCTCCTCTCTCCTCTCTCCTCTCTCCTGTCTCCTGGCTTCTTCAATCCATCACTCGGCTTCCCTCTCTCTCTAATAAATACAAATACACAACAAGATCCAGTGCTGATTCTCATTGGACGGCGGCAGCGGTGACGCTCAGGACCAATCAGAAGAGATCTGAGGTCTGATTTGTGTATTAAATATTCTGTTTCACTCCTAGAATGAATCCCTTCATTTCGGTTCATTTCCTGATTACTAGAAATTTAAATAAATTATTACGGAGGAAGCAATTTAGTCCTTCAAATGTACTCAATTTGTTAAGTAAGCAGTTTTTAAATTAAGGTGCCTTTGGAGAATCTTTTATATAATCAATCAATCAAACTTTTATTACAGACTCCCGGTCCAGATAGTACAAAACATTAAAATATAATAAAATACATTCAAGTAAAAAACAAACAAATAACTACACATGATATAAATAGACAGCTGGACCAGTGTCTCCAGCTTAATAATACCTTTAATTCATAATTAAGGGATTTCATATAAGTGAGTGAATAAAGGTAAATGTCATTGACCTCTTAAAATCTACTTTATGAATGAATCAAATGAAATGAAATGAATGAATGAATGAATGAAATATACTTTATTAATCCCCAAGGGGAAATTTGGTGACAACAGAAGCAGCCCGATAAAACTAAACACAATAAAATATAAGTATAAGAAAGAAAGAAAGAAAGTGACAGTGCATAAAGTAAAGTGTGCAAAGTGAAATATAAAATACAAAATAACATAAAATAAAATATATATATATATGTATATATACACAGCATATACACAACATATATGTAAATGTAAATATAAATAAAGCACTGTGTAAATGTGTGTTTATGTGTAAATTAGAGGTTTCAAAACTAAGGTTTTCTCAAGAGGTTTAGTTTGTGAGACTTCTTGTAACCGCAGTGATAAATTAGGGAATATTTTAAATAAAAGTATAGCTTAAAATAAAGTCAAGTCTGTGTTAGAACAATAGTCAGGTGCCTGTATGAACAACACAATGGGTTGTAATTACCTCAAAAATGGAATATTGTAACATTAAAAAGGAGGATTTCCTCTTGATTTGACCGTCTCTGCTCCTCACATAAACTTTCCAATGTATTTTTGCATAGAACAAGGTCACTAAACATGTATATCTGGCATATCTAACGCAATCATTTAGACGCAGGTGTTTTCAGGGCGTGAGGTTTTCAGAGTGCTCGGTAATTCACATGCCTGAGAAAGAAAAACTGGTGGAAAAAAAACTGGTCCGAGGCTTTGCAGTTAAGTGCACAGCGTTATGGAGCGGCACCGCGAAGCAGACTTCATCATAACAATGATAAGAGAGATTTATGGGTAAGAAGGAGGCCAGGCTCAAGGGTTTGAAAGGAAGTGTGAGGCTGCGAGGAAACAAACCTGCAGAAGAGATACAGCCGCGCAGAAGGAAACGGATCCTCCCAGATCCACCTCGAGCCCGCTTCTTTCCAAGGGCCTGTCAGCATGAGACAGCTGTGAGGAGAGGCCTTTATCTAACTAAAGCACTGTATTACAGCCGGCCTCTTGGAGGAGAAAGCCCTGTGTCTGAGCGTCTGGATAAAAAAAGCTCCGGATTGGACCCCCCCCCCCAAAAGAAAAAAACCCTGAACAGATTAGGACCCTGTGAGCAGTCGCACATCTGCAGCCAGCCGCCACGTCTCTCTTTGAAGGTCCTTGCGTATAGAAGGGCGTCAATGCCATCAAATATGGCCGACGGGATCCCCCCCTCCCCTGACGCCGCACCGAGGGACCCCAAATCTCCGTGTTTTGAAGAGCAGCAGGCAGCTCCTCGCTTTGAGGCCTCCCCGGTGATCGGTACATAAACACGTTTTAAGTGCTCCCCACCCCCCGACTGATAAGCGCTTGCTTTGTAGCCGGGTTTTCTTTGAGAATTAGAAGGAGAGAAAAAAAGAAAGACAGAGAGGAGGTGATGGAGGCATAACAAATTAAGAAAGGACTTCCTGGATTGTTGGAAAACAGCTGCCGGGCCTTTCGGGATGATAGCGATCGGGAATAACAAACAGGAAGTGACCTCAGATCCTCTGTGAAAAAGGCCAAAAGAAGTTACTGTAAAACGGATCCTTGAGGTCCTCAGAAACGTCCTGCTTCTGTCTTGTGAATCTAATTTAGGACATTTTACCATTTCACAATGACACTTTCAAGCCTGGTCTTTCATCTCAGATTCTTGGCCGACGGTTATTTTGTTTTTCATTAATTGATTTTCATATGAGGAATTGCCATATTTACACAGATCAGGGTTTCTGTGATTATCTTACAACTCCCCCCTCCTCTTGAACAGCTAACTGATATTTCATAAACGTATAACGCTACTTCTTGGACCCACAACAAATGAACATGAGACAGAGAAAAGAACACATCATATCAAACCTTAAAACTAACAGTTTTATTATCAATTAATCTTTATTCAATCATATGGTGAATAAAATGTCAGACAATAATTTAAAAAAATCTGTCTAACGTCTTCAATTTCTTTCTTTTTTGCATTTAAATCCCCTCAAAGAAACAACTGAACTTACCTTTGGAGCCGATAATGTTATTTCTGCTTAATACATCCCAAAGAATCCTGCACACCTTCATCTCTTGTTGTTATTTAAATTGAGCAGGTACCCAGGATTGATTAGTTATTTCCTTCACAGATTAAAAGTCCAACTGTCAATAAGTCTTCATGGCGGGCGAGAACTTGTCACATGCTTATAAAACTACTAGATTACCATGACATTTTTAAAATTAATTTCTTCTATTTTGCCACTGTGCTGCACACACTGTATTGTATATTCCCAGGCATGTAAACTGTGTCCCTTACACAGAGAGCTCGTCCCTATTGGTCCTCGGGGGCCCCTGCAGCACCTGTTACACATAGGAGGATTTCCTCCAGCCATCAGACCCCCGACGTATACACAACAATGCAACAATACAGAGAAGCCATACTCAGGATAAGTATAGATCCATAGCGTTAAGTATAGATCTCAGGACGCTCGACCCTGTGGAGCATCTGACACCATTGTCCCTGCTTTCACTCGCACACAGCTGAACCTCTGAGGACAAGGGGAAGGGGCTAGACCAGTGGTTCTCAACCTTTTTTCAGTGATGTACCCCCTGGGTTTTTAGGTAAATTAAATTAAATTGCCTACTTAATATACAATTCAGTTTATGAACTTACACTTGTGTTTTATTAAATATTTATTAAATAACTATTTTTAAAGGATTTTTTAATGGATGCTAATTTTAAATAGATTTTTTTTAAATCTCACGTACCCCCTGGAGTGCCTTCACATACCCCCAGGGGTACGCGGACCCCCATCTGAGAACCACTGGGCTAGACAAAGACCGGCACGACACCACAGCCCCTTCCCGCTCTGCCCACGGGGCCCACGGGGCCCACGGGGCCCACGGGGCCCACGGGGCCCACGGGGCCCACGGGCCGGGCTTTCCCAGCCACCGACGCTGAAGTACCAGAGAGAAAGACGGCGGGCGCATCTCAGGTCAGAGTCAGAGTCTGGTGTTCTTCGTCTGGCTGAGTTTCAGATCTTTGGTTTGAGGCTCTGAAGAATTGGAGAATCCCTTCTTTTTTTTAAACATCAATTGAGATACAACTGAGAGTAACAGCACCACTGCCCCCTGCTGGTAAAGACATGTATTGTACTCAGACGCTTTACTACAATGTAAAGAAATGGTCTAATAATGCATTAGTATCCTTTCAGATATCATCAGCAACATGCTCCACAAGGGGAATCCATTGGGGGAAGGGATGTTGGAAACCATGGGATTATTCTGTAACAATATGTTATATTTATTATTAAATGTGCTTTGTATTTCTTAAAAGTAACGAAACCTACATTTTTGTTTAGCTCGTTTGGGTTCAAATATCACAGATACTGGGTATATGTATTCACTACCAGTGGGTTGTTACACCCCAATGTTATTTCTTATATCACTGAAGTGTTTCCCAAAATGACATATGGTTATTTTTCAACTTGGTGTTAAACTAAATAAGATCATGTTTTACATGATAACTGTGAAACGGTACCCATAATGATAGTGATATGCAATTTGAAAAAGAGCTGGTTATGTACAATAATCTCATATTTGTACTTGTGCCATTGATAACTATGATATTACTATCCACACTATATATTGACTTATCAACAAAGCAAAAAGTATTAGTTAAAACCATACGAACACTGTTCCATGTCCAACAAGATCATATTTTCTCATCGCATTTTCCTTTTCAGGTCAGAGCACATTTCTCAGACCGGTCTCACGCATTTGGGGGGTGGGAGGAATTCTTTCCAGCCTCTGTGTTTTTGCGGGCAGACGCAAGGTGCATCCTGGACGCGTTTACACCCAGAATGCAGCTGTGTCAACACCTTGGCCCACGCCGCAGATACTGGTGACCCGTCACCGAGGGCAGAGATAAAGTGGATGACACGTTTCCGATGGCACAATCTACACCTCCCCTCCCTTAGTTTGCTCTACACAAACAGAAAGTGACTGAACACTTCAGCCATGCTGCAAAGAAGTAACACCCATACTACCCATAATAAGTTAATAATTCCTTTTCGATTATCCTCATGAAGTGTATAAGTTCTACTTATCGAGGCCTAGGGAGACGTATAAATAAATGACTCCACCAGGCTCTCCTCTCTGAATCACCATATGGAGCTGATCTGCTGGGGTTATATTAAAAAGGCCTTGGCTTAGGACAGAGGTCAGAGGTCACTGCGGGTCATCGGGGCCTCATCAGCGCATGAGGTCAAATCCGGAGCCTCCGACATGTCGCTCGGCCGTAGATTTATTGGCGAAGGCGGATCTTTTCACAAATAAAATAGAAGCCCGGCCACATGTAAAGTCCTTCGACGTCTAAATGTGTTACTAGCAACGTCATTGCTTATTGATCTCCTTAAAGGGAAGAGCAATGCAGACAGACCTCACTGGGCTCTCTACTGGGAACAAGATGCAATATTAAGAGAGAATAAAGAAAATATCTGGTTCCACCGAGTGTGGATAAACATCTTTAAAGTCGAGATGTTTGATCAGCAAAGAAAACCCAGCTACTGGTGTTCTCCGCGTTTACCTTTTCAACTCGCTAAGTGAATAATGTGCTAAAGGTCAGAGGTTAATCCAATGAAGCAGATTCTCAAGTCAGAGAGAGTTGGATGACTTTGGTTCCTGATGTGGAGGGAACATGGCGTCGCTGAGCTGTCCAGCTATATTGTAGAGCAAAATAAAGGGTTTAAAGCTTTATGTTTTTTATATTAACAATGGATGAAACTACATTTAATCTGAAAGGGAGAATCAAGATTGATTCTACAGTTACTGTCTTTATTTAAGGCCATTGTTTAAGTTTTACAGTCTTTTCTTGGCAGCTGAAATACATTGTGCCGCTCCACGTGAGCCTCTGCATCTAGAGTTTCAGAGAGTACAACGGCAGCGAGGGACCCGAGACATAGAGCCCGCTCCATCCATGAGAACGTCCTCTCAGGCTTTCCTATTTGTCTCCCGTAGACAGTAACGTTATCCACGTTGGCGCCGATAACAACACTCGACCTTACAAGGTCAGAGGTCAGAGGTCACTGTCTGACCCCTCTACCGCTGACCAGTGCAGCGTGGCTGTGTGTTTGTGTTGGGGTGCACAATGGGACACAAAAGCCCCCCCACACACACACTTCCCCCCTCCCCCCCGGCCTTCTCACATAACCGCCCCGTCCCATCTCTGTCCACCACTTCCTGGGTATCTGGTGTTACGCGTTTCTTTCTTTTCTTTCTTGCGAGGAAGAAGCCGGCGAGGACGAACGTAAGGGAAACACATGCAGCGCCACGAGCCCACATTCCTCCTCCAGAGCGGAGTTATCACCAGCGATGGAAACCAGAGCAGTGGGAGACGGTTCAGTGAAGTCCAGGAAGCCGTTTGAGACACTTCCTGGTGCATCAAACTGAATATGTCAGGACTTCTTCCACTGTTGACAAACTCTCATCGGTTTGTTCATAAGAAATGGAGCC